>CM030008.1:141799393-142399393 GCA_017639485.1 Pluvialis apricaria
AGACGACTTTGCCAGTGGAGAAAAATATACAGTCTGAGGACTACAGAAAGTTTAATCCAGTCCTATACTGGCTTGAACTGCACTGTAACATACTGGAATAGTGAACATCAAACAGGAATTTTCCTGATATTGGAAGTCACAACAGAAAGATATAGCTATATAAATTCAACTGTCAATGGAACCGATAGTCAAGAGAACTGGGACTTATATAGACAAAGTAACTTTAGATTACTGATTTTCAACCCTGAGGTAGATGGACTGCTTCTAGAGAGTTAATGAAAGGTAACCCTTTTTTTTGTCAGTAATCGACATTTTGCTACGCAAGGGCTCTGTGTCTTCACTGCAAAATACTTAAAGTTCTACAAATAATAATAATTTTAAAAGACTAGAAATAGGTGGTTTAGGTGTTTGCTCAGAAGTACTCCACAGAACACAAAATTGCAGTTTCTGTGGGAACCTGCAAATAAAACTAAAATAAAGACCAAATTAAAGCAGAAGAAAATGGGCATGCAAAATCAGCAAGCTAAGGTTTCAGAAATAAATCTGAAGAGTATGAAAATGGGACTGCTAGGACCATTGCTTGGCAGAAAAAGGAGAGCAAATGTCACAGAGAAGGCTGAAGATGAGTTTCTTTGCTTCAGCCTTCACTGGAAAGGTTAACTGTGACCAGAATTTTAAAAATTAATTTTAATAAAGGGGTAGACATTCAAGCCAGAAGAAGAGAAGGACAAGCTAAATAACACTCAAATAAGACAGATGTGTTCAAGTTAGCAAGGCCTGACGAAATCCATCTTACAACTAGCCAAAGCAATATCTGAGCCATAATCAATTATATCTGAAAATTCATGGAAGACCAGTAAGGCCTCAGAGGAGCAGGATAAGTGTAGATTTTATCTTTTAAAAGGGAAAAGGAGAACTCAGGGTATTATAGAACAGTCAACCTAACTTTGGTCCACTGAAATATTTCTGAACAAATATTTAAAAGCAGGTATCTAGAAGATAATAAGGCAATATAAAAAGGTAGCATGGGTTTGTCATATCTAACTAATCTAAATTTTAATTTATTTCTTGACAGGATAAATGGCTTAGTGTGTGTGGAGAAGCAGTAAATGCTTAAGCAGGGCTTTTGGTACAGGATATTCTCATATAATATTTTTCTAATCAAGATGAGAAATTTTGTTTTATGTGTTATTAGCATTAATGGGAACACGACTGGTTGGAAGATTACTCTCAAAAGTGCTGTTGGTATTTGACTATCAAATTAGGGGCATATCAAAGTAGAATTCTCCAAGAATCTATCCAGAACTCAACTTTTTCCAGGGCCCACGGCCACTATTTTCAGTAATGGTTTGGAGGAAGAACTGGGAAATATGCTTACAAAATATGGAAATGGCATAAAAATGTGAAAGACCGCAAAGGTGTTCTAAGAATACCAGAGGATCTTGACAAATTAGAGACTCTGAAAGTGACAAAATTCTTTTCATTGAGGTAATTGCAGTTATGGAAGGGAAACTAAATGGACAGTGAATTCACCTATTTAAGCAACAGTGCTGCAGGAAATGATCTGAAGTGAATACTGGATGAGAAGCAAATTACCAACTTGCGGTGCTGTCAGGAAAAAAAAACAAAAAAAGACAGAACTCTTTCAAGGATGCATTAAAATACAAGAATCAGTTCTTCCGTACCAGTGAGATTTCATACAGATTTTTTTGTTTAGTTTTCATTACCTCAGACCATAAGAAAGATATGGAAATAAAGGACAATCTGAAAAAGAGAGAGAATGCTAAAAGATTTTGTAAATGCGACATGTTAGAAAGCTGTTGAGAGAATTGTGTGTATTTCATCAGCCCTCCATTTATTATGAAAATTTGTTACTAACAGGATTGCAATCAATCACTGTCCATGCAAGAGGAAAGATAAGTTAATTGCTCAATAAAGTAACAACAACGAAGAAAGAAACTGTACTTTATAAAAGTCTTTCTACAAGTAAATCTGGAAGTGGCTGTATAGGTATACTGGGCAATATCTACAGAAATGCTTACTCATTGTGACTTAAAATCCAATGCCTAAGAATCAGCAGTCATCTAGAAGCAAATTCCCAGTTCCCCATGGTTTGTACAAGCAGGGTTGGGTGTGATGTCATCCTTTCAGTCTGTTGCAGAAAAAGGAGTGTTCAAGGTCTAGCTGGTCCTTTGTGGGTTACCTTGTAATAGGCATTTGAAAAGCACACAAACGGGTTTTGGATCTTCTTTGATGTAAATACTCTCCACTGGGGTTCTTAGAAAGTGAGATAAATGTGTTGACTCAATTAAGCAATCTCGTGTTTCAAGAGACCTAAGTGTTTTCCAAATTATTGAGTATGATCTTGCTTTGTTGTTATTAATAGACAAAAATCCATTACAGCTGTTTTCCCCTTCAGTTTATTTTCACTTGTTAGACAAGTTTCATTTTAAACGGTTCATAATTCATCAAAGGTGAATTTGTGTCTGACTGCGAGTATATTTCCATCGGTGTGAGAGAGAAAGCAAATTACAGTTCATCTGTCTACCCCCAATTAAGGTAATCAGCATAACCTTCAGAAGAAGGAAGATTGTGTCAATTCCAGTCTGAGAACCAATTTTCCCCAAACTGTTTTCAATGCCAAATGCCAATTTCTGACAGGCAATTACTGCTGCCAGGACTTGATTTTTCCTGGGAATTCTTTTTTTTTTTTTTTTTCCCAAATCAGATGCTACGCTGTAAGCCAGCATCACAATTTTGAATAAAGCAATGTAAATGCTAAATAGTTGCTTTAACCTCTGTTACACTGTGAACTGGCAATGACAGGTGCTGAACCTTTCCAGTGGAGCCATAATAAGGGAGCTGTGAAGAAATTCTAAGCCTGTAGTAGAATGGAAGGGAGGCAGTGACTGACTGGGAGTGATGCTTATGTAAAAGCCATGATTGCTTCTAAATATGTGTATAAGTGCATATTTATGTCTCTTTTAAGTTTCACAAAAAGCCGTAGTTTGGAACAATTGCAGTAATTGAGATTTTCATAGTCCAAACAGTACCTGGTCAGTGCACGCAGCTGAAGAATTGCACAACAGAGAGAAGAAAAGGTTTTAGGAGGAAATTTTGTACCTCTAGAGGGTTCTAGAGTAAGGGATAAAGAAACAGAAACAACCTAGGAAGCAGAGTTAAGGGATTTTTCACTCAGCCTGTGCTGGCACAAGCTGTAAAGCTATCAAATAATAAGCACTTTTATTTATTAATTCCTGTTTAGGTCTGATATCATACCAAGTGCTGTAGGAAGCACAGTTCCTAAAAGTCTGTGTAGCGTCTGCCAGTTTTCCTCCCCTCCCCCCTCCTAAAAAAGGACATTGAAATCTGACTGCTTGAAGCCTTTTCCGAGACCCCAGGAAATTAGTGAGACAGTTACCAGATACTTATATGCATCTCCAGTTACAACGTCCTACTCCGGCAAAGGCAGTGTGTTTCAAATGGAGTTTGCAGTAGTTACCCTTCATCCAGCAGAATGTGCATTAGGAAGCCTACTTCGCTGGAGAATAGATATTTCCTCCTAATGATTATTGCACATGCTCCTGTTTTGACAGAGCAAAATCACCCGTTTCTGACAAGCAAACTTAAATGTCAATGTGCAATTTCCTATGCTAAGCTCTTGCCTGCGCACGATTCTTAATACCCATAACCTGATGAAGAAACAAGGAGGATCTGTAGAAACTGCCAGCAGAGCCCTGCAGCTGTTCTTGTCTGATTATACTACCTTGGCATCAGCCCATTATTTAAAGATTTCTAACTGATGGTGATGGGCAGCCCACTGCGCAGAACAGGCTGTTCTCAAGTGGCCGGTCTGAGCAGAACGCGACCAACTTACAGCTCACATGGTTCTCAAAATCTGCGGGAGTCAGGCTGCGCCAAGCATTTATTCTGGATGCCACTGTATTTCAAGGCATGCGATAATAGCTTTTCCAGCAGAAATACAGTACATCCCTAATGAATCCCACAGTGCTGATCTCACAATAACTGGGCACAGTGCTCAGTTATTTGATCAGCATAACCCAAGTACAGTAGTTAATTTGAAGAAAAGAGAAAAAAAAAATAAGTAGTACATTCCATCTTCTTAACACCATTGCAAGATAGCACATTTGAATAATAGTTTTAATTAAATTAAGTGAGTTTAATTAAGATTAGGCTGCTTCAGGGAAGACAAAACACTGTTTGAGGCTTTTAAAATGCTTTCTATCCTCTTTTTCCGGAAGACTGTGTTTTGCCATACATCCTAAAGTCATCTAGTTCATAATATTGCCAATCTAATAAGTTTCAGTTTTTTGCCATTGACAATAGCATGTGGCAGTTGATACAGGGAGGCTGCAATCAAATGGTTAATGAAAATAAAACATAATTTTATTTTTTGTCTTGAAAAACAAAAATCTGGCAACATCTGGTTATGTACTATGTATCTCTGGACACTGTTTTAGCTACAATGCTGTTAATATGCTTTCACGCAAATAGTTGTCTATGTTTCAGGGGGTTTATTACAAACTTTTAAAAAAACCAAACATTAAACAAGGAACCAACTACAGAAGCAAAAAAAAAAAAAAAAGTTTGTTTAAGTTTTGATTCCAAAGTAGTAATACAAGTAGAAAATTCTTTTTTCAGGGAGGGATTGTAATTGTGTACAAGAAAATTAGCAACTTGGGAAAAGGTCATGAAGATGTTTAAGGGACTAGAGGATCTTTCATATGAGGAGAGGCTGAGGGAGCTGGGACTGTTCAGCCTGAAAGAGACAAGGGTTGGTGGGATCTTATCTGTATGTATAAATACTTCATGGGAGGGAATGAAGAAAATGAAGCCAGTGGTGCCCAGTGATGGCACAAGAGGCAATAGCAACAGATTAGAAAACATGAAAATCCACCTGAACCAAAAAAAAAAAAAAAGTTTATTTTGAGAGTGTGAAATGTTCACAGTAAAACATGCTGGAACTGGTTGACCAGTGAGGTCATGGAGTTTCCATTCATGGAGATATTCAAATCCAACTGTATAGAGCCTGCTCTAGGTGACCCTGCTTGAGAAGTGGGGAATTGGACTAGAAGATCTCAAGACGTCTCTTCCAACCTCAACAGTTCTGCAAATCTGTGACTGAAGTACAAGTCGGAATAACTGCAGGAAGAGGGGTTTGAGGCCATCCCCTACAAAGACTGGACAACTGCTACAGAAGCCATCCTACTGAGGTATTACAGAGAGGCAAGGAAATGATTAAACAGAAATGTCAAAGAGTCAAGAAAGAGAAGTAATTGTTTCAAAGTTCTTGAGGAATTTGACTGTTCTGGCAGTATGGGAATTTCCAAAGATATGAGCCAAGTCTTTGCCCGATACAAACAAACACTGTTTCAGTCGAGTCAAAGAATGTGCTTTAGATTACATCACTTGTAGATTTGACCTGTAAGAATTTGTCTAATAGCAAGAAAAGAAAAAATATTAGAAAAAATCATTAGTGTTTCATTAATTAAAATTTTGAAGTGTTTTCATCTGACTGTGGAAACTTTCCTACTTTAGAGTCAATAAGCAGTGGAATATTTGAGCTCTACTTGCAAGCAGAAACAGTGAAACTAATATGTGCAATATTAACTAAGACTTAATATCACACAGAGTATCTTCTGCATAAAATTCATATCTTTGCAATTTACATGTTATTGGTGAGTTTCATAGACCATCCAATTAAGAGAGAGAAAAGATACTACATTGTGCAATCATGCACCAGCTGAGCTTAAGGCAGATCTCTAACAATCTAAACAGGAATAATCATATTCATGAGAAAGACTGCAATAATTTTAAAACAAAAATGAATTTTAATTTAGAAAACTTTAATAGGGGCTTTATATGCTGACCAGAAGGACTCACTTTGACCTTATTCATAGCACAGAAAAAAAATAATCATGGGAATAAAGGTAATAATGAACAGGAAATATTGATGCTGAAGCACAAATGAACATAGTTAAAGAAGCAAGAGAATGGTAAATTTTCTTGATAAATTCAAAATTATATGGATTGCAAAATTAAAATTAAAATGTTCCACTCCACTGAAAATCTTCTGTTGTAAAATTTTATATCTTTTCTAATGGGGCTAGAGATGTTCGTCACACTGAAGTTGTGAAAAGAGTAAGGAAGGGAGGTGAAGAAATTTGACAAAGAAAATGGTTCTATTGGCAGAAACACAAAGAAGACACTTAAGTTTCCAATAGCAAACCAGCCAGGAAGCTCATCTGAAAATGCACAGAACTCCTCAAAGGAAAAAAGAAAATAGAGAAGGTATTTGTGCTGGCCCTGCAGATAAGATTTTTTCTTCCTGATACTTTGTACTAACTGTTTGCCTTTCCTCCCACTTTAATAGAATTCTATATCTGGAAGTAGCCATAGAGTCAAGGGTAATAGTGGAGTTCCAGAGGCATTGATAAACTGTCTGGTAAAGCGCTTAGTATATAGTATAATGATTCTCTCCATTAGATTTCTATTTAAGCGTGAGAACTGATGTGATCTCCATCAAGGTAAGTAAATTCTGTCTTCCAGCAGGAACATGAATCAGAAAACATTGTCCATTTTAAGTACCCAGATTTCTTCCCCATGTTTCTTCCTGTCTGATTGCCTACATGGAAGAGCCTACATATTTTATTGTAAGTTATAAGTGGCCAACTTTATAGACTTTTGGGATGGGACTTGGGGGCTTTGTTTGGCATTTTGGATGTGTTGTAGCAAAGCAAGATGAATGTTTGCCAACAGCAGAAACACCAGACTTGTCAACGGAGGTAATTATAAACAGGATAAAGGGCAGCTGGCTTAAAAAAAGAGTAAAAGACATACAGGCTATATTCTAAGAAAACTTTCTAATGGTGTGAGCAGAAAAATATCTGGACAGGTTGTTTTGGGAATTCGTGGACTAACACTTGGAGTTTCTTAAAAAAAAAAATCTGTTGAGATTAAGAACACGTTGTCCAAATTTATATTGGGAAAACTGAGTAGGTAATATTTTTACTTTATTTTAGCTGTACTTTCCATGATTTCTATGAAAGCATAGACTGATGAGACAAGATAGATGCTCACATACCTTCTCTGTTGCCACAGCACTGCATCATATGCTTGCTGCAGTTACATTCTTCCAGCCTGGAGCTGCTTGGCCCTTGATATGGGCTTTCCAAGAGCAGGTGTTCCTCTGCCATTTTGAGCATAACTTCAACAACATCTGATGAAAGATGGTCACATGCTGAAACAATGAAAAGCACTCATGTTAATATCACCATAACAAGGTGCTGTATGGCACAGGGTCTCCCTGGGAACTAGGAGTGGCAGGGGCTCCCCAGGGTGGCATGGCAGGGCCAGGCAGCCCGTCCCATCCGACTGCCCCAGCCAAGGAGCAGGGCAGGCAGGGGGCAGCCCCGGCAATCAGGCACGTCCCTGGGGACAAGGGTGGGAAAAGGCTGGCCTGGGATGTCAGACCATGTGGGGAGGTAGAGGCCTGAGTTTATTCTAAACTACAAGTATCTGAATTACAATTGCCTGGGATTACAGAAATAATCTTAACAATTAAATTATAAAGGATCATAATCACACTATTTATTAAGTGTTTCTAAAAATGATCGTAAGAGGTAGATTGAAACTGGGTGGGACAAACGAAAGAGGAAATTATTTCTTGCAAAGCTTCCTTTCTGCCAGCAAGCCATCTGCTGTTATGGTAGAAATTCATTAGTGGATATTGTTTTAATAAAATGCATAGCAGGCAAGTAGCAGAAATAATTTCTTGGGATTCAAACTGAGGTAAAGAACTCAGTTCTAGTGAATGTGACATTTTTCCATCTATATTTATATAGAACATACAGCGGCGGATCAATGCTGCTGGATGTAATTTCACCAATGAAAAAAGGGAAAGATGTTAACTTATGAATAGGATTGCTAAATGAGAGCTGCTGTTGCTGCTGCAGAGGGAAAAGCAGAACAGCAAACCTGTGTTGTATATATATTTCCAATATAAATAAATCACCCTGAAAAGTAAAACCAATAGCAAGCAGATCCTTTGCTAAGCTAAAACTTGAGGTTCTTGGAGGATCTATTACATTTGTTTACTACTTGTCTTGTTTTCTTTGCTCTCTTTGTTCAAATGTATGTTATGATATCTCTCAGTAACTCTAGTCAAGTATCAGTTCTTTATTATTCTAGGTTGCATAGAGACTACTAGTAAACAGGACATATTTGGTTCTAGAAACATAGGTGCGTAGACCCTACAATTACAAAATTTACAAAATTTACAAAAATTTTATATGAATTTATTTACAAAAGAATGTTAACTTCAGTATAAACCAATATGTATCAGCTTTATGTGAATAATCTGTTTTATATTTACATTTAGATAAACTTTTCTAATTTTATCTTGTTTTAATTTCTCCATAACCATATTTAAAAATCAGTAATCCACTATAAGATTTGTGTTGAAGCATCTCTATTTTGAATGAATATTTCAAAACTGTTCTTACTGTATTCCCAATCCCAATTGCTCATTGCTTACTACATGTTCTCTGCTGTTCCAGTTTTATCTTAATAGAGTAACTCCCTCCTGCTTGAACACTGGTGCATAATCATGACCCACTTGTGACTTCATCTTGATAGCAAGTGCATAGACTCTGAGTTTGTTCCTGACTTGATATTATGTGTTTATGTGCAGCCTCATTAAGAAACCCTGAAGTATCTTGCCTCACAAGACAGAGTAAGTTCCGTCTCGTTTTATCACTTCTCAGTGAGATGTCCACATCTATAAACTGCTAGCAGACAAATGAAGAAGCAAAGGTATTTCCTGGGACATGTGACACTGAAGCCATGACAAAAACTCCAAAGGCAAACACTAGCCTCTCAGTCATGTTTCCAACATATACACATGATCTGAGAACCTCAAATAAATATTTCCCCAATAAATCACCCCAGTGCATCCCTGCACAGGCAGTAGCATCCAGTGAACAAGACGAAATTACCTTGTAAGGTCAAACTCTCCTCAATACACTGCACACACATCCAGAGAAGCAGCTTTGGATCTACCATGAAGCTACAGGGACAGGAACATCACGGTCATTAAGTACAATGTCTTGCATTACTGTTATCCTCAGAACATATAATAAGGAAATTTTTGTCCTTGGTACAGCTATGGGGAGATGTGTCTGGTAAATACAAAAATATCACAGTGGATGACAGAATTGTCCATCCCTGTGTAGTAAGCCTTTCAGACTTTTTCTAGCTCAGTGCCATGTACCATACACTGAAGGTCCAGACATCTGACAGGTTGCTAATTTTTCATCATCTGAGTGATCAGCTATTGACTATTAGCTTCCAAATAATGTTGCTCACACAGTTCTTAGTACAGAAGGAAATGTGTCTGGTCAATGCTAACTGCTGTAGTTCAAAAACTGAATTCAATAATTGTTTCCTGAAATAAACAACTTAAAGACCTTTAGCTGTCTCTGGTCATCCCAAGTGTGCAGCACTCCCCTGATCTATGAAGCTGAGAAAGGAAGTTCAAGAGGAAGCAGAAGGAGATGCCCAGTCCACCCTTTTCTTCTGCTCTCCAAGAGCAGCTAAAACAGTAAGGAAGTTTAATTTGATTCAAAAACATGTAACTTGAACAATTGCCAAAACACCTGAAATATTCTTTTCATAGTAGTTATCACTGGGATAATAGTGCTCAGCTGTGCTTCCTGCATCCAGTCTGACAGCAGTTGGAAAATGTTTATGAAACACAGAAAATTGAAAATAGGGCTGCAACCAGGCAACTACACAACGAAACAGAAGGAATGGTGGGACTGACTCCAGGGTCCCAAATTGCAGCTGATTCCACGAGGTTTCCTATAATCCAGCATGATAAAGAGTCACTAATCCCCACTGCCTAGCAACAGAGCATTGACCCCAGATACCTACTGAGAACATGGTGCCTTGATTGTGAAGAAAAATCCATCAGAAAAAAACCCAAAACTTTGAGCAATATCTTTCAGAAAGTAAGCTGTTTAAATCCCATAAGAACAAACACTGTTGAAATATAACATATTAAAGCAAAATACTATTCTTTAATGTTTACTTTTGTGTGCAAGAACTGCATATGAGGCATGCTGCTGGGGTAGATGAAGCAGAAACAGAGTTGCCTCAAGGGTTGGAGGGTAAGGTAACCTAAAACATAAAGCTCAGCAGAAAATAATTTGTTTTAGCTTACCTTTTCTTTAATTTCTGCCAGATGGTAGTGTTGTCATGACTGAGGTGGGATTTAAATGAGAAGATGGCAGATTTACAAGTTTTCATGGAAAGTATGGTACCCATTTGGATAGGTTCTGAAGTGCAAGGTGCTAATTTTAATGTATAAAAATATAAATACTTTCAAATACAGTGATATGGAGAACAGTCACCTTTCTATGCTATTCAGTGTTGACAACAAAGATCAGTGCAAATATATAAATCCCTGTGGAAGAGAGGGAACTACCAGCCAATTTTTTTCATCTTGCATCCATGAGCTGCCAAAGCCATTATCTTTACTATAAGGATAGATAATTATAATAAGGTTTGTTGAAGTCAGAATGTACCCATGATGTTCTAAGTGTTTATACATTGGGGAAAAACAAAATCATGTCTGCTTTGGAAAACTTGGTGTGGAGTGTGTGACAGGGAAGGTTCATATTGACAAGGTAGTGAAGTTGGTCTTTTGCTGTGTTTCGGGGCAGACAAAATAAATCATCTAGGTTCTTTATGAGCCTACAGCAGGCATTTACATGTAGGAAAAGCAAGACCTGGGAGCAGAGCTCAAGAAAATTATTCCATGCAAAAAAGATGGGAGGTGGTAAGAATATGCATAAGCTAGAATATAAAAAGTCTTCTGACTTGATAGGCAGAGGTTATGCACAGTGGAAACACACTAAGCAAGTTCCTCTCATTCGTCTAGTCCACTTTGTCAACAAGTGCATTGGTAGGGGGGAAGCACAGGGAAAGCGGCGTCATATCCCATCCCTTCCCTGTTCCTTTTAGGTATCAGGAATGTCACAGAAAACCTTCCAGACGGAGCATCTGCTGAAAATACCGTTTCTCTGGTCCTTGTATGGAGCTCACATATGTGAATATTTGTACCCTTTCCCTCCCCCAAGTCCTTCCACTGCACAAATTCAATTGCCAGGGACAATCTGAACCTTAATTGTAGAGTATGTCAACAGTTTGTCATTTTAAGTCTTATATAACTTGGCAGTTTTCCCCGAATCTTGTCAGTTCTCTTTTTAAGTGTTTACATATGGGCATAATAAATGCTACAGATAGCTGTGAGTGGATCTAAAACTATATGCCCCATAGTTTGAAATCCACAGCACAGAAAGCTGCAGGTGATTCAAGAAAAAACACTTCATTTGTCCTCATATATTTTTTTTTTAAATGTAGTCTTCTTGGATGTAAAAAAAAAAATATTTTGTTTTAGTTCTACTCCAGATCACACATAGGAAATGTCAAATTTCATATCAACTTACTTAGTCGATCCATCCAACACATCAACAAATTTCATATAGCTTATTTTCCCTAACTTATTTAGGGAGAAATAGCTCTTATACTGGAGTCACAATTTCAGGCTTAGCAGTGCTCCATGCAAATAAGGAGTGACTTGCATGCATACTGTCAGTCATACCTTAAAAATCTGGAGAGTATTTCTCTTGACTTTAGAAACTTTACCTGCTATATTTAAGATATCTAGAATGAGGCAAAGTAAAATGATATTTAAGAAATAAAAATACCTTTAATATACAGATACAGAGTCAAGAATAAACTGTGTAGGTTCTTTATCCTAAAACATGCATCTTTGTTCTGTTGCTGCTTGTGAAATCTATGGACTTTTTTTGCTAGGCTGCCATCTAACATGGAGCAAATTATTTTTTTCTGCTATTACCCGCATGAAGACAGTCCCTTTTTGGATCATGAACAAACCATGAAGATTTGTATACCCATATTTCAGCATGCATTTTTGCCTTCAAATGGCTTTTTTGAACATCATGCATGTCCAAAACAATACTTCTAGACATACACGCATAAGAAGTGGAAATGTTTAAGGATAAGGAATGGAACTGTATGTTTTTCATAGGACAATGAAATACAGATTGATTCATCAAGAATGGAAGTAGAACATGAAACTGATGTGAATAATTCCATCTATATCTGGAAAAGCTGCTTGTGAGCATTTTGCTCACAAGTACTTTGTACTTCAGAGGTAAAGCAGCCTGAACTGGCAAATCTTCACAGTTCTAGTACCAAAGTAGAAGCTGCTGTGTGAATAGTTCATAGACATGCGGTTTTCACGGGCATTTTGGTGCATACTTGTTAGGTTTTCTTTTTATTCTGGTTTTAAACAGCTTATCTCCTCCAGATAACTTAAAGTCATATTCCCAAATGTGCCTAATAAAAATTTTTGGACCAATACAGATGAAGTGCTGGTGAGAAGTAAACATAAATTTGGTGCTCATACACCATGAAATATTTTTTTTCTCTATTTATAGCTAAATTATATTTTAATATTAACTTTGATTCTAAGTTACCCACTGGTAGTCACAATATGAGATAAAAAGTGGAATGGAGGCTTGTAATGCATTAGTTATGAGTTATACTATTCATTTACATTACTGGTCATGAAATGTCTGATTTTGAATCTTCACTATTAAATTAGGTTAAAAATTCCTAAGAGCCCATGAGGAAGAAAGCTTAAATATTGGTATTCAATTGTGTATTTTACTACTTAGCGAGTTGAATGGAATATGGTAAAACCTTAAAGCTTGACAGAATGACAATAAATCAAGCAGTGCTGTAAAATGCTCTCCAACTCTAGCAGAAATAAAGAATCAGGAAAACTTTTTCAAGAATAAGGTCTCAAACTTTGTGTCTACATTTTTTACATGTCTCATTTTTTCTAAAGTCCTGAGCTAACAGCTTCTTGTTAAATTGATCACGTCTAATTGTTGGCCCCCATGCCTTTTAGCTTGTGACAGTCTTGAATAGCAGAGGGGAAAGAGGGTGGCTTTAGGAAAGTCCAAACAAGTCAATTTTGTTTTCATTCCCTTTGGAGGTCCTGTGGTGTTCTTCACTATGTGCAGATTTAGGCTAAAATACTGATATTCATTCTTTGTTTCAACTATTTCATTACACATCAATTGAAATACATTTTCTGCATGATTAAGGGAACCACTTTGCTTATTCCAGCAATCTGAAAGTCCTAAAGGTGGGGGAAAAAAACCCAAACCATCTCAGTGTGATTAAGCTGAGAAGTAGATTCCACAGAGAAAGATGTATTTATTTTATTGCCATTCTGCTGAGAAGTAGATTCCACAGAGAAAGATGTATTTATTTTATTGCCATTCTCCTGACCAGCCTCTGGGTTGGAGACAACTTGCTCAAAAGTTATGTCATTTATGGTGTTGACAGTATAGCCTAGTCAGGGGTCCTGAAGACTTGGTTGGCACAGAAAAGTGGGATGAAATGATGCACAAAAAAAGCCATCCTGGCCACAGGATTTCAAATAAATACTCTTAGCGACTGTCGATGCAGTAGGCTTCCCTTACACTCTAACAAAGGACAAGCTCATGGTCTGTAATGAGTACTTTAAGGAGTGAAAAAAAATAGTTGTCTTACACTACTGAGCCTTTGTTTACATTTATGTTAAAATGTTAAGCCGTGTCAGAAACTTTCCTGGGCACCATGGTTGTATATGTGCCTGGACTGTGAGAACAGTCTCCAGGACACACTTGGGTATGATACAAATGACAGCAACCCAAACAATCCCTGGGCATGGTTAAGGGGATAGCATAGACTAGGGGCTATTCAGAGAAAGTAGTTTACATGAGGCCATGTTGCTTTGGACGTGGGCTTGAGGTTACAGAGACAGTTCCATGCCAGTTGGCCTCAGTGCCAGAGACAATATCCTGGTCCCATTTGCTTTCCTAATGCAGACATAGACCTCAAGCTCATTAGCTATACCCACTAGCTATGACCATAGCTGTTCTGTGATGTGTCCTAACCTAGAAATAGTAATGGCCCTAAATAAAGATGTAGAATGTGAAAGAATTTTCTATTGTGGATTAACTAGAAAACATGACTTTTTTTCTATTATTCTCATTTTCAAAATGGAAGTGGCGTGGCTTTGACTTTATTTATTGAATTAGCTTCTTTAGGACAATTTTTCTGATGTAAGTCTATTCACTCCCTTAACTGGTTAGGAAATGTCATGATTTTCTCAAACTTAGCTAAGCATACCTGGAAATACCAGACACTTTACAGGATTTTAAAGATAATGAAAGCAAAAAGATACAGTTGTCATAATTTTAAAAAGTTATTTCAGTAATTTCTATTAATATAATTTGGAGCACTTACCCTAAATGCCAGAAAGATTCTGTTTTCTGAAATTCAGATATATCAAGCCAGATAATAATAATAATAATAATAATAATAATAATAATAATAATAATAATAATAATAAAGATACTGTACTAAAAAAAAAAATAATCCAAAACCAACCCAACATTCCAATTAGAAAATGCTGGTCAAAATCCAACTTTTGGACTGAAGTTGCTTAAACAGCAGACAGCTTATCTTCCCTAATGTGAAGCCATTATCATAGAGCTGGAGATACTTACCACTTCTTGTTCTAACACAGAGATAGCTTCATCTCATAGCAAACAGCTCCCTCTGCGTCAGAATCATATGTGACAAAGACAGTTAGAAAAAAAGTGTTTTAAACTGTTCAATGTGAAAAGTAGTTCTTTCCGGATATGGTGAACTGCCAGCTATTATGCTGAACAGTTAGATATTCTTTTTCCATGAAGGCTGATTTATGGAATAAGAATGAATGAGTTTGTTCTTTTTGCTCCTTGAAAGGACGTAGTTGCCCCCAGACAGTTATTCTTTTATATGGTCATGTTGAACTCAGGAGGAAAGGGCAAAATTACAAGTCTGAATCCTGCCATAAAACTGCCACTTGAGGCAAAACTTAATGGTGTTCATCACACTAATTACAAATTTGATATTTTTCCTCTTCTATGGATGAAAAAATCCAAAGTAGAATTAATTTGTAAAATGCACACTTGCTACTTTACACTGTGCAAAATTGTTTCACTACATTAGGCAGATGTTTTAAACAAGTGGCAAATTCTGTGTTCCCATAAAGAAAGGAGATCTTCATAGCTATACAGGGGAGAAGAAAAATCCCATACAAAGGGGATCCTTTGATGACTTTCTGCCTCCTCTGATATCTCTGAACATGAAGCCCTGATGTAGAGGTACATTCCCAGGGCTGAAGGAGGTAGAGCTGTGGGATACACTCCTGTGGTCATTTTGGTGATGTTGCCACACATGGGTGTTCTATATTATGCTACTATGCTGCCAACATAAATTATGTTGTCAGTTTTGTCCTGCCACAAACGTATTAAGCAGAAGTGTAAGACAAATTGTACTCAGAGATGTCTGATTTCTCTCAAATTTCTTTTGAAAGTATCTTTGAAAACAGGAAAGGAAAAGCTACAGGAACTCATAAAGAGCCCTTCCTTAAAGCAAAAAGATGCAGCTTTTATCCATTATATCTGATGACTGAGGCCCACAAAATGAGAATAAGAAAGAAGATTCTGAAGTTTCTGAAGATTTTCTTAATCAATCAGTCATTTAAAAATACAGTTAGAGGTGTTATCTGCAATAGCTTTATTATTAAAAGTTGTAATTAAAAATCATTATTAATACAACTTCAGAGGTCAATACCATAAGCCACTATACTCCCTTCTTATTAACCTCAACTTTTCCTCATATTTGGTTGACTTTTGCTTGCCTTCTGCTCCTGGTGCCACAGGAAACAGAGTGTTATGGAAATCCCTATAGTCTACTTTATATGTTCCTTCTGTGGAGCAGGTTATTAACTTAATTAAAATATTGGGAGGTCATATCACTTGTGGTTCCTCCTGTTGCTTACAGCCACAAAGACAACACATCGCAGACAGAAGATTGGTGTAGTCTGTTACTCAGGGACCCCTCCAATGCAAGGAAATTATGAAGAGGAGAGGTGGAGAGATCAGAGAGATCTGAATCTGCTCTTTTTCTTCCATTCTGTTTCCCCAGCTGAAGCACCTTGAAAGCAAGGCAAAAGCCTGGCCGTTGTTGCACTCCTTTGATTCACAGCTTCTGAAACATATCTTTTTGCCATATACAACTAGAAGAGACTTTGAGGTTGATCAAACTTGCGTGGTGAGTCTTACTTCTACATAAGGATGGCATTGTACCACATCCCTCTCCTTCCTAGCTCTCTGAAGTTTAAATGTCATTTAATTTCCTAGTGGTAGAAAACCAGAAGGGCCACTCAGATGAGCTGGTCACTACTCATTCCCTTTCTCCAAATTATACAGTCTGTCTAGTAGTAACCTTTTATTCTATGCAAATGGGCATGTTGAGACAACTTCTTGTCTATGTGGAACAGCACTCCTAAACTAATCAAATATGTTTGCTTCAAACATGGGAAATAGTCCATGCATCTCCTTTGATAGTTTCCCTAGCAAAGGAATGGAAAATACTGAAGGGCACAGTCATAAATTTGCCATAGATTCCATTTGCAGTGTGTGAAAGAAAAGGTACCATCCCTCATAGTGAAGCCAAAATAAGAGTATAGAGTAAGTGCAAAGCTGCAGAGTAGGGTGATGGAGGACATTTATAAGCTGTCTTTTATCCCTAAAGCATCCACCTCCCATGGTATTTATGACAGCAGCCTTTCTGGCCTCCCTTCACAATCCCTCCTCCCTAGCTGAGAATTTTTCTGTTCATGCATTATAGGACTATTCTCTATTCCATCAAGCACTGCTTTACTCCACTTTTCCCTTTGTCTCCCAGTTATTGATAATGATGTTATCTGTTGAATATGATCAGAAGAAATCTTGTCATGCTGTTTGCCTGCAACTTTGTCTTTTTTTTTCCCTTTGAGCTGGATCTGTTCTTGGCCAGGGAATCTTCCTCCACATCCTCACTTATGCCTCCAGTCTGTGATGGATCTTTGTCATCTTTGAAACACTGGAGAAATATGACATTTTCTTCTCTCTCCCTTTGTTTTTTTCCACACTAGATTTTGACAACTTATTACAGTTACCCAGTATTCTTTCTTGAAAGCTCCCAGATTCTTTCAATGTCAGCTGGGATGACTTACATCTGACTGGGTGTGAGTGTTTGCAACACAGGTATTTACATCTGAGCCGTTCACCCTCAGGCTTCCCAGAATTTTCACCCAACAGGATACAATTTATCTCAGCCTAAAGTAGACACCTACGTTTTGTCACATGAATCATACCCTAAGCTCCACTGACTATACTAACAAAAATTTTGTTGACTGCGATGGAAGCCTACACAACCAGCTTAGATGTAGAAACTTGTGTTGTAGCCCTTAAAGTTAGCTGCGACAAATGCCACTTTCAGACTTACTCCTTTTTTTCCCTTTACAATGAAAAGTTTATTCCCCTTGTTTAATCAAGGGGAAACTCATGGCAAGATTGATGCTGGACTTTCCCATACTGATGTCCTGTGCTGAAGGCAATGTAAACTGAAGGCAACCTTAGTATAGCTGTGATATTTTCTCCCTTGCATGTCTGTCCTTGAAACAGTGTGAAATGCAGCTCTTTCATTTGCATAACTACTTTTTCAAAAATAGTACGTGGGTCATGAACTCTAGTAGCTCGATTTGAACAAAGTCATTGTTCTTTCTTTTTTATATTTGATGTTTCTTTCTGGCAGACGACTCTCGTGTCAGATACCATAAATGACCTACAATAGGTACCAAGCCACCAACATGGTAACCTCACGATTGTCCACAATTTTCTGCCCCTGTCCTGCTTCATCACCTCAGTACTGTGTATTAAATTGACACTGTTGGCTCCCAAAGGCAACTGTGGAAGCCTTTCTCCTGGGCTGCAGTCACCAGACATTTTTTCATAAATATTGTAGAGGTCAGCTTTTCACTGTCAGACTTAATGTGTCTTATTAAACTTTATCTTTTCTGGCTTCATGATGTAAATTTAATTTATATACTAAGGTGATTCATTGGCTTAAGAAAATTTGATTTTCGAGGCACATATTGGTACTATTTTTTTCTATGTACATGCATAAATAAATCTGAGGACCTCAAACAAAATTTCCCAGTATTTCTAGAAGTTTCATTTCCATGGTTTGCTCTTTTGCTTGATTTTGATATCTTGTAACAGAAAGTCTGTGTGTCTTGTGAAAGAATGGAAATGAGATGGAAATATTCAAAAACATGATGAGCAAATGAACATATGAAGCAGTAGGGCATTTATAGAATGGCAGCGATCCAGGGACTCCTAGGGACGTCATGTAAGCTTATAAAAGTCTTCATGCAGTTTGGTCACAAACTAAAATGCCTCGCCATGGATAGCTGGTTAGCATGGAAGTAGCCCTCACCCTTTACATGGGGTCTGACCCTTAAATACTTAAAACCTTTTCTCCTTCGTTAAAAAAGAAATGTACCAGCAAAGGAACAGAAAAGACAGCAGAACTGAGAGCAGCAAGAGCAGTGCTGAAAGCCCTTGATAACTGCCCTCAAAAAGAGAGGGCAGTGGCCAGAGCGGTGCGGAGTTGAGCTGCCACAGCAGCACGAAGCAGCACGAGCACAGCCAGGGAGGGCACTTACAATACAACATAAACAGTATGAGGAGCCAGCTAACAAGGCTGATCACTAGCTCAATGAGCACTCATGTCAGACGCACAGCAGCAGGGCCAGTAGAGAAACTGGAGGTTTTGATATGATGAAATATACTTACCCTAGAGAAAAATTCAGACCGGGTTAATTGAAAGCTACTAATTTCCAGTGAGTGGAAACAGGAAGGGATTGGAAATGAAAGGTAGAAAGATAAAGGCAAAGTTTTGGCCAACAGGAGAGGAAACACAATACAGGCTAATCTAGTGCACCAGAGTATTTAAACATATGCTTAAATTTTAAAGTACGAGTAATCCCATTGACTTCAACATATGCTTAAATGCTTTGCTGGATCAGGGCTTTAATGTACATTTGAATTAAACTGTAACATGATGATTTAGAAGTGAGCTCATTTCAGGTTTCATTGGCTAACCAGAGCTCTGCTTAACTGACATTTGGAGTGGGGATTTTTAATGAACGTCTAGGTGCTTCAGAAAGCAATTAGGCTGTCATTCAGTAACAGCATTTTTCTCTCCAAAAATAATTTCCCATTCAGATTAATATGTTCCAGATTAAGCTTGGAGGACAACATGCTGCCGGTGCATAATTATAGCTAACATATATATAACACACATATATATTTATTTTCATATATACAAGCACTATATATATATAGTTTATTTCCAGCCACTTTCTCAACCTTCTAGATGCTTATCAAGAAGGGTTGAAAGTTCATGTAACAGTGGATAGCTCTGTTTAATACTCCATATTAGAATATATGCAGCAGAGTTAAAGTAGACTGAAAAGAAGAGAATCATCAAGATATAAAACAGAACTAAAGATAAGACAGTTGTAATAAACTCCTTCAAAAGAGGTAAGATAAAAGTGGCTGGCCCATTGCTTAGGAGATTCTGAATTTTGATATTCAGAGTGGCATGGTTCACCAGCTGGCATTGGTGTCATTAGCTAGAGAGAACTTTGGCTGCAGTGTTTTTACTGATCTCTCTCCCCTCTCTCCTTCTTTGCCAGCAATTTGTTGCCGAAAGCAACTGGCTGTTTGAGCAACATCTGGGAGCAAACCTAGACTTGATTCTGAAACCATAAGAAGACCAATGAAGAGAACCAGCTGGAATTCATCCATGGAAGGCTGGAATTATTGTATGTGTTTTTATGATGCACTGTTTAGTATTAAGCATGCTAGCCTCAGGAAGGAAAAAAGGAGCATGCAAGTGTGCTGTCAGCAGAGTCTGATACACAACCAGCACACATACTGGGATAGCAGCAAACAGGCATAATTCTCCAGCCCTGAAGTGAAAATAAACTGAAGCAGATTAAAAAAAAAAAAAAAAAAGTTGAGTTAATGTAGGAAAACACATGGCTAGATACATGTTTAGGGGTATTTGTTGGATTAAAACATTTTTCCCCGAGGCAATATTTCTGATGGCAATTAACATGGCTGGTGTTTTGACAATGCTGCCTTTACAAGCGAGTCTAATCAGGCCAGTGCTCAGTTCCTGGAGGAAAATGGATAACAGGTGATAAGTCCAGCTGGGTTCGTTGAATTAGCCTGGCTTGCAGAAGTCGACCGTAGCATAATGTTCACCGTAAGAGCAGTTGAGCTACATGCCTCAGCTAGGAACGTAGTGCCAGGAACCAAACCTGACACTGAAGGAAGTATGTAAGAAAGGCTGCGCTGAAGTTCACTATGGATCTGTGCCTATGAGATTCAATCAGAAGTGAGGGGACTGAAAATAACAAGTAGCAAGAGAGTACAGTCATTTATAAGATTGATCATTTCAGAAAAAAAACCCAATACAATTTGGGGGGGGAAATGGGCATTAGCAATACAGTAAAATACCTTCTTCAAAAGTTATACCCATTCAGAGCCTCCTGTCATTTTTTCATTTATATATCTGTTATATATTTCTCTTCTTAACCCTTTGAGTAAAAAATTAGCACATCATTATATCCACCTTGTTTCAGGAAAAACTTTTAATCCTGTGCTTAAGTCTCATTGGCTACAAGGACACATCCACAAATTTCCGGTTAAGCACTAGTCCTGGCAAGGGGACTTGATTTATGTTGCTGTGCAACGTTCCCAGGTGCTGCTGAATCCTTGTTTTAACTCCTTGTGAGAGGAGCAGACCCCTAGGTGTTGCCATGTCCAAAGAGCTGTAGTGGTGGAAGAGCTGTATGGGGTCAGCACGGTGCTCTTCCCAGGGTAATGAAACCTGCCCACCATCTCTGCTCTAACGCAGCTACATGGCACCTGGGGCTCGAGCTAGCATCTCCGTAGAGCAATGCATTATACATGTAAGCATAACATTAGTGATGGAGAAAGAGCTTCTGGGAGGAATTCTGTCACATGTGTGTAGCTGGTTAGTGATAGACACGCTGAATCATTGGATTTCAGTAGCCCTAATACAGCCAAGCAGGACTGAAAGAAGACTTTTTATCTGTCCTATGTTTATGTTATATCCCATGCTGCAAGGTTAATGCTTTTCTTCTTCAGTGGCTAGGAAGGATTTTCTCATCTCTGCCTTTAGTGCATAGTTCAATTTCTGTAAAGCAGTTTTCTTTCTCAGAAGCTCTGGAGGTTGTCCACAGCTACACAGTGTAGACACAGTGAGCCAATAGTGCTAAGCATTACATTCATTCAGTAGGTGCAATGTACGTGTCCTGTTGTGACTTCCAGAATTAAACCAAACTGAGGACTTAGGGTCAGGTAGAGGCTTTTTTTATTCCGAATCAAATTGCCAGGGGTCATAAAGGGATTTGTTTTTCTCTTTAGTCTGACCACGGTCACTTTCTAAGTGGCAATGTGGTACCCTCCTTTGATTTCTTCTGCTCCCTTCTTTCAGCACAGTATAGTTGTTATTTTAAGTTCTTCAGTGCAGATGCTGAATTTGTTGCAGGCTGCTGGTAAGTGTTGTTTAGTGGTAGTATTCAGAGTAGAGACTGTGAACCTTGCAAAAGTAGATACCTATTTCATCACTATATATGATTTTACAGGTCTTGACACAGTAACCAGGTGGTGCTTCCAAGTCACACATTCATGTATCTTTATATTTAACAGAATTATCTGTCAACCTGTCTTAGGTTGAGATATGTCTTCTGAAACAAGTTGCTTCACTTATGTCTTCTTGCAAGGTTAGTAAAAGTAGAGGAATCAAGTTGTGTTTTGCTGAGCAAATCTTGATATTTTTCAGTAGAATGCAAATAATTTGTTTTCAGTTCTTGGAGATTGCCACCAACTGAAACTACAGAATAGTTTTCTTTGTTGAAAAAAAGTACCTGCCTGCCTCAGTTCATTCTATTACTGGTGATGTAAAAGTGAAACAAATCTACATTCTCAACCCTGCTTATCAGTAGTGGCTTGGACAGTGTTATAAACAGAACTGGCAATTCACATGGTACCATCTCAGGGACCCCACAGTACAGGAGTGCAGATAGTATAGAGCATTCCTGGTGACATCAAAGTGACATGAAGACAACAGACACCTCTCAGAAGATGTAACTCATTGAAAAAACTGTCACCCACCCCTTAACTACAAACAACAAAACATAGCTTAACATTAAGCAGGGAACTAAAAGTGGAAATTGACTTTTCCAGATCTTAAATAAGTTCTCAGAATGTCATGTACATAGAAACACATCATCTGAGACTTTTTGTTTAACCCTGATCCCTCAAAGCCCAACCAAAGCTTTGATCATCACATTTTTCTAGAATCTGTGCTACATTGGTTGCAGTGATGACACACTCTTCTGTGTTGGACGATTTGTTTCAGCTTGTATATCTTGAGTTTAGGGATAATTCAGGTAGATATGGGTAGAAAATAAGATACCTGTCTTTCAATAGCTGTCTACCTACTAGTAATCTTAAAAAAAAAAAAAAAAAAAAAAAAGCCACAAATGCTTAAATCTCGAATTGATTGATAAAGTATTTTGAGAGTATCTATTTCTCCTGGCAGAATACCCAGAAACATTGGATATGGGTAGGAACTTGCCATGCAGTTTTTTATGAAAGGTGTAAAAATGATTCCTTCCCTGAAGTGTTCACAAACATCACAGTAAAACACATTGACAAGTTGGACAGGACAGTATTTATACTAGTGTGATAAAAATAAAACCTATCAAGTGCTATAAAGCCAGGTGCACACTTCTTTGGGGAAGAGAATGTAAAGACAATATGAGTGGAACCAATCAATGAGGGCTTCTGTTCAGAATCAGCTCAAAAGGAAAGGGTACTGCAATGGCTTTTATTCTCCAAGCTGGGGAACTGCCAAAATAGTGTCCTTTTTTTCCCTAATGTTGTCAGCAACAACAACACAGACATTTTAAATTACTTCAAACCATTGTAAAAGCCCTATCAAGATGTCCAAAATAATTTTCGCCAAACAGCTTTCAGCTGCTGTTTTGCAGTCATAACACTACTCTACAGGTGAAAAGTTCTAAGTCCTGCTTGTGCTCCTGTGAGTCACGCAATGCTCCAAAGTGTTTATTTTTCTGAGAAAGCATTTCAGTTTGCCACTTGCCGTTAAGACACATTTACCAGCAAATTGTTGATGCCAGAACTGAGTTTTCCAAAAGCCAATGTTCCTAGCAATCTAATCATGAAATTAAAACTGTCACCAATACAATACAGTTTTTCGCTGTGCTAAATATTCCTTCATAGTGTTTGCTGTTAAAACATTGCAGAGCCACTAGATGTTTTATTGAATTTCTCAAAAAATCACACTAAGCAAAGACAAAGACCTTAGTCTTAATCTTTAAGACTAGCAATTTCAGCCATTGAATTAAAAAAATATTTTGAGGGATGCCAGGCTTTTTTAATAACAACCCACAACATGCAAGTCAGAAACAGCTTTATGTATTTGCTAGAAAATGTCCATGCTGTCAAAAAGGAAACGTTTGTATTGAATTTTAATGGCCGTGAAAGCTAACAGTGGGATTTCTTTAAACGCAGCTATCTAAAAATTCAGAGACTAGGCTAATGGACCCTCTTCTCTGTACTTCTGGGCAGCAAGTCACTCCTTTTACTGCACAATGCACTTAGCTATAAATCATGCCAAATGATTAGCGGTGGCCAGCCCTTAGACCACTGATCATAGCTGGCTGTCTCACTTTGCCTGTAGAACACGCACCTGTCTGTGTTCTAATGACACAAAGTTGTACTGTTAGCGCAGTAGAACACACAATTTAAATGTTTATAACAGATCTAGTTGCTCCCACCTGGGTCAATGTAAAGCCTCCAGAGTACTCATGATCAAGGCAGAGGCTAAGCACCACAGAAAACACAGAAACAGAGTATGGAAATTAGTTTTGCATCTCAAATGATGTGAAACGCCCATGGTGGCTAAAGCGTTCACATAAATCACGATATTTTCATTGCCTGCATCTCCTGAGGGTGCAGATATTCAGTCTCTGAGCAGTAAGACATTAAAGGGGAAGATGCTGAAGGGTTCTGAAATCTCTGTTCTTTCCTCACCAGCATTTTCCTCTTCCAGACAATCTTTTATCAACTCCATTAGCCACAAAGCAATCCTTGCAACTACTGCTATTTTGTTTTGTTTTTCTAAGTCAACAGGAGAAGAAACAAATAACACGAGCGAATGTATTTCTCTGCTTACTCGATTTGGGAGATTTCTAGGTCACATCTGCTCCCATCGGCTTCTACCATGTTCTGATACTAAACCATCTGGGAGGTATTGAGGAAGATATCCACAAAGGAATTCTTACAGAGGAATATCGTAAAGTGGGTCACTCATTAAAGCTCTTCCATTGAAAACTAAGCAGAAATTGTCCTATATGATAGGAGAAGCACGGAACGTACTGGGATGAGTGGCAGTGCATCAGACAGTGGACCTGAAGGTGGGAGTGTGCAGAAACTATAGCTTGGAGCCTCCTGCAAGTAATTACATTGAATCACAAGCGTGGGGGACATGGTTTCTAATTATTTCTTATATATCATGGACTTTCAGTTCAAACTGTTGACTCAGCCTCCACTTTCCCTCTTTTGTAGACAGAATTTGGAAGGTTTTTTCTTGCTACCTACAAGGTAGATGGATATTCACAGCAAACTAACATTTAAATCTGTCTTCCTTGTCATAGCCAACACTGACAATTATGCAACAGCAAATGCACTTTTTACATTCAATAACAATGGCACTGTTTAATTGCCAGGACTTGCTCAGTATTTAGAATACAAGGCAACTTTCAGTATTGACAAATATACATATAAAAAGCCTGAAAATAAGGAAGAAAAGATACAAATATTGCTTTGCCAACTTGTTCACTGTTTTCAATAGCCATCAACCTGAAATGTATTATTGGGAATCAAGCAATAAAGCCAAGCCACATAAGATTTTAAATGTATTAGGACCTAAACTAAAATACTCTTTGCAGTTCAAATACTCTCATAGTAATCCTTATTTACCATGCTTCAATAATAGAAAATGAAAGAAGAATGCCATTATATTAGGGATCATATATATCAAGGGATTGTACCGTATTGTGATTTCTGTAACAACTTAGAAAAAGCGATGTCTGTATTGTTATATTTTAGAAAGTCACTGTGATATGGGGCTTGAGAAGGATGTAAAAGAAGGCGACTTTATTAACAGCAAAAGTTAGGTGTAGATTATAAGGTGAGAGCACTGCCACCAAGTGGAAGTAAGAGCTGTGTCAGTTCAGAGGTCCATCTCATTCTCTAATGTTTCAGACTGTGGCACCCACTAGTCAGCATGTTTTAAAAGCTAGTCCGAATTTCAAACAGCAAACCAGTTTCAGTGTGCAAACAGACTATCCATAGGGGTATAGATAGGGAATAACTGCAAACAGACTACCCCTTGGGGTATAGATATGGGATATGGGATCTCCCAATATTCTGTCAACAGGGAGCTTATTTGCCTATGCATTACAGTACACATATATATTAAGCTGAGCAAGTAAAACTGCCTTTCTGCATAATTAGTTTTTAAATCTTGCTCGTTTCTTGGTCTTTATTTCTGGCAGCAGTGACTTGCTCTGGTTAGACATTAAACATGTTAAATAATACTTTTGACTAATTTTGATCTGTTTCTCCTTTGAACTTCATTGATTCCCCCTTCTTGCATTAGGAAAATGCTCAAAATGTATAACAAATTATTCATTCCAATTTGCATTATTTGCTGCATAGATCAGAATTCAATTGCATTTGTTAGGATACTGTCCATTCACATCATTAGAAATGTTTTTACTCATGTTCATCTGTAGGTTTTTTTGGGTTCTAACTAAAATAATTTAGTATCATGGAGGTTACTGCACTATGTTCTGCTACAGACTCTCTTTGTCACCTTGGACAAATTACCTACTCTACTAAACTCATCACTTCTGTGGGCATTCATCCTTCATAAATTAGGAATAAAATTTTCCCTGTATCAGAGTGGGTGATGCCAGGATAAAATTTGTAAGCGGCAGTGAAATGTTGAGGGCCTTTTTATAGGACAAGGATTTGGAAAATTTGGAAAATCGCTTGAATAAAATGAATCAACTAATTAAGACAGGTATTCAGTGGATGGATAGATAGAGTACTCTCATAGAGTTCAAAAATAATTTTCCTTATCAAATTCATTAACTTCTTTCCCCATGAAGCCAGCACTGTAAAATTAGAGACTATTATCTAAATTAGTTTTTAAAAAATCATCAGACAGTAACATTGGTATGTTCAGAAACACAATGGTATTTCCTTGCCTAAAACCAAAGTAACACTGTTTTCATTGGTACATACATACCACATCTCACTGAAAAGATCTGTATGTGTCTAAACTGTGATGGTACAACGATTCAGGCCTGTTCAGAATTAATTCATCCATGTGTACAGGGCTCATTCCCTGTAGGTTGGTCTACACATTTCATCTTAAAAGGAGGGTCACTCTACACATGCAGAGCATTAATCCCTTTTTTTGCAGGATATGTTGATTCAGAAAATTGAATATACCAGAGACCTCAAATATTGGAGTAGATTACTTTTTTTTTTACCTTCCCAAATCTTGTAAGTTGTAGTTGCAAGGAAAGCACCTCTTTCTTTGTAGAGACAGCAGAGATTCCTCTGCTAGGTAGAGTTCTGTGAGACTTTTTCTCCATTAATGCTATGTATGGAGGGGAAATAACCCTCACATCACCTTAACCACCTGCATTAGAGAAAATAAGGTGGTGGAAATTTCTCCAGTATGGAACTAAAGGCATCAGGGCTGAATCATTGTCTTTGTATGCATAAGTAATATGGCTAAAAAGTTATTTCTGTATGCATTTAGAAATGACTTCAAGGGATAGACACTAGGTTTAATTTTTCTCTTACTTTTTTGAGACATTCCTTCTAACTAGAGCTTTCCTTGGAAAATGAGTTTATTGCTTAAAGTGAATCAATTGGATGAATGTGAAAGGAATCCTGCTTCTGCTGTGTGTGCACCACTTTCCACCTAGTGCAGGTTAACCAGGACTTAGGAATTTATCACAAGTCATACAATATTTTTCCCTGGCAGCCCTTCATTTTCAGGGGAACTGTAATCACTCGAGAATTTCAAACTAAAAAGGGAAATGTAAAAATGCAAGTCTCAAACACCGCAGACATCAAAGAACTTAGGATGGGTTATTTTTAGCTTGAGTTCTAACTTAAGTGTGTGTGATAGCCATTATTCCTAATAGTTTCAGATAAAACAAAAAACAAAAACAGAACTGGAAGTGACCCCAAGAGATTCCAACCTTCTATATCAGGACAGGAGCAGCTATGCCTACAACACTCCTGATGGAAGTTCTTAAAAACAGATAATAGGAACATTCCTCATATTCCCCTTCTCAGCCAGCCAGGTCTTCACTGATCTTACCATTAGAAAATTTTTCATATTGCTTAAACTAGATTAGCAGCCATTATATCTTGTCCTATTTAACACTGGATATTGTGAACAAATTAATTCTTTGCAGCTGACATTTTAAATACTTGAAAACCAGTATCATTTTTCTGCTTAATCTTATTTTGTCTAGAAAAAACAGCCCCAGTTCCTTCTCAGATTTGATGTTTGTTAGATCTCAGCATATCATTGATGCTCTGGGCTGGACTCTCCGCTGACATGCATCTGGGCACAGAGCTCTAGCAAAGGTCAAACAGTGCTGGGCAGAGCAGGTTTAGATTGTGCATTGAGTCTGTTTAATGTGCTTTGAGTCATAACCCATTCCTTTGCTGTCTTGATAGCAACATGATTCTGTTAACCCATGATCAGTCTGTTCTGGGACAGACTAGATTTGCAAGGATCCTTAGGTCCTTTTCCTGAACATCATTTCCTTGCTTTATTGTTCTCATTCCTGATACTGTCATTGATTTTTCCTAAGACTAGCATTTGGACCTTGTTCTCTCTGAACAGAATTACATTTCTTTTTTCCTATGTCATTTTTCTGATTGTTGGGATATTCTGATTTCTAGTTCTGCAGCATTCTCACATCTGTCTCAGATCAGGGTCAAGGGCAGATTTCATAAGAATTCTTTCCATTCTGTCTTCCAACGTACTGTTGAAAACATCAAGGACAGGTGTCTCTGGATCCCTCCTTACGGAGCTTTTCTTCTTCTGAAGAGAGCTTAAGTACATTCTGTGGCCCCACAGCCCCCAGTGTCTTGAAAGGAAAGACAAAAAAGAGGTATATGTTTCAGCTCAAAACTGTTACATTTCTTACCATCAATCTGTCATGCACTTTTCCAGTCTAAAAGTGCTGCCACTTAAACACAAAATGTGCACTCCATATTGTTATCAAGCTCAGTATGCTTTTCCAACTTGCACATGCTTCTCAGTTGGGAATCATAGAACGGTTTAGGTTGGAAGGGGCCTTGAAGATCATCACGTTCCAATCCCCCTGCCCAAAGCCCCATCCAGCCTGGCCTTGAACACTTCCAGGGGTGGGGCATCCACAGCTTCTCTGGGCAACCTGTTCCAGTGCCTTACCACCCTCAAAGTGAAAAATTTCTTCCTGATATCTAAACTAAACCTGCCCTCTTCCATTTTAAAGCCATTACCTCTCATCCTCTCACTACATGCCGTTGTAAAAAGTCCCTCCCCAGCTCTCCTGTAGGCCCCCTTTAGGTACTGGAAGGAATATTAAAGAAAAAAACAAGCTTTTTTTTTTTTTTTTTAATATTCCCACCAGGGAACTCTATTGTGTAGGCAGATTTTAAATAGTCCCAAAGTTTTCAATTTTTAGATCCACTGGAAATGGGTCCCTACTTTTTGTATAGTAATAATTTCAACAAAGAGCTACCAGCTTTTTGAATGTGTATATGTAAATATGTGAATGTAACCAAATTTCCACACAATGAGTTTTTTCTGAATGTTCATAGATACATCACTATATTGGGTTTAGGATATCAAACTTCAGTTTTAGTGGTAAATCTAACTCTCCCTTTATTGTAAGAATTTCCCTGTATGCTAAATCTTAATTAGATTCTTTGTCATGAAAATTTAACAATCGGGAACTGCATAGCTTTCACATTGCTTTTGCATTCACCACCCTCCACGCATATTTTAATTCTTAATTTTTTAGGAGGCAGTAACTATCCTATTAATATTACATTAAACATGTGCATTTTACAAGCTTTTAGAAACGTGTTGCTGTTCATTGTACTTGGGCAATGGACTCCAGGGGCACACACAGAAAATGAGTATGTCTTCAATATGGTTTTGTTGTTCTCAACCACAAGTCTGTTTTCAAGGAAACAGTGCTAGAACTCATTCAGGGTTGCTAAAAAGCCTCACTTTGGCTCTTCTAAGGAAACAAGTCAAGTTCATGGTTCACAAAAGAGATGGGCATTTATGTTGTCCAGAGTAGGGACGTAACACTTTCAGAAAACAAACTCTTAGCCCTATAGAAAGCCAGAGGACAGCTCAAAGGGTTGGATCCCACCCATAGCCATCAGCCATGCTACTGAAAGAAAGCAAGGGGGAAGAAAATTGGTTTTGCTCCAGTGAGGCTGATCCCATCTCAGCCATTCAGCTAGCTCTCATGGTGGTTGTGTTGGATCACCGCAGCCAGCTGAATGTGGTCAAGGAGAGTAATGGGCAGCACAGCATTTATGTGAACTATTATCACACTCATGCCTTTATCAAAATGGTCACCCGTGATGAGCATCTTAGCACTAAACTGTGAATTTCTCTAGGTCATATAAGACTCACACACACACACTGGAGCCCTAACCAGCCTTAACTATCACTTGCAGTGTTGCCAGACACGGTTTAGTTTTCTAAGAACATTTGTGTCTACAAAAACATGAGTAAACAACAGAATATTTAGCAAGTGAATTTTTCCCTTTTAAGCTTTTTTCTTCTCTGTTTTCTTTCTGACTTCCTGATGCTATGGGACCTTTTCCAACACACTGAAATAAATAGCAGGGCATATCTTGAGGTCAGCTATGAAAGCACTCCAAGTTTAAGCATCCCCTATACTGCTCCAGCTAAACAGAGCATCACTGAGCAAAAGAACCTGTAGATTTGGTGGCTGGAAGTGGCTTATCCTGAAGGCTGAATTCTTTAAATAATAGCTTGTAATAATAACCATTGTATCTCAACAACTTCAATGCAGAGTTAAGTCTGCTGATAGTTTAACTCATTTCTGGATGCAGACATCATTTGCTTTGACACTTTGCATTCAGTCACTGTGATAACTAGCCCAGATGATATAGCATCATCATCACAGAAAAATATACATCTGAACCAAACCACAGGACTCAGCCATTCCTTGAGGAGTTAGCTGTGTAGAAACTGTGCTGGCAAAGTCCATCCCAAATAATGGTACAAAGCCATAATATAAACATGCAAGTTCAGGAGACCATCAGCTGCTGCTCAAAAATTTCTAAAATCTAAATCATAGAATCACAGAATACCAGGTTGCAAAGGACCTCAAGGATCATCTGGTCCAACCTTTCTTGACAAAAGCACAATCTAGGCAAGATGACCCAGCACCCTGTCCAGCTGAATGTTAAAAGTGTCCAATATTGGGGAATCTACCACTTCCCTGGGGAGATTATTCCAATGCCTGATTGTTCTCACTGTGAAAAATTGTCCTCTTGTGTCCAATCAGAATGTCCTCAGGAGTAACTTGTCTTTTCACCCTTGTCTTTTCGTGTGACTCCTTGTAAAAAAGGAGGCTCCATCTTCCTTGTAGCCAGACTTTAAGTACTGGAACATGGGGATAAGGTGTCCCCTAAGCCTTCTTTTCTCGAGGCTGAACAAAAACAGTTCTCTCAGCCTTTCCTCATATGGCAGGCTTCCCAGTCCTTTGATCATCTTGGTAGCCCTTCTCTGGACCCTCTCCAGCCTGTCCATGTCTTTTTTACATAGTGGGGACCAAAACTGAACACAGTATTCCAGGTGTGACCCGACAAGGTCTGAGTAGAGTGGGACAATAACTTCTTTGTCTCTGCTGGTGATGCCCTTGTTGATGCAACCCAGCATCCTGTTGGCTTTCTCTACCACAGCAGCACACTCTTTGCTCCTATTGAGAGTGTTGGCCACCAGGACCCCCAGGTCCCTTTCCACAGAGCTGCTCCTCAGTCAGGTAGATCCCAGCCTGTGCTGCAGTTCTGGATTATGTTTTCCCAGGTGCAAGACCTTACACTTGTCCTTGTCAAACTTCCTGTTAGCCCACTCTTACAACCTATCCAGGTCTTCCTGCAGGGTGGCTTTCCCTTCCAAATTGTCTGCTTCCCCACTCAGTTTGGTGTCATCAGAAAAATTCATCATCCAGATCACTTATGAAATTGTTAAACAGCATTGGGCCCAATATTGATCCCCAGGGGACCCCACTATGACAGGTTGCCAGTCTGAAAAGCAGCTATTTCATAGAATCATAGAATGGCTTAGGTTGGAATGGACCTTGAAGATCGAGATCCAACCCCCCTGCCACAGGCAGGGACACCTCCCACCAGACCAGGTTGCCCAAGGCCTTGTCCAGCCTGGCCTTGAACACCTCCAGGGACGGGGCTTCAACAACCTCTCTGGGCAACCTGTTCCAGTGCCTTACTACCCTTAAAGTGAAAAACTTCTTCCTAATGTTTAATCTAAACCTGCCCTCTTCCAGCTTAAAGCCATTCCCCCTCATCCTATCACTACATGCCCTAGTAAAAAGTCCTTCCCCAGCTCTCCTGTACGTCCCCTTTAGGTACTGGAAGGCCGCAATAAGATCTCCCCGGAGCCTTCTCTTCTCCAGGCTGAACAGCCCCAACTCTTTCAGCCTCTCCTCATAGGGGAGGTGCTCCATCCCTTGGATCATCCTCATGGCTCTCCTCTGGACACAGTCCAGCAGGTCCATGTCCTTTACCACCACCTTCTGGGTGTGGCCTGTTAGCCAGTTCTCCACCCACTTGTCTAGACTGTAATGCATCAGTTACTTTAGGAGGAGGCTGTGCGATACCGTATCAAAACCCTTGGAGAAATCCAGGTAGACAATGTCCACTGCTCACTCCTCATCAACCGAGCAGGTTACTTTGTCACAGAAGGTAATCAGGTTTGTCAATCATGATTTGCCCTTGGTGAATCTATACTGGCTTTTGCCAGTTACATCCTTCACTTAACTTGTGACAGCCCCCAGGAGGATTCATTCTATAACTTTCCCAGGGACTGAAGGAAGACTGATGGGCCCATAATTTCCTGGATCCTTCTTTGTAGATCCTCCTTGTGTCCACTTAAAGGCTAGGAGGACACAAGTTTTCACTGATAAACTCCTCTAGGTATTCTAGGCATACTTCTGGATACACCTAGAATTTCCTGATCCCTTACACTACTAAGCGGGTAGCCCAAACTTCCATACACCTGCCAGGGTACTCAAAAAATTGTTAGGATTCATCTCACCTGCACAACCTAATGTAAGAGATGTTGCAGACCACAAATACTGAAGAGCAACCTCTCCAAAATGTCGGTAAAAGGTGCTATTTCTCTTTCCCCTCATTTTGTCAAGCATTCAGCGGTTACATCATTGCTACAAGTGCAGAAGACAGGTTCCACTCCTGATTCCTAAATTTCCTGTTGCTCAGGTGGGTGCTCTTACTACTGCCAATCTTTTATTCTATGCTGATTGTAATCCAGGTGTCTCATCTTGGCCATGATTACTCATACCACCCAGCTGGAGAGCTGTGGTCCCTTGGTCATTCTGTCAGTGTTACCACAAGGTGCTGAAAAAATTGAAACCATATATCAGAAGTCACCTAGGATATCAGTGATGAAATTGAAATGGGAGAGGAAGGAAATAAAGCCAGATCTTGTGTAGCCTGAGTGCACTCTTTGTGGCCCTTGTGCCACTGACCCTGGCCTGAGTGCACTGGCCCCTGGAATGCCTTTTTACCAGCTCTTACTTTGGTTGGTATACCCAACTCCAGGAAAGTTTTAAGGGCGGTGTTTGCTAAGTCAAATCTCTTTCTGTGGCCTGATTAAGTTTCTAATTTTCTCAGAGAAGCTGGACCTGGGAGACACATACCTCTTCCTCGGTTCTGACTGATAAATCTGAGTAGCTCAGGCATTTTTAAAGCAGATTTAAGCTGTAAATTCTCCCCATTTTTGATAAACATATGCATTCACAGCAGGATGACCAAGTCCTAGGTACTTGGACTTTCAAGGTCAGATTTTTGCTCACAGTTTCCACCTGTTTAGATACGAATTATATCTTCACACAACTGCAGAATTTCAAAGTTGTTACCCTAAGTGTTGAGAATTGCAGTGTTCGGTAATGCAATATGCATTTTTTGTTGACTAGCCCTTGGTGCTTTTCCCTTTTATAAACGGATTTTTTACATATGTAACAACTACAGATGGTTAGCTGTTTTCTGATTAAATTTATTTCATGGAAAAAATGTTACTAAGTCCAGCATGCTTTGTCATAGGTATCTTGTGTTTGATAAAAATTGATACAGGGCAAGGCAGTTTTCCCACATATTCCTGGACTGTCTCAGTATCCCAGCTCTTGACACAGATCTGCCAGAAAAACAGTGCACTGAGATAAAGGCATGGTACTTCCAGTTTTCCCATTTCCAAGCCATCTTGTAGCCACAGATCCCAGTATAGCTGGTGAGCTGTCTGTATTCAGGTTAGAGACCTGGAGATCTTGATGTCCCTTCTCTCCCGTCATTACTCTCGTGTTTTTCAGACAGACTTCCATATAGATTTCTTCAAGGTCAGGATCCAGAGGTTTCCGATTCCTTAGCTCAGGGCAAACCAGCCTGTCCAGGTTGTCCCAGGGTCAGGGTGCCGGATTCACAGCATCAATGGTATGGGTGCACTTAGCCATGTCAGAGGTCTCAGCTGATCTACCATGGAGCCAGGCTTTAACTAGAGCCACAAACCGCATGATCCCAGGCTACTGCTTAGTGAGATCACTCTTCTTGTCAAGTTTAACTCTACAAATAGCAGAAACAGGCAACTGACAAGAATTTCAATTTCAGTGAGCAGGCACACAACAACAGGCATTTCTGAAACAGTGTATCAGCATTTTCTGGCATAAAATTTCCTCCAAATTTCTGCCTTTGAGGGAATTTAGGAGTCTTTTGTCTAGGTTGTTTGTTTGTCCTGTCTATTCAGCTTAGACCAGAATAAATTGTACAAATAAACACAACAGAACATTTTTCCTCCTTCTAGCATCAGCTCCCTGAGCTTCATCTGAAGCCTAGACTCGTACTGCTTCTCAAAACTATAAACAGGATTAACTGCTCAATTTGGATGCATTTTTAAGTGTATACAACACATTTTTTAGAGGCATTCTAAATGCCACTTTACTCGGAAAATGACAGTTACTGTTTTGCAGCATTTTAAACAGATTTATATTAGAAAGTTGTGTCACTTCAAATCACAAGTGACAGTGCAATTAAAACTATGGTTTTAAAATAACTTTTCCTCATATTTAAAGAAATAAAATACCCGATCCCTCCTACTTGAGAAAAATTATTTTCTGCACCTGTATGCTCATTGTTTTAAAATAATGAAAGTTATCAATTGCACCTTCTGAAACAGTGAAAACATTTTTCTACATATAGGTTGACTGTACTCACTTGAAAGAATATGAGGTAGTTGTACCTTCTGAAAACAACAAATCAGATCCAGAATACGGAATGATATGTATGAGCTGAAGGAAAAAAAAATACATTTAAATGTGTTATTATTTTCTTTTCTATTAAAAATATAATTAATCTTAAAATCAAGTTACATTCACTAAAAAGAAACCAAAATTAGAAGCTTTGTTGAAAGGCATGACTTTTCCTTTTCTCCTATAATCTTGTGGTAAAATAGTCCATGGTTTGCTATTTTTATTTCTCAAATTGCAAGCTAGATTTTTTAAAGTACAAACAAAACAGTAGATGGTATTAGTTAATAACTGTATTTTTGTAATGGTAGAGATTAAAAACTCATTAGAAAGAAAATTTGCAATGTGGTCTACAGCGTCTGAAGTCCTGTTCATTTGGTGGTCAAGACATGCAGCGCCCATCTGAAAAAAATCTGCAGTCAAATTTTCCTCCAAAAATGTTTTTCAGTGGGAAAAGAAAAAAAAAAACCTGCAACAAGCTCTAAAACCTAATCAAAAATTATCCAGTTCTGTCATTATAACACACATATTTTGTGATGAAAAAAAATATTATTGCAATATCATGATTGAATACTTGATCTTTAAAAAATGTATTTTATAATAGTAGAGTAAATGAATTCCAAGGGATTTTTTCAAAAAGTTAATGACCTGGAACTTTACAGCACAAGTATTAATTCAGGACAGTCTATTGGACATTCTTCCTTTCTGCACTGCAAGCAGAAACCACTCTTCTAAGGCTTCAGCAGACCAAACAGAAGATGGCTACCCATCCCTATGGCACAGCTAACCTAAGGGAAGTCTTTCTGACCTGAGATTTTGTTGGAGGGATCAACAACTGTTGTAGTTAAACGTAATCCTCTTTATTCCTTTGACTTTGTAACTAATCTAATATTTCTACTTAGTGGAGGTTTTCTGCTGAAATTTAGACAATTTTTCAGTATTTCTGGTGTTAGAACACTGGTGGACTGGAGCAATGTTTATGACATGGACGAGTATAGACTCACTGTTTTTGATGCTTCAACTTCTATCCAGTGTAACTACTACTTCTTTTTTTTTAGCTTTTATCCAACAACTTACTTAAAAATACATTGAAGCAGGGGCCATCTTCTGCTCCGGCAGTAGTACTGGTCCCTAATACTCTTGGGGCCATAATCAGTCTTTTATAGAAAACCTATTGCTCACGGTGTTCCTATTCCTGTCCAAAGTCTGTAAAACTTAAACACTAGGCAGTCCAGTTTGTTTAGCACTCTCTTGAACCTAAATGCCAGCACAATTGCAGATGGGCTTAATAGAACCATTTGCAAAGGAATTTAATGAAGAATAAGCTAAGAGAATGGCACAAGTTTATAATTACATCTGGAGACAATAATGATGATAAAAAATGCAAAAAACCTCTTCTTTATGCAGTGTAAACTCTGTAGAATTGTTTTTATTTCTAAAGGAATGTATATGTTTTACTGTCGCTGATTAGTATAGAATGACACAGTTATACTAGTTTATAAGTAAAGTAATTTATATATTACTTAAGGACTGAAAAGCAAAAAAAAAGAGAGGAAATATTCTCTTGTGATGATTTAGAGAATCAATACATCTTTTTTTCTCTCTTTTTTTCTTATCAGCTTATGGGGAAGCATTAATGCCATAAAATAATAAGCTGAAGGGGATAGTTATAAGATTCATGATAGCTCCAAAATTGGTGGGCTCACAGGCTGCATGAAAGGAAATACAAAAACACACAAGAGAACTAGACATGGTATTTTCTGATTGTTTGAGCTGTGGGGAGGTTTTGCTGAGTAGGCGCTATTCAAATGAGTTATGCTGACAGTCACTGATCAAAAGAATCAGGAACGAAACTTTTACGATGCTAAATGCCTAATGCTTGGCAGAAGTACTGGATTAGATCTACACTTAAGTAAATCATGTGAGAATCTGGTGTGATCTGAGCAAGATGCGACTCTCCAGTATATTCTACCTCAGGCATTTCTGTAAACCAACAAAGCCATAGATAGTTACAAAACAAAAATGTTGTCACCAATCTGAAAAGCAAGCACGAGTGCTCAGTCCACTTTTATGTATCCTAAGAGAAATTCTGGAGCGGAATATGAAATCAGCCTGATTTAAAAAATCAGCTCAGACTGACCCAGTGTAATATCAACAAAGGTACCCTTAGCTGAAACAATCTATTTTCCTATCGCTGTCTCCCACTGCTGCTTATTTCCCACAATTTTACTGTTCTGATGTTGCTTTGGGAATTTTTGTTCGCTTTGTGTTTGAGGTGTGGTAAGTGCTGAGACATGGTGCCCAAAAGTCATGCCAATTGAAATGGAAAGGATCTCAGTGTGTGTCTGTTAAAAGATCTCTCAAGGCTCAGGGCTAGTGGGCTTACACCAAAATATGAGTACTAATAGTAGCTCCATCCAACAGCCTCAATTACAAACAAATCAATCCTGTAGTGCAAAGGGGGTTGCTGTGCATTATAATGAACAGTTTCTTTGCAAGTGTAAAAACACGGACAAATAAGAAATGAGTAATCAGTATTTAGCCCAAACAGAAAAGTAGTACCATGATGAAACTGTCTGTACTAAATATCAAACCAGTGGTCAGATGAAAAAAGCTGAAACATTTTGATGGAGAAAAACATCTCAAAAAGAACTACATGTATCTGTCTAGGAGATATACAGTAGCCAAAACTAAATTCCAAATACTGAATTCCAATATTGTCAAAGCATAATCACCCACGAATCTAAACTGGTCAGTCTCTGTCTGTCACTAGTTTTTGTAGGCTCATTCTGCACAATAGAGTTTCAAGCAGCGTTGGCATTTGGAGGGTCAATGATGGTATCTGAAATGCAGCACAGGTATAATCCATGAAGTATCCTGCAGCCTTGACTCCCAGTTGTGTTAAGACTCTCCCTGCCAATGCTACCAAGTCTTCTTTCAAGTGGAAACAGACTCAAGGAGAGAGACTCTGATACTTGGGTCCTGTCACAGCATGCATACAGGAAATGTCCTCAGCCCCACAGATTCAACAGGTCCAATGGACAGTGGAGAATGAACCTTACAAAGCTGGTCTGTATCATGGATACAGATCTCTTCAGCGGTGGGCCATCACAAGTGTGATGCAGAGTTCCTGAGACCTTTTTTTTCTTTCTTAGTCAATGTAATGTTTGTTGTGTTTCGACTCTTAAAGTTGTATTATCCTAAGGCAGTTCAGGGAAATGTAGCCATGTTATTTCAATATCACTCTTCCTAGTCAGACAGCAATATCTCTGCTAACTGTGATGAAACTCTGCCCTCGTGCTGGAAGCATTTTGTTTTCCTCTGCACCAAACTTTATCTCAGGTCATGGGCTGTAATAGCATTTCACCTTGTTAGTTTGTAGGGCAGACAATAAAGATACCACCTGGGTGTTGTAAATCTGGGCAGCACAGCAAGGACAGTACACGTGGCAGCAGCTCCAGTTTCTCTGTAACCATCCCAGGGAGGAGATACATGAGATGCTTTGTCAGACAGGAGCGCATATTCTTCTCTTTTCCCACTTGTCTGGCAAATGTGAAGGACCCAGACCCATTTCTGACCACTGCGTATGAGTACATATATGTACGGTCTGTTGCTCGGGCAGTAGACACGATAAGCATAGCTTAAACATGTTAAAATTACGAAGTATGGAACCATGCTGGAAATGCAAAAGGAAGGAATGGCCCTGACAAGCCAGAAACAGAGATCAGAAAGCCCCTTTCAGCAGACCTTTTCTTGGGGGTTCATTGTACACTTCTTTCCTTTCTTTAGATAGCTTTAAAGCTAAAAGTAGGGTAACTTCATGTTTGGTAACAGCAAGGTTATCTCCTGCTGAATTGTGCTATGACATTGGAAATTCCAGACTGTCTAAATTCCACTGAGCTGTCACCAATAAATTCTCTGGAGGAGATGAACGATCACTGCTGAAGCCCACAGCAGAGTCAATAACAGCTGACAACAAACCAGCATCTGCACCCATGAGTGTGTATTCCTTTTCCCCAAGACTTAAATTCTGGGACAAAGTAAAACCTACATCTCCATTGATATGAAGGTGGAGAGCACATATTCATACACAGACAACATAGAACCCAACTACAGAGCCTTTCATCACTTGATCTTCTCTTCCAGCATCTTTGTTTCTTCGTTTCTGGCGCAGAAAACTTGTCTAGTTAGGCATAAACGAAAATCTCACAAATACTGCATACATGCCATGCAGTTTTATACAGATAGATTGCACTATATTTAATTCCAAAGCTTTTAAAACTGACTGCTATTCATTAGTGACTACAGATTGGTACGCGTCCCAGCTTGAACTGCTGAAAACCACCTGCCGGGTACTGGATTTTTTGCTGACCATCAGCATACAACTACCATTTGTCTTCTTATGCAGTGCATTCTCCTATAATCAATTTACGGGTGAAATACTGTATATACATATCCAAATTAATTCTTCCTCAAGATTGGTCTTCAGATTTCACCATATGATTGCCAAAAGCTGTTCTGCTCACTATCATTTTCTACTTGCTAATTAATTAGAGAAAGTCACAAGAAATACCAGCTAAGTATTTTTGGGGGGCTTAATGAATGAGTCTATTAATTTAAGAAGATTTAGCAATTATGCATTCTCTAATATTGATTTCCACTAAATCCTATCTGGAAATTAAGGAGATTGATAATAAAACCTTTTATTCAGTTCCACTACAATAGATCTAATGAATAAATTGGCTGCATGCACATCCTTAGAACTAGATTCATTTAGTAATAAATGGTGCAACACAAAGGAGCACATTATAATTGAAATTAAGGAGGGGGGAAAAGCAGGTGTAGGCTGACCTCAGTAATATGCTAATCAAACACAATGCAGAAAGGAAGTCTTATGTGCCATAGATTTGTTTCCCTGGCTTCATAGAATTTCCTTTTCAAATTTCTTTTCTTACTTTTGTGTAGCCAGCTCCTGTTTGTTGGGTTCCTCAGCCTGTTGTTTCAGGATGAAAGGAATCTCATGTACACAGCAGTACACTGTGAGCTGAATCCTGCTTGGTTAAAAAAATAATCACAGAATTAATTTTGAGAAAATACTCTAGCTGCTGACAACAATTTTTTCTACTCCAGATTGTTTATTCCTATTCCAAAGCCCCAAAGAGGGGAATGATTCCCAAATAATGCAGAATATGCATCATAGTCCTAAGAGAAAGGAGGGAGTATATGAAAAAAGAACTGAAAGCAGGAAAGCTCAAATGTTCAGCCTCCTTCATCTTCCAGAATGAAAGCCATAATCCGCTCATGGAAGGCTCATACCTGTGAGAATTTAACTTCAAGTGTGGCAATCCAGTCCATTCAGGTCTTTGGGGAGTGGTCAGCACCAAGTGTTTCCCATAGCGCAATTGTAAATCATTCTTTTCATTGCTCTGTAAACCATATTTCACCTCACACATCTGAGCAATCTTTGAGGACTGAGGTGAAACACTAAATCATCTTAGCATTTCCTCTCCTCAGGTGCAGAAAACAATTTGGTTCATTCCTGAGTTGCTTCTAAGTGTTCAGTCAACAGATCTTTTTCCTTTGAATTTCTCCTTCTTTTTGACTCCCAGTTCTTGAGTGCCTGCTACCTCCTGACTGCACACAGGAAGTGCAATTCAAATATCTAGTAGAAAAGATACGAAGGACCTGATTTTAAAACCCGTGTAAGTTAATCCATTTAAGACTCCCACTGATTTTAATAAACTTTTGATCAAGCGATGTGATTATTCAAATTAGCTTCTTAAATGTACTGTATAATGCATCCTAATTTGCTTTATTGTGTTACAGTTCCTCTCTTCTTGTACAAGGGGAAAAATACATGTAAGTGAGATTCTAGCCTTTTTAGACTTAGATATCCAGAGACAAAACATTGTCAACATCAGAATCAGATGTCAAATACCAGAAGTCCAGAACAATGAAGTACTGATTCCCAAATCATTCATTTCCATTATTGTTTTTACTTATTATTACATTATTATTAATAGAACATGCCATAAGAAACTAACTTAACAGTAATTCATTTAGCGATAATAATAACGATTCCAGTAATACTAATTACATAAGGACCGTGTCACAACAGCTCATTATGGATTGACAGCGCATATACAAGGGCCACTAAATGTTAATGTTTTGATCCTCAACGGTCACTTTGTAAAATAAGGAAATATTACTGCCATTGTAAAGATAGCAGAAAGAGAGTAGGTAATTTTCTGGAGCACAGAGAATATCTGTGATAGAGCCAAGATGAGAACTCAGATAATTTTATAAACTATTCCTAGGCTTTCACCATACAGCCACCTGTCTCTCTCATCATTTGATAGGCTTTAACTTTTTCAGCCCCATATCACAATCACATGTGCAGCATTGCATCCGACATAACTTACTTGATACAAATATTGTGATCTACAAACAAATATACAGATAACCTGCATCTTTAAATAAAATCTGAATTATGTACATTAGCATGAGATCTTAAAGCAGCAAATGATGTATGAGATGTGGAGACTACAAAGACAAGCCCTTCTCTAGCAATCACTCTTCTTGCCCCTTTTTTTACATCTTTGCTCCTTTTAGCCCTATTGCCGTACAGGTAGAGGCATGGACAGAGATCCAAGGACAAGAGGAGTGGGAAAAGAAGCAGCACAGAGGAGACAGAAACTGCTAAACGTGGCTGCTGAGAAATCAAAGGGATGGTGGAAAGGAGGCTATAAGAGATGAAGGGCTGGGATCCCTGTCCCAGGACATGGAGAAGACAGAGCGTCCATAAAATCAAGATTTGAACAGTGTTACGTTCATACACAGACACTCACACACACACATTATCCTCAGCCTCCCCCTCCCACAGCTGCAGCTTTCTCAGGGTGTGAGGAGGAGGGATAATTCTCTCTCTTACAGTGGTTGCAGTTATTTTAAAAGGCCTCTCCGGTACATTTACCCTTGCATTTGCATACACGTCTACCATGTACCGCTGCTCAGTCTTACATTTTCTACAGATAAGACATGAATATACAGTAATTTTGGGGACAGTTATTTTCGTGTGGTGAAGTCAGCATAATAAAGCTGAAAGTGAGAGAAAACTGCCAGACTTGCATCTCTGATACACCTGAAAGTAGTAAACTCAGAATAGAAATTTTAGTGTTCTGCTAAGTAGCTCAACAGCTAACAGGTTGGGTAATCTCTGCTCCCTCTGCTCCTCATGTACCTGATCCAAGGGAAAATGCATATGCAGTTCTTGGAGCAGGGAATGAATCTGGCTTGCCTTCGGTGCCAGGGAATGCTCCATTAACAAGCTGCAGAATTAGGGTCCCTCATTCTATTTCCCAGGCTCCATAAATTCTGTGTCGCTTTCTGTGGAGAACTTGGCTTCAAGGGGGAGAAGGAAAGGTGGAGGCTGGCTTCACTAAGGTTACAGAAAAACCTTGCAGTTAGGGTGCTCTGCTCCTCAAACTGAGAGTACATATCCCCCAATTTCTTGCTTAGAGTTTTGCTTATCAGGGCACGCATAATCCAATTCATGGTCCATTAGCTCGATCTGGCCCATGGCACTCTTGTGCCCAGTTTTTTCATTGACAGACCTGAAGTGTAGCTGCTCAGCTAGTGAATTCTTCCTACACGGCTGGATAATCTGTGTCCCTTAGTGAAGAAGCTCTGCGCTCGCTCAGAGACAGATCTACTGCCACGCCATATCCAAGTCAGAGGAAGCGGGCACCAGCAGACATATGTCTTCTCCTGAGTACCCACATACAGCCCTTAACTGCCGCTCCCTTGGGTTCCAAGTTAACAGTGCAAAAAGCTGTTCTTCCACAACCCCTCTTCAGACAAGGGCTCTGTGCTGTGAATCCTGAGTAGGAGGAGGTGTTCAGGCTAGTTGTGTGCGCAGAGTGGGAGACTGAGTCTCTGCTGAAGCACTTTGGCTCTGTGTACACACAGCGGCGAGAGCTGGCACCTCTGAAATGAATTTTCTGGGAGGATTTGATACAGCACTTCAGTGTCGATGCAGCAGTGAGTCCTGCCTTGGTCTGCCACAGATAACTAAAACAGATTACAGCTGTGGAAAAGACAATTCATTTAGGAATTGAGGAACTCTGGTTTATCATGAATAACTTAACAACTAATAAATAAGTAATCTTAAACAAGGTCTGATCAGAGGAAGGAATTTTTAACTCAGTTTCTTGGAAAGAACCTATCTAGAAATCAGGCTGTCTACACAGCCAAATGCGCACCAGTTCAATTACAAAGGTGGTATTGTAACAGGTTTAGTAATGAACATAAATCATCTTACACCCAGACCCATTATTTTTCTCTCTTCTCCCAGGATGCCTGCTCTCCAAAAGTACTTATTTAAAAACAGGTTAGCAGAATAAGCTGTACAATCCTTAATGTCAATAAGATTTCAATATCTCATGGAAAATTATTACAAAAGCAATTTAAAGTTAATCCCTTGACAACATTTTTGCAAACACTAAATTAGGAGCGATGAGGATGTCTGGCTGATACCATCCTGTTTCAGCAGCAGTGCTGGACTGGAAGACAGCACTAGCTGATGCTGTGCTCATCTTTGTCTCCGAGCTGTGCGACTGCGTAGAAACAGGATCAGCAGACAGGGTAGTGATGAGAACTACCATTCCATTTTAGAAAGATTTCTACTTTTTCTCCAACATTGTAGACTAGAAATATGCTTTTTAGAAGCAATAACATTGATCTAAATATCAACCGTGGTCGCCTTTAAGTTAATTTTTGATAGGATTTTCCACTGCTGAAGAAAGACTGCTGTCTTTTATTGGTTCATACACAAAGACCATATTTCTTCCTTAGTTTTACTAAAGATCCAGAAAGATGCATGTTGTCCTTCCTGCCCCAAGACAGCCAGTTACCTTTGGCTAAGGCAGTCTCCCTGGAAATGTAAGTTTCAATCATCTTAGGTGAAGGAGGGCAACGCATCTGGGACTCTCACTTGATACCTGGCCATGCACAACCTTCCTAAGTAATGAGTCATTGGAGTGTTGTAAAGAAAGGGAAGCAACAGCAGGAAAAAGCCACTGCCAACTCATTTTTTGTGGAATCTACTGCAGTGGGTATATGATTAATGTTTCAAAGTGTGCAACTAGGATTGAATGTCTCTGGAGAACGCGCAGAAGAATTCATTGTTTTTTTGAATTCTGAGTGGGCTTAGCTATGAACCAAGCTGTGTCAGAGCTGCCTGCTGCTAACTATGTTCCTTTTCTGCACACTTTCTGTGGTTTTGGTGCTTCATCACAGCTCTGTGAGTTGCATTCAGTATTTGACTATCCCAGAGGGTGTATTCAACCTACATGTGACTGATTGTGAGAATGATTTCTAATGCTGCTAACACACAGTCTGGAGCAAGTTCTCTCAGTAGTTAGCCTTCAATTTACATATTAGCAAAATAAGATAATAATATGCAATTAACTATGCCACAAGCATATTATGTGGCTTACTTGGTTAATGTTTATAAGGCACACTTTGGAATTGAAAATGCTACATGCACTAAGTATTGTGCAGCATGGAAAAATGTTTGACTGTTTAATTCAGATGGAATGCATGTAACACAATGAAACCATGAGTCTCGGCCAGCATGCAAGAGCCCCTTTGCCATCTTTCATTTGATATGCAAACACTGGATTAAGTTTCCTTAACTTTGGCCAAACCAGTACTCTCAGGAATCATACCACATCTCTCCCACAGCTGTAAAATGTTCTTCTTCTTGCACAGGAACATCAGGTGGGTGTTGGTAGTAAGATGCCAATACATGGAAATATTTTAGGTGTACTCTGGGAGTAAGCATCTGTTCAGTTTGTTAACCGCAGAAAACTGAGAAAGAAAAATGATGTATGGTACAGACTTGCAGGTAAAACCCTTGAGATGGTCATGGAGATCTTTATTTTGCCATCCATAATAATAAAAGGAACCTAAACCATAAGGTCCTCCACAGCAGAAGCAGCATGCTTATCCCAGCCAATAAGCACAGTTGAATTCCTGATGCATGCCATTAATCACACAATATTATTGGTGACATTAATGCAAAAAGAGAGAGAGATATTTTACGAACATGCCATATACAGACTTAGCCTGCTTATATCCCTAGCTTACTTTTTGTGGGGCGGGGGGGGTGTTTCTTATTTTTTCTTTTTTTTTTTTTTTTTGTCCCTGATATATGCTCTCATCTGACAATATCAAATTTCAGCTATACATGAATCCTTAACATTGCCGAGCTTTGTGAATGTGCATTCTTTTGTGCTCATTGGCCCTTAAGCTCTATTCTGATAATGAAAGAAGCGGAGCAACATAGCATGAATGCAGATAGCAACCTGTCAGCAGCCCTGTATTATGCATTGACATAATCTATCAGAGTTTACACGGGGGTTAGAACATGGGATAGGATAAAAGGGAGAGAAAGAACAAAGAGAAGCCTGAAGGTGATAATAAAAAATGCATGTATGACCCACTGCTTCCCTTGTTTTTTATCTGGTAAAAAGTACACATTGACTTAATTAAGATAAAATCCTATTCTTTAGCATTTGGAGTCTTAACCTGCTGGTTTGGTTTTTTTGAAACGTACCATGAATATTAAATAGTAGATGACTTCACCTCCCTACAGTAATAGCGAAGCCATTTGTTTTGAACTCTTGATCCTGTTTGTTTGCTTTTTATTTCATGTGTGTGTTTTCTCTGTTGACATTATTCATGACGCTGTGAGATCTAATAAAGAGCTGGGATTCACCCTGAGTGGTGGTGTCTGATGTCCATTTGGAACAAATTCAAACAACCCAAGCAGTCCAGGGAAAACTCCAGCTTCCCTTGTGATCACCACCTGCCAGGAAGCCAAGCCCAGCTGTGACAGAGCATCACGGTCTGGCAGATCTCCATCACAGGAAAAGTATGATTTTTCTCAGATTTAGTTAACTCCTTAAAGATTCTGGAAACACTAGGAAGCTGATATGCTGCTTGGAACAGAGAAGGTCTGGTATGATCAGTGTCTGAGACCAGTGACATGGCTGACACTGTATTTCAAATTGCTTTTTGAAAAATCAGGTGGTTCAGTCAACTTAATAGATTTACTTGGTTTGAAATATGGGGATGAAAAAGTGAAATTTTCACTAAACTTTACAAAAGACAGAATTCAAATACCGTCCATAGCACCACTTTTAGCCTTGATTCAGCAGACTTTTAGGTACTTATTTAACTTAATGTCTGTACTTCAGTGCGATTGCTTTGCTGGACCAAAGCCCTAGTAAGCATATACCAACTCTTAGAAGTTACCTGAAGGAATCGATCTTTTCTGACACTGAGGCAGATTTTAAATCATGGCTTACTTTATTTCCACCCCCCCACACACACACACACACACCACGAGGTGTACATTTGCGCAGTCGTTTATTTCCTGGCTATAGTAACTACAGATCAGAGAGTTAAAATGTCCAATGACTTAATGTGCTAGCTTCATTTCTACTGGATTCTTGGAGCAACAGTGGATAATGAAAGCGATAGGCTCGCTCTGATCCCTGATGAATGCTTGCCCACGTAATTGTATTGGCTGCAAGCTTGGCACAGTTGGGAGACAAAGGACAATGAGAGTTAGAACTAAGTGCAGTTACTGTAGGTCAGGGCTGATGTCTTCACATGGCACTTGCTTACCTTTTCTTCCCCAGGATCACTAGGGATTTCTTACCTGCATAATCCATGTTTTCTCTCTTGCTCATGGGCACGCTCAGACACTAACAGATAAAAACTTCCTTCAGCCATAGCTTTACTATGAATGCTTAGATGCCAGCTATTGTAGCTGAACTAAGCTTGTCAGCTACTACAGTTGTCTTTATATTGACATTTGCTTTAATGGTTATTTATGCTTTGAAGTCTGAAAAAATTAAGCCAACCACCTCAGTTACTTAGTCTGTGTCTGAAAATACACTGTTCCTGCCTCCTGCTCCTACCGACTCAGTGAGAAAAAGGTAAGTATCTTGAATTCACTTGAAATCTTATCAAAGTAATCTTAATTCAAATGCAACAACCTCCTGTTTCAATGTTACATATGTATGGCTGACTCCTAGGTATCTTGTAAGCTTCTGCAATTGGAAAAGCAAATGTTTAACTACTATCTGTGTAATTGGCTTTTTCTTACACCTCTCATACCGTGAAGTGGAAAGGGTTAGCCAGTGTTTTATCCAGATGTGACATAATCAGTGCCTTACAGAGACAACCTTCCACGTGGACATTACCACCTCTTGAGATGCAGCTAACTAGCTTCTAAAAAGAAGCTATTATAGTCTGCTGGATACGTACAAAGCAGCTTCAGAAACCACATAATAAAATCCCAGTAGACTCCTATTTGTTGCAGTAGATGATACATATTTCTTCTCTGCTTAAAATCGAGTGCAGTGTTTATACTAAAATCCTTAACATTTTATTTTCTCTTGAGGATGTGATAACTGTGTTGATGCTCTTGATTTGAAATAAACAAAGAAATCTTACTAGTCCAATATGGACATGCAGGTTTAGACCTCTGCAGTTGGAACTTCACAATTGCTTTACTCCAACATAAGCAATAGTTGCCCTTTGCGTGGATGTGCTTCCTCTTTCCCCTAATCTGAGCTATATATTCCTGTCATACATTTGCATCCACACTGCATGCTAGGCTTGACCAAGAAAATAATCAGGCTGAAAACCAGCCTGGGGAATGGAGGGAGGCTGTGAGGCACAAACAGGGTGTTTATTTTCATATGGATTAGTTCCCTGAACGGGGTCACTCATTTCTTTAGTCTGACAGAAGTGAACGGCTGGAGATGGGACAGAGGGTAGGATTGGTTGTCTCATTCTATTTAGGTTTTCTTAAAGTGATTATGAAATTGCTATCTTAACTACATATTAAAAAGGACCTTTTTCTGTAGCTTGTGATTTTCTTAGATACAAATCCAGTAAGGTATTTAAGTAAGCACCTAACTTTAAGTCCTATGCTGAAGTTCATTGCTAAAGCAAGTTCCCAGTATTTTTATTTCTTGGCTGACTTTCTGAAGAGCTTGATCAGAGTCAAGGGAGCTATTCTTCTTTGTAACAGTTTCACTGAAAATTATTTAGCCATTTTAAAGAAAATATTCATTGTTGCTAGGAAATATTGTTTGTGACCTTTTTATTAAGCAGCTACAGCACCTTAGGGAAGAAAAGAGAAGCATAAGCTTGGCAAGGAGTAAAACTCCAGGTCAGATTTGTGTTTTATTCACCCCGAAAGAATTGGAAGTGATTTAACTGAGTTATACAATATATAAAGCACTTTGTGCATGGGCTGTGGAGTACATTAGACCATAAAATTGGCTTCTTCTGCTGTTCCATTAGTGATGGCACCAGTGGATATACAAACTGAGACCGATGCGTCTTGATGCACAAGGAAGAAGGTGGCACATTAAGGAGGATGGGGGTCTCAGAAGTGCTTTCCTAGCATAATGTAAACTAGGACGAAGTTGTAATTCCCTTCTTTATCCTCAGTGAGAATACATGTGAGAGCTTAACATGTTGTTGTAAGGAAGATATGCAGCATCCCAAAGGAAACTTGAGAGATCTTCAGAATCAGCATTTTATAAGATGCCTCGCTTTCTGTATGCAATAGATGAAGATTGCAAAGATGAACACTGTGGGAGGTGGATAAACTAGACTGGGTCATGCCTGATTGATTGCACATATTGAATGATAGGTAGTGCAGGGCTGTTATCCAACCAGCAGATAAAACAGGACACATTACTTCATCCATAAATATTTTCTAAAACATTCCTTTGAAACCAACTGAGCAAGCAGCAGCATGGCAGAAATGGAAACACAACATGCCAGGTATGGCACTGCTGAGGTTGCCTGTCTAACCTTAACAGTAGCCACTTGTACATACTGGCTGCAGTGAGGCCTTTGTTACATACAAACACATACATTTTTCTCTCAAAAGAAGAGACATGCTACACATAAATCCCCAAAAGCTGTGCTCTATATCTCCCTCCTTCAAATCTCCCAGATTTTATGCCATTGTTAGTGTTCTGCTCTCTTCTTGATAAATCCTCTGCTTCTGTCTTGATCTTCACAGATCTTCTCTTTTCCTTTCTTTTTCACTAAGAAATTTGTCCAAGTTTATATTTGTCTCCTCTATTAACATATATTATCCTATTTAGTGCACAGGCACTTTTTTTTTTTTCCCTGTCTCCCTTCCGCAAGATAACTGCTCTCTCAGACCTACAAGCACAACTGCTCCTTAACCTAGTTCTGTCAGAAAGATTTGATTTGTAAAACCCTCACAGAGAAGTGTTTTAGTAGGTTTTAAAAACCAAATTCTTTTGACAGAATCAGGCTGGGGACAGCTACATGTGTAGTTATACCAGAAAATCTGAGTGGGATAGTAACCTTCAGGGAAGCAGAAGGGAAAAGAGAGTGGCTGGTGATGAACCACCTACATTATCTCCATGCTTACATTATCCACATATCTATCAACAGCCCTATCAACATCTGACCACATCCTGGCTATTCTGATTTTCATACTTTTTGTCCAAAATGCCCATCATTGCTGATGGATCTGCAACATACAACCACAATGCAATCATGCTATTGCACTCTCTGTCTATAACTGCATTCTCACCTCTTCAGCTGCTTTTCCTTATTCCCTTCTTCTCCTTATTTCATTGCTGATTTCATTATTTTTTCATACTTTCCAGTTCTTTTCTTTAAAGCATCCTGTCTTCATTTGCATCTCTCCTTAAGTCCCTTTCTCAAAGCAGTTTCTCCTCAAGTTTTATTAAATATCCTCTTCTTTCTGCCTCATTTTATTTAAGCTGTGAACTCTTTAGGTCAATGAAGTCACCAAACTGTGTAAAATGTTGATTGTATGCTGGCCTGCCAAATTATAATAACTGCAATAGTCAACAAAGTTCCAAAGTTTGAGCACAGGACAATATGTAATGCTGCAGAAAGTAAGCCAAAACAAAAGAATTAAAAAAAAAGTTTAAAGGAAGAAAACCTGCAGCACTGAGCAATTTAGAAAGTGCAGAACAGCCACAGTCACTGACTCATGGAAAGGGCAAGGGCCTTCTCAATGACTTCTTTGCCTCAGTCTTCACTGGGAAGGATTCTAACCACACCACCCAAGCTGCAGAAAGCAAAGGCAGGGACTGGAAGAATGAGGTACTGCCCAGTGTAGAAGACCAGAATCAAGACCATCTAAGGAATCTGGAGGTGCACAAATTCATGGGACCTGATGAGATATATCTGTGGGTCCTGAGGGAGTTGGCAGATGAAGTTGTTAAGCCACTATCCATCATATTTGAGAAGTCATGTCAGTCCGGTGAAGTTCCTACTTACTGGAAAAGGGGAAACATAAACCCCATGTTTTCAAAAGGGAAAAAAAAGACGACCTAGGGAACTACAAGCCAGTCAGTCTCACCTCTGTACCTGGCAAGATCATGGAGCAGATCCTCCTGGAAACTATGCTAAGGCACATGGAAAATAAGGAGGTGATCCATGACAGTCAACATGGCTTCACCAAGGGCAAGTCATGCCTGACAAATTTGGTGGCTTTCTACAACAGGGTTACAGGATAAGGGGATAAGGAAATAAGGGAAGAGCAACTGACATCATCTACCTGGACTTGTGTAAAGCATTTGACACTGTCCCACCCAACATCCTTGTCTCTAAATTGGAGAGACATGGATTTGACAGATGGACCACTCGGTGAATAAGGAATTGTCTGGATGGTTGCACTCAAAGAGTTGCAGTTAACAGCTCGATGTCCAAGTGGAGACCAGTGACGAATGGTGTTCCTCAGGGGTCGGTACTGGGACTGGTACTATTTACAACTTTGTTGGCAACATGGTCTGTGGGATTGAATGCACCCTCAACAAGTTTGCCAATGACATCAAGTTGTGTGGAGTGGTTGACACACTGGAGGGAAGGGATGCCATCCAGAGGGACCTGGTGTTGCATTAAAGGACAAAATAATTTGGCAGAAAATAAAACCCATTGCATTCTAGCCTGTCGGAGGGGCTGGGGGTGGCTAGGCTTAGATTCTGAGTGATGCCCAATAGGGCATTAGAAGTCCAGTCACGTTCAATATGTATATTGAACTATGACGATTACGGACGCACTAATAACACCATACACAATTTGATCTATCGGCGTTCCATGAATTAGCATGGCCACACTTAAGGAGTTCGGTTGTGTTCACTATGAACTCTCACAGCTGGATTAATGAAAAGTGTAGTTTATTGAAGCAACAGGTGCACAAGTTCTTCTGTATTGCCGGTGATAAAGTTACTGTCTACAAAGCACGTGCAAATACTAAGGATGTTAGTAATACAGCCTGGCTACAACATGTTAAGTTATAAAGCAACTCTATAGAGACTTCTAAGTTTCCCAGGGAAGCACTTGGTATAGCCAAGTATTTGAATCTTACCCACAAGAGTCCTTATAGGGGGGAAGAGAGGCTTAGCCCATTCACTGATCCCAGAAGTCAGGGGTGGTCAGCAATGGTATTTCCCTGACTGTAATGGTATCTTCCCTAACATCCCTCCTCTCTTAAGCTATTTTTATACTATTTTTCACCTTTCCGGTGGAGCTTGAGGGACTCTAGTAATACTTACTTTTGTTATGATTGGTTTAAAATTTTCTTATTTCACTTTTAAAGGTATAGACTACAAAAAATTCAGAACACAGGCTCGTGGGGAGTGGTCGCACCTTGGAGGTGGGTGGCTTTTGGGATTGAGGTGTGTTTTGGTATTATAATGAGGTAATAATGAGCAAAGTTCACCCAAAGGATAACATTTTGTCAAAAAATGACAGATCATTGGCTTAGGGTAGCAATTAGGCAGCTTATCAGTTTCATAAGACTTTCAAGGGTTCCATAAGACATTCAAGCTCCCATTTTATCACAGAGTTTGGCCACGGTGCCTCCACTCCACTCCATCCCCAACGCCGTTTCTATTAGAGTTAGCACACCAGACTCCCCTGATGTCACCAAGATCGAAGGTTGCCTAGGCAACCTCTGTGAAATGTATCCCTTGCACACCAGCTGCGCTCTGCCCTGAAAGTTTTGTCAATGCTCTACCTTTCTTTAAAATGTGAATATAAGTTTAATTTCTAAGTCACCTCCAGCAATTATTCCACATCTGGACAGACTTAAGAATCGGGCCCGTGCAAACCTCACAAAGTTCAACAAGACCAAGTGCAAGGTCCTGCACATGCATCGGGGCAATACCAAGAACAAATACAGGCTTGGCAGAGAAGGGATTGAGAGCAGCCCTGCCGAGGACTTGGGGGTGTTGGTTGATAAGAAGTTCAAAATGACCCAGCAATGTGCATTTGCATCCCAGAAAGCCAACCGTATCCTGGGCTGCATCAGAAGAAACCAGCAGGTCAAGTGAGGTGATTCTGCTCCTCTACTCCACTCTTGTGAGACCCCACCTGGAGTACTGTGTCCAGCCCTGGAATCCTCAGCACAGGAAAGACATGGACCTGTTGGAGCAGGTCCAGAGGAGGGCCACAAAAATGATCAGAGGGCTGGAGCACCTCTCCTATGCAGACAGGCTGAGAGAGTTGTTGTTATTCAGCCTGGAGAAGAGAAGGCTCTGGGGACACATTATAGCAGCTTTCCAGTACCTAAAGGAGGCTTACAAGAAAGCTGGGGAGGGACTTGTTTACAAGGGCGTGTAGTGATAGGACGAGGGGTAATGACTTCAAACTGGAAGAGGGGAGATTTAGAATAGATATTAGGAAGAAATTCTTTACTGTGAGGGTAGTGAGACACTGGAACAGGTTACTCAGGGAAATTGTGGATGCCCCACCCCTGGAAGTGTTCAAGGCCAGGCTGGATGGGGCTTCCAGCAACCTGGTCTTGTGGAAGGTGTCCCTGCCCATGGTGGGGGCCAGGGGGGGACCAGGAGGGGTGTGTGTTGGAACCAGATGATCTTTAAGGTCCCTTCCAACCCATATGATACTATGGCTCTATGATAAATGACAGGTCAGTCTTGAGATTGAAGAGAAGCTTCACACCAGGAGTGCCTGATGATTCAGACAGAAAAGTATCTGCAGTTCAGGAAACTCCGAAAAAGTTGTAATCGCCCTGGAGCATACAGAGGAGAAAATTCCACCTTTTCTTAATGACTGAGAACCGCTATATCTATGGAAATGAGTGAGCTCTGTGACTGAAAACTGGTTTTAGGAAATGAATATATGACTAGTCAGGAACTGGTGAAGACTTTTCTGATAACTAAAAGGTCCAATCCCTTTCTGAGCAAAGTAATTTCTGGTGCTGTTTGACTTGAATAGGAGCAAATTAATGCAAAATGTACTGCGGGATGTTTATCTCAATACACAACCCATGACAGACCTAGCTAGTAACCTAGAAAATGCCTTGAAGAAAAACACTGACCAAGTGAAAAAATAGATATGTATGAGAGAGATAGAAAGGGAGAAGAACACTGAAATGTAGAAGATGGTAACTGAAGCATATTTTGTTTCTGCACACATGCTGCATGGGAAATAGCCGAAGCATTAAATATTTATTGAAATTATGCTTTAAAAGAGGAGACAAAATCACTAGGAGCATTACTGAAAGAAAATAAGTACAATAATTAGATTTAAAATAAACTAATATTGGGGTATACTCTTAACTTGCACACATTTTCAATGATACTTAAATTTGTATAAATAGATTTTCAATCTGTCATTTTGGTTCCATCTCAGATTCAAATCTGAGCTCTATTTCTTCAGTCCTCCACCCTGCTTATGTACTGATACACAGCCATGTGACAGGTGGCTTCCTAGGCGAAGAATCACAGGCTGGAGGTGGTCCTGATTCAAGCCCCATCACTGCAGCATGGAGTGATACCACTTCTGTTTCATGGGGCAGTACTGAGTAGCTGACTCTTTCAGTCATCTTCATCTCTCACTCCTTGCTCCTTTTCTGTCCCACTAAGAAGCTCTTAAAAGCTTAAACAATAAAGGTCCTCTTTTTTTCTCTCTCTTTTTTCTTTCTTCCTCTTTTTTTCCCCCAGGACAAGTGAAAGAAGAATAAAATCAAAGAATGTTATGGTTTTGGAAAAAAACAGCAAAAGGTTTGGCAGTGAAGCTCAGCAAACAGTTGAACAATTGGCTTTGTAAGAGGATCTAGACTATAGCGGCAAAAGAATGAGTGTTGACCTGGAAAATCAAGATGCATTAAGCAGTTTAGTGCAACCTAGTCAGGTGGAAAGAGCTCTGGTGGTCAAGAGTTTAGTGACAAAAACAGAAGACTGAAGAATTTTAGTGAGCAAAAAGTTTTGCAGAGACAGCTGTACAGAGAGATTATAATAAAAAGAATGTGGCAGTCAAACCAATGAAAGCAGAATCTCTTCAAGGCTACCAGGGAAAATTGACTGGAAATAAATTTATCAGCAACATAGAAATTAACTGCTATAATCAGGGCTCAAGCTAATTAAGAATGGGATAGTAATATTACAAAATAGAGTGTTATCACTAAAAATTGTAAATACATTTCTTCTTGTTTTTTTTTTTAAATATAGCTAATACACACTACTTGAAAATAATACATTTAATAAAACTACGTCTTACAATATGAAGTTCTCCTTGCTGTTTTCCCTGCTGTCAACCCGCGGGGAGATCACACACAAAGTCTTTGGTGGGACTGCTACTGATGGAGGTTTTGACTACACAGCATAGACATTCCCAAACAGCAGGGGAGGGGAACTCTCCAGTGAGGAGATGGAAGGAAATTTAGATGGTAGCTCCTCACAGTCACCAAATGAGGAGCACACAGCAGCAGTGTCATAAATGGAAATAATACTCTTTCCAGGGGGACTTATTTGATCAAGATATTGCTGAGCGTGAAGGCTATGATGAAAATAACTGAAGAGTCAGGAACAATAAAAGCAGATCTTAACATTGGTTCAGGTGGAAGAGAAAAATAGTGCCAAAAGTCCAAGTACAAATAATGACGAAAATAAGTGTGCATATTTAACCACTCATATACCTGGGAGATCATAGGTAATAGCTTCAAATAGACATAGAAAGGATGTAGATGTCCAGCTGTCATTAAGGCACATAAGTCCAACCTCAGTACATGTTATCTAGGTAGTGTTATTTAAATGAGAGACATTCACTTTGCAACATTAACATTCCTGAAGTACCCACAGGTATTCTGCTCCTCTCCAGAAGCTTTAGCATTTCAAATAGCACTAAGCAGTTTAGCAGCAAGTCAAAGCCTATGGACCTGTCAGTGTCTACAAACACATTTTTGGAGTTGTGCTGAAGTATTTCTGTCTCATTCAGTCAAATATGCTACTAAGTATGCAAACAGGTCCAAACCAGCTGTAAAAAAACCTGGTTCTACTGAGCTCCCTCCTACTGTTGAGCCTTTCCCAAGACCATGCCACCTGTCTTGGACTTGGTGAGCAATTCTACCACCGTACACCCACCCAGGCTTGGACCACAAAGTTTCCAGCCATATAAAAGCAGACATTCTCAGCCAACCCCCCATACTCATCTTCACCAGCACTGGCAACAGAACCAGCCAGTATTCATTTCACAGCAAGCATCTAGCTATCTCCTCCTTCTTTCTACTTCTGGTCTATTCCTACTCCCAATTTGTAGAAAATATGGGTTCGAATCTTTTTGCACCGTGGTGTGATTTGAACCTATATCTCTTGTCTTCTTTATGTTTGAAATATCAGCCTATACAGGAGTCTGAGATGTTACATATTTGTTGTTTCTGTTGAAGCAGATAACAGAAATTTATTGCAGCTATTTAAAGCATTATAAGATCCCCCACGGGCCTTCTCAGGGCTAAACATCTCTGGGTCTCTCAGCCTCTCCTTGTTATGTCAGATGCTCTGAGCCCTTAATCATCTTCATGGTCCTTTGCTGGACTTGTTCCACCATGTTCATCCTTCTCTTGTACGGTGGCCAAGAGCTGGGCACAGCACTCCAGGTGTGTCTCACCAGGGTCAAGCAGAGGAGAAGAATTACCTCTCTCAGTCTGCAGGCAATGATCTTCCTAGAGCAGCCAAGGGTGCTGCTCGCCTTTTTTTGCTGTGAGGGCATATCACTGGATCATGTGATCATTGGACATGTATCATTGTCCACTAGGACCCTCAGGTCATTTTCTGCGAGGTTGCTTTCCAGACAGCTGGCCCCCAGCCTGCACTGGTGTATAGGGTTTTACTACCTCACGTGCAGGACTTAGCATTTCTGTTCATTGAAATTCACGAGATTCCTCTTGGCCCATTTCTTCACCCTGTTGAGGGAATCATCTGACCCTCTGACACATTAGCCACTCCTCCCAGTTTTGTGTTACCGGCAGACTTTGTAAGAGTGAATTCTCCCCTGTCATCCAGGTCATTAATGAAGATGTTAAACAGTATAGGACCCAGTACTGGCACCTTGGGTACAGCACTATTAATTGCCTTCCAGTTACTAGTGGTAACTAGTAACTTCCAGCTGCTGGACTTCATACTACTGGTCGCAACCAGTTCAGTCCAGTTTCCAATCAATCTTACCATCTGTCCACTTATCTAACAGTTTTTCTATGATTTTATGGGACACTGCAACAAAATCCTTCCAAAGTCAAGGTAAATAACATCAACTGCTCTCCCATCATTCACTAAACCAGTCATCTCATCATAGAGAGCAATACAGTTTGTTAAACATAATTTCCGCTTCATAAACCCATGCTGACTCCTCCCAATCACCTTATTGTCCTTCATATGTTTGGAAATGTTTTCCAGGATTATTTGGTCCATCACTTCCAAAGGGATTGAGGGTGACCAGTCTATAGTTCTCCAGAACCTCAGTTTTGACCTTCTTGAAAACAGAAATTTCAAAGTTAACTGAGAGTGGCCTTGCAATGACATTAGCCAGCTCCCTCAGCCTCATACGTCATAAGATCAGTTCTTCCTTGTTTTGTAAGAGTGAAGTCAAGTAAAACGTCTGGCTTTACCTCCTTGATCACCTGTGTCATGTTGTCATCAATGTACTCCAGAAATCTCCTGGATCACTTGTGCCCTTCTGTGTTGTCTCTCCAGAGATATCAGGGTGGGTGGTAAAAGACACCCATAATAACCTGGGCCAGCAAATATAAGGCTTCTTCAAGTTAACTGAAGACCTCATCAACTTCATTTTGTTGGTCAGGCAGCCTGTAAGAGACATCACAACATCACTCATGTTGGTCTGCCTGATAATCCTGACATATACACTCTCAACTGGTTCATCATCCATTCCCAGGCAGAGGTCCAAACATTCATTTGCATATAAAACTAAAAGCTCATTAGTTGCTTAATTTCAAATCCGTCTGATCAAATCAGTTCTGCCTTCTTTTTTCTTTTCTTTTTCTTTTTCCCCCTCTGTGTATACCTTTGATGGGAATCATATCAAAGCCAGCATATGTTCATGTGTAACAGAAAACCATACATGTTTTCTTTTTATGTATGTATGTATGTATCTATCTATCTATCTATCTATCTATTTACCTGTCACACTGTATTGAGAGTATGGAAAAGAGATGGAATGAGAGAGTTAAATGGTTTCTTTTATGGCAAAAAAAAAAGTTATGCAAGAATAAATTCACACTGGGAGTTTACCTCCTGGAGTGTGTAACTGTTTATAGCACTGTAGAACAGAAGGATAACTCACACAAATTTACTCCATTTTAGCTGCATGTACACCTACAGCTATGATAATTTCCTATTGTGCTTTTAAAAACCTACTAAACTTTTTCTCCTTCACAAAGTTTAGAGGGAAAAATGGGGAAGTCTGGGTGAAATTTAACAGATTAAAGCTCCAGATAGATCTGCATTACTCTAAGCGTGAAAGACATCTTTGATTAATGGTTTCCTGTATCTCATCTAGCATTACAAATCTTGAGTAAATATACCACTAGGACATTAATGTGTGGGATGAGTGTGTATAGAATAGGCTGCATATTCAGGAAACACTGCAGAATTTCCATGGGCCATGGAGCAGAAATCTAATGATCTTCTTCCTTTCATCAGGCACACTTTGTAAATGAAGTTGGCACAGAAATAGACGCAGTACTTCAAAATAATTTACCTCTACTGCAAGACCCTTAATGCATTGACAGCACTGCTGTTTCTCGTAATGGCTTAAAAAGTACCCTTTTTCTTTTTAAAGTCTTCTTATACCTTTTTTTTGGCATGCTATATTTCAGTTATTGGGTAAATCCATTATGGTCTCACAGGACAGTCCTTAGAGCATCACGAAGGATATGCACAATGGCACAACTCAAGCCACAGCAAAGTGCTTATAGAAAAATTGTTTTACCTAAATTACTTCAGTGTTCATATTTCTTTATCTGCTTTACACTTGGGGTATTATAGCTTTCATTTTCAACCACATCTTGAATTAGAAATAGACTTGGGGATCAGAGGCAAAGACACTTCGAATTTAAATTAAACCATTGAACTGTAATTGTTGAAACAATCAGCCACAAAAAGCAAAACATAAAACAGAAATCCAAATTGACTGTGCAGGAATGAAAACACAAGGCAAAAGATGATTGGAAGGGACTTCAGAAAATGAAGAAACAGATAATATAAGCCTTAAATAATATTCACGGAGAATTTAGCATCACATTGTGCATATGATATAGAAATTGTCAATTGTAGGTGCCACTTCACACAGAGAGTGTGAAAATCCAATTCTCAGATATACTTGGTAAATAAACATTCAACTACACAGTTTGGATGAAAGTCAGCAAAAAACATGAAACCTAGTCCAGAAGTTCAAAAAAGGAGTCTCTGATCTGGGCTATCTCTGCCTATGGATATTCAGCTCTAAATACATATTAACTTCATTTGGACATGCAGAAGCAGAAACCAATTTTTAACTGACTAGTCCACGTACACATAATATAACATACACCCCACATCAACATTTTCTTAGCACTTGGTAGTTTGGACTTCACGTGGCATTATAAGATTTTATTTAAGGAATAAAATCAGGCCTTCAGTGATACTTTCCATGTTACGTATTATCACTAGGGAGTTCAGGGTGAGGTGCACAGTTCCAGCCCTAAACTTCTCATAGCTTCAGGTTTCTGCAGGAATCCTTCCGGTTCTCTTATATGATGGAGACGAAGGCCATCTCTTATGTTATTCAGTGTTTTTTCCTCAGAACAGTTGACTGGAAAGTCTAGAGATGTTCGGTCAGAGACATAGGCATATCTGACCTATTAGGGCTTCACTCACGCTACCATATATATTTATTTTTCAGAATTATGGTTATAAAATGTCACCTTGCCATAGTCCTTTCATGAACTGCTTTCCATATTAGGTGATCTCCTCTTGCAGAGGTGATCTGCACAGATTGCTTTCTTGGGCGACTTAAATGAAAATTTCCCCTCAGAATAAAACTTGATCCCTTGAAAAGTGAGCCACCAGCTAATTTACATTCAGGGCAGTAGAACAGCAGGCACTTCACAATCCTCAACACTGTCACACTTTTTGCTGTCTTCAGAAGAGAGTGGTTTGTGCTATCAGATTGACCTGTTGGAGAGGAAGTGTGGGCTGTCCACCCCAGGCTCCTCTCACAGCACCCACTCTCTGCCAAACAATACTCCTATGATGCCTTTTTAATTGGCTTCTAGACTTGCTGCTGCATCAAAAGAAGGGTGATTTGGCTAATTAACTGTCTCGCTTTCTTCTTGTTCTGTAGGAGAAAATGAAAATGACTCATTGCTAGAGTAGTTAACCTGAAAGGGGCCAAACCAAAATTGTGGTTGAAGGCAGCTGGGGAACAAACTTTGCTGAGAGGACACGGAAAGGTCTGCAGCAATCTCTATTTTTTGATTAATAAAGCCCACTTTGTTTTGTTACCTTATACGCTCTGGCTGTAATTACTCTACAAACTCTTTCTCAGTCTGTCTCATAACATAATCATACTCTGCTAGCACGCTCTTTAGGCTTGCCACAAACCAGGAGTCCCCCTCTTAAAAGAATCTCAAAGGAAATTAAGCATGGAAATGTAATAGTTTTTTCTCTATCTCAGAAATAATAATGCTGAGACTGTATACTTTTCCTGTCTACTCTCTGGCTTTGTGCAGTATAGAAGTCAACTGCATTATTTCTTCGGTGCAGATTTTGCTGTGATTAGGACAGGACTCTGTGTTCTCTGAGGCTCATACATTTCAGACTAGCCTCTGATAATATAGTACCTCAACGTCTGCACATGCAATCCAAGGTGTTGTACCTATGGCACACCAAAACTAGATTATCCGTATGAAAAGATTATATTTATTAACACTGGTAAAATATTATGCTTGATACTTCATTTAGGTACAGTTGATTTATCTTTCATACTGCAAATAAAATGCACCTAAAATACAGTCAGTTTATCTCAAAACAAGCAATCAGCTAAAGTAAAGGACACATCTCATTTAAAGAAATATACTGAATCTCTTGCCAACGTGCTTTACCTTTGCATATTTGCTTGGAATTTAGGAGTATGTATTCACTGTAATACTGACCATTTCCACTGAAAGCATAATATTACTATATTCACAAATAGCTGATAGCAGATGTGTCTAACCTGAGCTCAAAGTGCTTTAGGAAAAGAGATAACGCCAGTCATCAAATCTGGGGAAAAAGGGAAACAAGAATCTTTCTGTAGTCCTGAAGTCTAGACTTGATGAAAACGAAATGAGCTACAGAGGTACCAGTGAGCCCCTCCAGAACAACTTGAGCTGTTCTGCTGAAGTCTAATATTTGATTCACTGGCACTTTTCCAAAGTCAAAATAAAGCAAAATAATTCCCCCAGTTAAATTCAATAGACACTTCAAAATTAATGACCATAAAGTTCTGAAATGAAAATAATGCTATTGTGTCCTCAGTGATACACTCTGTTCTGAGAAACTGATTGGATCACTCACTGTGACAGATTTGTTTTCTCACAGGACAGAATTGAGCAAAAGCTTTAATGTCCTGGATCCCTAAACCAGATATTTTCCTGCATAAGCATCATAAACAATTCAGTTTTTAAAAAAATATAACCAGGACCTGAATGAAGAAAACTTCACTGAATCAACAGTTTTGTAAAAGCAAAAATTTTAGAGGTCTGATTTGCTTGTGTCTCCTGTTATATGCCAAAATTTGTGAGGAAGACTCCACTCTGACATACCAGCAACTTGGAATATAATTCATTGCTTTAATATTCAGACAAGTGTTAGCAAGGTTTTATGGTCTTCATCATATTGTGATACTCAAGGTGGGATCATGGGCTATATTGTAAAGGCAGATTACATTTTTTGGAATGTTAAAAATTTGATCCAGAGTACATTTTCTGTGATGTTCCCCTCCACTTAACTGTACTGATCTCAGCCCTCTTTTTTAGCATAAGAAAATAATCTAAGTCACTGAATATACCCTATGGTTATGAACCTGTAACACTGAGATTTGTCAATTCCTATTGATTCAGGGCTTCATCAAAAAAACAATTCAAATAAATAAGAGCCTTTTGATTGCCTGCAATGGATTTAGGATCAGACCCTTATGTGAGAGCTGAGTGTAGTCAGCACCTCACAGAACTAAGGTTTGCAAAAATAAAAAATTGAGTTTATTAAGGGAAAACCAAAATGCTTTCATTGTGAATGCTTTGTCTAATATATTTGCCAGAACAAAGCCCCATTGTGTGTGTCTGAAATGATTACTTGCTGCTGGTCAAAAATGAGTATATATGCAATAAGCATATAACAAAATATTACACTCGTTGGAATGAACAATTTATGTGACTGGTTTTATTAAGTGACATCTAAGGTACTTTTATCATAGAAATTCAGGGATTCTAGTAGGAGTAAGCTTTTTAGACTTTGCTTATAGATTGCCAGAGAAGGACTATATGAAAGGGAAACAGAGATAGCAAATGCATCCTTTGGACAACTCAGAATTGGTGTGTTACCCTTCCAATTTATTTTCATACATGTATTCCCATTTTATCGATTTATTTTAAAAATTTTAGAAAAATATTTTAAATTATTTGGGAAGATACATCATACACAACTTTGAAATGTGTTTTCCATTATTTTTAGTTGTCAGGTTTTATTATCCATTCATACAATCAACATGATGGTGGAACCAGAAAAAGTCCAAATTTACAAGGAAAAAAATGTCAAATATGAATACATAATGATGAGAAAATCATAAAATCTGTGTTGAATTATAGCTCTTAGGAAACGGTTAATACAGCAATGTTTCTATTTCCATTCATTCTGAAGTAAACATAATGAAGCATCAAATATTGATCTATCCTGGTGATTTTGAGTGATTTCCTAGATACTGTGAATTCTTTTCAATATCATACCTAAAATATCCTACAAGCTGGGATTTTTTTTTGTGTCATTCCTACACAACTCCTTTAAATTTAACAGAGAGTTTAAACTCCAAAATGTCTGTTTTGAAAGTGACTTTCTATATCATTTATCCTTGTGTTTGGCAAGTATCCATTTTTTTCCAGCTTCCCATGCTTTGGCAAAATAATTCATTCCTATTCTGATGAAATCTTAATAAAATACTAGAAATTTGCTCTGCTATCTGGCTATGTTAAACATGACTTTGAGCTTTACTATCTCACATACTGCTTTTCTTTTTCTTTTTTTGTAAAATGAAAATTATTTTTTTTAACCTAGCTGTTGGACTGAAGAATTCCTATTCTGTAACATGGCTTACTTTACAATCACCTTCCACTCACCACTCCATGGCCTTCAAGCCCAAGACTATAGCTGGCAAAGGTAAGCAAGAAGGTCACTCTCACAAATATTCTATCTTCTTCCTGATTCCCACAGTATGGAAGGATAGAAGGAACAAATGGAAGGAAGAAAGGAAGGAAGCAGGCAACTCAAAGAAACTGTAAAACGCCAAGGTCAGCTCAGACCAGTGAGGTCAACCTCCAGCTTTCCTAACGCCTGTGTCAGATGGCTCATATGGTCTTATATTATTTAGTCTAAAATCAACATTTTAGAATAAAATTATAAACATTTTAAAATCTGAAACTTATAGGGTATTTACAGTTATCGTTTTTGAAATAACCCATTGCCCTTTGGTTGAGACTGAGATGCCCAGCTCTTTTGACAGTCTGGTCCCAGTTACAAACGTAGAGCTTTGCACGATTTGATCATGAAAGACTGAGCTCTGAATTCTTATTAGCCTCATAGGAAATTATGTTAACACTAACATCCTAAGTCTATGAACAACCTTTGAATAAAAGATGAGTGGATTATTTTGAGAAACTAACAACCAGGTTTATTTCTGATGTGGTGGCTTAGGAAAGAGCTTGGCTTTCTTTGCAAATGTGTTAAATATGATGATGCATTGTGATTTTTTTTTTGTTTTGTTTTAATTTGATTTGGATTTTACCAAGGCTGATATGGTTTTAGAAATTGTGGCAAATTGCCATCAACATCCAGAAACACATGGATGATTTAGAGAAGCACAGGCACACGGCTGACAGAATCCAAAGGGACCATGACCTTGTGCTATTGTTTCCCACTGAGGTAATTGTGTTTCCTGACAATAACCCATGTCTCCATGGCTCCACAATCTCACCGGCCTCTGTATCACTGCATTAATTTTGAAGCTTAACGGCCCAGTCCCATTTTTGATGTAGCACAGGGCAGAAAGCCTGAACTAGATGGTGCATTACCACAGTCCAGTGAATCCTTGTGAGCAGGTAGGAGCTCAGGGCTTCTTAGTGACAGACCCAGGATACTGTGCATCCACGCCTGTGCTGTTTAGTTGTATTGGCATGGCTATGTTGCTTTCAGTTCTGGAGCTTACATGATCAGTGCAAGCTTGGTGTTGTCCATACTGAATTCTAACGTTAATGGCACATGTCAGTTTGAACTGTTTTGGAGATGCTGCCTAAATAATAAATGATTCTAAACAAATATTTTTTTCCAAAATACTGAAAAAATAGCCTAATTATGCTACCTGTTTAAACACATATGAAACATCTATACTTTATGTGTCTGCATAATAGATATCAATCCACATTCAGTGTGAAGTCTAGTCACATTTAGTTTCCTTTATAAACGTGAACACCGATTAACATTTCCATTTCTGAACTGCTGTCGGCAAGGTGACCTTGGTCAATTATATGACACAGTAATGCAGCACTGCATCAGCTCACGGAGTTTAGTCTAGTCTGGTAGCTCCTTTCTTCCATCTCAAGCCATTAAGCTTTCTTTTCCTCTTCTTTATTTCTATGTCTCATCACAATAAATATAAGGGGAAATGGAATGAACACACAATTGTAAGTAATGAGCTGGGACTGTTGTTTCTTTAATCTAAGCTTTGATGTTAAAAGTCACTGTAGCAAATTCTATCGGTTTTCACAATTAACCTTCACAAACTATCGTGTTGCTTGGCCATTCAGAGATGATTTCAGTATTAAATACAGGTGCAATAAACACTAAAGGAACTAAATGACCTTACTGCGGTTATAAACCAAAACATACGGAGAGATAGATTCTGACTATTGCAGCTCTTTAAGAGCAAAGGAGCATTGAAATGTTTTGCCTTGTGTACTTTTAAATAGTTTTGAATCTTCATAATGAATAAGTGGTCAGACACCTGTTGGAAATTTGTTGGAAAAAGAATTCAACATGAATGTAATACAGGAATTTATTGGAGGACTTATCAGACACTCTAATCAGGCAAAGAAAAATCTCTTTGGTTTCCAAGTGTAGCAGTGTTTGACTAATTATGTAAAGCTGATTCTCCTAAACATGCTGACTCAGAGTACCTCTGTTGAGGCATTCAAACAGTTCAAATATGAAACTTATTGTAATTAATTAAATTTGCCCACACACAAGTATTTTTATAAAAGTAGATAGAATTACTTCAACATCACTGGCAAATAGTAAGACAGCTTTTTTTATTATTATTTTAAAGAGGGAAATACTCTGGTAATATATGTCCAATACAGGAGATAATGAATTTTCACTGAAAAACTAAGCATGGACTTTAGAGGAGCATAGTTCTAAGTAATCTGTGGCAATAGGAGGGCCATTAAAAGTTTTAATAATTTGTATCAATAAACACCTAATAGGCTGAAAACAGAAGAATGTGTTGTCCTGTTTTTTTCTAGTGTATGTGGATGATCTTTTTACATACATCATATTTAAAATAAAATATGAATAGTTTCTATAAACTATTATTGAATTGGAGAATAAAGTATTAATACCCTGCCTAATTTCTAACTAATACCCTACCTGTATTTTAATATAGGACAGCTATTCATTTCATGACCACTCATATTGCCTAAATTCTCTGAGCTGACATCTCTGCTATAGAAATCAAGAATGCCAAGTCCATATCACATCTTTCGAAAGGTGCGGCAACCCATCACTGCAGTAGGCAGCTTGCCATAAATATTAGCAAGAGCTAGAGTGAAATTCCAGTAAATGAAGATTAAAGAAAACCACTTTGAAATTGGCTGAGCTGAGCAAAGTAAGGAATTCATGTACCTCCTAATGTTGTAAATCAACTTATGCTGTACAGTCTCTGGCTATTTAATTTACAGCTTCATATTCTGCTAGCAAAAAAAGGGTCACAAGGACAAGATATAGAATGTGCAGTAATTTTGCCAAAGTCTGCATTACCTTTAAGGCCAAAATACTATTTTTTCATTGAATATAACTCCTGAGTTACAATCAGATTGAGTTTTTTAGCTTCTTCCCTTTTTACTATTTCTTTCATTTCCTTTACCTCTTTATCTGTGTGTTCATGTCTGCTTCTCATATTCCTTCGTAGTCTTAGTCCTATTCTGATTCTGATTCTGCTGATTCTGTCAGCAGTTCCTCAGTTTGATGTACAAAGTTCAAATACATACAAAGTGTAGTGAGACCTGATGGCATTCAAAAGCACCGTTTTTAAGCTGTAAAGGCCATCAGTTCTGTAGTTAAATCACTATTTGCAAATGCAACACATAAATGTAGATGCTTATTCCTGAGAGCCTTATGTACAAGCAAGGATATTTTTGCACACTAATGAATGTGCATCAAATCTGCATAGAAATATCAGAGACTATTCTCAACCCCAGAAACAAGCTGTAGTTACTCAGTTTCCCTAGAAAATAATATTCCTAATGAAAAGTTCAGAATGTTCCAAATTTCAGTGCCCTGTGGTTTCACTAAGTCTGGTAGGTAAATCAGGCCTTTGCAGGTGTATGAGCTGGGAGAGTTTGAACAGTGAATATTGAGCTTAACTAAGAAGAGGTTAACAAAAAAAGCAAAAATGGGAATTATCCATAGGAAATAGTATAGTGTGATAATTCATAGATGGTTGTTTGAGGAAGTAGGGATTTATAGATATAAATCCCTCCAGCCAGCTGAAAAAATTGACTTTGAACAAGCCTTCTAATAATTACTATGTAAAAGGGACCCCATTTTCTTCCAGACATTTGCTGGGAAAAAAGTTCAGTGAAAAAAGTTCAGTGAAAAAAAAATAATCCTGTCCCCTATCTGGAAATGAAATGGATCTCTCTCTCAGTTTCAAATGAAAGAATACTTTATTGCTGTTAGCATTTTAGTGAGATCCTAATCTGAATTGAGAAACTAGGTATTAATTTAAAACAAACGAATAGTACTGGAGATGGCTGCATACTTGATAGCAGCTGGGTTTCCAGGAAATCCATTCTTGTTACTGCTTTACCATGCTGTGATTGTTGACTGCCACATACAGATGTACAGAATGATGTGGAAAACTGAACTTTCTTTAATTCTTTATCCTAAAGTTTTATCTAAAATGAAAGGTCTCTGGAGTTCCTCAACCATTTTATGAGGGTTTTTTTATACAGTTAAAATGGATGCAAAGCTTATGCAAATAGATTTAAAAATATGGCTTGCTACTCATAACCTATAAGAAGCACACCATCAAACACCCGTAGTTTAGGACAGTGGCCAAATCTGTTCGTGTACCTAAACCAACTGAATTAATCAATTGCTCATACAAAATAAGATTTCTGCTTCAGGCACATTCATGTTTCTTTTTATTATTATTTTTTACTTTCTTTCAGTATTCTAGAAAATAAGCTTCCTGGCAGGACTGTTAGCAAAATGTTAATTTCAAATACATTTTAAAGAATATTCACAGAAATCTTATCTTATCTCGCAAGTCTCAACATTCTATTTACTGAATCGTATGGTCATCTAGTTAGCTGACAGTAAGGAGAAACAAATGATCCATGTAGACCGTTGTGCATAATCAAGACTGATTTCTTTTAAATAGTCACTTATAGCAAATTTCAAATTTGTTGGGTTCACTCTACAGCTTTAAAATTATTTGTAGAAGCCTTTCCTTACTAAATCTTCTTTTCTCTTGGTATTTTCAGAATAGGTATGTAAAATAATCTATGGACAATTCTGGCAATGAGAAAATTAATAAAAGAGTGGAAGAAATAATTTTCTGTGTTTTGAAAGGAATTATTTCTATATCAGTTTCCTAGTCTTTAAACTAAAGTTAGAGATGAATTAATTTTCTGATTTTTATTGTTACTACTATCGACAATCAAGACGGCTTGCTTAAGAGTGAACTGAAGACTGGTAAGGCATCAGTGAAGCAATCCAGGGATTTCTGAATGCTCTCAAAGGCTTGTGGGAAATGAGATCCAAGTTTACTAAAGTGTTCTTCACACTGTCTGCTCCTGGATTCGGTGTCTATTCCCACTATGTCTGTCACAGTCAGAGTCCACGGTAAAGTCCAGTGTAGCTGGAAATAACTTCCTGAAAAGAAAGCCAACACAGGAGGAACATCTAGATACTTGTCTGCTGGCTCCTTTTCTAAATCAGTGGTAAATTACCTAATACGACGACTTCAGCCCATGGTGAAAATAAGTCTCTACTCCTTGACCACCCACGATAGATATAAGAGGGAATATCATTGTCCCATTAGCTTTAGCTATGTATTGAAAGAAATATCCATTTCAGCAGGGGGAAGGAAGAGACCAAGGCCAATAATTTTTTCATGCTCTGATTCATGGAATATGTTGAAGCAAAATAGGTCACTTCTGCACTATAGAGTATGTATGTATGGTCATCTTTTCCTGCTCTTCAGAAAGTCATTCTCTCCAACAGTGTGTTAGTATATCAGTGATACTTAATAAAAACAGATATAATGCCTGAAAACCAAAAGACTTCAGTTCACTGACTTCTTTCTTTTCTTTTAATACAAAATCTACTATGCCGCAAAAGTTGGAAGACAAAGAATAATGAATTATCAGTAGAAACTCTGACAGAAATCTGATTTGAGTGTTTATCATTATGTTTTATCATATATTGGTGTCTAGATTATCTAAAATGTCCCTCAGATTTACACACACTACACACTACAGCTAGCAAATATGCAATAAATGTAAAAAAGTTGTTCCCTCCCTCACTTTTCTCCTGGTATGGCTATCGTAAAACATCCATATGACAATCGCTAAGTATATTTCTAAGTGTTATTGAAAATCAATTTGCATGTGAACACACCAATTAATGAAAAACAGAATTTTGAAGAATGTATCAGAAACTCTAGCAGAAATTTTCTTTTAGAAAAGACCTTATCTAGTAGTTTCATGATTCAGAGCATTTATATTGAAAATATAAGATCCTAATTCATGTCAGAGATTATTCAAGGTAACAATTATGGCACCTTGGAACAACACCACATTCCATCAGTTTATGAACATGAACTTCAGTTTACCACAACCCATTAGTTCCCTGATGAAGATTAGATCATTGATATGCTATGAAGGATCGGTCTTCCTAGGTATGTTTATCTCTACTGTTTCCTACCTATTTATTTCTCTCTTATTTGTTTGTATATGTGGGTATATGTAAAATAAATCCAAGGAAACATAGATAAAAGAAACTCCAAGTCTTTGGGAAAATATTTCTCTATCATGAATTAGCTTTGTGTTTTGAACATGGGAGAAGAAAATTACCTGTTCTTATATTGAGTTTCATTATTTTCTACTCTTCTAAATTGGAGTGTCCTGTTCTGTCTGGGTGGTGTTGTTTGTGATCACTAAGCAAGTTCCTCTTGGAACCTATTGATGTCGGTGTCATTATAATATGTGTTTCCATTGTAATTTCAAACATGATATGGTATCTGACATCACAATAATCAATATCACTTTCACTAAGCACTCTATTAAGCATGTACAACAGTCATCTTCATTTTGTTAATATTTCTAATGTGACCCCTTCAAATAGACAACATTCCAGATCCATACACAGCACACAATAAGTGAGACTATGAATTTACTGTATGCCAGTTATTACACCTTAATCCCATCCATGTATTATAGCAGGCTGAATATTTACCTGGGAAGTTACTCTGCATTCTGTAATGCACATGTTGACTTACTTCAAGGAAAGAGAGAAACTTTGCTGCAAACACAAGTCATGAGACATGACAGAATTTGTTTTCTGATTCAGAAATCATTTGGGCACTCTGGACCTCTTACAACACAATTTCTGAGTGCAAAGAAAGAGAAACTAAAGCACCACACAACAGTGTTTTGTGGTCTTTAAATGTTTGGTTAGTTGTGTAACCTTGACCTCACTGACCATAATGAATTAAAATTTAAAAAAAAAAGTATCATAAATTCCCATGGCTATCCTGCTGGAAAAAAAACACCAGGGATGAAATGCAGTGTTCATCAAAACTAGCAAGTAAATTCCATGGGACATGTACAACTATTTGCATTATGTAAGGATGTATGAGGAGTACATTGTCCTTATGTAAATGTCCAGTACTGAAAACAGATTACCAATATAAGTATGATTGCCTTTGCATGTATCGTTTATACTTTTCTTTCAGATTGGCAGGTTGGTTTCTTTCCTCAAGCTCTTCTCTTTAGTTTTCTCAGAAAATTATTTATCCCAGTACCTGGAAATTACTTCAATGAGAAATTTGGTTTCTTACTCCAGCAAAACTCATGGAAGAAAGCTCATCCTCACAAAGAAAATGCAGAAGTAGATAGGAACTGCATTTAAGCTTGTAATCATGACATGACTTTACATTTAAAGTGCTGGAATATCTTTTCCCGGGATATTTTTTGCTTCATTGCCTGTCATGTTTTAGGCTTGAAATACCATCTGACATTGATCAACATCTGAACTGAAATCTGAGTACCATATAAATGATGTAAAGGAAGAAAATTGGCTAATGTTAAAGGACACTTTTTGTTTCAACATATTTTTATTGTCACATCCCTTCGCTTTTAATTAGGATCCCTCCAGATTTATGTGGCTGTGTGTACGTTTCTTGAGGTTAAGTAGGCTTATTTGCTGAACAGACTTCCTCATGTGAATATTTTCGAACTCAAGAGCACTTAATTTCTGGAATGTCCTACAAAAAAACCCTAGTAGACGGGGCTCTGAATGCTTGAAAAACTCCTAATCCACATGCAGGTGCTGTAGACTAACAGTGTACTTTGACTTCTAACATGGACAGATATTTTACAAGAATAAAATACAGTCTGTCTTACTTTCAAAAGTTTGAGAAAAAGTGTAGGAGTTCTTGCTATAATTTTCTTCTGTTATCTGTGTTATCTGTGTGTGAAAACACGGGATAAAAGACAGCAAAATATTAGAAACAATGAGTATAAGTTGAGTACTTGCTTCAGGACAAGGGATCCTTGTCAAATGGTAGAGAAGAGAAATAAGTTTTCAGACAAACACCTGTTGTTATAGCTTTGTATAAGAGCACCAACAGCTGGGTAACTGCCTGATGAACCTTCTGAATGAGTTCCCAACACTCTGCGCATACTATTTATAGACCTTCTTTCCATCTGTCTTTGGATGGTTCATCGTCTTCTCACCCACAATCCAAAGGTGTGTGTTATCTGAAACAAGTTGAGTAGTTTGTACCAACGTTGGAGAAAAACCACAAAGAATGTCAGGACAAACTGGAGCAGGGATGGTGATGGGAGTGGTACAGACAAAACCTGTCATTTAGGTCTTGTTGAGGAATGAATCTATTACAGTCCTTCTCAAAACAAGTTTTCAATATGCAGGCAACCTGTAGGCACAGACAACTGGTCAAAGGTTACATTACCTCTAACAAAGGCTTCTTCAAACTCTTCAGAAGAATCTGAGTGGTTGTACCTGTGTCAGCCAACTAGACCTCCCTGACCTTCAATCCAAGCGTCATGGTACTTGCATATATATGGCTAAATTCTCTTCTCCCCCAAAACTGGGTGGTTGCATCCAAAATGCCTAGTGGTGAGTTCACCTGTGATGCGCTTTCCTCAGGTTGTGCATTCTTGTGATCTGGCACTGACTGACACAAGTGGAGTCTGGAATGTGATAACTGTTAAGGGATTATGGGCTGTGTCCCCAACCTGCACGCTTCGACAGCATAGATACAGCCTCTTTGTCAGCTGTTTTTTGCAAACAGCTCCCTGAAAAGTGCATTTCCTGTCTTTGTTTAGTATGTTCATGAATGATCCTCCGATTTCCATCCTTAGCCAAATAAGTTATGTAATTTAGTAAATATTTGAAACTGGCAGTCTCCCAGCAAGCAGGTCAGGCTATTAGCTCTTAATGAACTCTTACCCATTTACTCAGAGGCACCACCGGGTTACCAGCCTTTCATTTCCTTAGCAGCTCTGTTATTGAATCAAACTAACAAATATATCAAGGATCAGTCTCAGTGGTCCAATGTGTTCATGCCATACCTGTGGTCATAATTCATAACTGAGTTACCTGTCTTTCACAACGCTTGCCGTTGTTTCTAACATTGGAAGTAAGGCACTTTCATTACAAGTGACACACCATTTACATGAAATGTCCTCCCTTTGCAGCACTTGAGAGTGCCCAAAGAATAACAAATATTAGTTATTTAGCATTTTAGCTAAGTGACAATTACGAGGTATTATTATTCCCATGAAATCTGGTAATAAAAAGGCAGCTATGACTGAAGCCAAACTGAAGCCAAACTCTCCGGTGTGACTTGTCCCACAGACGGAATGCATGCAGGACTGACCTGATTTTTTTTCCTTGTCTTTCATGCCTTTCCCTTTATAGGGGGAGGAGGGGAAGCTTTTGTTTAAACATTCTTTATTTAATGAGCTATATATTTTCAGTAAAGACATTTGTCAAATTAGTTGCCTAAGCAGAAAATTCCAGACCATTAAGCATTTAGAAAAGCTATGTTATATCATAGTCGTGCATATGCTTCAAATTAAGACATGGTTCTCACCAGATTAGTGTAGATCATTTTTTCTCATTGGAAGGGACCCCAGAATAGCAGTGGCCAGGATATAAATATGTTCTGACATTGATATTTATCTAGAACCTCTTCATCTTATGTGAAAAAAATCAAAGTGAACTGCTAATCAGATGTTAGTGTTGCTGTAATAAAACTGGCCAAACTGCAGCAATAGTAACTGCAGTTACTAAGTAATTTTTACTGCCATAGAAAATGAGAAGAAAGTTTGAAAGAGAATAGGTTCACTAGTTTTTAAAAAGCTAAATCATAAACATGTTAAAAATGCTGAACCTGCAGCTTAGGCAAACAACAGAACTCAGTTTGATTACAATTTCCAAGACTTATTTATTGAAAAAAAAAACATGATTGGCATATATTTTGGGAATGGAATGGCTTGCAAAGCGTGACAGTAGCAGCAGTGCTGGTACTTCTTAGAAAAAAACCCATGATGCTCAGATGTTAGTTCAGCAGCTACTATCTAAAATGTAATCTTTTTCATCAGATGCAATTTCATCTTTTACTTCAGGGTTTCAGAGACTGGAGCTAATCAATTCTAGAAGTTAGTGTAAGGTTACAGCTCTCTAAATAAAAAGTGAAATTCTGTCAAATTGTACTACAAAGTCTAAGATGAATCTAAGATTCTAATTCTAAGAATCTAAGATTCATCTTAGATTCCTAGTACCTAGATTAACGAATTCACAGTCATTGTTGATTTGCATGCAAATTTGGTGACACATGTATTTTTGCAGAGTCACAGGATGGCTGAGATTGGCAGGGACCTCTGGAGGTCATCTGGTCCAAACCCCATGCTCAAGGAGGGCCACCTACAGCCATTTTCCGAAGATCATGTCCAGATGGCTTTTCAATGTCTCCAAGGATGGAAACTGCACAACTTCTCTGTGCAACCTGTGCCAGTGCTTGGTCACCCTTGCAGTGAAAAAGTGTTTCCTGTTGTTCAGAGGGATCCTCCTGTGTTTTATCTTGAGCCCGTTGCCTCTGGTTGTCCATAAGATAAATTACTTTTGAAGCAATATGATATATATCAGGCAGACCATGCCAAAAAAGAAGGACTTTAGCTATATTAGATGGCATATGTTTTGCAGAAAGATTACCACAGAAAAATGCCACTGACCTCTACTATCAACGTGTTAACCTCCATTTTGTTTAAAATACTATTTCCCTTAGTCATATATGTTGATATTATTCTGTCCCTGGGTTATTAAAAAATTACTAATTTTGTGAAAATACATGTTAAATAATCCAATAATAACCTTTCCTCTGACCCTTAAATATAATTATCAGCAAACACAGAAATTCTTTTTTTACAAAGACTGTCAGGAGGAGTACTTGCTTCAAAACATACATCATTATGATAGCGCCTCTGACAACTACCAAGCTTTGAAAACAATGGGCTTCAAGGTCCGTTGCACATCATACCTTTTAGTTGCAGAACAGATAACATTTCAGGCCTTAATTTCCAAAAGAGGTCGGTATACCCAGCTCTTCTGCTTTACGCTTGTTCCTTAGAGGTCTATTTTCTAGCAGAGGTCAGATTCATTTAGAAAGTAGGTAAAGAAATTATTTTATTTTGCATACTAATCCACCTTTTCCATCCTTAGTTTTCCCTAATAGAAAGAGAAAGGACGGGAAAGTACCAGTCTTTCTTTTAAAACAAAATATATTTCAACTTCTAAAAGATTTGACTCTAGCAAAAACATGTTAAATATTGACTTGATAGACACATAAACTAGCACAGTGGTGGTGATATAAATCAATGCAAACAGAGTCTTTCTGTCTATATTCCAACCACTGATTACAGCAAATGCAAAAACTTTCAAAAATACAATATCACAACTGTAAACAGCTTGGCTAATGTTAGTGGTCATTGCTTGATTCTCTGAAATAATATTCATATAAGTGCATCTTACTCTGAGGCTCTATCAGCAGGTGGAATTGAATTCAAAAGGACTGCTTATTTGCAAAGTATGAATGTGTCTGAGGATCTGGAGTTCAAACCTGGTCATGGTACATGACCACAATGGAGCTAGACACTGGACTTCTCTGTTAATCTTACCCAAACTGTCTTACAGACTAATTCAGTCTGAACACAGCAAGTCCACTTGTGGAAAAGAGTATCATGGATTTTGCTCAAGACCACAGTTGTGAGGCATATTCAGGTAGTCATCCCCCCTGAATCTCCATGAAATCACTCAGACCAATGCAGTGCAGGCAAAATAAGGCACAGGCACCTACTTAGCTACTGTCGTGTTGCTGTTTTGCTCTGCTGCCTCCCAGCATCAGTGGCTTGCACTCCATGCTGAGTTACCACCAGCTGGGTATGGGTGGTACTATTTCAAAATGTTGTCCATCTGCCTACCATAACAGGATCATCTTTCTGTAAATGACCTCTGTGTATACTTAGAAAAATTAGCAATGACTTTCATTTATCAATGCAACGTTAATTTCGAGTGTTCAGAGAGTTCCCAATTGTACTTAATCCTTTATTTTTTTCATTTTCCTTGTAATCTGCCCCAAGTGCAAGAAGACAGAAATTGCATATCATTGGCAAACAAGTTTATAGTTGGGCATATTGTCTGTCTCATTTTTGCAAATTTTATACAGCAGAGAATTCAATGACCTCCCAAAATTCCAAACCTCAAGCCCAGTTATACATAAATCATCTCACAATTGTTGCTTCCTTCTTATATGATGCGGTTTCTCATTTGTTCCTTTACAATGCCATGGATCTTGCCTGATGTCATGCGTCTTAGTTGTAAAGGTGATATTTCCCTTCCCTGAGAACAGGCTCAATTAGAGTTGTTTATGGGACTGACCTGCTGCTTTTTACAGTCTGTTTTTCTTGGGTTTAGCTTTTTTATTGAATAAGCATTCCATCTTTCCCCACCAACATTAATTGGTAGTATATCATGGCCACTGACTCTGTTAGTGTCAAAACTATTGTGTATAATATGAAATAAGTGTAGTGTACATTACAATGTATATTATATATTCCAGTATACCTTTTAAAATAGCAAAAAGGACACTATTGTGGTGGGGATGTAGTCAGTGCTAGCAAAACTAAGAGTGCTTTTAATTGTGTTCGAACCAGTTCTAATTAAACAAAACCAAGGATATGGCTTTTAATCACCACATTTGAAAAAGTATATTGTCTATTAGGAAAATAAGAGAGAATCATTTAACAAAGAAGTGGATACAACTTCAGGGTAAAAAAAGAAGACCAAATTGTTTTACTTCAATGTTTATTCTGGATTAAGTTTTAAAGAAGCAGGTAAAAATCACTGGAGTATTTTTGGATTGCAATCCATGAGTATAAACAGTTGTAAACCTGATAGCAAGTACAGAGCTCAGGGCATGGTATAAACCTTACCTGTCCATGTTGTCCTGCTGCTGACAGAACCTAAATAAAATGTATAAACCGCAATCATACTTCGCACCATCCATCTCTTTACTTTCCAGAAAACAGACAGAGATACAATTTATTGGTAGAGGTGTGGTCCAACCCCATTAAGAAGATACGCGTTCACTTCAGAAATTCAGAATTTCTGAGATCATAGTACATTTTGAGACCATTCTAAGTCTTTCTTGATAAGTCATTGACTCCTTGTAGTAACAGCTGGCAGAAGGAAACTGTTAGTACTCATCAGTTCTCGGTTCATCAGTTCCCAGACTAAGTCCTGTCTTTTTTCCAGTTTTCCACATGAAAATACTGTGCTATTTGGAATGTGATAATTAGCACAAGGCTTGAAGCTTTTGTGATACAAGACTGGTAAATGTAAATACATGTAAAGATTATATGTATGTGTTATAGATGTGTGTGTTATAGATGTGTGTGTGTTTATAAGAATGTAATATTAGGTATAGATATACAATGTATACAAGTTATATGCGTAAAAATACATAAATTGCTGTATTATATAGATTATATAAACAATACATAGTATACAGGAGATGTAATCTATACCTTACATAAAATACAATAGTATGTAAACCTATAACATATTGTTGTTCTACAAAATTATATAAGATTATATATGTATTATGTATTTTATATTATGTATCATATATAACATATTTTATATTCTCTATTCTATGTGTTATGTGTTATTATAGTATATAAATTATTATATTGTTTATATATTTAGATATGTATTTAAATAAATGTCCTTCATAAGGCTAGAGGACAATATATAATGCTAGGAATTGCTTGCTAAGAGTTTTAGAACTGCCTGAGAAGTTTTAGCCACTGGCTAGCTCAACCTTAACTTAAAGCTGATGTGAGGCACCGGAGAGGTCTTAAAATGCTTTATGTGACTGAGGGCCACCACACTGTACAAGATTACTAATTTTCATTTCTTGCACTTCCAAACTGATGAACTAGTCTGAAAATGCTGAATCTTTGTTGGTTTATCACCCATCTTTTGGGGATATCTGACTCACTGCTATTTCAAAGAGCAGTTAAGTAGCGGAGGTGGTAGATAGATAGAAAAAAGCATCAGGACTGAATACAGGGGAGTACCCCAAACTGCTCTGCACTGAAAGTTCTTTGCACTTTATGTTTGCAGTACCTAAATGTAAACTGCTGTAACTTACACATAGAAACTGCAAAAAGGTATAAAATGAGGAAGGGTAGAGGTGGGCAATCAGAAGCTAAGTGAGTACAAAAAGCTGTTTTCAAACTGCTTACACCATGTCCTTTGTTAGCCATCACAGATGCAAAAGTGCTACATTGGCAACTAGGAAGAGCTCAGACTTTTTACTGTCCATCTTTCTGTGGCTTCCTCCTACTGATCCCCCAAAGCCACACAGAGAGAGGAGCTGTACTGCCTAACCTGGAGACACTACTTGCCAGAGACCCCTCTGACACTACAAGGTTTATTCCTGCCTTACACAGTCTGTGCTTTATCAGAAAGGCATCAGATGGAGCAGCCTCCCTGTTTACCCAACACATGAGGATATGAGTCCCAAAAGGATCTTAAAACCTTCTTTGAAAATGCACTTGACCTTTCAGATCTTTACTGCTGTGCTGGGTTAGAGAAGGCCTTAGGGCTGGTCTGCAACCTAGGTGTACTTGGGTTCATTAGAAAAGAGGGAATTCACACAGCTCATCACTGTTGTGTGGAAGTGCATTAAACATTTGATGAGCCTAAAATAAATGCAACAGCCTAAAAAACAGAATGAGTCAGACCTTGGTTACAAGTATTTGAAGAAACAATTACAGAAGTAAAGCGTGTAAGGAGCCTAAGGAACCGAACACAAAATGCACAGAATGGAATTGCCTTAATGCCTCTATCTGCCATTACAGGACAGCACAGATTTTATGCTATGTTGACCAACCATATGCCATGGCTTGGATGCCTTAGGGAATCTAAAATAGTGCTAGATGCCCACATTTAGGTTATGGAGTCCTACCCAAAGTGTCATGAAACTCTTACTCTGGTTGTTAGGTCTTGATTTGTCATCAAATACTTCAGAAGAACTGAGGTCCTTGCTCCACAGGGCTCCATTTCTCCCAAGGCAGTATTACTGATGTATTTGTTTACTCCTACATGTACTTAGGGCTTTTACGATTTCTGCTGAAGCTTTAAAGCATGTCGAAGAACTCCCTTATTTCTCTACTCAGTCAAGAACCTCTTAGTGTTCTCATGTAGTTTTCAGCTGTTTTCTGAAAAAAAACGCCTGTGGCAGTAACTTTCTGAGCAAAAAAGACTGGAAATATCTGACACCTCTCCTTCTGTTTACTTCTAGCCTCAGGAAATCAGTTGACTTGTGAACAATAAGTAGTCTGAATACAACAAACACTGAAAGAGAGCAATGTCGCTGTGAGGAGAGATTTCGTCTCTACACCTTTTCCTCTCACTTCTGCTTTTGACTAAAAAGAAGTAAGTGGCTATGGTATATGGGTGGAGTGGACAATAGCGATCAGAATTAGGAATGAAATTAATGGAAAATCCATCCTGTGTATAAAGTAAATATATGCAAAAAAAGGCATGAACATGTATAAACATTTGTATATATGTCGTCCTCGTACCAAGGAAATTTGTATGTGTAGTACTTTTTTCATAAGTACTACAGCACATATATACACAGAAGGACACTGGGAACTTTTCTGTGCAGAAGATGCACTGTATCAGATATACGCCGACAGATTGTATGTGACATTGCTTTAAATGAGAAGTGCATTTGACTACGTTACAGAGGATTTGAGACTGTTCGCCAGTTTCAGTTTGCATAATTCTATGAATTGTGTGACTTCAGACAGTACATGGAAAGGTGACAGGTAATTTTATAAAGTTAGATCTCATCATTTCTAAGTCATCAATAATCTCACTCATCACTGACTGATAGTGAGAAAGTGTACCTCTGAAGTTAGACTGTCTGATCCACTTTGCGACATGAAGTATTAGAGTGGCTGAGCTGGAGCTGAGCACTAAGCATCAAAGAATCAGGGATTAAAGGCTATGACGCTACCAGAGAAACAAAAGGACCTGCAGTGTACCAGGCTGCTGGGGCAACACAATTTCACCAATAAAATTGTCTTTCTTATCTAAACGAGTGGAATTATCTGTCAGTGTTAATTATTGTGCTGAGGTCTAGATTAATGGAATCCTATAATGTAGCTTTTGTCACCTATAGCTCTCACTTGTTCAAATTTTATGTAAATCCTCACCTTCATACATAGAGGGATGCTGTTAGGTTGTGGTTTTAGTTTTGTAAGAAGACATGCATTTACCAGGGGTAAGGTCACTAATAAGCGTTTCTAAAATTTTTATGTTTACTTCCAATTAAACCACTTCTGGTCTAAGGTTTAAAAATATTCCTGCCATTTTTGGAGCCGATCTATTGCAGCGTTGTGTCACTGTAGGTGGAGAGCCTTGTGCTACCCTCCTGCAGATAACCCAGGAGTGACACCTACCCATCTGTTTTATTTGTCCTTGATGAGAGAAATAGAAGATAAACAAATAACCATTAATAGTGAGAGATAATTGGGCTTCAAAGATCCCTTCATTTATAACAATTGGAGCTGTTGCATCACAGAAAAAAATACATATTCTAATAGAAGTTATTTTTATCTTGTCATTGTCCTTTTAAATAATGTTATGGTGGTAGCATAGCAATACTCAAACTCACTACTACTTTGCCAGCAAGACAATATAGAATCACTGCTGAGTTCCTTTTTTTTACAAGAAACAGTCCTGCAAGTGACAGATACAGAGCATGTGGGGCAGGTATGAGACTATATTCAGTATGAGATTTCATGATTTTCTTGGGTTCTTGCTCTGATCTGCTCTGCTCTTGTCGTCTTTGTCGGTTCCTGCAGTGCCGAGCAGGGGACAAGCTTCAGATTGTAGGCAGGTCACAAGCAATGAACTCCTCCCTTTCATGTAAGAAGAGGTTGCAACACGGAAGGGGAGCTCATAAAAAATAAAAATACAATGTCACCCAGCAGACCAGAGGCAGAGCAGGACCAAAACCTCATGGTTCAAGCACATTGATACTGAGTTTCTCAATACCAACTGACAAGCAATGTCTATTGTTTGGACATCTACATGTAGTTTGTTTAAAATGTTTACTCAGCCTTGCCCTTAAAAGTTGCCTTAAAACCTTCACCAGAACAAGCCCTTAAGCATGTCCTATTTCTTCCAGGCAAGGGCATATCATAAGAAGGTAAGAGCAGTTTCTGTGGTCTTGTGTAGTTTGACAGGCTTCCTGGAAGTCTTCTGTGTAGTAATTATCACAAACAGATGAATAATTTATTTCATTACATTTCAAGCCATTTGGGAAAGAAAACATGAATGTGTCCTCTGGCCTAAAAGTTTTACGGGAAGAGGTGTTTCTTTATTTCATCTGTCCCAAAGATCTGGTATCTACCCACCGTCGTCTTTTCTTCAAATAGCTTGCCCTGTCTAAATGTTGTTTAAGGAAAATAGTTTCCCATGAGGGCCTGAAAGATTTGACACAGCACAGAACAAGACCTCAGTAGGAGTGATTGCTGTATCATCAACACAAAGCTGAGTCATTTTGAGGTTTGGGGTAAATTTTATTTATGGTAGTTTCTTATTCATGTGAGTGACTTGTGTGACTAGCTGCTCAAAGGACTAATTAACTACACTGTTTCAAAATAAAACAATGAATGATAGTTTTTTTTAATTCTTTTTTAGTCATTCACTAAAGTAACATTCAGGAATGAGAAGCTTCTGAATTTTGTTTTCTTAGGTCGCGACAGCCAAAGGGGGTAATTATGAGCTTTGCTCCTATTAAACCACCTGATTAGGGGCTTCTAGAAATTGAAATATCATCTGAATTCAAAAAACATAATCAAAAAAGTTATTTTATCTGCCATGTAATTTTCCAAAACCAGAAAAAGGAATCTTTACAGTATATCAAAAAAAGACCACAGATTTTTTCCTGTCTGTCAAATACGATGGGAATTGACTACCAAGCATCTATTTTAGAAGAAAGCAGTGTTTGTGAGATGAAATTATTTGCTTTCAGCTATCAACTCTGCCTTGAATTTCCGATTCATTTGATCAAAACTCTGAATTATAAAATTGTAGAATAATTTAAGTAGGAAAGGACCTCTGCAAATCCCTAATCCAGTCCCCCTGTTCAAAACAAGGCTAACTTCAGCTAGGTGAGGTTGCTCAGAGCCACGTCCAGCTGAGCTTTGAAAGTCTCCAGGATGGAGATTTCACCACACCCTGCTCAAATGGTAAATATTTTTTTTTCCTTGTATCTAACTAGAATTTCCCTTGTAGCAACCTGTGTTCGCTGCCTCTTGTCGTTTCATTGTGCACCTCAGAGACGTGTCTGGATCCATCTTCCCTAAAATTTCTCCAAGTAGTGTACAATTGTGATTCAACATCCTCCAAGCCCTCTCTTATCGTGGCTAGCACACCCCAGATGCCCCACAGGTCACAGGTTCCAGGCCTTTCACCACCTTGGTGACCTTCCACTGGCCTCTGGCCAGTTTGTTGATGTCACTTTTGTTACAGAGACGGAGCAAAATGGGGTACTATATCCTGGATATTGGGTCATATTCCAGCCCTCAGAAGGACTGAAAAGAGGAGACCTGCACAGTCCCTATCCTTGGAAGCTTACAAGCTCAGGCTGGGTAAGATCCTGAGCAACCTGGTCTGACCTCACAGCCAGCATCCTGCTCCCATCTTGAATTATCCTATGTCCCTATGAGTAGTGACATCCCTTGACCTGCTGACTGCACTCCTGCTGGTGCAGCCCAGTAGGCAATTAGCCTTGGCCACCTCAAGGGCACATGCTTAACTCATGTCTCTTCTGCTCTTGGGAAGCTCAGATAACAAGAAGTATAATATGCCCCTGTTTCATTTTGGGTACATTCATTATGTTTGAGTAGCAGCAGAGACCCACTTAAATCTATGAACAGACATGGGGTTAGCTAAGCGTTGAAAATGTAAAAATGACCAGGCAGTGCAGGTTAAATATGACATACACAACAATGAGGTTATTTATTTCTCATTAAAAAAGCAGTTTCAATTTTATTTTCCTGTCAACATCTGTTAAACTGAAGACAATTCTACAGTGTATGAGTGACAGTTTATTTGTCTATAATAACACTGCTCTCACTCCCCTTCCACCTTTTTTTTTCCTAAATGAAAAGCAAATCACAAATTTTTGGCAAGTTTCTGACCTTTATATGACCCTGTATTTACTTGCCAAACACATGCTAAGGCAGAGTGAAATTGCTTTTATTTCTGATATGGAACTACATGCTCTGCGGCCAAGTACTTTGTTAAGAAATAATACCTGGTCCGTTTTTCATTTTTGTAAAAAGAACAAAGAATCTGTTCATTTTCCAGAAATGAAAAATGGACCAGGCATTATTTATAACATCTGCCAAAACTCTGGCCAGGCGAGTACCTCTAGTAGCTTTCGAGCGAGGATAATGTTGGCTGTATTTTCTCAACTCCTCTGTGTACGCATGTAGGAATTTCTAAATCTGTTGATGGCTTTTTGCATGCCAGTAATAAAGGGCAGAAGAACAACACAAAACAATTAATAACGTTACACAGTCATGCACCATTACAAGGCCAAAAAAAATTCAATGTGTGATTAATCAACTGAATGGTTCATTTTCCTTGGGGGTCTAATGAACAATTAATATTGATTAATGAACCAATTATTTTTTTTGTAAAAATATAAGTTGAAATGAACAAAGCTGTTGTCTGTCTGTCACCAGATTTTCCCTGTGAAAGTAATAAAAATACAAAATAAGAATGGGAAAAAAAAGACAAAGGTGTAACGTGTAAGAGTCATCGGGTCACAGAGGAAAACTTTAGCACCTCTTTTGATATAAAATCTACGACTATGAAAACACTGTCTGTATATTTCAAATTGCTATGCAGAAGTCAGACATACAGGACCTTGCTGACAGCAGTGGGCCCACAATGGCCATTAAAACCCAAACGTGCTCCCTTGCTCTAGGGTTTGAAGGATTCCTACTCTTATGGCAAAGCATGAGATGTCCCCAAAACTGAAAGACTGTCACAGAAACTGCTCTGAAATCTATGGAAGAGATGGACACTGAGACGTCTTCTATCTGATCACTTCAAAGCTTCCTGTAGAACATTGGAGCAATAATATTAAACTCAATACTTTGCTTCAACTCACTCGGCTTTCTTGTTATTTTTTGTTTCCAGAACCATGACACCTACAAGGCCAAATCACTGATGTTTTATATAGAGCAGGTGGTAGATCCTGAAGAGAGCTGTCATTTCTATCAAATACCTTTAGGATTTAATTAAATCCCTTTCAATTAACTCAGTCTCCCACAATAAGGGTCTCAATTCCAGTGGCCAATTTGAAATAACTTTCAGCCTAGAGATGGCACAAGGAAGCAGAGAACGTCCTCAGGTAGTTACAACGTGTCTGACCTCCGGACTCTTAGGACATGGCTGCTTCTTAGGGGGACGACAGATTTTGACTGGAACACTTGGTGAAAAAGAGAGATTAAATAATTTTTCCACAACCCTCTTCTACTGTATCACTTGGGCCAATGCAAATAATAAATATGATATTCATTTGGGGAACACATTTCCTATTCTTTTAAGGGTTTACCATGTTCCTGTGACATGACAAAAATTCTAATCAGGACAACTATTACTTAAGTCTTACAAAATACTGTGATTACTGCAAAGTATCTATCAGAAGTATACAAAGGTGATTATTATACTAACATGTCTTGCTCTCTGGACAAGAAAAAAAGGAAAGCTTTTTTAATCACAGAAGCTTTATAAACACCTTATAGAATAGTAATTTTTTCCTGCTAATACATGGGCAAAATACAGGTTACAGATAAAAACCTGGTGACAGAAGTAATTTGGGAAAAGCAGCTCGTTGGCTGGTGAAGATTTTAGTGTTCTTCAAACCCAGTGCCACTGCCTTTTACACATATTAGACTTTATCTCACCTACGCAAGGCTCAATTCTGAACTCATTAGTGAGCTTAACAAAACTCCTCTTGCTTTTAAGGGTACTTGCCTTTAAAGTCACTCAGGCCTGATGAAGCAGAACAGAAGTATGTAAATAAAAAGACCTGGGAAAGGTAAATATGAAGAAAAGAGATGAAAAGGCGCTTTATGTTGCTGCGTGCAATTAAAGTTGAAATACAAGGGCTTCAGCAGCAGGAGCAAAGCATAACACATTGGGCGTTTCTTTTTTCTTTTAACTCTGCAGTCTAGTCCCTTTCTTTGTCTTCCCCCCAGCTCAACAGCTGCCTTCATCAGTGCTCAGAGATAGCTGTGCCTCTTTCAGGTTTCAGTTCTTGAGAAAAGGTCGACAAGAGGCAGAAGTAAACATTAAACAACTCCTTATTTAGTTTTGCTGATCAAATGCAAAGCTAAGAATCTCCCGGTAGCCACAAATTTCTGGAGACTGCAAATGCTGGTCAGAGGGGCAGGAGGTCCTAGAAACAGAGTTAGTCAGAGGAGCTGAAAAAGGAAAAAAGTAGCTACCCTAAAGAGATCAAATGAAAACATGTTAAGTGCACAGGTTTTATAATATATATTTTTTAAAATACTAGTTTAGTATATTATTTCCCAACTATTTGTCTAGTATTTTTTCTATTCCTTTCCCAGCATAATAGTCCCAAAAATAAAGGCTAAGGCAATGAAAGATGAGAGTAGTTTTTTGTTAAAGAACAAAACCTTCTTTTTAAAATAGCAGCAGAACTGACTTTGCTGCTCTGCTACTAACACGCTGGGCACAACATTGTGGGACAATTAGTGCATCTGTAGTATCATGTCAATCTGACTTCATCACAGTATCACAGTATCGTCGGGGTTGGAAGGGACCTCTGGAGATCATCTAAGTCCAACCTCCCTGCCACAGCAGGGACACCTACAGCACGTTGCACAGGACGGCATCCAGGCAGGTTTTGAATGTCTCCAGTGTGGGAGACTCCACAACCTCTCTGGGCAGCCTGTGCCAGTGCTCCGCCACCCTCAGAGTAAAGAAGTTCCTCCTCATGTTCAGATGGAACTTCCTGTGCTCCAGTTTGTGCCCGTTACCTCTAGTCCTATCACTGGGCACAACTGAAAAAAGACTCTTCTCATCTACCTGGCACCCTCCCCTTACGTACTTATAAGTATTGATAAGATCCCCCCTGAGTCTTCTTTTTTCTAGACTAAAAAGCCCCAAGTCCCTGAGCCTTTCCTCATAAGAAAGATGCTCCAGTCCCCTAATCATCTTGGTAGCTCTTTGCTGGACCCTCCCCAGCAGTTCCCTGTCCTTCTTGAACTGGGGAGCCCAGAAGTGGACACAATACTCCAGATGCGGCCTCACCAGGGCAGAGTAGAGGAGGAGGATAACCTCCCTTGACCTGCTGGCCACGATCTTCTTGATACACCCCAGGATGCCATTGGCCTTCTTGGCCACCAGGGCACATTGCTGGCTCATGGTCATCCTGTTGTCCACCAGGACTCCCAGGTCCCTTTCTGCACAGCTTCTCTCCAGGAGGTCAGCCCCCAACCTGTACTGATGCATGGGGTTATTCCTCCCCAGATGCAGTACCCTACACTTGCCTTTATTGAACCTCATCAGGTTTTTTTCTGCCCAACTTTCCAGCCTGTCCAGGTCATGCTGTATGGCAGCACAGCGTTCCAGCGTGTCAGCCACCTCTCCCAGTTTTGTATCATCAGCAAACTTGCTGATGGAACACTCTATCCTTTCATGCAGGTCATTGATGAATATATTGAACAGGACTGGACCCAGTACTGACCCCTTAGGGACACCACTTGTTACTGGCCTCCAACTGGACTCTGCACCACTAACCACAACCCTCTGAGCTCTGTCTGTCAGCCACTGTTCAGTCCACCCCACTGTCCATTCATCTAACCCACACTTCCTAAGCTTGCCTGTGAGGATGATGTGGGAGACAGTGTCGAAAGCCTTGCTGAAGTCAAGGTAGACAACATCCACTGCCCTCCCTTCATCCACCCATCCAGTTACACCATCATAGAAGGCTATCAGATTAGTCAGACATGACTTCCCCTTGGTGAATCCATGTTGACTACTTCTGATAACCTTCTTTTCCTCCAGATGCTTGGAGATGATGCCCAGAACAAGCTGTTCCATCATCTTTCCAGGGATGGAGGTGAGGCTGACTGGCCTGTAGTTTCCCAGGTCATCCTTCTTGCCCTTTTTGAAGACTGGAGTGACATTGGCTTTCCTCCAGTCCTCAGGCACCTCCCCTGTTCTCCAGGACCTTTCAAAGATGATGGAGAGTGGCCCAGCAATGACTTCTGCTAGCTCCCTCAGCACTCGCAGGTGCATCCCATCAGGCCTCATGGACTTGTGAGTGTCCAGTTTACTTAATTGTTCTCTAACTTGTTCCTCTTCAACCAAGGGAAAGTTTTGCTTCCTCCAGACTTTCTCTGTTACTTGCAAAGTCTGGGACTCCCAAGAGCTGGCCCGAGCAGTGAAGACAGAAGCAAAGAAGGCATTCAGCAACTCTGCCTTCTCTGCATCATCTGTCACCACAGCACCCATCTCGTTCAAGAGCAGGCCCACATTTTCCCTGGTTTTCCTTTTGTCTCCTATATACTTAAAGAAACCCTTCCTATTGGTCTTTACATCCCTTACCAGGTTCAATTCCAAAGCTGCCTTGGCTTTTTTTTTTTCATACACAGGCTTAAATCCCCTCATCATCTGCCTGACTACATATGCCCTGGCTCTAGTCTGGTGCAAGCCTGCTGGCTCTTTGGGATGGGAAACTTCAGCAAGAGGAGAGAAACACGATGTCACAATGAAAAGGACGTGCAGGTCCTGCTCACCAGAAGTTGAACAGATACAACCAAGGAGTCTCCAGTGAGATCTCTCTGGAAGCAACCTGCCTCTGCTTGTCAGACCTTCTGCATGACCACCGCTTTCTCCCTTCCAGACTTTCTTCTCATCACTTCTGCCCAGCCCCTGAATGGAGACCTTGGCTCCCAGGCATCCTCTCTGCCTTGCTGCTCCCTCTTACTCATGCCACAAAATACAGTGTGGGTGTTACCTTCAGACTCTCATGCCAACAGCACAGCAGAGAGGGTCACAGTGATACTCCGTGTAGGCTGGGGCATGGAGGCAGAAGCAGAGAACAGCATCTCTTTCTCCTGAGGTCAAAGGACTAATGGGTTTGTCTTCACACCTCTTCTCAAGGTAAGTGAACAGGAAGATATGATTGTAAAATTTATTAGAAATATTTTAAAATGTTTCTATTTCTTGATTATTCAGGTGCTTTTGGGGAAGAGCTTTGTTCATTGTTGGATATTTCTGTCTGTCCTCCCAAGTCTTGGCAAGATGTTTGCATTTTCCTTACTACTTCTTTATCTGGGAGTTAATAATGGCTTTTGGCGTCTGTTCTTTTTCTGTTTCGAAATACTAAGGCAAATAATTACATAATTAATATGTTTCCTTGGTAAGTAACTTATTTTTGTCAGTCTTTTAAGACCCACAGTCCTCTTCAAGCTACTTTCTTCCCTTAATATTTTTGAATCCATTCCCATTTTTACAGAAAGCTCATGCACATCCTTCTTTTCATCCATGTGGTTTGCTTTTTTTTCTTTGCTTTACAGTCTCAACTTTGCTCTGTAATTCTTTTTTTTTTCCTCCATACTTGAATAATTTCCTGCATGAATCATACAGATTATGAACTAAACTGTACACTACAAGATGTGGGAATGTAAGATTCCTCCAGCAAATAAGGTATGCTTCTGTAGTTTTAAACTAGCATGCCTGAATTAAAAAAATTATTGGTTATCAAGAGCCTATATAAAACCTATGCTACAGAAAATGTGCATAGGCCACTTCAAATCTCAAGGAAAGTTTACAATATCTGAATGACTCAGAACAAGTTAAACCTCAGTTTTTCTGACTATTCAGGTCTAGGGATGTGTACTCTGTGAATTAGTTTGGTAACAGTATATGGAAAGGGATACCATTCTTCTTGCTGCAACTGCACTGCTCTTCAAGGGGAGAAGCACTGATTTGTGCTGCTGTATAAGGAAAAATAGCCATTCTTATCCTCACACTTATTCTTTCCATTCTCATATATTTCATTTTAATGCTTCCCATCCCACCAGAACTGACGGGAGAGGTATTTCCTTGCATTTGAAACTGGGAGGGAATACACAGTTCTAAGCTTACATTTTTAAGATATTTCATGTTAAAAAAAAATGTTTGCTGTCACAAGTTTTTCATCTTTTATCAAATCCAAATCAATACTGTAAGTACAAAACCACGTTATAATTAAATAATTCTTGAAGAGCATTCAGAATATTTGTGGTCACTGACTTCTCTTTTCTTCCTTCTTTCCAGTTTCGCACGATAATTTCTCCCATGCTTCCTGTTCATGGCCAGAGCTTACTTCATCCATGATGGAGAAAAATCTACTGATCTTTTGATGAGTTGCTCCTGATTTATTAGAGTGAAAGTGTAACTTCCAGCTACTCCTCTACTTTCAGTTCGTAATGTCTCATATTTGTTTTCCATCTCAGCTAGGTACCATGGTTCCCCTTTTTCGATATGCTCATCCTTTACCCTTACCAAACATTGGCACAAGTTCTTCCATGCTTCATGACATCTGAAATTTGGTAACTGTCCTTAATAGGACTGGAATCTTTGCTATAGTAAGTCCTGTCTTCAGACTTTGTCAGCCTGAAGTCCTTCACATAAATGCAGAAAATGCCCTCAGTATTTCAAACACAAAGAAAATTAATATTAATTAATTAATTAATAGGAGGCTTTCTAACCTACTCCATGCTGCATGGAGTAGTAACAGTCAAAAAGTAGTCTATTAACCAAGAACAGACCTTCAGTATAGAAGAAACCCATTACTGATAATGGCACAAACCTTTTAAAACAATCTCAATTATTGTAGAAGAACAGCAGAGAACCAGTTTGACCCATTACATTATGTTAGTTTATGACCCTCATCCTTGAGAGCTCTACTATTTCCTAACACTCCCATGATAGTAACTATGCAGAAAGAAGTCAAGGATCAAAGACAGCAGAAGAACTGGTGTTCAAAGGTATGTTTAGTGACACAGTGAACTGCTGGCATAAAGAAAACCAAGGGAGTGATCAGAAGGATGCAGGGACCCATGGAGTGTCTGAACACAAAAAAATCTGTGAAACTTCACTGAGCAATCTCTGTTAAAATAAAGGGGGTAGCATTATATTAGATCATGTAATCTCAAGTATTTTTCTAACTTTTAAAAAATAGTGCAAGATCCTGGTGGTAGGATTTCACACCTCCTGAAAGGAGGCAGGAGGATTTTCCTTGCTGGTACCTTTGGTGCCATTTGCAGCAGCTAACATTTAAAAGAGTGCACAAAAGCGACTTTGCATAGCGGACCTATCATGACTACATACTGGACTAAATAGAGATCGTGTAGATACAACCAAGCAGATATCAGTGTTTTAACAATAAAAAGAAATCTGCAAGACTACATACAGAGAAGCGTCTATGGGCATAAGGACCATCTGTGATACGGTACCGGAAAATAAATCCATTTGAATGAGAACATCAGCAGCACAAAGCGAAGCAATGAATCTCACAAATGCCCAGTGTGGGTGCATATCCACTCCCAGCTGAGGAGGCAGGAACACTCCAGGTTATGGTACCAGCTGAAAAAACACACAGATGCAGTCTCTATGGATTAGAGAATTAAGCAGAGGAATGTATCTGCCTCATGGAAGAATTTACTGACCTTTCTCTTTGTCTTAATATCAGTGGCAGGGAAGCCCAGGGATGGCATAGCTGGCTACTGCCTCTTTCTCCCCACAGACCTCCCAGCACTGGGAGGAGGAATGGTACAGAGCACAGGGAATGCATGTCAAGAAGGGGCTGTAATTCAGACTTCACCTTGAAAGAAGAGGCATAGAGAGCCACAGAAATTATGGGAAGCTGCTATGCCACTTTCAGTGTTGTCAGTACTGAAAATACACCTTAGGGTCTTTTATTTTTGAGTGTTTGCACTGTGAAAGTCTAGCTTTCAGAGAATAGGTGCTCAGTGGTTTTTGAAAGTCAGGCTCTTTAGTGTGCATTAAAATGAACAACAGTATTTTGAGGCATTTAAAGCACTAAGTCACTTCTGAAAAAGGTTATTAAGCCTTTGTCTCCATATATACACACTTAGCAGCCTTGGCCATTGGCCACAAAAAATTATTGCAAAAGCCTTAAGCACTTTTAAAGCTCTGACTATCAGTGACTGGAAAGTTTATAACCTCTCTTGAGCCTTGTTGGTGGAAACGTAATGAAATACTGCCCTGGTGCACAGCTGACATTTTCAGATGTGTGGATCTTGAGCTTCCCAATGTCCTTGATTTTTACAAACAGGAAAACTTGCTGAAAATAGTTAGAAAATTTTCCTTTAACCCTTTTATAGACTGCAACATTAGTTCCTGCTGTTGGATTTTCTTCACCTTCTCTGAGGTAGGGGTAGCAGCTCAGAGTATTACCATGGGCCCTTTGCCTACAGTCTGACTTGCAACAGAAGGTTCCCCCTATTCCTTTATGTCATGTATAATTCACCGTATTTGGTGAATTAAAGTCACAGTACTAATAATGTAGCGGGAAAAAAGAGGCATAGTAGTCATACTATGCTACAAAAAAGAGGAAGAACTGGGTTCAGACATATAAACATCTCTTATAATTGCATTTAAAAAACTGGGAGTGTGGAGGGAAAAAGATAGCAAAGGAATGTACTGAAGCAGATTGAACAGTTTAATACTTTGTAGTGATGTGGGTTGACTTAGTTCTTCTGCGTCACTAGAGAGTAAATAACAACCATGCAGGTTCTGAGCAAAATACTCTGATAAGTAATTACTATTTCCTAGAAATGGATTGAGCCTGGCACCCCTGGAGCAGTTGCATGAACAATATCTAAAATAACAGTATCAGCAGGGCATGGTAAAATCCAATTGTTTACTCAATTCCATTCTGCTTTATTCTGCTGTGAGCCCTGTTGAAAACTGCCTGTAATGAAACACAAGAGACCTACATAAACTCAGATTTAACTTGTGAAGGAGTTAAGGAGAATGCTCAGTTCAATTTAGCAAAGGAGAGACATTCACTCGTTCATCCTCATCTCACTCGATTAACAGCAGTAGTATTCCTAAATAATAGACATGCAGCATGCTCGTGCAATTAAAGCAATGTTATAAAGATGGCTGGAAAGTTTAGTGACTAAGCAATGTTATTTTGATTACGTATTCCATTACTGTCCGTTGTTAAACAGGAAGCATCATGCAGTCATTGAACAGGAACAGAACATTTCAGGTGCAAGGCAATACTTTTTAGAAGTGACAGGATGGAACTGCAAGGGCATAAAAATACTGTGAATTGTCTCTCTGAGATACCGACATAATCAAGGGACTAATATTCCCTGAAATTATGTGAAGTGCTGGCAGCTACCTATGAAGTTGCAGAGAGAGGACTGTGTCATTCACAGATCTGAAGTTTTGGAAAATGTGTGTTTAGGAAAGTCACTTCTATATGCTGAGAGGGTGTGTAGGAAAGGAGTACATAGGTTAGAGATTGAAGAGGTGACCTGGAAGAACTACACCTGGCTGTGTGCTACACAGACCCTGGGACAGGAATACCACTATCAGCAACAAGTCTATTTTTTGGCTTTTTCACTGAGTTATTACCATTCCCCTCCAAAGAACGGTAGAGGAGGAGTTTGAGTGATGGTTCTATATCTTCCCTTCCTCTCTTTGCAACCAAACCATTTGAAGTCCTGGTAAGTGGAGTAACTGCAACTTGGAATAGGTCATTTTAGTCATATTTCAGGTCACAAAGGCAGGATGCTGCTAGAAGGGTGAACAGGTTTTCTGAGTAGAGTTAGGAAATTCATCAGACTTCTGAAGACCAGCAAAGGCTAGCATGGCCAAGGTGCAGTAACCAGTTAAGAAGTTTGGAGATCTAAATGTCAACAATAGGAGGCAGTAAAATAAGGTGAAAAATTAAACAGCAGCTCTGGAAAAAGGAAAGGATTTTAGAAAATGTGGGTAAGATGTAGGCAAGAGGTTTATACATGCAAAATGGTCACCAAATAGGGTACTAAGTAAGAAAATGTCTCAAGTACATAAAGATTTAAAGGAATCCATAAGAAAACATTCAAATTAGACACTATGCTGTTTGGAAGTAGTGCAGCACGTAGAGCAAAGAAAATTTCATCTGTTTTAAGAGTAGACATGTAAGCCTGTGCTGGAAAATAGCCATTTCACGAGGTAAGTCATTCATCCCTCTATGAGAATAAGCCGCAGAAAGGAATAGGGTCTCCCAAGTTTTCAGTCCACCAAACTCTTCTGAACTCTTTCCTTCAAAGAGGATAGTTTGCATCTCCAAAGACTGACATATTCTGCTGTTGTAAAGTTGTTACACTGGGATCGTTTGCAGGAGGAAAATGCAGAGGTACTGAAGAGATTGGAAGCATAAACAAAGGTACTTGCTCCTAAAAATTCTGTGTGTCTTGGGAAACCTCATTCCTTCCATTCTGGAAAAAAGAAAATATTGGATTTATGGTAAATCCAACCCCTCTGTCCATCCAAATTTGACAGGTGCTCTTGCTTTCACATTGTTTTTCCAGCTAAGAATATTCTGGGGAAAGAAAGTTCAGGAAAAAAAATAGAAAATATAATGTCAAGAAAATGTGATTATCCATACACAGTTCAGAGCAATTTCATCTCTATGATGAAACTCAGACCTGAGAGCTCCTACATCCCTGTGAAAGGTTGGATGACAGAGGAAACATCTCAGAGGCACAAAGGGACCTTGTTGGTCCAGCTCCCATTGTGAGTCAGTGGGGCAGGCTTTTCACCTTCCTACATGCCTTTGAATTTGTCCCAACAGTCAACATAGCAGAAATGTTAAAGTTCTGGTGGCCTTTTCTGCATTCAGACATTCATATTTATTTTACTATGAGTGAAGGCTGCAATAACAAGTTAGGGGGGAAAGAGAATTGCTCAGCAGTGCAGCTTAAGATCTATACCAGTGTCTCTTCTTTTAAATAACTTTGTTTTCATTTCTGAGGAAGAGACGGCCAGTCTGGAATAAAAGTTCCTTTAATGTCTATTGCTCTGAGCCAGTGATTTGTGCTCAGTAGGTGTTCCTTTGTCAGGCAAGTTTCAGCAATAGTGCCGAACTGATTTGTCTTTGTAATCAGATTTGTCTGGTGTCTACCAGACTGCCCAGAACATCTGTTATCCCACATCTGGAGTTTGCCAACACAGAAGGGCCTCCATTTTTATGGAGGCAAAGATAATGTACAAATAGTGTTGTTTTGTGGTTCCAAGCCACAGATTTCTAATAAAAGGACTTAGTGCAAAGCCCGCTCATACCAAAGAGTGTATTTCTAGGCTTCAGAAGTCTATGAGATCGTTCAAAATTTGGATCCAAGATTTTCCACAGTTCTGAGTGCACATAAGAAGGCCACTTGTAAAATCCAGTTTCAGCTTGGATCTTACTTTCTGTATAGATCTTTGTTTTCATAGCTGTAGATGGACCTACATGTGGGTCTTAAACATTGCTAAAAAGGAGGCCATTGACTCAAAATAACACAGACCCTTTTCAAACCTGAAACTGTCTGAACAAGAATGAGCAGTTGTTATTAACTTTCTAGGAGCAAGAAGTCTCTTGGATATTTCATGCTAGAATTACATGATGTTTACTTATGCTAATGCCTCCTTATTTCAAGGAGGTTTGTTTGTTATTTTAAAAAATGTTAAATATTTTATTAGCTCTGTTTGAAAAAGGAGCATCATGTCTGGCAGGTAACTCCCACACTAATGCCTACAATGAAGGCAACATTTGTAAAACAAATATTTAAGGCCTTGGGCACTTTCAAAGATTAAAGTAGTCTCACTACTTTCATTTAGGTTTTCCTGGAGTTTGAGACGACTTCAGCCTTTGACTGTAGTCTAGCAAAGCCACATAACTTTAAGAAGTCAGTAATGCTAGCAAATCATACGCAACAAGAACTTCAATCTAAGTTTTTAAAAAAATTCTTTCTCCTGCTGCGTTGTAGACAGAAATTCTCCAAAGTTTATTCTGCAAAGGTGTCCAGAATTTTTCCCATAGAAATGACCACACACTTCAGGTCTGCAAAATTCACAGATTTTGGAGGAACTGTCAGTTGTTCAGGCTTTCTTTAAGGAAACTCCTTAAAGACCCTTCCATTTTTCTAGCACAAAGGTGTGCTGCCAAAGACTTCCCTTCCTGCCTAGAACAGTCGGTCATTCAGAGCGAATTTCAATGGCAGGAGGAGGCAAAATCCCATGGTGACTCCAGAGTTCCTCATATCTGAGGAATAGCCAAAGTGTAGATAAGGTCCTGGTTCTACAGATTGCCAGTAGAGATTCTCCAACTATGTAAAATCACCCAGAAAGCGAAGGAAAACCTCAGCCACAGTACTCTTAAATTAATTGCACACTTTGTTGCTCTAAATAGGTACACAGATAGTACAAACAAGTCAAAAGCATCACAAAATAAAATAAAATCTGCCACAGCATTTGCATAAAGCTGGTACGAAAGCAAGATTTTTCTTCTGTTTACAGTAAAACACTTGTAAGCTAGATTTGGGACTCAAAAAAAAGATATTCAAACTTCGAATGTATGTGAAGTTCCTGCCTTGAGGGAATGTGCAAGATTCAGTTATATCCCTTGATAATAAAATGCTAGCAGGGTCTTAATTTTATGGTAGCATCATCAAGTAGCAATGCTAGCAGGTGGTTCCGGAGCTCAGGACAAGTGATAAAAAGTTCCTGTCAGCTCTTGGTCTTTCATTTCTGAAGATATGACCTGCCCTGACCACCATCCTGTTACTTCAAGGAAACAAAAGGGTCTTTTGGACTTACAGTTTTCCTTTACTGAACCTCACATTTTCAGATGCACGCACACCTCAGGTTTTGGCTGTGTAACTGCTAAGACAGAGGACTGGACAGTGAGAAATGCTGAATACTTCCAGCCACAAGGGCAGTTCCTGAAATGTGTGGTGTGACCACCTGATAGTGAAACCCAAGGTTCCCCAAGCCAGCTGTTGTCAGACCACATATTAGGCATAGTTTTGGAAAATGACCTCTCATAAAGCGAGAAGCCCATTGTTCGCTTTCCCACAGGTCTGACAGGACTGAAATAGAAAAGATGTAAAACAAATGCCTATAACAGGGTTGGCGTACTACCTTATTAATCCTACCACAGGAAATAATTTCATTGATCTGCATTTTGTTCAGATCACTGTTGACCAGTATCACTTGTAACAGCCATGTACTCGTGCAGCTGAGAAAAGTGTTAGTGTTTCCAGAAAGGATACAAAGGATTGGATTAGTCACAAAAGGCTTAGAAGATATAACATTAAATATGACTCATTATATTTTTAATAACCAGTTATTGCTTCTTCCCATTTATAATTTTTAAAAAGGAGTTGAAGACACAGGTTCTGATTTTACATACTTCCCTGCATCTCACAAATGCCAGTAACTCTATCCCCTTCCTTAGAGTAAGTCCAGATCATCATACAAATACAAAAATAGAATCTGATACACATCTTTCTTTCATTTAATTTTCCTAGGGAATTTATCAAAGTTGTAGTCAGATGTTTGCTATATGATATTCCTGCTAAGCACGAACATCTGATGCAGTGTGATGCTAATGAACAATCTGAAAATATGAATTACAACAAAGTACACACTGTTACTACAATGAATCAAACTGATCATAGAAAGCCCTGCTATCAGATCTCCCTTTTTATAGTTGAACTTCACAGTAATAGTGCAGAAGGCATTAATGCTGCTAGTTCAGAAGCTTTGTTGTGTTTCCCCCTGTATATTTCTACTCAGCTAAACAATCATCCAAGTGAAAAATATCTCTTTCTCATTTTTATAATGTTGCAAAGAAAGGTGTTTCTGAAGTTCTTTTACCTTCCTGGAAACTGATATTGACACATTTTGGAGACTAGTGCAGTGGAACCCTACTGACTCTTGACACTTTAGTTTACTAGTCTTCATTCAGATGAGTAAAAATCAGTATATGCATTGCTTCAGTATCATCTTTTACAAGTACATACCTTTCACATTGTTGTGGTTTAGGTCGAGTGACAGATGCTCCCCCCATCTCTCTTCAAAGAGACACGTAAAAACTTGAGGGTTTTTCACCGAAAAATAAAGTAATTTGACAAAAGAGGTAGGAAAAGAAACAATGATTTTCAGGTAAGACTTAAGCATAAGAAATGTGGTCACAGCCATGCTGCTGTAAAAAGAGCAGAAGGAAAATATTATGGAGCTGAGCAATTGGTCTGGATTAGGGACGCCCAGAATATTGAAGTTCCAAAGACACAGCGAAGTGGGCCTTTTCCTCTCTCAAGTTTTAGGAATCAAAACATTCAGAGAGTTTGCTGGAACCCTCTGAGGTGAGAGAAGGTCCTCTCTAGGTGACAAACTTGCCCTCTGAATGACACTCTGCCCTTAGGACTACAGGATGACTGATGGTGTTGGCTTTTATTGCATCTTGGCTGTAATCCAGTGTTAACCCCCGGATTTCAGTTCAGAACCACTTTTCGCTCACAGTGCTGTACCCATGAGAAGTCTTGATCATGACACTGAAAGCATTGCTTACTCTGTATTTTCCAGTGCTTTCTCTTTGCTTCACTTACAGGGGATGACAAGGAGAAAAATTGCAGGAAAACACATTTCTGCTTCCTGCCAGACAGCAAAAGCAATTCCACGTGAGCAACATACACTTCGAGTGACAGATATTTGGAAAAAAATAGGCATCCCCCTTCAGTCTTCACTGATTAGACTGAGGGAGAAATTATAGCACCACAATTACAATGTATTGGATTTTCTTTTCTCAAAGGGAAAAGTAAAATTTGAATGTTTATGTCTAAAGTGCTCTGGAGGACCATATAGCAGCATAAAAATTATTTGAACAAATAAACAAAAAAATTGTCATGGATTAGGTAAACTGGGATGTCAAAGGGCCTGAAAAGAATAGGATCCAGCGAAGTGCACTATGGAGCCAATTTGTATTCAACTTCCTGGACAGGCGCGACAAACCTGATACATCAAAATTTAACCAGAATTGACCCGCATATGCTGACTAATTTGTGCAATGCACATACAACACATCTGCTACTCCCAGAGCTGTTGGACTCACTACACATGTCAATTCAGCCATTTACATTTTCCAGACAAAAATATGTGATCTTGTACATAAGTGAATTAGTTAATTAGTACACCACAGGGAAGTAACTGTGCATTCACTTAAGATGCTGTGGATCTACATATGAAAACTGTAGGGGAAAATTTGGGGAATGGAGTTCCTGCCTCCCACAGTCCTTAATTCTATAAGACTGACAAGGTAAATCCCACAAGATCTTTTTGTTTCATTGTCTTCATCTTCTTAATAAGAGCTGACTAAGACAGAAAGGAAATTTGTGTACTCCAAAATAGAGGAGATTCATTCCATGAGTGATTCAGAGAATCACTAATGAGAGTAAATCTCTGATGCCAATAAAAAATATTGCAGTATATACAGAAACACATATATTAAATACATGCATGTGGTGTTACAAAGACTCTTCTCTGATAAACTTGCATTTTCCCAATTAACAACAAAATTTAATTTCATGCGCAAACTATGTGTGCGCCTCTTTTTCCTCTTCTGGCTTTGACATCATCCTGCAGCTCTAGTTATTACTGTGTAATTGTCTTGAAATGTAGTTATTGTTAGGAATCGTTGCAGATGTTCCCCATGTAATTCAAACTAAATGAATATAGAATTAAATTACCAGTGCAAAGCTTTTGCAGTGCAAGTTGCAGTAAAAATGGTAAATTATTCTCTCTCTTTAGAGGAAACTATCCAAAAATGTAATGGGAAGTTAAGTAAGCAGTATTTCTTACTCGGGAATCTAGAAAGATTCAAAATGGGATGTCAGAGTTGGTGCTGAATAGCTTAATATATTGTCCGCATTCAAGAGATGTAACAATGAAGTACCGCTGCTCTGTGACTCTGATTAGGGAGAAGTCAATAAAAATGCACCAGCAGCTGCCTTAAAATTTATTGGGACCTAGGATACTACCATGGACTGGAGGAGTTTGTGACTACTTTATATTACATTCCATGGCTTCTAGGACTTTCTGTTCTCTTTGGGCAAGCTTAAAATGTGCTAAAGACCCTGATGACTGTGAGTACTTCCTCAGCTGTCAGACACCAAGGAGGCAACAATTATCAAATACATCGCTTTGAAGAGAAGGTCTGGAACTCCCAGACCTGTAAATCAGACCAGCCACACTGTCTACAATTGAAGACATGTATTAATATGCAAGTTATGTACAATGACATGGCAGGCATCAGCATTTCAAGCTACATTTCAGAGCTGGTGTTCCCTTAGCACCAATGATGAGTGACACTTGCAGTCAATAACTATTCAAAGGGCAACACAGAAACGAAAAGAGCAATTTACAACCTTAAAGGAGGTGTGCACCCAAAACTAGGGGTTCAGTAGAGAAGGTGCATCTGCCTGCAGCCTTCAGACAAATGTATGCGGATAATAGTACTCAGAGTGAATCATCAATGACAAAATTGAGTTTTGGGCAGCTGCATGGAATGAGCAGCCCATGAAGGTCTCTGCTTTACCTTATTAGTGTCAATTTATTTCTCTTTACAAAACAGACAAAGGTGAGTAGGGACTGTTCCATTCTCAATTTTCTGAAAATGAGGTGTCATTAATATTGTGGACAACTCTGGACCCTGGGCAGGGCCAAATAGCCTGTGTGGGGGAAGTTCAATGAATGTACCAGATGAAATATGTGAATTTACATGTATCTGAATGAACTTTGGGTTGTTTCAAACAAGATGTTTTCCTTTTTTTTCTTGTGTGTTTGTTTTGAATGACTATTTTGTATTTGGAGGATTTTAAACTATGCTAGGGCTGGTACTGCCAAATAGGTCTAATGTAATCAGTAAAATCTGGATTTTTTTCCAACATATTTATCCAATGTTTCAACATTATGATATTACCCAACATTCCTTTTATTCCTGTAGAAGTCAGTGGTAGTTGCAATAGCTCTCCAGGCTTCCAGCTTTGAAAGGTGGAGGTTTTGCTTCTTAATGGATCTGAATGTTATTGGGGTTTCGCTGTTTGCTTTTTTTTGTTTCTTAATATGCGTCATTCATGACAGATTTGAAGTGAAATCTGTGTTCTACATTAGTCTCCGACTCTTTCTAGCAGAAGCATTGAGAGTTTGAGATCTGAACATGAATTTACGCCCAAAGCAGAAACTAACGTTCTTCTGTTTCCAAACCAAGTTCAACAGACATTATAGGAGATACACTACAAGTACTGTGTATAGGAGATACAGTACAGTACACTACTTGAACTGTTGACTTGCGCAGGCTGATTACTTGCATAAAAGACAAGTGAAGTAGTCAGAGTTTGGCTCGAGTTAGACCATTAATTCCACTGTTAATCCATTGGCTGACTCTGTCTATAGGGACAGAAGGCATATCTTCAGACCATGAAGTTGGATGATCCTCTCAAGTTCTTTCCCTCAAACCACACAAGATATGCAGAGCAGTAACTTCCAAAGCTGCCCTATACCACCTAACCTGTTCTTTAAGATCGCAGCCTTGTACTTCCTTGCCTTTTAACGGAGGAAAATGTATTTTGGAAATATCAACACACCCTCGCTCAAAACCTTAAGGTAGATATTAATTCTAACTGCTGATATTTTCTGAAATCCATTTATTTAACTAAATTAATAGATTTATAAGTAAAAATGTAATAAGTAATAAATAGATTAAGTAAATAGATTGCAATAGGGAAATGTAACTTTCTTTTTGCTAAATCTTACTGATGTCATTTTAATCAATCCAATTGTTATTGAAAAATATTTTTAAGTAGTATATGTAGAAGTCTAAGTGCTATTCTAGGTCATCATCCCATGAAACTGCAGAGATGCCCTAGCCTTCCTTCCCAGCAAGAGTCCTTAAGTACAGCACGGACTTCCAACAACATGTGCAGCCACTTTCTTTCAACTTACACTATGTTGTCGAAGCAAATCACCTCATACTTATTCAGTGTAGTTTATTAAACTGTTTGAAAATTGGTCTTGGTATTTGTATTTTCCATCTCATACCTTTTCTGTGTTTCCAGGTTGCAACAGTAGGCACAGCTTCCTTGTTTTCATAGGTGGTTTTGACAAACGCAAAAGTGTTTGTGTTTTCCTGAACAAAACTTTTGGTGAGTGTCTGTGTTGCTGTACCATTTATTTACAAGTTTGTTTAGCGTCTGTTGTCCTTTAATTTTCCATTTCTTTTTATAAGTATCATCCTCTTTGCCATTAAATCTTCAAGATGAGTGGTCATATTTGACTTTTTTCCTTCTTCTCTACCAATTGCATGTTGCATCCAAATCTTCTCTCTTCTTTCTGTGAAACATTAAAATCTTCAGCCTTTTATGTAGGTAATGGTCTGAATAATTAGCGCAAGCTTACAGCCATTTCTGCCTTGATTACTCTAGCCTTCAAATATCTTTTCTCTGACTTTTTTTTTCCAAAATGCTGGTGGGTTTTGTTTTTTTTTTCCAAAATGCTGCCAAAGTGATCTTTCCTATGCATAAATCTGATTTTATCCTTTAAACATACATCCCGAAGTTTCAAACATTGGTCTCTTTCTAGTCACTCTTCCCCACTCCATACCACTTTTCCTGATGACCCCACCAATTAAGAACATTACTTTTAGGAAGTCCTCAAGAAATTATTTGGGGTGAGGGAAACTAATGATGAGTAAGCCTTCAGTTCAAGGGTATTAAATGCATAACAATGAATAGCGCACTTTTGGTACCCAGTGTTTACATTAAGACACGCGATTGGGTATCTAGCTGAATCAGAGCCCAAATAAATGTAATTTTAACTTATCTTTGTCTTATACATCAGATTAGCATTTCTAGACTGCCAAGAGCATTGTTTGTGCTAAACAAATAACACCAAGCCAGACTGCTACAAATTTTTACTGTGATGTTTTGCACTAAGAATATCATCTGTCAAAAGATTGCTCTCAAAGCACTTTACAGACATTAACTAATTAGGCCTAATGACACTTCTCTGGAAGTAGTGAAGTGTAATTAATTCCCTTTTGTGAAAAGGGAATTTAAGGCACAGAGAGATCAAATGATTTTTCCAAGGTCATGAAGGATATTACAGAAGATGTGGGAACAGAACCCAAATAGTCCAACCCTCCAAGACTGTGCTTTAGGCACAGGAACAGAGCTATCAGCTGTGGGAGGAGGACAACTCTTCCTTCCCTTTCTTTGTTATTACAGAAGTACAGGAAATTAATTGCTGCACAGACATGCTTTCATTAATTCCACACTAATGGCCTGCAAAGGGTGCCTGTAATAGTCCATTAGGAAGGAAGTTATCTGCCTCCTCCAAGTTCTGTGTGTAAACAGCAGTGAAGAAACTATGTATTTCCAAGTTATCACTCTGCCGAGGACAAAGTATTGCTTGTGTTATCCATTTGTATTGATAATGTCATTTACTATTTATTGTAGAGCTGTGTTTTTAATCCTGTGCATTTTTATTCCTCAGAGTTAAATCTTACAGTGACAAGAAAAAGGCCACAGAATTTCAATTTATGTGCAAGAGGTTATCTCAATGACTTTTGTAGATATGTAAATTCATGTCTTAGCTTTGCTATAAACGTCAAGGATTTTTTTTAACTTTTTTTTTTAACTTAAGCTTTAAAGTAAGAATTTTCCTGGCCTGGACTGAGCCAGCATTGGCTAACAGGAAGAAGAGACGGGTAGCCCCCATCTACGTATCACAGGTAATGCATTATTGGGAAAAAAAAAGGAATAATATGAACTAAGTGTTCTGGTCTAGAAGCCAGTCTCCCCCTCTTCTATGCTTAAATCCCCAAAGGTCTCCTCTAACTCGAGTATATTATAAGTAAAATAAGTATATATGATCAAATTTTCAAAGGTGATTAGGTATCTAACTGTGTGGGCAGGTCCTTGTGAGGTCTTGATACAAGTAAGGGCACTTGAGTCCCACTGGACAGAGAACAAAGAGAGGGAATGGGCAGATCCATAGAGACATGTTCTTTGATTTCACACAAGCTGTCTTTCTATATCACTTTTTTAACTGTCTTTGTGCCTTGAGATTTTGGCTGGCTTTTTACTTTTACTCTGAGTAAAATTGATATAATGAGGCAGAAAAAAAAAGAGAGCTGCTGAGCAGGAACCTCTCTGTCTGTCTGTCTGTATAGCTGCTCTACTCAAAGGTTAAGAAAACGGGAACTTAATCTTTGAGCTTTGCTGATTGAAAGTGATTGACTGTCTTTTTTACATATTTTTTAGTGTATTTCCAATGTTAACTGGCTTTCAGGATGGAATTTTCTTGTAGTCCATGCTAAAAGGTAACCAGTATTATCACTGGAAGCCATAGCTGGACTTGCTGAGGGAGGATCTACAAGGATCTGTGTGTTAAAACAGACCAGTAGGACAGCCTCTTTTCTACTCTCTTGTACAACCTGATAGGAATTTGCACCTCCGTTGCACTGATAAATCACTGGTCAAAATATATAGCAGTGAACAAAGAGTGCAACACCTGAGATGTGCCCAAAGTAAGGTAAAGAATTAAGTCAATACATTGCAGAAATATGAACATTTTTTTTTAAATAGCCACACATTTTTTTCTTGTATTCACTATGATGGGTTTAGCAGCTGAACCAGGCAACAAACAGTATATGAACCAAAAGGCAGTTTGTAAAAGGTTCCCCATCTGGATAGAAAATTATTCTTTTTTTCCTATAAAATAAGAATTTATTTTATGAGTTTATAAATTGCAGCTCTTAAACTCTTCATTGAGAAATTGACTATAACCTTACTGCAGTTCTTTTAAAGACTACAAAGAAGTGTTTCAGTTTAAATGGATACCGTTGACTTTCCCCTGCACTGACTTCTCTTCTGATAATTATTTTCCACTGATGCTGCAACTATTAGCAGTGTGGCAGTGCTTGGAACTTGAGATCAAGGCACATTACATTTGCTGCTGCTGCTGCTGCTGCTGCTGTAAAGCTTTGCTGTCCTCAGTTTGAACCTAGGTGAGTGAAAATGGCTGTTTCAGAAAACTAGAGATACGATCTGCAGGATTCCAGATATCCAGCAAGGCTATTACAGCCTAATATTTTAGTATCTAATTCCAAGGGCATCTAGCAACAGGCAGGGCTCAGAATGACTCCCAGCTGGCAGTGCTTCTAAAAGAAACCAGACGTTGTCTTAACTTGGTTCCAAGTTTACAGACGTAATTGTGTACTGATGGCCATGTGGCTTCTTAAAACAGAGCATTTAAATAATGAGCATTTAGCATGTACCTTAAGGTTATGATGCTAACTCCTTTCTCTCTTCTTGCACCAGAGCTGTCGAATCCTGATCCAAATAATGATGTGTTCGCCTATTTTTTCACACAGCCCAGGTGTTACAAAACATCAATGATTTCGTTGCCTAGTTGTGTTTTCAGTTTCTCCCAAGATCCAACATCCCATGCTCACTTTAGTTTCTCAGCCTGGACCTTGATCACGCAACTGGACCCTCCCCTCTGCCCCTGAATAAGCATTAAGATATGAGAGAGCACCGCTGCAGATCCTCTCTGCCCTGCTCCTGTCCCCCCAGACTCCCTATGTGACCAGAGCTCTCCTAACTGAGACCCTACCCAGCCCTACCCCCTGGTCACCACTGAGGCTGTAACCTTCAATGGGATGAACCACAGTGCTCCACTGGCACGTACGCAGCAGCTCCTTCACTAGTCCCACCTGGCACAAAGCAGGAGACCCTGGCTACTTGAAACCGAGAAAGAGGGGGAAAAGTGTTTTGCTGGTCATTCAGAAGATCTAAGAAGGACTTTAAGGACCTGAGGGAATAATTCCTTTCTGCTGTTCCCTGAGGGTAGTCATCCCTCTGCTATACACAGACTCTTGTGTACAAGAAAAAATCCCTTGCACGCGGAATAGGAAATCACAGCCTCCGGTCATATCCATCTGCCAGATTTCTGCCCCCAGACATTTCAGTGCAGGACTAAAATCCTTCACCCTTGGAAAATGATATTATTTTTTTTTATTATACTTGTATTAGTCCACCACATATTCCAGACTGCCTGAACAGTTTGTGTAAAATCTGTAGAGACCAATGAGTTAAATATCAGCCTGACCTGAAAGCAGAGACTTAAAATGGAGACAGTTCGTCAGCAGTCTCTTCACTTCCTCTCACTAATAATATGATTGCATTGTAGTACTCGTAGCATAAACTCTTGTAATGACATTACTGGAATTGCTGCAGAGGCATAATATATCCTAAGGTATATTTATTATAATGCTAACATTTCTGATACCCATAAATTTGTCTGTCAAAGTTTTCATGATGAACCTATTTTTCTCCTAGCATATGAGAACAAAATAGTAATTTGCTAGTTTATGTTTGTGTTTCCATATCTCAGAAACAGATTAAAATTCACTCTAAAACTGTAGGACTTGAATTAATGCTTGAGCCCTTAATTTACCTTTCCCATGTGTAAAATAGGAATATTTACCTATGATAAATTTAATATCCTTCTTTCAAAAATGCTGCTATAAAAATATACAATAATTTGGAAAAAGAAAACATAAGAGTCTCCAAACTGTATTTCGATTAGAGGATTATGCCAAAACACATAATATCATATCACTAACAGAGCTGCACTAAAAAAATCAGATTAACTGCAAAACCAGATAAAAAATTACTTCATTGGCCCATATTGCTGTGCCTGAGTTGGATGGCATTCAGAAATCATGCTTGCTAAATGATTGAATAATACAGAAATCTTCTTTGTTGGTAAAGAACTATATTTAAATCCATCTTCTAGAAAACCAGAGGCCTTGCCAAAAAGGTGATGAATTAATATTAAAGAAAATGTTCAAATTAAACACTTTAAATAACTGATACTTCTGTGTGCTGGTGGGTTACACCTCATCTGGATTCTGCTTACTCAAAGTTAGTGTGAGTCACTATCAACTCTGGTACCACCAGACTGCTATTTACCTCCCTCAATCTAGACAAGTACCTTAGGGTGGGCTGAGCTGCCTCTGAGACTCACAAAGAGCGAGCCTGACAAACTAGTTTAGAGTAGTTTATACCCATGCTTAAAGTGGATCGAATGAAGGGAGATTAATTGTATCTAAAGGCCTGTACATGTAATACTGATGGGAGTTTTGTTAGTAACTTCCAGGGGGACCTGACTGTTGCAGCATGGTATGACCAAATCAGTGAACTTGTGGGAAAGGAAACTGGTCTAAACTTGAGATATGTTTTCCATTATGTGGCAAAATTCCTCTAGTTCTCAAAGTGGCAACTGCTGCCAGGAGTGATTTTCAGCTTTTAAATTATGTCTGGCAACATTTTTGCCCAGATTCCAGCTAATTATACAGTGGATATTTAAAGGTAGTTTTTAATTCCATAATGGAGCCACCACAAGCCTTTTTTTGCCATGAAAAGTGCTGAATATAGACCACATGCCACTTTTCCGGAGAGATGAGTGTAGGAAAGACTATAGGTGTTGCAAAGCATCTTAGTTATACCCAAAGTAATAACTAGCCAAACTCAATTTATCTGCAATAAGATTTTTTTCAGAAGTGTTAATAAATTTAGAGGGAAGAACTTTATGAGGAAAGCACACACCCAGATTTTCCCATATGCATAACATACAGCTATACGTACTCCTTGGAAAGTATGCATTAAGATACACAAACACACCCAAAACACAGTGTACTTTTCTGAATGAGCAGCTGGCCAAGCTGGACAAGATGTCCTCAAGTAGTTGAGTTTGATGAGGCAGATTATACGTTTCCACCTTTAATTCAGAACATGTAGCAAAACCATCCGGAGATACCACTATCTTATCATTTGTTCAACAGCTGTGTCTCAAGGCCAGTTCTTAGCCTTTGGCCTCTGTCCCCATCAGGTGCTTTATCCATAGTCCAATTGCTTTCTCAATTATGTGCTGCTTCTGTGTTCTCATTGTTATGCCTATACCAGCTTTACTCAGCTCTCAAAGTTTCATTTCTTCAGAGACTGCTAACCCATTTTCAGCCTGTGCCCATATTTGCATTTTCCTGTGCTGTTTTTTGGAGGGGGTACTCCCCAGGAGAGCAGAGGACACCTGGTTCCAAGCTCCAGTTCACACAACCAACTTTTGCAACCTCAGCCTGATGGCAAGTATAACCAGTCACGGTCCTGACAATCTGCTAAGGTGGGGGCCGTGATCAGCACAGGCTACTATTACTGGACCATGGAGCAGTAAGGCCACTTCTTCTCTTAGTCCTACAAAGCCCTTCTTTCTACAACACAACCTGCATCAGGACAAGGGGAATGAAAAAGCATACAGCTAAGGAGAGCTATTTGGCCATGACTCTACTGTTATTTTTTAGTCCTTGCTCTTCTCAGAAAGATATATTATGTTCATACATGATGGAGAGAAGGTCGTTATTTACATTATTGCCACATCAGATTGATGGGTACCTATTTGGCCTTTTTCGTGTCATCTGAAGGTCGGGGTCCCTGAGACTCTTCCTGTCATGATCAGCATTCACAGAGCCAGTGCTGGGTCCTGATGCTCTTTATGAACCATCCACCCTGCTATGCCAGTAATATGTTCCCTCAGACAAGCCTGTAGCGAGCCAGTGCTGTTTTGGAAACCTCAAAGTTTCTGTAAAAGAGCTCAATACTTTAATTACAGCTATCTGAGGCAGTGCCTGAGCCAGGGCTTCATTTTCTCACACAATAAGGGGTGGAGAATATTTTCAGAGTGGAAGTCATGAACCTCTGCCTTTCACTGTCAGGGTCTGAGAGATGCCCAGTAGCCTCTGATTCACCCTAATATTATAAATCAGTGGACTGTCATGATATTTTCAGATGCCTGCTGTCAGTAACAGAGGAGAAATCTGTATCCTGCCTGCAAGCCAGGAAAATAATTCAGGAAACGAAGGCTGCACTTGCAGAGAGTAGAAAATGTTGTAGAGTCAAAATTTTCATTTCCAAAAAATCTTTAATTAACATTCATACATCAGGAATTAGCACACACATCCAAGCTATTCACACAATTTTTTATCTTTTCAGTGCAGGTGCCCCAAAATCTGTCTGGTTCCTCTTTCCAGCTCTGAGCCTATTACAGAGAACATGCAATTCCCTTAGGCAGCTACTGGGAACCAAGAACATTTGCCTCACGTTAAGATGCTCATTAAAAAAGAATACCTTAGGAATAAATGGATGCCACCAGAGTTGGGAGCTTCCTTTAAGGAAACCTTATTATAATGACACTGTATGCACCTAAACTTACGAAAAATATGTGTGTAGATAGGCACAGATAGGGGAATTCTTTGAGCAGACCTTCAGGTAGTCAATGGACTACTTCATAAACAACACAGTTAAGACTCCTGGATAATCCAGAATGCAGAACATGTACTAATTTTTCTTTCTTATCTGATAGAAATACATACCAGAACACAAAAATATAATTTCATTTGCATAATGTGGTCATTTGGAAATAGTTTCTTTCATTCATCTGTAATCTTTGTAGAGGAGGTTGTGAAGTATAATTTGGAACACTAAATCAATCTAGAATTTATAACTGTATCAAAATTAAAATCTCCCACTGTGTATGGAGAAGCAGAATCTTAAACTCAGAGACCATAAAAGGGTTTTAAACTATAAAACACTTACAAGTGTGCACAGGATCTGGTCCAAGCAAAGTCCTTCTGCAAATTCCTGAGCAAAGTCCATGGAAAAGAACCAAGATCTCCCATATATTCTCTCTGACAAGAACTCTGCTGCAGTTCTAGACTCAGTAACAAGACGTAGTATGGATTTTCTGTTTCCATCGGAATTAGAAGGATAAAATTTCCCTTGACCCACAGGTTCTATGCAGCCTCCCTTGTCTGGAGGTTGGGAAAAGCAATCCTATCACGTCTACTGAAGTCAGTGGTAGATTTGACCCTAGCATCACTGTTAAATGACTCATGTTTACTGCCACTAATTCATTTTGTGGCCTAAGTTAGGTCAGGAAGTTTGAAAACCTTTTCAGCCAAGTGTGTGCAAATGTGTTTGTACCCTTAGCACAAAGAAGAAAACATAAGTGCCAGCAAATCAAGTGTTTACGTAGAGAGGTGATTCATCATATACCTGAAGGACTAATATGTGGGTTCGAATTTTGTATTTAATCTAAAAAGTCTCTTGTGCAACTATTACCATTAATAGTCATTATTAGCATCAGTAGGGGGTCTCTCCAGCTACATGGGACTACATTTGCTGCTTCTCACAGAGCAGAGAGAAGCATCTAGTATAGTCAGTGTTTCTGGGAACTATAATGCTGCTTCTGAGCAGGGTTTTGCTTTGTTTTGTTTTGCTTTGCTTCATATCTTTACCCCCTGCTGCATCCTGTAGTTTGTTTTTCTTTACTCTTTCCTTCTTTTTAGTTTAATTAAGTGAATTGAAGTGAACAAACAAAGCCTCAGACACTTGTAAATTCCCAGCTACCATAATACCGAGCATTCCACGTCCGTGGAAATTGCTTTTTGCATCTTTAATTTGCAGGCTGTATGTAATAGGAATGTGAGCAGGGTCTGTCCCACAGGATTATTAGACAGAAGAAAAATGTGATGCAATAATAGTGGAATAAATAGAACAACAAAGCAATGAAAGAACAGCTAGAGAGTGCAGATTATTTGGAAATAGAGTTATATGCCATGTAGCAAGGAACACTATACTGATCCCTTCTGAGCTGACAGAAGTGCTGGCAGGAAAAAAAGGGGTTTGTATGCATTTGACATCTGAATTTTCAATAAACTGAGACAATTATTAAGATAAATAAATGTAGCCAAGCATGTCCAATTAGTGATTAGTCACTTTCAGTGTTTTTTTCAACAGTCGTCATTGTGCTAACAAAATCCAAATCAGTCTTTTACTATCAAATAACAGATTGGACATCCCTGGATACTATATGGTCATTGTAGTGGTGACCAAACAAAGGAAATTATTTTAATCTTCCATATATGGATCAGAAAACACACAAACCCCCAAAAAATAATCAGTCATTAAGTATACAAAGGACTCAGTAGGAAAATGGCTAGAGGAAACAAGAAGGTGGAGGGCTGTTCAACAGACTAAGGGTCAACAAAGTCATGTATTTGTGCTGACAAGGAACATTTGAAGCAGTATTTGCACAAGCAGACAATCCGCTAAGATGCAAGTTTAAAAGTCATGAGTGTTGTGTAGGTCTGCCCTTAAGAAGTGACAGCGCTGACTTGGGACCTTGCGTGCTCCTCTGCCCACTGCTCAGGCTGTAGCATTCACGGGGAGTGATTTCAGAGCCCTGCACACTCTGAAATGTTCAGTAAGTAATGTCAGAGACTTGAGAGTCTCCAAAATAGATCAAAAAGTGACTGACTTGAAATAAAGGGGCTACATTAATCAAGGAATATTTATTAGCCCCAGACAGCTCCTGTCTGGTAAATTGGTTAGGAAAGATAAACTGAAAAAGAAGCCCGGTAAAACAAAATAAAAACAATCTCATACATATCTCCATAGCACTACTGATTTTAACTAAGGACAGGAATTTGTCTTGAAGAACTGAAATTCTCGAACTGAACAGTTTGGCAATCTGAAAGAGGAGAACAAAAGATGATAAGTGATGATTATTGGTAAAATGTAGATACAACATCTGAGATGGAACAGCAGAGGCTCTTTGAAACTAAGTACAACTGAAAGGTAAGAAGATGGTAAAAACAGCCTGTGAAGCAGATAATCTCCAGTATCATAGAACAAGAGATGGCCATAAGATCACCAACAATTTCAGTCCACATTGTACTTTCCCAAACTGCAACATCTCAAGGTCACCTATGCAACAGCTTGAACTGTGGTGATGAGGAGCCAGTTTTGACTTGGGACTTAATTATAGCATTTACATTAATTATTATTCAACAACAAAGAAAAGAAGAGTTGTTGGCAGAAAATGTTGTAAAAGTTTGGTTTGGGATTTTTTAACAGCTTTTTATTTGGTCAAAATAGAGGTTATTGTGTATCTTAGAGTATGCCTTTGAAGCAATATATACATTTGAAAGAAAAGTAGTTAAAATTTACTGTCTGCACTATTATTATGTTTGATAGATTCAAGAGAAAATGCTAGGACAAAGGAGCAAAAACAAAGATTTTGCTCTTAGAAAGCACTCTGAGAAACGAGTAATAGGATGTGGATATGAACAGCAATGAATCATCTTAACCTGCCATGGAAGTGTCATGCCACATGAAGCCCCATTTCAGCTCAAATGGCTTGAAAGGTGATTGCTGGTTCCTCAGCAGAAAGAGGAATTTTGGAACAATAAAGCTTGCTGAAGGCCAAAAATGTATTTTCATGCCTGACATAACAAAAACTTTATTTAGTATCTGTTGTCTGACCTGCCCTACTCCTGCAGGCAGCAACATCATAATATTGTGGAAGACACAACAGGAATTAAAAGCCATATGTATATGAAGGAAAATTAAAACATCTGGAGTCTTGCAATTTTGATGTCTTTTACTGGTATTTCAGTAACTCTTATTAGGCACTATGAACATATTTACTGATATCTAAGGTCTGGCTCCGAGACGATTATTGTCCTTTCAAAATTTTATGTTGGATTCAACACCCACTGAAAAGCATAAGCAACTTTGTTTTTCACTTGGACCTTTTGACAGTGTCTTCTCACCCTCAGTTATGACAACTTTTGAGTTGTTACATTTTGGAAAATAAGATACTGTAATCATATCTTGTCAGAATTCCTACTGACAATCTCTTCTTCACATTTATTAACACTTATTATTTTGAGATCAGTCAGTTCTGCATCTGCTTGGTTTCTAAGACAATATACAGTTCATCCACTCATAAATCCCAGGAGTCATATCCTTATTTAGAAGCTGAAACTACCAATCCAGAGATCCTATTGTGAGACCTTTATTTCTTCCAAGATTGCCTATGGTAATTTTTATTACATATATTTCCTAAAGCTGCCTGGCTCAATTTATAGTCCCTGATGTTTCTACTCTTCTTGTCCTTAAAGCTGCAACATGTTCCTACCTTGCCAGGGATTTCTGTTTCATGAAGAGAATGAGATTAGCTCTTGGTGATATGTGGACACTTGAAAACCATGCTATCTTTCCAAGGTTTCCATGCTAGTTTCCAATCTTTCAATGTTTTCCAGCTCCTGGTCTGGTTCCTTGTCCCCACATACCATTCTGCCTCAGGGCACTACCTTCCTTTGTTTCACTGAAGCATGGGAAATACGTTCTGATAAGTCACCAGGTTCGTAACACCACCTTATTAGCACTTCAACCCCAAAGCCTCCCCTGAATACATCACCCTTGACACCGATACTGTGAAGGTCTAGCAAATACTGCTCGGAGACTCCAGAGCCTGCCTGAAACCTGACCTGGTACCTTTCACTAGATCTACATTAGAAAGGATTCTGGTCCAACAGAAGCAGATTTGTTTGGCAAAACAGCTGCATTAAGAATCCTTTTTTTGGGGAACTGAGAGGCCTGCCTAAAAGGCAATGGGAAGATACACTTGGAAATGGCTGGATTGTTTTCAGCTGGCAACCATTTTCATCACTGATAATCACTCATAGCAAACTCTTGTCCCTGGAAACTCTTCAAAAGAGCACTCTGAGGAAATCTTCCTGGTTGTCCCTGTTGCCAGGTGTGTTCTCTGAGAGACTTCCACCTCTGCACATCTTGTCATGTTTTTCTTGGCTTTTACCGGGTGGAAAAGTGTCAGCAGATTATTTTTTTCTTTGAAAAGTGCCAAATAGGTCATTAAGCTGGTGTTGAAAGAGCCCCTGGCCACTAGTCTGTGTGTCACACACAGTCAGATATCTCCGTCCTTGTAGAACAACCAGCTTCTCTCTGTGGAGAGGAGACAGGGCTTCAGACTGCTCTCTGTGTACCTGTTGATGGTGGTTGTGTCAGAGTTGTTGCCGTGTGTGTTTAGGTTTTTAACAGCAAATAGTACAAATGCTGTACTTCTGCGAGGCTCTGAGTTGGCTTCATAATCACAAAGACTGGGAGGACAATTCTCGAGCATTCGGAAGCAGGAAGAGCAGCTCCCCCCATGGAATGACTTATGTCAAAAGGAACTTGCGAACGGGAAATACACTGTGAAGCTGACATGCCTGGATAGGCAGATGTGCTGGTTTACTCTCTCATTTGCAGCTAGTGTTCCAGCCCTGCCATGCTTATCATCCTCTTTCCTCCGTGTCTAAACTGGCCTAAGGTTTCAGAGCAGAAACATCTACTCCACTGTTCTCTAATATGTAAATCATATCATGTTTACTTCGGCATTTTCTAACACTGGATAATTTCTGCTTTAGCTCAACTGAGACTAGTACTTACCAGATTAATTTCTGAATTATAGATATAACCAATGTAATATCCATGTAATTATCCTAGAAATTAATTTGGCCTATTATATTTAAATATTTATGTGAACATAGTCTCCATCCCCCTCCTTTGAATATTTCTTCCTCTCACTTAGATATACAGTATCTGAGGCTAAAAACAGCCTGATTGTCATTGTACTGGAGTACAGTATCTGTTACACTTAGGCCCCCACCGAGAGGAAATCAGGCAGTGTAGGGGGTTCCTTTTCCAAATTAGATTTCTTGGAATACAGAAAATGGAAAAATACATGAAAAACCATTATTTCAAACATCTGACTGCGTTACAAAGCCTCCACTAAAATCACAGGATGTGTCATAATTAAATGGCTTGAAAATAATTTCTTGAGAGCAGAAATTTTATATTCAGTCATGCGTAGCAGCACATAGGAGTTTTTCCCCTCAAAAAAGCTTCTTTGCGTTGTGTTACTATACTCCCAAGAAAATTGAATCTGCTATGAATCCAAAACGGAATTAAAACCCCTGAGCATCCAAAGGTTTTGTTTATGGAGATGGAGGTAACTAATGCCTAAATTCCCAGGTTCTGACCTCTGAGGGTTGGTTTTTTCTGTACTTGTGCTGAAGTCACATGTCAATAAAATGTTTGCTGGTCATCTGAGTATTGGAACAAGGAGGAGCTTGAGTCATGAAGTTTTCTATTCCTCAGACACTCCTGAGCACAGGTTTCTTCTATGTGAAGAGTAAGACCATGACTTTCCTCCTGTATCCTTACCCAATATGCCAGAGGTGGCTGCAGAGAAAGGAGTCAGCAAGCGTTCCTGACATGAATCTAGATACAGGGATGTGAGTCAGGAGCCAGGCATAGGTGTTTTGCAGATAGTGCAGGAGACTGAACATCTGACACTTATATAAGTGATGGTCCCACAGTCATAATTACACAGGTAAAAAAATACAGCATTTTTGTGACTCCCTGTGAAAATCAATATTTCTTCAGATCCAGGCCTAAAACCAGAGGTGAAGGAATCAGGAGGAGCCAGGTGAAATGCCATTTAACACGATAACTTCTTGAAGTTGCAGTTTACAGTGTTTATGGATGAAGATTAGCTAAATGTTTGGGCAGAACAACACACAGTCTATTTAAAAGAAGACACAACACATATCACAATCATATCATACCACAACTGTGCAACAACATACTTAGGTTAGACATTGAAGTTTCCCCCTGTTCCAAACAGGTATTAATCATAGCAGGAAAAAGGAATCTCTTTGTCTGTCAACCTTAGAGAAAAGTGTTAAAACATATAAAAGTTCAGTAAACAGCTTCACATGACATCAACACTATTCAGCTGAAAAGCTTCAGATCTTTCAGTCCTGTATAAAAAAGCACCAGTTTTTGAAACGTACGTACTAGAAGAAATGCAGGGAAATGATGGTTGTGAATACAGAAAACTATTTGTACACAATCAAGTTAGGTAATGGTGCAAAAAATTGCTCCATAAATCAATCAGCCCTCTATACTTGTTTCATTAAGGGATAATATAACTCTGATATCATTTCACTAAAGTTGGCTAAGCTTCTCATATTTGATTTCCATCCAATTTTTTTTAGCAGAACTCAGCATTTTAGAAACAAAGGAAAGAAAAAAATCCAGTGCAGATGTACATTTTCATGATGCTTAATGCAGAACAGCAAGGTTGCAGTACATTAGTCATCATGGCAAGCAGCCTATGTGGAATATTAACTAAACTTTGAAGAAAAGCTGTATTTGTTCGAAATGCTTGTACCGCTGTTTGCAGAACATTTGAATATTCCAAAGTGAGTGTGAGAGTTATCATTAAGTTAGGGCATTGCTGGCTAACTTCTCCCCATAGGCAAACTTGTGCAGCTCTAACTGACAGTAATACATAGCCATACAATCATACCTTAGGTCAATTTTTGCCTCATATTGCCATCCTGATTTGTATGAGTTTATTCTGAAAAGCTGTGTACAGAGCAAGAAAGACAGCCGTTGATATTTCCTGGTTCATGGCAGCACTTCATTCCTGATTCACCTCCTGCACATTCTCCACTTGATCCTGTTAACGACCCACAAGTCACAGAAGGTGCTAAGCTCCCTCTGTTACTGTTTAGTTCAGTGGCGTGAAAGGAGATTTTGACCAAAACGTGTGATCATAACGTCACGTTCAAGATCACTAAGCTTTTGAGTGAGATGAGATCATGTGGCTCCTTAGAATCAGCCTGTATCAAGTTTAAAAGGGTGCATATAACATTTCACACATACGATCATTAGTCATCTGATACGTTGAAAATAAACACACCCAAAAAAATGCCAGCTTACCTCCAGTCTTCTGCTTTAATGAGGTAAAGTAAAATCCATCAGACTATTATTCTGGAGGCTCTTTTCTAAAGGGTAAGTCACAGTATCTGTTCTCAAATGTTCAAAAATTGTACTGATACATAACAGATAATTTCCATTTCAAATGTGGATATATGAAAAATCATGCAAATAAGCAATTGACATGATTATGCTTTTAGTGTTGGACAAGCTAACAGTTGTAAAGTAATTTTGGCACTGATGCCATGTTATTTTGCCAGTTAAAGTAATAAGTTAGGTAAATGTGTGCTTTTAAACACTGTTTTCTTGGTGCAATCATATTTTCACTCCCTGTTACTGGTCTCTTATGTCTGTATGCTTAATCTATTTCTGCGACATAGTTTAGTATATTTTTATTTATTTTTATATAGTTTGTATATTTTTGTTTTGTTCATTCTCCAACATTTATTCACTTGCATTCTGACTTACCTTCTCCCTCATGCTGGGAGGACGCATTTCTTCCTCTCTTTACATTGTGGCAGACTTTTTCTTCATTGATCTGCTGATCCAGACATAGCTTCTTTTCTGTCTTGATTTGTTCTTATTTCAGCCCACAAAAAATTAGGTTCCACTTAGTTCTGAGGAAGGCGAATCTCATTCAGAAAGGAGTTCCCCAAGTAGCAAAAAGATTGCACAACAGTTAGCAAAGTCCACCCTATCTATCAGAGACTCCTGAACTGACGAGCAATGCACTCCTTCCTATGCTCTCCACCACATGACAGAGTGAAATCTGGCTATCTCTCTCATCAGAGACCCATCTCCTACAGACAAGGACCAATGTTATTTGTGTTTCATGTGTTCATTCATGTGCCAAACATCCACATCCAGATTCCCAGGTCTGTGTCCACACTGTCTGGTTCACATGGCACACTCAGACTTACAGTCTGTCCCATAAATCCTGACAGCTCTTTGAAGTATATGGCCCTGATCCTCACACTTCAAAGCATATTCCAATCTGGATAAATACACACTACCTAAATCAATCTCCCTGCACTCTGCAGTTTTACTGTAATAGAATATGTTTGATTGATTTTCATTTTAATTCTTTTCCCCTCCTTAGTGGAAGGCTTAGAAGCAGGTGTTTTACTGACAGGAAGAGTGAAAAGACATTCCAGTTTTTCATCCCCTCTACACCAGGTCAATTATCATCAGAGTTCAGCTAGCAGAATCATAACTGCTAATGGAGCTACCAGAACTGCAATGAAATATGTCTCAGGTTAGCTAGACGGGAGAAGGTCGGTGTGCAGATGTAGACATGGCTTATAGGTAAATATGTCAAAAGAAGTGTGAAGCAGTAGTTGTTGTAAAATAAGGCAACTGGAGGGGAAGAGCTGACAACAGAACATAAACAATGAAAGTGAAAAAGGACAGGAAGAGCTAAGCTATAAACCTGCTGAGTTACAGCAGAATCACTTATTCTTCGGGCCTTATTCAAGTAGAAAACTTGTATATTTTTGAAAGGGAGGTGCACTGTGCCTTTCTCCTACTAGGAAAAGGGGTAAATCTATAATCTAGTCAGTCATTTGGATAGTTAAGGTGCTGCCCTGCGTTTAGGCAGAAGCAGCTGGAGTGATGATTAGATTGGTTGAAACCAGAACAGGGACAGCCTGTAATTATTCCAGTCCTCTGAGCCCAGACTTTTATTTGCCATGGGCAGCTGCAGGACAGCTAGACAGCCACTCTCTGCCATTAACAGACAGATAAATGAAATTTTTTTTCCATTTTCAAAATCAGATCGATCTTTGATTGACAAGCATCCAAACCCTTCTGTATTATCCTAGATGTGTCAGAAAGGGAGAGCAATGAAGTTGATTGATGACAAAAAGGTACCTGCGATATATGCAGCCCAGAAAAATAATTAAATACTCTAATATCCAGCCAAGCAATTTTAGTCCAGGTTGAAGATATTAGCACCCAGAGAGGACTGACAGCATGGATGACTGCTTGATAAGGAAAGAACAAATCATGCTATTCTACCATTCAAATATCGTTCCAGGGCAACCTTCAAATCAAGAAGGCAATGGATTGATCTTGTAGAGTAACAACTGATATACGGGTCTGAAATATTCTATAAAGAGAAGAAATAGTTTCAGGTCTTTTACCTAAAGAGAAGGCTTAACAACCTACTAGGGTCAAAACAGATTGACTTTGCAGAAATAGTTTCAGACTGGGATGAAAAAAGCAATTGAAAGAGTCTTAATTTCCTTTTACGGCTCAACAGCCGGAGTTCCTACAGACAAAATAGATAAGGACTATAATGGTCAGAGAAAGAGGTGCTGAGTTTGTAAATGAAGTCAGCGTGGAAACCTTTTCTTACTATACATTTTTTTTAAAAGTGAACAGAAAGGACAAAGAACAGGATAAATGTGTTTTACAAATGCTAGAAACATATGAAACAAGATTGTTGTATTAGAAACATATGTTGAGGGAAAATTATGATTACATTGGAATGACAAAGACTTGGTTAAATAAAGCTATCAACTGGGAGATAAAATTACCAACATATAAATTTTGCAGATGGGTGAGGTAAAACAAAAGTAATGAGGGAGAGAGCAATTTGCGTATAGGGAGAATACTGAATAAACAGAAATAAATGACACCAGGATTTTGGCTGATGCAACAGGGAGTATTTGAAGCAAACTGGAGAATGAGATATGGAAAAAGTTAGTCCTTGGATCTTGCCAGAGACCTTCAGAAGAGAATGAGAAAGCATATCAGGAAATGTTTTTACAGATGAAGGAAGTCTGTATCAAACTTGGTGTAATGATCCTGTTAGGAGTTCAGCCGCCTAGATGTTTCCTAGGAAAATATTAGTGGGAAAAAGTAGGAAGGAAGCATGATTATGAAAGTAATACAGGATTGTTTCCTGTACAGGAAAAGAGTAATGTGGACATAGTGACTACAAATGAAGCAGGTATGATGAACACAGTCAAAGCTGGGGAGAATAGTACAATAATTAGTGCAATACCCAGGCTGAAATGCCAATAAGAATGTAAAAAGGTAAGTAGCAATTGTATTTTAGTAAAATCAAACTGTGAACAAATATTAAATAAATTAAAAGTAGCCTGAAAGAATCCAGCTCTGCCAAATTCAGAAACACTTTCAGCTGAATCTTAAAAGTGTCCGATGATGGCGAATCCACCACTTCCCTGGAGAGAATATTCCAATGCCTGATTGTTCTCACTGTGAAAAATTGTCCTTTTGTGTCCAATCGGAATCTCCCCAGGTGTAACTTGTACCCATCACCCCTTGTCTTTTCATGTGTCTCCTTGTAAAAAGGGAGTCTCCATCTTCCTTGTAGCCACCCTTTAAATACTGGAACACGGTGATAAGGTCTCCCCTAAGCCTTCTTTTCTCAAGGCTGAACAAACCCAATTCTCTCAGCCTTTCCTCATACGGCAGGCTTCCCTGTCCTTTGATCATCTTGGTGGCCCTTCTCTGCACCCTATCCAGCCTGTCCACATCTTTTTTCTATAGCGGGGACCAAAACTGAACACAGTATTCCAGGTGTGGCTTGACAATGTCTGAGTAGAGTGGGATAATGACTTCTTTATCTCTGCTGGTGATGCCCTTGTTGATGCAACCCAGCATCCTGTTGGCTTTCTTTGCTGCAGCAGCACACTTGTTCACATATTGAGATTGTATGATGGTATGTCTAAAGGTATTCTCCCACGTTTCCCTGCTTATGGGGGGTGAGGTTCACAAATCAGCTTGGGTGCCACGAATACAGCCTGACAGTGATCTTCCACTGCACATTACAGGTGGACACTCATGTCAGATGTGGGAAACCTCGGTTCGAGACCGTATTTTGTCTAATAGAGGTGGAGTCAGTTCTCCAAGGAAACTACTTTCTCATGAACAACCAGGTAGCCCAGATTAGAGTGCTCTTATCTTTTAATTCTGAAGATGATCCAATTGTATCAAACATACAGCATTTTCTGTTTGTTGACTGTTGGCTGTCAGAAGATGGAGTAATTTCAACCAGAGATGTTGAGGCAGTCCTATATTTCCTATTGCCCTGCAGCTAGTGTCCTGTGTTCTTCTCTGGAGACAAGAAAATGAATTCAGGCTGGTTTTCCAAATCAATAAAGAAATGTGAAGCTGTACCTGCCCCACCTTGGACATGCTCCTTAGCCTCCCAGCAAAGCCTTCCTTCTTCACTTTTGTCACTGGCTCTAAAGGGCTATTGCTGAAACTTCTTCTTTGCTCATAGCTCCACTTTTATTTAAACTAACAAATGCATTGGAAATTGGAACTAGGTTAGGTTTTGAATCATCTGTGGTATATTAATTTAATATCTACAAAACTTTTGTTTCACATTATCCCAGATTACTTCTTTTCTCTCAGAATTACCACAAAATAATAAAATGGACAGAAATTATTTCCACCCTCCTGACTGTCATCACTTTTATGTGAGGAAACTACTTTTTTCCCATTTTTGTACAATGTTCAGAGCCAACACACTTGTACTGATTAGCTCAGCCAAAATTGCTTTGCATTCCCATCTAGACACAGGACTAGATTCTGTCTGAGCAACCATTCCTAGAGCCACAAGGCATCCAGAGGAGACCTCCTGGAGCAACCTAATAGGGGAGTGGACAGATATTCGGATGATTTCTCCTGTGCAAGGAGTGCACTTCTCCCTCAGAAATACAAACAGGACTCCTTGGGGTAAAATTCTTCTAAAAAAATTGTTAACTTTGTGAAAAGTAACAGCTTGATTATCAGGAAGTTTAAGTACACAAGAGTATTCACACATGCAAAGAACAAAAGTCAAGTTGAACCTTTATTAGGTAGTCATCTGAGTCATAACTCTAGGAACCAAGACCACATATATCAAAATTCTTCATCATGTGTTATTTTACTCCTATTAACTTTCTTCTACGGTGCAGTTGTTAGCTGTTCTCCAATTTCGTGCAATTGGCCTCTTGGCAATTGACCATTTGCACTATTTGTACAATTGACCATTATATAGACTTTTAACGAAAAGTGTATGCGACTTGTATTGATCTACTAAGTCAATTTCCATCCAGTTTCATCCCCATGTATACTTTGGATCAGTAAATTTTGCATGTCCATTTAACTCCTATCTCAGCACTTTTCAGTCAAACTCTGTTATAGTTTTTGGCTTCCTAAGCAGCTTCCAAATGTCTTAAGCTGATCATCAGGTTGAGTACTAAATACTACACAAATTCTGCAGAGATACTACTAAACACTGCAGAAAAAGGAGTATGCAATTGCTTCCCTCTAAGGAAAAGAATATCTTGGGGAAAAACAGAAAGGAGAAGAGATACATTGATAAGCAATATGGGTCACTGTATTACCACCTGGGTTGCTCTATTTGTGCAGTTTGAAGTGTGGGTATGTGTACTCTGCCTTGCATAGAACCATAGAATCAAGAATTGTCTAGGTTGGAAGGGACCTTTAAGATCATCGAATCCAACCATCAACCTAACTGCCAAAACCACCACTAAACCATGTCCATCAGCACCACATCTACAAGTCTTTCAAAAATCCTCCAAAGGTAGCAACTCAAACACTTCCCTGGGCAGACTGTTCCAATGCTTGATAACCATTTCAGTGAAGAATTTTTTCTTAATATCCAGTTTAAAGCTCCCCTGGTGCAACTTGAGGCCATTTCCTCTTGTCCTATCGCTTGTTACTTGGGAGAAGAGACCGATACCCACCTCGCTACAACCTCCTTTCAGGTAGTTGTAGGGAGCGATAAGGTCTCCCCTCAGCCTCCTTTTCTCCAGGCTAAACAGTCCCAGTTCCCTCAGCCGCTCCTCATGAGACTTGTGCTCCAGACCCCTCACCAGCTTTGTTGCCCTTCTCTGGACACGCTCCAGCACCTCAACATCTTTCTTGTACTGAGGGGCCCAAAACTGAACACAGTACTCAAGGTGGGGCCTCACCAGTGCTGAGTACAGGGAGAAGATCACTTCCCTAGTCCTGCTGGCCACACTATTCCTGATACAGGCCAGGATGCCATTTGCCTTCTTGGCTATCTGGGCACACTGCTGGCTCATATTCAGCCAGCTGTCTAACAACATCCCCAGGTCCTTTTCCAATGGGCAGCTTTCCAGACACTCTTCCCCAAGCTGCATGGGGTTATTATGACCTAAGTGCAGGACCCGGCACTTGGCCTTGTTGAACTTCATACCATTACACCATCTCTCTTTATAAGGCAAAAAGCTCAGAACTTGTCTTCCTGGAACAAGTTAAGAAATGAGAGTATCCGTAGTTTTCTTCTGAAATCATCTTCTTAGATGATTGGAACTAATGTTGAGGTTTGAAAGCCCACTGCTTTAGGGATTAAAGCGTACTTTTAACATTTTGTATATTCCTTGACATTCATGGGTCAGTGTTAGAAGTCTAGTCTCACAGATGTTTTCCCCTGGGTTTCTAATAATCCCTCACATTTCTCCTTTCTTTCGTAGCAGTATCGTGCTCATATGCAACAGACTGGTAGTAGCAAGCACTGGTCCCTGCTGTGTAATTATCAAGATGATAGGAAAGATCTGAGAAACATTTTAAATGGATACTGTTGAGTTTTGTAGTGATTGTAAAAAAATCTGGGTAAAAACATGTAAGCTCATACCTGTGCAGGGAAAGTGATTAGTTGCTGTTTCAAGCACCTCAGCACTGAGCCAAAGCATTGAGAAATTAAAAAACCCACAGCTTTCAGGTTTGTTTTTGTGGATCTAAATAAAATGTTATGCCTACTCATTTTATCACCTATAAGGCAGTGTTTTCATTCACTCACTTTCCTCCAGCAATGAATAAGGAAAATGGCAAAAAGGTTGGAAAATAATCTCTATAAAACACGAATTTTGTTAGAGGTAGTTGGCTGGTCTTGTGCCTGAAAACCATCAAATCTCGAAACACAGGCTTTTTAAAAACTTATTTCTTACCCCAAAGAAGCATAAAATAGTGACACAAGCACTCCCCAAGCTCTGAACACCAGTACATTGTGCAGTGTCTGAGTCACAACACCACATTGCAGTCTGCTTGAGCAGACGTGTTCTCCCACACGGATCCTACTGAAGTTAACAGGACTCCAAACATCTGCAAGAAAGTACATGAGGACATCAGAACCTTAATTATTCCCAACCACTGCAGTATATTTGTATTCTGAAGTTAAACTGAGAACTTCATTTTCTGCTTACATTTAAGTGTGGAAATTAATCATTTGGGATTGTAATCATACATATGATGCTCGGGGATATCATAATAACATCAAAAGTACCACATCTTTAGCCTGCATTTTGTTTTAGACATGTTAGATAATGCTTAATGAAGCATTTTACATCCTATTAAAGCTTTATAGCACACACTACCTCCTACTATAAAATGCTTAGAGTCAATACCTAAGTGCACTTTAAAATCAGATACACGTATAAAATATAAACATATTGTATAATTTTCCTACATGTTAGAGTTAATGCAATTTATTAGAGAAGGACAGAGCTCTGTGTATTTGGTGCAGTATTCATAGTAATAACTGCTAGTGGTAAAATATGTTAGCTGGAGATCAGGTAGCATTTGTGTACTGTTACATTCCAGTTATGAGAATTTTTATATATGACTGAAATAAATATACTTAAATGCAATATTTCTTTAATATGATGCACCTGGATGCAATTTCTATTAATAATGATAATGTGCTATAATTTTTTCTAATTTATTAAAATAAAAACATTATTAAAGACAATGTATACACACAGGCAGAAGCATTCTGGAAGTCTTTAGACTTAAACACACTAGTACCACTTGTCAAGAAATACTTCTTTTATGAACAATAACAATACTATTTCAAAGAAGTGTGTACTGATTACTGAAGAATGGGACAGATATCAAATCTGGACTCAACTTTTTTAAGCACATAGTTAAATCTCACTGATGTTAATAGGGCAACATAATTTACCCTAGGTAAAGACAAATATAAAAATAAAAAGACAGAAGGAAGGGAGAAATGTGTAAAGAAGATGAGAAGATTACACCCCATTCCATGATGTTAAAAAAACAGTGTTTTTGCTGTGCCTTAATTTTCCATTTCTGTTTTAAAATTTACTATTAGATAAAGTTGTAGTTTATTTTTGATAGTCATCTGACCCAAGTGATTCATTGCAAAGATATCTTCAGCAACTGTGATTTAATCAAATTTGAACTAACCCTGATGGAATAGGTAAGAGTCCCATCCTCAACACTAGAGAAACCCACTGCTGAATTACAAGTCCTTTCTCTAAGCACTGATTTTGTTGGAGCACAACAGGGAATAGTTGCAACCTGGGAACAGTTTTTCTACCTTCATTCTTGCAAACCAATGAGCCAAAATTTTCCGAACATTTCAGCTAGAGGCAGATCACTAACCTAACAAGCTTCAGCCTAAATCATTAAAATTATAAGTAACTAAAACAAGGTTCTTATGGTATGGTGATTACCACAGGTGTTGTGACATTATGTGTCTATTCTGCTGGAAGAAATAAAATATAAAGGCTTACTACTATCTTTGCCACAATTATAGTAATAAATGGCAGAAATCCTCATTTAACCATCACAAAGCTCTCTTGATAAAATTCTCCAGACATACTGATGGAATCTCCTGCCTGTATTAAAAATGAATATACTTACTATCAAACGGTTCCAATTAGATCAAGTAGTTTCATGTCTATTTTAGGCATCACTTAAAGCAAATAGACTGTCATTTCTTGTGATAAAGCAGACAGTGCTGCTTAACAAGCTCATTTTTAATGAAATCAAACGATATTATTTAACTTTTAATTTATCCCCAGTCAAGTAGAACATTCCCCAAACTTGTCTCTCAAGGTAGCTTTCAGTTTGCACTTTTGACTGGAGGGCTTAAAGTGTAATTCAGCCAGAGGCAAAGAGCTGGCATAAGGCTGTGCACCACGTAAGGCCTATATTAAAGTGATAAACTGTGATATCTTCTTCTCGGTTTTCTTCATGGAAGTGAATTCCAGTTTTATCAAGGACTTGACCCCAGAGTAGTGCGTAGAAGTCCTCATAGCTGAGGACTTCTGTATGTATGGACCTGTCCATACATAATAAAAAATTTTTATGGAATTAAACCTGCAAAAACAGAGCTCAGAGGGGAGATGATTTTATAAGTGAAATGTCTTCAAAACACTGCAATTAGTAGAATAAATAGGCTTCTTAGACACACTATGTTTTACAAATATGGGAGTGAGTATCTCCTGCACCCTCACGATATTGACAGGAAGGTGACTGCAATGTAGGCATCCTCCTAATACCACAGTCAAACTGTTGATTCATCCAATTTCATATTATCTCTTTCCAGCAAAGCCAGTACCTACTGCAGCAGAGGAAGGCAAAAATTTCCGAGGTGTTTAATGACGATCCTAATGAGGTTTCATCTGTAACAGCTGGCAGCAGAATAGAAGAGTCTCAAATTAAAAAAAACCCTGCTGTAACGGGGCTGTTAATGAAGACAAGGGGAGGGTGTTTTAATGTTTAATTTCGGTGAAAATTTTTTTCTACTTCAAAACATTTGTATGAATCTTTGACAACTCAGCCTGCAGAAGTCATTTAATTGTATCTGCCCCTTGTACCTTTGCATTCCTACTCCTCTTCCATGTCTTCATCTGCAGTGACACGGCCATCAAATTGAAGCAAAAATGCAATGAAGCACTTAGATGCAAAGTTCAGGAACCAAAGCTTCAGGCTGATGGAAGTGATTCAACCGGCTGCCTCTCATTAAATGCTCGGAGAGACAGAGTTGTTATGCTTCTTTAAATAAGCTGTTCTTTCGACAGTAGAACAAAAAAAAGGAAAAAATTCTCCAGTCTTTAACATTTTCTTTCCAAAAAAGAAAACAGAGCAACTTATGTCAATGCACATTCAATCATCATAATAATAGTACCTGTCAGCTTGAGCAGATCAGAACTGAAGGATAAAAATATATTTTGCCTTGATAAATTATTTTTTAAAGGATATGTTTTTTTCATACATAAACCGAGACCAGGAGGAAAAGGGAATGGAAAAAGAGACCCTCAGTAAACCAGACTGGGCTTGTGGTTAGAAAAGAGTAAGAAGAGGAAGGATGTATTTTGGTTCCCCCTTCTGACAAGGGTCTGGTATACACAAGAAATCTTAAAACAGATGAAACTTCATGATCTTGCTTGAAGCTGGGTGTAGACAACTGCGACCCTCATCAGCTGCACACAGTTAGTCCTGTCAATAGGCCACACTTAGGTCTGCTTACATTACCTAAAGTACCTTCCTATTTAGTCTAAAATTTTCCCAGGTTCTTATACCCAAAGTACACTGGGAAAATAAGTCTCTCCTTTATCAACAGCTATATAAGCAAAAGAAAGAGCCACCAGTATTCAGCCCATTTGCCATGACAAGGCCTACAACCAAATCCATCTGTAGGAGAACTGAAGGTACTGCCCACTTTCATGTGACCATACTATCAGAAAAGAGGAGCCCGGAGCTGTGCTCTACATGAACCACATCTCAAGCATCCCACACAAGGGATACAGACCTCCAGCTGAAGCTGAGCCGCCATGCTAGCAATGTCAGGGACATGGAGACTCCATGGAGAGTTGCAAGGGGAAGCTTTGCTCTGGGAAGCTTTAACTGGGCTTATCCTGGAAAATAGACATGCTAAGCGACTCCCTGGGAGTTAGCGGGGTTTAGGTGTTTATAACTAAACTTGGGTAGATTTAGGCAGGTCGAATCTCACCCATAAATTAGGCAGACTGAATTGCACCCCAGAGGCTGTAAATTCTTGCTTGTCTTGAAAAGCTTTGCAGCTAAAGAAACACGGCAACTCCTCGGCAACAAAGACACTTCCAGGGAATTTTGCCTAACCCCGATGTAGAATCTGAAAATATTTGTCACTTACACAGCATAAGAAAAGATGGTACCCATACATTTTGAATTATAAATACATGAATCCTCTATCCTTTAGCTTCTAAACACTCATAATTCCTGCTAATTTCTGACTCCCCCTCCCTGCCTTGTTTCTCCATAACTGTGTTTTTTCCTGCTGCCCCTCTCCTCTTCTTCTTGCTTGGTACATGTAACAAGAGGATGGGGTACGGTTAAGGACTGCAGCTGCTGCCTGGCCCCAGGAATCATGCAGTAGTCGCTTTCTTGCTTGCCTGTTGAAATGCAATCTACCTACATATAGCACAGCATCCCAAGCCTCACGCTGCTTAGGCCTCAGTTTCACTCTTTTTAAAAAAGAGGTAAAATATGGCCATCATACTGAAAAGCTTTTAAAATGTCAAATGGAAGATGCTATAATTGCAATACGTTACATTACAGTTGTATTAATGTCTAACCTTAAACATACTGGTGTGGGGGAAAGAGAAGAGACCAAAAGATTTTAAAGACCCATGGCATTACAAGGATCGACATCATGTTCACAAAAATGCAGTTCATAGCTCTAGTCTCTGATTTCGGAATGTGCTTCTCCAGACCCACTCCTCACATTAGTGACGTTGATCTCCTGTAATTGGTTGAAACCAAACTTTTTCCACTGACTTTTTGAGTGAAAGAGAGAGAAGTTGATCTGAATAACTGATATGGTATGATGCATTTCTAAAACTAAACCTGAGGTTGCTTTCTTCATTCTTCTGTGCTAAGTACCCTCTGGATCATTATTTTACCTGGAATAGGCCCCATCTGCATAAATGATCCCATACAAAATGGAAAGAAAATTGGGTTTTGGTGGGGTTTTTTTACCTATTTATTCTAGGTTAAACAAAATTCTCACAGATCGTGACAGTTCTAGCAGTGGCTGAATTAAACGAGGCCCACTTTCCAGTCAATCCCTGACATAAATAACGATGCATGACAAAGCTGCAGAATAACACATAATTCCTGGTACCTTTTTGTCTACTAACAGTATCTCCTGTGCAATCACCAGAGTAAATCAAACTAATGAACTGCTTAAAAATAAAGTGAAGTATCACTGATAATTTTGGTTGAGTGCAATAAAATTAGTGATGAGTACGAGTTTTATGATTTGGACTGTGAAGATCCTTTCATAAGTTAGGGGGCATTTGGCGTCAGGGTTTTGATTCAGATCCTAGTCTTAATTAAACTATTTCATTATTAAACCCTGCTACTAAATGAGTTTGTCTTATCATTATGCTCATCCGTATTGTAATAACTGATAATATGAACAAATCGCTGTACTCTCTGGAAGACATCTGGCAGTTTTGATCAGAAGCACTTACATTACTGCAAGGGGAAAAATATCTTTTCAAAATTGGCATTAGATGGGCCTTTGCTTGCCTGAGTCATATATTTAAATCATTTATATTTCATTTATGAAGTGCAAGAGGTGAGCTGTACCATCCCTTTCATGGTGGTCTATAGAGCTTGTTGGATAAAGTCTGGTGGAAACTTTTCCATCCAAATCAAAATTTCGGGAACAGACAGTGAGTTTCTCAAATTCAGCATTAGGAAAAAATTAATGTGAGAAACTCTGTGAGTGTTGAAACATTCTATTTTAAGATTTTCAGAAAAGTACTTTTTTTTAAACCACACATTGACATATTTTCTGGCATTTTATATTCAAAGAAAATCAAAACAAAACACCTTAGAGATTTATGCTTACTAAATACATCAATCCTAAAAAAAATCCCTCACAGAAAATGAAAAGAAATCCAATATTTGGTAACTATGTTCCAATACGAACTTAAACTAGATTTTGAAATCTTGAGTATCAGGAACATCAGAAGCTCCAAGAGAGGAAATTAGTGTCTCTTCTTTTCTGTCCACAATTCTTAGCACAGATGTCTTACACCAAAACTGTGACAATAGTCTTCAGGAAAGTGGTGTTTCAGTATGGAAATCATTCTTAGAAATAAAATGACTTACCAACCTTAGGTCTTTAAAAACAAAGGGGTTTTTTGAGTCTACTCTAGAAATAAAAAATATCCTGAGGAGAAAATCATGAATTGAATTAATAAACTCATTTTTCCCCACAGGCTGGGAACAAAACAAAACAAAACAAAAAAAAAAAAAAGAAAGAAGGGCACAGTCAAGTGTTGGTGCTGTTATTTTTAGTATTTCTTTGAAGTCAGGACTCTGCAAAGCTTCTTTTCTCTAGAAGCACAAGAACTTTCCTGCCTCTCCTCTCCTCTCCTCTCCTCTCCTCTCCTCTCCTCTCCTCTCCTCTCCTCTCCTCTCCTCTCCTCTCCTCTCCTCTCCTCTCCTCTCCTCTCCTCTCCTCTCCTCTCCTCTCCTCTCCTCTCCTCTCCTCTCCTCTCCTCTCCTCTCTCTGCCTGGCCCTCACCTGGCCCTCACCTTTGCATGTCTCAAGGGCCCATCCAGAGAGGCAAAAGTATCTAATTTCATAGGCAAATCTTAATTATACACGGTCACACAAGAGCTTCCAGCCAAGATATCCTTCTTTGTGACCATTAATAGCTCTATTGAATTTTTCATTCTCATTATTCATTTTTTCACACCTTCTACCAGCATTTTTCATCCCTTATCTCTTCAGCAACACACACACAGTTGCCCTTTAAATACGAACATAAAGATGTTGTAAAGGATGTACTGTGAGATAATAGAGATTGCAAAGCCTCCATCAGCAAAAATTGCCTTCATGATTGCATTTATTCAGAATGCTGATTGCCATTGAAATATTTTCTTTAAACTTTAAAATTTAAATTTTAAGTTAACAGGTTTTTCCCAAAAATGCGGTTTATATCTATATCAAACTTACTGTGCAATGAGCCTGATCTAAGGAAGACTTTCCCCTTCCTTAGCTGGAAGCCTTAAGGAGATGGAGGTGGGTGTGATCCAAGCAGTTTGGTTCTTCAAGCTGGATTTACTGAGGAACTAATGCATTTTCACGATCGACTTTAGATATCTCATTTTGTGTGTCTATGCTAGGAGCCTCATCTTCCTCAGCTCCCCACAGCAATGTGTTTCTTATCCATAGTAGACATTGCTCCTATTCTCCATGTCACCTGGTTCATCCACTGAGGGGAGAGACTCCACTCAGAATATTCAAATTGCACTATGTGGGGATATCCCAGTATTTTCTGTCCCTATATTATACTGGGCTTGCTGACCTCTAGAAAGGGTTTTTGTTCTGAGCCTAATTCAAAATCAGTCAGCTCTGATTATCATTTTAGGTCATTTTTCTATGATATTATTTTTTCAAAGCTTCTACGTCACATTATTTCTTCTTTTCATTGTCTTCACCAGCACTTCTCCCTTTCATTCAATAACCCTCTCATCCTTTACACTGTGTTTTGTGTAGGGATGTATCATCAATATATTGCTTTTCACCACCATTACTACTGCTCCTTTCATATTAACAAGTTGGCTGTTGTTAAATTCCTTTACCTGATAAGTTCAAAATTTGCATGCACCTTTCTCCGTAACCTGGTACAGTTGTTACAAATGTTAAAATGAGTATTATGAATCATGCATTTCAGAAAAGGGGTGCGTTTTGTTCCTTCTTTTTCCCTCTTATTCAAAAATGAGAAAGTGAATGAAGATCTCTTAAAATTTTCTATACCTTCTTCTGGAAAAGAAAGAAACTGGGGGCAACATCTTAGCCCTCTCAATGTTGGTAGGAGTCATATGGGCATTAACTTTAATGATAAATTCTGGCAGATTATGTCTGCCAGTATCTTGGAGTACTTACAATCCCAGATTTTTGAAGGAGTCTTGAATTACCTCTTTACATAATGATAACATCACAGAAGAATTATCAAAATGTGGCTCTGTTGCAGGAAGAATTTACTGTGGCTCCTAAAGAAAGACATTCATATTTTTGTCAGGAACTACAATTTTCCATTTTCGCTCTCCTTTTATTGACTGAAGATTAGAAGCTTTATTAGAAAACACATAATCTTTAGAGAAACAGGTTTCACTTGCTGCAAATGGTGTGTCTGCTCATTTGATTTAGGCCATTTATGCACAACAACTGCTGTGCACAAAATATCAAATCCCGTATGGACAGAGGAAAGCAAATGTAAGATGTAGACTTGTGGTCTCTCTCTCTCTCTGAAGAGACGTAATCAGGTAGAATATATACAGGAGGCCCAAGCTGCCGTCAGACATGTACTTAGAATCATAGAATCATAGAATCATAGAATGGTTTAGGTTGGAAGGGACCTTGAAGATCATTGAGTTCCAACCCCCCTGCCATAGGCAGGGACACCTCCCACTAGACCAGGTTGCCCAAGGCCACGTCCAGCCTGGCCTTGAACACCTCCAGGGACGGGGCTTCAACAACCTCTCTGGGCAACCTGTTCCAGTGCCTCACCACCCTTAAAGTGAAAAACTTCTTCCTAATGTTTAATCTAAACCTGCCCTCTTCCAGCTTAAAGCTGTTCCCCCTCGTCCTATCACTACATGCCCATGTAAAAAGTCCTTCCCCAGCTCTCCTGTAGGCCCCCTTTAGGTACTGGAAGGCCGCAATAAGATCTCCCTGGAGCCTTCTCTTCTCCAGGCTGAACAGCCCCAACTCTCTCAGCCTCTCCTCATAGGAGAGGTGCTCCATCCCTCGGATCATCCTTGTGGCTCTCCTCTGGACACGCTCCAGCAGGTCCATGTCCTTCTTATGTTGGGGACTCCACAGCTGGATGCAGTACTCCAGGTGGGGTCTCACTACTCCAGGTGGGGTCTCACACTCCAGGTGCAGTCTCTTATATTTATCAACAACATAATTCATTTGTATTAGTTTTGTTGGCCAGATTCCTCTCACGTGTTTCACAGTGTAAAAAATGTCTGTAGATGCTCAGAGACAAAAACAAAATGACCCCAAAATAATGGAAATGAAAATCTGGTGAGCTCAGAATTTTCCTATGAGCACAGTGCAGAGCTGCTCTTTTCCCCTATCTCTTTCATATGTGCACGCATATACTGACACAGGTATGAATTAGCTATGCTCATGGAGTGAGATCTGGAAAGTTAGATTTCTCAAAGATATTAACCTCAACTGGACTGGCTTCCCCAACTATAAATTTGTAAGTTAGAAAATAACACTCATCATCTTCCCGGAATATCCAATATTAGATGTGCTCCACTGGTAGCTGTGCACTGCTCAACAACAGTATGTCTTCACAAGGGAAACCAAACAATCAAAACCCTGTCTTTGACCTGGATGAAGGGATGGAGTGTACCATCAGCAAGTTTGCTGATGACACAAAACTGGGAGGGGTGGCTGACACGCCGGAAGGCTGTGCTGCCATACAGCGTGGCCTGGACAGGCTGGAGAGTTGGGCAGAAAAAAACATGATGAAGTTCAACAAAGACAAGTGTAGGGTACTGCATCTGGGGAGGAATAACCCCATGCATCAGTACAGGTTGGGAGCTGACCTCTTGGATGTCGGAGTGGGATCAGAACCGGAGTAACGATGCGATCTCAATGTGAGTATGATCGTTCTCGTTTATTGCGGATTTTAGCAGAGTATATATAGGCTCGCAGCAAAGCATGCATAGTCAACAACGCTATGATTGGTCCAGCTCCCCTGTTCACGTACAACGCCCCCCAACCTGATTGGCTTAGACCCTCTGTCCACGCGCCTCTGTTTAACTTTTCTCCTGGGTATGGTGATGTCACCTTTCTTGTTTACTTAGATCTTTTCACCCTCACTCTGGGTGCTTAGTTCAAACCCTGCGTTGCTCAACAGAACCAAACCATGCCTTTTTTCATTTAAGAATCTCTCCACACTTGGAGAGCAGCTCTGTGGAAAGGGACCTGGGAGTCCTGGTGGACAACAACAGGATCACCACGAGCCATCAATGTGCCCTGGTGGCCAAGAAGGCCAATGGCATCCTGGGGTGTATCGAGAAGAGTGTGGCCAGCAGGTCAAGGGAGGTCATCCTCCCCCTCTACTCTGCCCTGGTGAGGCCGCATCTGGAGTATTGTGTCCAGGTCTGGGCTCCCCGGTTCAAGAAGGACAGGGAACTGCTGGGGAGGGTCCAGAAAAGGGCTACAAAGATGATTAGGGGATTGGAACATCTTATGAGGAAAGGCTCAGGGACTTGGGTCTTTTTAGTCTAGAAGAAAGAAGACTCAGGGGGGATCTTATCAATACTTATAAATACTTAAGGGGAGGGTGCCAGGTAGATGAGAAGAGTCTTTTTTCAGTTGTGCCCAGTGATAGGACAAGAGGTAATGGGCACAAACTTGAGCACAGGAAGTTCCATCTTAACATGTGGAGGAACTTCTTTCCTTTGAGGGTGGCAGAGCATTGGCACAGGCTGCCCAGAGAGGTTGTGGAGTCTCCCACACTGGAGACATTCAAAACCCGTTTGGACACCGTCTTGTGCAACCTGCTGTAGGTGTCCCTGCTGTGGCAGGGGGGTTGGACTTAGATGATCTCCAGAGGTCCCTTCCAACCCTGACCATTCTGTGATTCTGTGATTCTGTGACTAAGCCAATTAGATCTGCTCATTTCCTTTATCTGTCTCTCTCTTTCCATGGTTTGGACACTGATCTGAAGGTAAATAATGCTTTTGACCTATGTAAAGAAAGGATTCTCAAGTGAACCCTGCACTTCTGTTAGCCTAGATATTGTGGACCACTGATAAGTATTCAAACAGGATGTCCAGGAGAAAGTTACTCATCTAGATGAGTATTCCAGAGGGACTTGAATGTAAATACAGCTTTTTTGTTCAATCACAGATCCACAAAATGGGATTAGCAAAAACTTGGTATATGTCCTGGTTTGAGAGACACAGGACTAATTTATCTTCTAACGCCTGGGAAAACTCTACTTTTAGAAGACTCATTTCTGGATTTGTGAAAATATTTACTTTATAGCCAGCTATAGTGTGTGGGTTTCAAGGTCTCAGTGTTTTTCAAGCTTGCCAGGTGCAGGGATGATGAGGAGCAAGACCCAGGCACTTGAGCCAAGCTGGCCAACGAGATTATTTCATACCATGGACATCACATTCAATATAAATTAGAAAGTTCGCTGAGAAGTGCTCTCTCTCCCTTGATGGCTGCCATCCTGAGAATTCCTTGCCCCGATGCCGGACCCCTGAGGCTTCCCCTTCCTCCCTAAGCCATAGTGCTCACAGTGTCCGAAATTTACTGTCCGCTGCTGGGAGTGCACAGCTTCCTACTGATGTAATTGGCTGAGTATAATCCTTGTGCATTTTATATTGGTATCGGGATATTGGTTCTTTAGTGTTATTAATGTTAATCATCTAGTCTTATTCTATTAAATCTGTTTGTATTTCAACCCCCAGGTTTCCTTGGTTTTTCCTGATTCTCCTTCCTGGGTGGGGAGGGGTCATCAGTTGATAGAATAATTGTCTAAGGACAATAAATTGTTGTGGGTGTTTCAAACCATAACAATATATCAGAAGGCTGTTAAACTAAGCAAAGTATTGGTGACATGGTTTCAATATTATATGATGCCATTTTCTGAAACCAGATACAATACTGGCTTAATTAGTGTAAATTTTTCAACATAGCTGGAAATAAAAGGTCAAGTAGAAATGTATTTCCCTGACTGAACTGATGTGATTAGAAGGAGAAATAGGAAGGAACAGAGCTGCCTGTAAATAGAAGGATTTATAATCATTCTTTTGCCTCCTGTCTGGGAAACGTTGTCAATTTTTTTAATAGTAATTCTAGACACTTTGATACTTTCTGTCCGTGTAACTGCTCTGCAAAATACACACTGATCTAAAACTATTTTAATAATAATTAAACAAGTTTGGCTTTTATTCTGCAAGTGATCTTAACTTTAATCTAGATTTAGTTTTTTGGGCAAGTCAAGTATTTAAAATAATACAGCCAAAACCTTTTGAGAAGTCAGTGAAAACAATCGTTTCATGCTTATGATACCTTCAATTACATTTCACACAACTATGAGTCATAGTTTCTGCTTTATGACTGCTTAAGAATGACACGACCCCAGAACTTCCTTATCACATTAGCAAAATCACATATGTTAGCTTAAATCATAGAACCACAGAATAATTTGGGTTGGAAAGAACTTCCAGACGACATTTAGTCCAACCTGCTATTCATGTTTTAGCCCACTAGCTGTATTATTTCTTTCAAGGTAGACTGTGTGTAGACCTTCTTGGATTTTTTTTCTGAGAGAACAGGCACAAACTGAAACATAGGAAGTTCCCTGCGAACATCAGGAAACACATTTTCACTGTGAGGGCAACTGAGCACTGGGACAGATTGCCCAGGGAGACTGTGGAGTGGGGTGTCCATCTTTGGAGCTATTTAAAAGCTGTCTGGACACAGTCCTGGGCAACAGGGTTTGGGTGGCCCTGCTTGAGCAGTGGTATTGAACTGGATGACCTCCAGAAGTCCCTTCCAACCTCATCCATCCTGTGATTCTGTGATCCTGTGATCCTGAATGCCAAAAGACTAGAAAGCAGCTTTGCAGAGAAGAAACTTGAGGTCCTGGTAACTTTGATGCTACCCCTGCTTTAAGCAGAAGATTGGCCCAGATGACTTTCATAGATCCCTCTCGGGCAATTTTTTTCTGTGTTTCTACGATATTTTCATGGAACCTTCAAAGAACAGGCTGAAATCTTTCCACTAATTTTCTGCTGGTTTACTGAGGAATGATAAGAATTTGCCACTGGATAATAATTATTGTATAAGTACCTGAGGTGAAACTCCAAGCAGAGAATTATAGAATTGCACTACATAAAACACACTAGAGCTGTACCATAGAATCATAGAATCATGGAATAGTTTGGGTTGGAAGGGACCTTTAAGAGTCATCTAGTCCAAGCCCCATCCTGCAATGAGCAGGGACATCTTCAACTAGATCAGGTTGCTCAGAGCCCCATCCAACTTGACCTTGAATGTTTCCAGGGATGGGGCGTCTACTGCCTCTCTGGGAAACCTGTGCCAGTGTTTCACCACCCTCATTGTAAAAAATTTCTTCCTTACGTCTAGTCTAAACCTTCCCTCTTTTATTTTAAAACCATTACCCCTTGTCCTATTGCAACAGACCCTGCTAAAAGGTTTGTCCCTATCTTTCTTCTAAGCCCCCTTTAAGTATTGAAAGGCCACAATAAGGTCTCCCTGGAGCCTTCTCTTCTCCAGGCTGAACAAGCCCAACTCTCTCAGCTTATCTTCATGGAAGAGGTGTTCCATCCCTCTGATCATTTTTGTAGCCCTCCTCTGGACCTGCTCCAACAGGTCCATTTTTTTTTCCAGTGCTGAAGGCTCTAGAGCTGGATGCAGTACTCCAGGTGGGGTGTCACCAGAGCAGAGTAGGGGGGCAGAATCACTCCCCTCAACCTGCTGGCCATGCTTCTTTTGATGCAGCCCAGGATATGGTTGGCCTTCTGGGTTGCGAGTGCACATTGTCAGCTCACATCCAGCTTTTCATCCACCAGTACCCCCAAATCCTTCTCAGCAGGGCTGCTCTCAATCCCTTCATCCCCCAGCCTGTATTGATACCTGGGGTTGCCCTGAACCAGGTGCAGGACCTTGTGCTTGGCCTTGTTGTATCTCATGAGGCTCACATGGGCCCACTTCTGGAGCTTTTCCAGGTCCCTCTGGATATCTGTAGAGCAAATTATATAGTGCCAGGCACTGGATTGTTTTTAGAACAGACCTTGGCACACTTTTGACCAATGCCAACTCACATGCTCCCAAATTCTTCCTGGGCATAATGGAGAAAATAGCATAAGCAGGGTACCGTTCCCAATGGGCGGTTCACATGCAGACAATCTGCTTTAGAGCGTAGGAGAGTTCAAGAATATAGATAAGGTTTATGGTTCATTTGTCTGGCAATGATGTTTTTTTCCCTATGGAGAAAAAATGCAAAAGGAGAACTAGGGAACCCCAGACCCACCATTCCAGCATGCTGTAGGTGGGGTTACTTCAGTTTTGTTCTGTCTATTCAACAGACATCTGAGTGTGTTCAGAAAATAATCAAGGGGAAAAATCATGTAGAATGCAGAAACACGTTTGCTCGTGTTGCCAGGTAGTTGCCTGTACAGTTCAGTTTGAGCTAAGTGGGAGTGATCTCTTCTCTGATCCCGGCTCTTTCTGGCAAGCATAACCAGCAACCTTCTGGCACAGACAATCTTTTTGTTGATAATGTGCAGGTTGCTTTGGATACAAGATTTTACTTACCCAAAAGGTGACATGGTCATATGACACCTCAGTCCTGTGCAGAGGTGGGAGATTTTCTAGGTCTTCTGTTTCACAGCTCTATTCTGTCTTACCTATTACTCCTTCCCCAGTAGAAATCTATCCTATTCCATTCTCTTTTCTTTCCAGCTTTGCAGCCCTGCTCCCTCTCTTTAACCTGCTCTGGCTTTTGTCAGGTCCCTTTGTAAGTCACTCTAATTCATTAGCAGGGCACAAAATCAACCAGCTTTCTAGTTTTGTTTTCTGTAGTTTTAGCATCTTGAAGAGGCTCACAGAGGGATCTGGTAAGTTTTGGGGCCAGTACAAAATAAGCAGGAGGACTGCACATCTAGGAGTGAGGTGGGGAAAAAGAGAAGAGAACCAGAAGATGCCCCTTTCAGCAACATTTTTGTTGCTGGCATCTGACTTTGTTGCATGGAACTGCACCTAAAGGACCCATACAGGCAGGAGATTGAGGAGTCAGACTTGAATGACACCTTGGAGATACAGAGATGCAAAACAATTGATTTCTTCAGGAAAATTAATCATGCTTTACTAGTGGCTGTGCAAGTTGCTAGTAGTGAGCACTTTGTTCCGGTTTTTCAAGTGAAGACCTTCATATAGTGCAAATAAAAGTGTATTCATCTGCCACCATGCTCCACAGAGAAAGCTGGCAGTTGGAATTTACCCTCAAAGGAGAATAAAAAAATAAAGACTGGCTCTTCTTGCTTGTGTTATTTTTCTTTGTCCTTAATTTGCTTTATTTTACCTGATTTACTTCATTCATTCAGAGCGTGCAGTCTGAAAAGTTCCATGAGGTGGCCAAACAGACTCAGTCTCTGTGTTGGTTGAGAAGTCTCGATGGCTATTCCTATTCATTTCCCTTCCTCATTCAGCCTCCTTTGCCTTCAGATATTCTCAGATAGATGGTTTAATTCAGGTGCTTTCTATTTTATGCTGTGCAATGCATTAATCATAAAAGTGCCTAGGTGACACTGTTATATGGGAATTAGTCATCTCCTATTCGTTGGTTTGCCAGTAATTTGAGTTGTCTGACCCTCAGACTGATTTAAGAAAGTATCTAATTATCCCGGGAAAATTTCTTTGAAAATATATGAATGGATTTTTCAGTTCATTAAAACTCTGCTGTGATTTCTTTATAGATAATTCTTCCAGCAGATAATTGCAACCTATATTTAAATAATGTAAATCTTTATAGTTTGCTAGAACTTTATCCTTCTTCTGGAAATGGCTGAATAGACCCCAGGGATTTTCACAGAAGCTCACTTTAGTTTACTAATGCTCATCTTTTCAGACTGTCTTCAAAGTGAACGGAGAGAGAGGCTTCCAAGGACAAGTCAGAGTAGCCGCCTTACTTAGGTGGTCTAATCACCCACTACGTTAGAAGTCTGATATGTCTGCTCTTCCTTTGATAATAAACTCAGAGACTTAAGTGGGCTGACTCAGAATTTTATCCCACGGAGATGCATAAATAGAATCTCTTGCAATTTACTGGGTCTGGGGGAGGAGGTATCTTGCATCTGAGGTATCTTATATCCTGTGTGGATGCATGATTTTGTATCTTGTACATGAAAAAAGTTACTAGCATATAGAGAAAAATTTGGGCTGATATCTGTTGTCCTCATTGTGCCTCAATCCATTTCATTGTCCTCTTCCTATCTGTTGTGCCTGACAGGGTACTGTGCCACTAATACCACCTACAGCACTGTTTAAATGATGAGAAAATTGGTGAGGGAATTCAGAAAGTTCAGAGCTTTGCTGTGGCAGATGATCTAAGTCCATAGAGTCCTGTCATTTTAGGAATGGGTACCAGTATAGTCTGAAAAGCTGATCTTATTGGTAACACACTACAAAAGTAGTTCACAAACTTGAGCTCATGATCCCAAAAGGTGGTAGCCTTGAAAGCATGACATTTTCAGTCCCAAAATGGTAATTGCTGGACTAGAACAGTGCAAACAAGCCACTAAGAGAACAGACTCCCTCAAAAAGGAGAGAGAAAAATGGGGGAAAAAAGGTTCCCTGCTATTGATATGCAACACTGGACACTAGACTTCAGACTAAAGAAAGCAAGAGGAAAGCAAGATTTTTATCTCAGTCTTCTGTGTCTCTGCACATGTACTCAGAGAAGAACAAGGCAGTCAGCAAGTAGGGCAAGAAAACATGCAGAAGTACAGTATGGGAATTAATGAACACGGAGCAACCATTTCCAAATGGGAAAGCTGAATAGGTAGTTTTCATGGAAGATATGGAGCCTCACCAATGGGTTGAGGAGCAGGACAGGTTTTAAAGAAGTTAATCAACAAAGGGGTAAATCACAGTCTCTTTCCAGCTGGATAAATATTACGGCTCTGCCAGGTTTACTCGTAAGGATGAAAAGTGGAAAACAGAAGAATAAACAAGAGGAAAACATTTGCTATGCAAAAGTCTCAGAGGGGCGACCGACTGCAGACTGGGACTCTGCCTCCCCTAGGGCTCTATGGAGGTGAGCAGGTTTATGTATTTATACCTGCTTCATCTGGATGTAGGGGGGAGCAAACTCATACCAGGTAATACCCTTGTCCGAGATGTTGCCTTTTTACTCTCTCTTCTTGGCAGTAGTTGGAGATAATCCTTCTCCCTTTCAAGTGAACAAAGTGCTCCAGCTGTGATCTGCCGCTGGTTATATTCAAATAGAGCACCTGAGACCCAGTGGAAAAGAGAATTTTGAAACATTAAAAAAAAATAAAAATGATATATATCTCTCTGTTAAAGATCCTTGCAAGTCATGTGCCACCAGTGGTACTCAGGGTAGACATGCCTCGCCAAATTCTTGCCCTCTGTGTAGCTTTGCACAAAGAGCAGAGATGGCAAAATAGCAAGTAATATAACAGTAATCCCCTCTAAGGAGCTCATGGTAGCTGACCACTTGATGTCAGTGATTCTGAGTCTGCCCAGCAGCTGAATACATGAGGGGATGTCAGATCCTCAATCTTCCAGAAAACTTTAAAAATAGCAACTCAGATCAATGCTTTCTTATTAAATTGTACTTAAGAATAAGCAAAGTATATCACAAACCTGTCACAATGAGAGGCTTGATATATTCATTTTTGGAGCTGATAGAAATTTCTTTTAAGTTCCTGTAAAGGTCTACATTTTTTTTGTTAAGAAGTATTATTTTTCATCCAGATCTATCCTTTTTTTTTTTTTTTTTACTGTTCAGTTACGTGGAAATAAATCATGTTATTACTGAAAAGTGAAAACAAGGTTTATCTCACTGGGGTATAATAAATCTTGGTTAAAATACAGATTTATTTTTTTAATGTAATGATTCTATGTTTGAAAAATGTTAAGGTTGTGACAAAAATCAACAAAAGCCAGGAAATTCAAAGTTAATGTTGAACTGTGTCCATAAAGCACCTCATTAAGCCCAGTCATTGTATCCCATATGGAATCATACAGTTTCCAGAGACATATGTAATTGTTCATAATAAAAGGGCATATTAAGGACAGAATCAGTCAATGTCCCTGATCCGGAAAAAAATAATCCTCGTGTTCATATGCTCTGTAATCCAGAAAAGGTGATTCCATGTAGATTTAAACAACGAAGCACTCTGCTTAGGGTAATCTGGCAAAAAATGCCCCAAAGAAACAAACAAAGCCTTGAGTTAGGTTTCAATGCAAAGTGTGGAGGGAGAGCTCCATAGTGTCCATCCACTGTGCTTTCATAATAGTCATAATTTTAGAAAATGATTTGTTGATTTAGCATCAGAAGTCGTTGCATACTTCTTGCTGAAGGAGTTTCTTTATGAAAAATTAAAGTTTACCAAAAACTATCTTTTATAGCAAGATGTCAGTCATCAAGCATTTTCACTGATGCATAAGCAAATAAGGGCTGAAGCCTTCCAAGTTTTCTTGCAGGAAAACCATAAGGCTGACGAGAACTCCAATGCTTCCAGAGTTTGTAGCTTTAAAGTAAACCCATCACATGCACTCCCAAGCCATCGCACTAGATTTTTTAGCGCTTTTTGAAGAGTCAGTTGCCAAAATCCCTATCCCCAGGGCAGGGCTTACACTTGTTTGGGTTTTTCTGGAAAATCAGTTCTGATTTCTTTCTTTTTTTTTTTTTTGGTTGGTTGGAAAGAAAACAGGAAAATTTGAAAAATGAATGCTCTGTAATTTCCTACCATACACCATGTCCCAAATATATATAATTTGGGGGTTTAGTTTCTTTTTATGCTTTTTTTCTTACAGAAGTTAAATTGTGGGGGGAAAAAAATCAGTTTGTCTCTATTTATGAAACACACACAAATGCTGTGTAGCTCCCCTGCTGTCCCTGGGAGTGTAGTCCAGTACACCAGCTTAGGAGGGGAAAGGTAAACTTTTTTTATTAGGCAAAAGGGCAGGATAAAATGGTTTGGGTTTTAAAACCTTACTTACCTTACCGTGTGCAGTATCTGGGGATTCTAAAGCTTGGAAAGTGTGGGGTAGTCTGCAGCGGTCTTGGTAGTGAGCAGAGAGATAGTGCTCCCTGAGTCCTGCTGATGGACAGAGTATTGTGTTGGCTGGTGCCCGGCTGGGAAGAGGGACTGTGGGGTCACTGGCCAAGGCAACAGCTAAGACATGGAAGCCGAGAGAAGCTGTTCTTCCTTGTGGAAACGCAGGCACTCAGTGGTCTGAGGCTGACCAGGCAGGGTGGGGGCAAACCTCCGTAGGCTGAGCTGGAGTCGGAGCCCCTGCTGGCAGTTCATACCTTGAGCACAGGGCTGCCGGGACACCACATTAGTTGCCGGAGGGAAGAGAATGAATTGGAGGCATGCTTTAGCCTGGTGGAAATCCCAGGAGAGGAAACAGCAGCAGGGGAAAAGAGTGGGGGTATGCTATTGGCACAAATGAAATAGACTGAATGGCTTCAGGAGGACATGGGCAGGAGATCCATGGGAGGAGGAACCCTCTGTCTCATCCATGTGGACAGAACAGGTGAGGTGTAATTTGTATGTACATACTGGAACATTTGAGAGCATTTCTATATAAAACAAAAAGCAACCAGGAAGAAACAGCTCAGTTTTCTTGTCACTGGAGGAGATAACACTTATACTATGCTTGGAGAGTGTGGGTAACCACACCACACTGAATTCTCCCAGAGACCAAGGAACTTCAAGCAAAAAGGATTAGAGGGCTTTGAACTGGATGTCTGTTGAAGAAAAAGGAAAAATAGAAGGTAAAATATTTCTGTTGCAAGAGTTCTGAAAAACTCAGCTACTACTGACCACTTTTTAAAAACCTGGAAGCATTACAATATTTCACCTTCCACTGAAATTCTCTCTGTTTGGATCCTGCCTGCCTGTCTGGCTTTAGAGGTGTTTATAAGACTCTGTATGGGGATTCAAACATAATATGCTGAGCAACTGCACTCTGATTACCAAGATCCATTAAGCTGATCAAATCAGGAGCCCCAACATTGAAATATCCAAAATCATCAGTCACTTTGAAATTTTAGGTAATTTTTTTCCCCTGTCTTTTCTCTTTGCCAGCTTGAGCTCTCTTTGATCTGTGGCTCTTTTAGATTTTTCCCCAGCTAAGAGAGATTAAGCTGTAAGAGAAGAGCCAGATCTGATTTACCTGTCACTCAGAATCAGCAGCTTCAGGGCTATGAAGTGTGCAAAGCTCCTTTGAATGGACTGTCACAAAGGCATTTTTAGGTGGCTACACCTATGTTTGTTACCTTAATGTTTTCTCAAAGAATACCATCAAGGCATAAGCTTTGTTTTTGATCTAAGGTATCTATAAACTACCCCAACCGACAGAGAGACATCCCAGGTATTTTAATGTTGTTATTGGCTTAATTTTGATTTGAAGAAATTAATTTGACATTGTTTGAGATTTATTCCACTAAAAACAAGATCAGATTGTAAATAGTATGTCATGGCCAGATTTAAAATCATTCTGCTCACGCTTGGAGTCCGCTGGCACAACCTTATAAATTGTTTAGTAGTAGCAAGTAGAATAACACATGGTTAGTGCTGATGTACTGCTTCAATTCAGAGCTCATTTGCCACCACTCATAACATATGTTTAGACATGCTATGTCCCCATATTAAATCTCTTTTGACTTCCAGGCCCAGAGCAAGATTTAGGCTGAGTTTAAGCACCGCATACAGCAATCTTGTCCATCCACTAAGGCGCTGAAGGGCTCTGAGAGTCTCTAGGGCTTCCCTCCTTAGACTAAACGTTTTCTACTTTTTCCTCAGAACTTGGTTCTTTGATCTTGCTTAGGCTTCACTGAGGTCTGGAAGCTCAGCACCTGAGATCCCCAGGGCTACGTCCGTACCGCAGATACAGAGCAAGCCAGAGGCAAAGTCCAGTCTTTAGACAAGGTACATCCACAAACCCAAATTCTCCCCTTCCTCTACTAGAACAGGATGTCATTGTCTAAACTGCCTCTTGGGCACACTCCCTGATGAATGCTAACCCTCTGGCAAGAGCAAAAACTGTGCCAAGGAGCATGTTAATAATTAAACAGCCCAATTGACTGCAATCAAGTGCCTCTGTTATTAAGTGGTATAGATACAGCCTTAGACACTACTGCAAGGGGGGCAGATAGGTATTTAAGTGCCTAGTTTGTCAATGCGCACTTTTTTATTCAAGGTAAACATTTAACGCTTTGTTCCTGAAGAATAAAGCAAAGACTGCACTTTCAAACTTGGCTGACAACAGGAAACACCTAAATTCACATGTAATCATCCTGATTTTCAGCTCTTTCTGAAGGATTTTTTCATATAAGTACCCATGTTCATTCCGGTTCATTATTGGATAGGTCAAGCTGCTTTGCTCATTCCCATTTTTGTCAGCATATTTGAAATCACCTGATTTTTATTTCAGAGACTAAACGGCGAACCAGAACCTAACTTCAGGCACATGGATCTGCATATGTTGACCACCACTCTCTGTCATGACAAGTTCTTGACAATAATGTTATTCCTTCATTCTGCTGAAGTAACAAACTGACAAATAATCCTCTTTTTTCACGTCTGTGCCAAAATGTTTATTCTTTATTAGGAAGTACTGAGCTAATTATAGCCATGCTTAGTGTTTATTAGCTTAATCTGAGACTTAAATTTTATTGTACTTCAAAAATTGTTCTGTTATGCCTAAGCAAAAGTTAGATAACCAAGAGCATAATCTCATTGAATAGAAAGGTATTAGAAAAGGTTTTGCAAGCAGGAATGATTAGAAGAATTCAAAGTAGTAAAAAAAGTCTTTTTTCTTTTAATACGATCTCAAATCTTGTCATTGCTGTACTATAGATCTAACTACAAAAGCATGTCTAGAAAAAGGGAAAATGTTACTCGCTTAAAATACCAGGCAAACCAGTGTTCTAATTTTTGCAGGTGTGAATATATTAATTCCTTTTGTAGTTTCAGTTCAGCGTGATCATTCCTTCCTTACCTAAACTGTTATATAGATCTCTGCATTCTGAGACTATATTCCACCTCAAAAGTGGCTGCATTTTGATGATGGATGAAACAAGCCATTACACAGTTTGGTGTGTTAAAGTGCTCCGAGACCCTTTGGGAGAAGGCATTATATATATGTATCAGAGGTATTATTTCAAGGCAGCAACTCTGCCAAATGTTAAACTGAGACTGAAGCCTTACAGCTGAGTTGTTAACCTCTGGAAACAGGAGTTTAAACTGCAAATGCTGACCTAACCTTACCTCTGGGGGAGCAAATGATAATAATGAAAAATTATGCAGCTTTCACCTCTTCTCCAAAGACAAAACAAACATTTTAAGCTTCATTTTATGCTCTTTTTCTCCAGTTAATTTAGACAAGCTTGTTGGCAAAATAATAATTCCTGTGCTTAGTAAGCAGTATTTCAACCTTCTGACTCTCATTCAGCAAGAAAATCGTGAGGGCAGGTTGCTTTCAGCCTTGTTTCGTAAGTTAAAAAGAATTCTGTTTCTCGGTGCCTCCATCAGAAAATACAACAAATACACAAGGGAAACATGCCAGACACCCAGTGGGTCCCAATGTATAAAATCACAGGAAGAAGCAAATTGACGTAAAAAAGATTGGAGGTAAAAGAGACAGGAAAATTATCATTGCAGATTTATCATCTTTGGATGTTATTTTTAAAAGAGAAGAAAAAGAAAATACTCTGTAGTTATGTAAAAGACCATAAAAGAGAGAAAGAGAGAACATGTCCTCCTTTCAGCGGGCAGGGAGAAAGGGAGAGTCTGTCCGGCTCCACTTATAACAAATCTTCACAAACTCTTGGAGACAGATGTCATGAAGCAGCCTCAAGTGGTGGGATTGCATTTATTCATCAAAACTGGCTTTCACTGCATGTAATAAATGCTTTATTTCTTCTTGTCTAAACATACCAGGATCTTTCTTACAAATAAATGTGAGAGTCTGCTTGAATATCCTGGTAAGAGGGCTTTAACTACTGATTACTGAAATACAGGAAGATATGGCAAGGAAAAAGATTACTCAAATGATAGCATTTATCATGCTTAGAATCACAGAATCATAGAATTGTTGAGGTTGGAAGGGAACTTTAAGATCATCAAGTCCAACCATTAACCTACCCTGACAAAACCACTTCTATACCATGTCCCCAAGTACCACATCTACCCTTTTTTTAAACACCTCCAGGGGTGGCAAATCCACCACCTCCCTGGGCAGCCTATTCCAATATTTGACAACCCTTTCAGTGAAACAGTTTTTCCTAATATCCAACCTAAACCTCGCCTGGCATAACTTGAACCCATGCTTCTACACGCTCCTCTGAGCTTCCCCTCCTGCCAGAAATTGGTTCAGCTGATAAGACAAAACATGATAATTTTTGTGCTTTCATATCAGTAGAAAGTGAAAAAGAAGCAAAGTAATGCAAAATAATTATTACTGCACCATCTACATAGTCCGTAGTCCTATCAGGTTCACAAAGGTGCTACACAGAAAAGCAGTTTTCTCTGCCCCATCTTGTCTTCTTCGTTAGCTTCAGGCCATGAAATCTCTTCACCTGGCCCTTTGCAAATAAATTAGGACACCTTCCCACTGTGTCATCGGCTAATTGCTAATGCAGTCCAGCTTTTTTTTTTTTTTTCTCCCCAAAAGCCACAGAAAGAGCTGGACAAGGGTAAAAAATAACAGCTACAGCCACAAATAGACACAAGGGATAGAAGGAAAGAGCAATCCTGTGCACCCCATAACTGCCACAGTCACTTTTCCACTCACACCCCCTACAATGGCCCTTTCTGCAGTCAGCCCCTCAGCCTGTCTCACTGCAGGTGGGGCGAGCTGAGGCAGGACATCACCTTCTAGCTGTGGGGAGTGATGAAGTACAGCTCTTGGAGGGCTACAGGATGAGAAGGAAAATCCAAAACAGAGAGTTAAAACACACCATCCATAGCAGTATACTTGCTGATATGTTCTCACTTTTGGAGTGCAAAGGTTTGAGCTTGCCTGGTTACCCATTTATCAGGGTTTATTTATCAAATATAATGTTCCCTGGTTAAGGAAAGTACGCCCTTTTTCTACCAGTGTGTGACAACATCTGGGCAAGAGAAGGCAAGTTCAGCCTCAGAGGTTGGTTGGCATTTTCTTTCACCTTTCCTCAGGTATGGATGTCTCCAAGATGCCCATACTCACATGTGGAAGTTGTGGAGGCAACTCGTGGTCTGCAAACTTCTAGTGCTTCAAGAGGCTCAAGTGCATCAGACTAGGCACAGCTGGTCCCTGGAACAAAGTGCCTACCGCAGTGCTTTCATGTCTGATTCAAAGGTGGGGGTGTGTACTGAGTGGGTGGTGAGAAGGTTTGATGGCTCGCAATGATCCATTGACCATAAAAGTTTTGGATCCACTAACCTAAAGTGATCTGTCAACTTCAGACTGTTCTCTCCTGGAACCTATCAACCCCAAATGAGACTTCTTGCTGTTGTGTTCACTCTGTCCCTCTCCCAACAAGTCCAAATAGGCTTCCTGGCCTCTATGTAACCATGCTATCAGAAAGTGAATGAAGACCAGAAAATCAGAAGGTAGAAATGATGAGTAATGAAGGGTGGAGACATATAGTTCCAGCAGGAAAATGCGCTGGGGAGACCTTGCAGTTAAAGACTGGAACCTGCAGTCAGAGGCACCCTGGAGGTGTGCTCATGAGAGCTTGGAAACATTTCAAAAGCTCTATGGCATTAAAATAAAGCACTCCCCAAAAAATATAGCTACTTTAAACAAAACACATTGAAGAAGAGGTATGAAGAGTTTCAATAATTCTGTAAATATTTGTATATGGAGAACATTTTTTTGTTTGACTCATTTTACTCTTCTAAATAAAATTGAAATTTCAATGCAACTTCTGCTTGAGCTGCAAGATTTTGAGAGACATTTCATGGAAAATTCAGAAATATTTTTATTTTCTTCTAAGCCAGAACAAAAAGGAATTTCAAAATCTCCGTATTTCTTGTGAAATGGGTATTGCAGATGTACACAGCTCAATTCACAGTTCAGAATAATTATTCTCTTTGTATGCTCATGTGAGATGGCCTATTTTTGCTATTAACTCATTTGCTATTAGTTTCCTATCTGGAAAACAAATGCAATGAACATTCTGGCATTTATTCATATTTTATGATCATTTTGCAACTTACGAGGTTTTCTCATCAGGTGATGCATACTTCATAAATATTTTCGACAGGGTAGCATATCAGATCTGAAAATAAAGCAATCAGAAGATCATCCATATTAAGGTGATGACTGCTTGATATTTCTTTCTGATTATTGTGCTTCATAATGATATTTCTAAATTGGTGTCTGCATGTGCGTGTTTGTTGAAATACAGTTAAGCACTGCATCAGAAATGGATGCATTATTTCACATGTTCGAATTACTAAGTTCACATATATATATACACACACACATATATATACTTTATGCCCAGAAGACTAAATTTCCTCCAAATCATGCAGGCATAAATCAAGAGATTGTACAGCATGTGCATATGAAAGGGGATGAAAATGTGAAAAATGGTAAATATTTTTAAGGGAGATGTTAGGGCATGTTCTTGTAGGTGTGCAATGAACTTCACTGACCACACAAATTGACCACCAGTCAGTGTCAATAAGTAGGTGTCTTAATAAATACTATTTCACCCAATAGGCACACATTTCACCCAGTTTTTGGTGATTCTGGGATAAGAAACTTTACTTTAGAAATATTATGTTGTTTAGGTAGTTATTAATAATCTAGGCAATAACCCTAGGGAGTCAGACAGAAAAGGGTCCTAAACATGTTGGCACCTGAGAAGCTTTCCAAAACTGCTGTTGTATGCATATTCTTACCCACACAAGACTTCATGTACCTTCTCAAGACACTGAATTTTCATGTGACCTCCAAGATTACAAGTTGCAGGAATACAGGTTGTGCTCTGGCCCCAGAAAAACAACTGTGTCAGTGATCTACCAAATAGCAGTCCTTTGAAAACATGGGTTATAATGCAATATCACTATGATTTCACACAGTTATTGCAATCTTCTTGTTCCCATAACTGAGGGTACACTCAACAGCAAATAAGAAACTAAGGTTATCTTTCCACCGATTGGGAGGGTTATTGGATCAGATTGTTACTATTAAAATGTTTCACAAACCAGGCCGATCTGCAGGATAAATGGACATTCTTATCCTGCCAGAACAAGATGACAAAAGGACACAAATTCTAATGATTTTTCAAAATCACAAATAAAAAGTTTGCCTAAAGTTTAGATTTTTGCCTAGACTTTATTCCTTTACTATATTTCACCAATCAAAACAGTTTTTCAAATTGACTGTAATTATATCTAAATGGAGGCACTAGTATAACATTCTGTTACCTTAAACAAATTGTTCATTTTTAACCCCTAACCTCAGACACAGGCTGCCAGGGGAAAATTGAGTTCTTTGTCGTGTGAAAATTTTTTTGAAACATTGTTAATATCAGATAATTATATTTTATCTTGATATAATGATTTAATTAATTCCTGTCCACCTAGAATATAATATTTCTGGGTCATGTCCAGATTACACAAATCATTTGATTTACTCTCATACTTGATTGTTTCAAGTAACCAGTAAACAACCTCTACTCCTCTTTCTGTTCTTTCCATATTCTCCACTGACAAGTAAATCCCATTTTTTAAACAGGTGCAGTGGTTTTGGTTGGTTTTCTTTTAACAGATCAAAACTAAGAAGATTCATGAGCACCATAAATTCTGAATATCTAATTATTTTTTTTTTAAATAAAGAATTGTGTATAGCAGAAGGATGCATAAAGTGAAATCTTAGTCACACAGAAATTACAGCAAAATTGGTTTTAGCTTTCATGAGAAGGAATTCTGTGTAAGTTTTCATGAAAAACTATGAATTTTAGTATCCCCATCCTAATTAAATCAAACCTTTCTTCTGTATTACCTTCCACTGTATATGTTAGCTCTAGATTTCCTTTTCCCTAATAGCGAATTGAGTCAGGGAGAAGCACAGATAACAGCCACTGTCTACTAAAATACCTTTTATTAATTAAGCCGTAAGCATTAATATAATCAAGCTATTATTATTAATACCAATATCTGTCTACACAGTGCATTCACTTACTCCTCATGCAGTTCACTCTCATGCATACTTGGGGTCCCTTAATGACCAAGTTGCAGTCAGGACATGAACCCCAGCTGCAGCAGCAGCCCCTCGTCCTGATGTGCCAGTGGCTTCTGGGCTGGTCTTCAGGAAGGCCCCAAGAGTCTCTCATCCCACCAGGCATGTATATAAACCTGTAGCCTTTCTTTGCAAACTGCAGCCACCACCTGCAGCTCCCCACACAAGGTCAGAATTGTGCAACTCCTTGCTGGCCCCCGTACATGCTGGTGGCCTTCTACACTCTTCTCTGGACCTGAACAGTTTCTCTGTTCTTGCAGATCCAGTGCAAGTTCTGGCCTCTGGAGCTCATCAGTTCTTGGGAGACTGTCACACGCTCCTCATCGCATTACCTTTCCACTCTTTGGTCTGCCTTTATCCAGTAAATATATCTCTACTCACGTACATGGGTAACCACAGAAGGAACTGCTACAGCATCCTATGCTCCCAGGCCGCTGTGGATCTTCCTGTCTGCACAAAACACTAATGCTTATTTATTATACGTATGATACATGTGTAGGAAACAGAGAACTTGCTAATGTGCTATGAAATATTTTACAGTTTTGAGTCTGGTACTTAATAATACCTACAGGTTGTGACTGTACATGTTCTAGGTAATCCCACAAGATTTCAAATAAATTCTGAATATTGTGCCTCCACAGTGTTCACTATCAAAAAAAAAAAGAAACTGACACATTTATTTTCTGAGGCCAAGCTGAATGAAACATGAAAAATAGAAAAGAGTTTAAAATAAATTTAATTTTTACACTTATTTCAATTTTATTGATCTAGGTTACTGTTATCTGAGAATATAACTTAAGTAATAACAACAGCTTAAACAATAGTAACAATAAAACCAAATTATCTGAGGTGATATATTTTCATATTTGCCGACCCAGTCGTTGCCCTCAACTATTTCTCCACCGTGGAAAGTCAGCTATCCTGCCAATATCTCTATATTACTATCTCTGCTAAGACGGGAGACCAGAAATAGATTTTCCATACGTAATACAGTTATGAACCTGCTTTATTGGAATAAGATACTTTAAATCTCAGTGGTTAGTAAGATGCAGAACCTTGAGTATTCACTGTTCTGAGGCAGATTATTACCTATATTGATTTTCAGGTCAGTAAGGTTTTGGTTAAAAAATCTGTACTCAAGGAAAGTGAAAAAAAAACATCTTCTAAAAGGAGATAAGCTGTTTTATTTTTGAGAAATATTTTTTCATAGAATCATAGAACTGTTTTGGTTCGAAGAGACCTTTAAGAACATCGAGTCCAACCGTTAACCTAGCACTGCCAAGTTGTCACTAAACCATGTCCCTAAGCACCACGTCTACATGTCTTTTAAATACCTCCAGGGATGGCGACTCAACCACTTCCATGTGCAGCCCACTCCAATGCTTGACAACCTTTTCAGTGAAGAAATCTTTCCTAATATCCAATCTAAACCTCCCCTGGTGCAACTTGAGGCCGTTTGCTCTTGTTCTATCACTTGTTACTTGGCAGAAGAGACCGACCCCCACCTCACTACAACCTCCTTTCAGGTAGTTGTAGGGAGCGATAAGGTCTCCCCTCAGCCTCCTTTTCTCCAGGCTAAACAGTCCCAGTTCCCTCAGCCGCTCCTCATGAGACTTGTGCTCCAGACCCCTCACCAGCTTTGTTGCCCTTCTCTGGACACGCTCCAGCACCTCAATGTCCTTCTTGTGGTGAGGGGCCCAAAACTGAACACAGTACTCAAGGTGGGGCCTCACCAGTGCCGAGTACAGGGAGACGATCACTTCCCTAGTCCTGCTGGCCACACTATTCCTGATACAGGCCAGGATGCCATTGGCCTTCTTGGTCACCTGGGCACACTGCCAGCTCATATTCAGCCAGCTGTCTAACAACACCCCCAGGTCCTTTTCCAATGAGCAGCTTTCCAGCCACTCTTCCCCAAGCCTGTAGTGCTGCATGGGGTTGTTGTGACCCAAGTGCAGGACCTGGCATTTGGCCTTGTTGAACCTCATACCATTGGCCTTGGCCCATCAATCCAGCCTGTCCAGATCCCTCTGTAGAGCCTTCCTACCCTCAAGCAGGTCAACACTCCCACCCAACTTGGTGTCACCTGCAATCTTACTGAGTGTGCACTCAGTCCTCTTGTCCAGATCATTGATAAAGGTATTAAACAGAACAGACGCCAATACTGAGCCCTGGGGAACACCACTTGTGACTGGTCGCCAACTGGATTTAACTCTGTTCACCACAAATCTTTGGGCCTGGACATCCAGTCAGTTTTTCACCCAGCAAATCGTACGCCCATCCAAGCCATGAGCAGCCGCTTTCTCCAGGAGAATGCTGTGGGAAACGGCGCCAAAAGCTTTACTAAAGTCCAGGTAGACAATACCCACAGCCTTTCCCTCATTCAGTAAGCGAGTCACCTTGTCATAGAAGGAGATCAGGTTAGTCAAGCAGGGCCTGCCTTTTATAAGCCCATGCTGACTGGGCCTGATTGCCTGATTGTCCTGTACATGCCACGTGATAACCCTCAGGATGATCTGCTCCATAACCTTCCCTGGCACCAAGGTCAGACTGACAGGCCTGTAACTTCCCAGATCTTCCTTGCAGCCCTTCTTGTAAATGGGTGTTACATTTACTAGCCTCCAGTCAACTGGGAATTCATCAGTTAGTGCGGTTGTTGCTTTTATTGTGGGTTTTTTTTTTAATTGGTGCCGGAGGAAAGCATTTAGTTAATTTTAATATGGCAGTTAATTGCAGCTACTCAGAAATTGGAATATCAGGGGTAAACATGGCCATAAAATAGTGAACCTTTTTAAGCAGGTCTAATTTGGACAAAATCAATATGTCTTCTGCATTTTTATGGAGTTGTAGCAGCAAGTCACTATGATGTTATGATACCAAGCATATCAGATCCACAGTATTTGAAAAGTGCCAGAAATTGTAAAATCATTCTCAGGAGTTGTTCTAGATTGCTAAGGATCTGTAATCAGGAAGATTTCTCCCCTTCTCTTTGCTGCTCAATTCTTCTGGCTGTTTCCCATAGTAGAATTCATTAAGAAAACTCAGAAATGCCATGAACTGCATTTAAAAAGGAAGTAACATCTTCACTAACTCTGTTCCCATTGCAAAGCACTTTGCTTTGAAAGAGAACCATGTTCCTGTTGGCTGCATGCAGAGGATTGAAATGGGAAAAAATCTGCTTGCAGAACATTCTCAGAGAAGACATATGTTGTACAGATCCCTAAAAAACCTTCCAATTACTCAAAGATTTAATCAAGCATTACCTGCTATGGAAAAATGTGCCTGGGGTATCCTTATACTCTAAGCATATCTAGCTGCTTTACTTGGACTCTTAGTAGACGCTAAGCTCAAGAGCTCAAGAAGATGCTCAAACCAGAAAGTTAAAAATATTTCCAATACTGTAAAGAAGTTGGAGGGAATGATGATATATTGCTTTTTCTCTCCCACTTTATATGAGCTAAGATTTAGATCCAATGGGCTGATGTGTTCTGCAATCACACTGTTAGAGTTATCTGACTCCTTAGGTAGTTTAGTCCTGTTGCAGGAGACCTATAGTATGGCATCAGAGTGATCAGTGGTAAAATGGACAGTAAATTGTAAATATCAACCTTTCATGCTGTTTTTACACTGTGATAAGAGCTGAGATAGTGCATTTGAAATAAAATGTTTCTCCTTTTGCACTTCAGCATTTTCAGTTTGGAAAAGCCTAATACATTTCAGGTCATATAGCTTGCTCCCTAAAGTGAGATATTTACTAATTTAGAAGGTGCAATCAAAAAAAGCAAGAAATAGGAAATGAAAGAGATAGCAAAATAGTGAGACCTTTCCTGGCACAATAATCTCCAAGGCTTTGACCCAGCAAAAAATCCTCTCTGCTTAATCTTGAATGTGCTGGCAAAAGTTCCAAGTAAGATATCAGGAAAGGCAAACAGATTTCTGCAGTGGAAGAGATTGTATTAACCTATCACCTTGTAATTTACTGAAATGCTTACTTTATTTGAAATAATTCTTCCTTAAAAGGCAGAGTGATTTTTGTCTACCAACTAGAGAGGGAGACAGACTGTCAAACATTAATATCTGGACAACATTTTCACTTGACAGACTGGAATTAAACTGTAGGTACTATGTTTGGTTCAGGACTCTACTTTCATTTCCCTTTGGTGTAAGATTTACCCATTCAATATCTTGGATGCAAATAAATGCATTGAATCATATTTGAAAAAATTATTATTGTACTACATAAGCACTCAGCTAGTTTCTACAAGGTATTTTGAGATCCCCAGGAAAAAAAAAAATCACAAAAAAAAAAGACGACAATATGTTTCAAAAAAATATTAATAATCTCTTGTAGTGATGGCATTTTGTCATAGAAATGCTCACTCCTCTGTTCTGCTCCCATACACAGTATTCAAATAAGATATGCAGCTTTTTACAACAAAATTTTGCAATTTTCAAACATTCTTCTCGATTTTATACATTTTTCTTATTACAATTGACATGAACATTCTTTTCCCACTTTTTCTGCTTTGTTGTTAGCAGCTGTTACAGTGCTGCAATCTGAAAAAAATAAAAGCTTGCTAAACAGCTAAGTATCATATGTTAAATATACGTGTAGTCCTTATTTGCTGAAAAATACATTGAGGTGAATGTACTAATCCAGAAGGCAAACTTGATCCAGATTCCAAGTAGGGACAATGATAAAGATGACTGTTAGTTTTAAAAGGAATACTGCTGGTAAGAATTTTTGCATTATATGTCTCTTCTGGTTGTAGTATCTTAGATGCAAAAATATTTTGGGCGTATAAAAGGACTACACTGGATACACACACCAGAGCCATCTGAACATCACTAAGAATATCAGATATGAAACACTTTTTTTCCAAACAAATTTTCTTGAATCAAAACTGTGTTAACAGACATTCTAACTTACTATTTTAGCTAATAGAAAAGAAAACCCTCAGACCTATACTGAGTATACCATGAAAGTACTTGTGTATTTTTTCCTTTAAAAAAAATTAACCAACTATTCTAGAGATTAGAGATTGTCTAAATTCACATAGTTTCACCTACCAATCTAAGGTCTGTTTTCCATCTTAGCTTTTTTTTTTTTCTTAAAGAATTAGAATATGCTGAAATTTTTGAAGCTGACGCACTTTTTTTTTTTGTCTTAATTTAGAAACTGTAGGATTACCTGCCTGAGAATGAACCCATTAGATGGTACTGTTTGATTACAAGCACTTAAGCTCCCATATGCATACCGGTTCATTAGAGGTTCCACAAAATGAATGAAATCCTGGAACAGTTACTGGTCCATTATGACAATATCTGTGTCCTAAAACAACCATGGAGATCTGTAGGAACTATTATGTGAATTTAAAAGCATTGTTCACCTTTATTAGTAACATGTGGTATGCATATATATATACTTATACCTTGACAAACTTTTAGCTTTACTGTCCCAAAGACAGTTGATTGCTGCACTTTCTGCTCATCTTTCTCCATATCTTGTGCCCATCTTCTTGACTCGGTCCACAAATCAGTGAAGGAGTTATCTACACCGTGTCTTACAGGAGACAGCTGGTTTCTGCAGCTATCTGACCTATCACTCATTCTCTCCATTCCCAACACTTTAAGCTTGTGGTGGAGCGTCAAAGAACTGGTACTGCATACTCAGTGTTTTCTTTGACATTGTTCTTCATTAAAAAATACAATTCTAGTAAGACTATGGAAAATATCCAGCCCTAAGAGCAAGACAGTACACGTGAAACAAAGGAAATCTTAATGAACCAGTGAGGCTCAGGGACCCCCTTGGCTCATATGACCATTATTAAGTTTCAGGAGACAAGTGTTTGAGCTCCTCTAGATTAGAGCTGTTTCTGGCCTTCAGCTCTGGCCCTGTGCATTTTGGTCCCAAACACCCTTTGACACAGCTGCCTACCATTTTCTAACAAAATGGGCAACTGTTCCCAAATTGTCTTGCATCAGCAATGTTTGGGTAATGCATCTCTATTTTATACAAGGTACACCTAGAGAGAGAATACATAATGAGCTATTGTGCTGAGGTATTTATCTTTGCAACATCGAGAGGGATAACTTAAGAGCAATGTATAGTAGCCATGAAGACAAATAACACAGCAGGGCACAGTATCATGTATAAAATATTCCCAGCACTCTAGGTTCCATTTCATTATTAGATTTTTAAAAAGAACCATTTTCTTGGTTAGTTTCCAGAGCTAGCAGTCACAGAGGCTAATTTCAAATTGCTTGAGGCCTTGGAAACAAAGATGTATTTGTGCAAACACTGGCTTAAATGCCAATAAAAAATGTGAGCAGGACCCACCCAGCCTTGTAAGTGAATGATGCACAAGAGATTTTTTCTCCTCACAAACCCCCATCTCCCCCAGTTTTTTTCTGTCATGCGCCAGTATTTATAGGCTGGCTTTCAAAAGGGAAAAATAATATTAGGCAGGAAAAAAGATAGCTATCTAGATAAATAGACAGATAGCTTTCTGTAGTGAGATCCTATTGAGATCTCGACTGTAGTATATTCAGGAAGGATGTGGGACAAAAGCAGGAAGTCCACAGCAGATCAGCAGGAATGGTTAGGTGTTTAGGTGTTAAAGGTTGAATTACTTTGGGATGCTTAGCCTAAAGAAAAGGAGTCTGGAGGGATAGCATGGCAGTTACTCACATACAAATCATTACAAACAGTTGCAGTAAGAGACAAAATAAAACATCCTTCATGTTCACAGTAAAGAGGAGAATCTTAAAAGAGAATGAGGAAGGTTCAGGTTAGATACCAGGGAAACATTTGTAATGTAAAGGTAGTAAAGCACCAGTACAGGTTACTGGAAATACTGTGAAATTCGCAGCACTGGAAGTCTGATGTGAATGTTTATCTAGAGACAAAACCAGTGCAGTTAACACTGGTTTGGATCAGGGACTCGGGTTTAGAAGATTTGGACTGTGTAATCTTCTAAAACACTTTTAGACCAAGGATTTTGTGATGTGTTAAAAAATGCTACATAATAAATATATGCCTAATTGTTAGTGATAAAGCAGTACAAATATAAAACTAATCATAATCATTCAGCAATGCATTTTATCCCAAAACTGTGAGCTTTTTTTTTTAGATTACGGTACTAGCTGGTAATAGTGTGATAATTTATTTATCCTAGTTAGAGACAAATGAGTTATTTTATGGTTAATTCAATATGTAGACTTTAGACACTGTGGAGTAGAGTTCAAGCCCCTGCTTTGCAACAGAATCTGTTACCTCAGTTAATCACTTGCTCCCCTTAACTTTAGTTTTTCACCTGTAAAAGGAGGTCAACATCTCTTCCAGACTTTAATTAGTTACTGTAAGAATATGCGGAACGAAAAGCGGAAGTCAGCTGCTTCCAGGGGTGGCCAGACACTTTCTTTAGACAAAAAAAAACAATGAAGATGTTAAGATTAAAGTCCTCACTGCCTACTGGATTATGCATTTTTCTTTTATTTGCAGCGTGGAGCTGGTGGTGGTTGTTGTTCCTTTTAAGTGCATTTCTTCAGTTTCCTAAGAGGACATAATTATGGGATTCTAGCAATGAAACCAAGGCTTATTCCAGATAAGAAAATTTGAAGGATGGCTAATCTCTTTGCTTCCAACAGATTAAATAAATTATATCTATTAGTGTAGTAGTAAACCACTTCTTTTAATCAAGCAGCATAAGATGAAGCTGGAATGATTTGTACACATCATCAGAAATAAAAGGCCAACCTTAGCATATGTATCATTTTATTACAGTTTAGTAATTTCCCAACACAAATGAAATGTTGAGTTCTCATTTTATGGGTAGCATTATAATGAAGATTAGTTATTTAATATTTCAGGAGAGTAAGCATGGCAGATGTATAAAGCTATTGAACTCTAAAAGTGTTTCTTGGACCAAATGACTCTAATGACCATTACTTGGCTGTGAATAATTATTTTCAGTTAAATATATTTGGGGTTATGTCTGCATAGCCTGCATACACGTTTCCAGTGAGGTGGATGAGAATTTAGGGACGGCGTGGAATAAAAACAAAGCTTTCATGCCTCTAAGGAAATCTCTACCTGAACTGGTCAGAACCACATGCCTAAAGGTTTTAGACTGGCTCTTTACTCATGATGGCTCAGCACTCAGGCCTGACAAGATGAAGTACAAGCCTTCCACTGGCATTAGATTCCCACTACCTAGAGACTGTAACGACCTATTAATTCCTCAAATTCATTCACCTGAAAGTGCAAGTGTAAGAACTGGATGTCTCTCCCCCAGGGGAGAAGGCTGCACGAGGAAGCAAACTCAGACTGTATTTGATCTTATCTGCAAGGTGATTGAAGTGCAGCACTCTGCACAGGTGTGTCTTGTCTCTGTAAGTCCTCCCCTTGGCTCTTCTGTGCACAGTAGTCTCTGACAGACTTTCTCGGTTTAGTTTGCAGTCCTGTGAGCTGAAATTGGCCCTCTTCTTTCTTTTTGGTAGTGTTAAATGTCAGTTATTTGAGGATTTGTAGCCGTAAAGCACTTTTTTGACTGTTCCTTTTTCTCACTTATGGTTAGAGGGAGTGGCATGTGTATTTTTAACTAGGAGCTATAAAACCTATAAAAAGACACGAGGCTTAATGTTTTAGCTGAAATACAGTGGGAAAAGAATCTGTCTTAAGACTGTTATTAAGAGCTTGATCTATTTTTCTAATACAAGATTATTAATAAAGTAAAATTTGCCTGTTTGTGAAGATTTGATCCAAAAGCAAAGCATAATATTTCTAATAACTATATTTGTTTCACTGAAGCCCTCCCTCAAACCAGCAGACTCTTTTCCCAGACTTCACAGAAATAAAAAATGGAACACTTCTATTTGACTGAAAAATTTATAACTCATTTTGGTTTTGATGGACTTACCATTTCACATTAAGTTTAACACATTTCAGGATGTCACTATGAGCCTGACACACAGAACTGCTGTAATAACTTTTCTTCACTGATGCTCAATCTTGGGGCATATTCAGTGCTTCCTGTCATAGCTGGACCCACAGTGTGAGGTAGATCACTTTGCATGTGTCACAAACGCGCACTCATGCCTACATCTGTGCAGAAGCCAAGCCTGCAGAGAAGGCTGGATGACTCACCTCTAGTGCTTCTCACTTTTTTGCCAGCTAGGTTGGATACAGGGGCCTTTTTTTACGCAAAGATTTCCAGGATTGTTGTCATCATCCTCCACCTCCTCTCTCGTTCTCACAATCTCTTTACTTTTTTTCTTATATATAATGCACATAAGTTCATAAGTCCACCTTGTTTTGTTCCAGTCATGTGATTCTGTTCATGCCATCCTCAAGTTATATGAAGACAATGTTCATACAGAAATTGATTAAATTGTCTTTTGGTAAAGTGAGACAAACAAGTCTGGTTCACTGACTGTCTGCATGCTACAATATCAGAAGATCTAGATATTCTTCAGAGCTAGGACAATCTGTCAAGCAAAAAATCCTAAAACCACACTTAAAAGCCATATATGAATCTTTACATAATGTGTAGTCTATTTTGACAAGAACTGTCCAAACAATTTGCACCTTTCAGTAGGGTATTGCATAAAACCAATATTTCTGCAAGAATTTATCACTAAAAGAAATTGTGTTCTGTCTTGACAAAAATAAGGAAGAAAGTTATTCCTATTTTAAAGTCTAACAGGCTGAGGGTAAGAGAAATTCCAACCCAAAATCTGGTATAGCTCCTCAGGTTCAATGGAAACTTTTTTTTCTGTAATTCATTGCATTGAAACCCAGGGAATTTGGTGGGACAACAAATGGTAGAATAACATGCACAGTTATTCCAGAATCAGGAACATAACCCACACCCACAATCTTCACTTTCAAGTCATTATTTTGTCCAAAGAGATCACGTGCATCCATATAGCTTTTGTGTCTCTCAATATGAATTTCATATTCCCTGTAGAGAAATATACTAATAAATTATGTTTCCGGTTGTACATTCAGAAGACCTAATTTTATAACTTTTTGAATGAGCATGCAAATTTAATTGTTTTTCTTTTTGGTTCTTCATTGCAAAGCAATCTTTTGATGGAGGTCCCATGACATATTTCAAATACTTTGCTACAACATTAAATATTTTTGTGGTACCTGAATATTAGTGGTGTAATATTATATTCTTATGTGTTTATGCAGTTTTCTTTCACACAGTGCTTCAATACATCTTTATTGGCTTAGCTATTTCTGCAGGATGTCGCCAACATCGGCATTTAAGAACTCTTTTGATAAGTAATGTTACAAAGGTACTCTCTTCTGTGTTTTCGTTTGCACTGGGGACATAGGTATTGCGAAAGAAAATTAGGAAACAAATAAAAATGGTCATCTGATTGTCTGGAGAAGAATCAACCAAAAGGTGTATAAACATAGACAAGTTAAATTGTGTATCACAATTCAGTGAGTGATTATTTCCACAAGTTTCACCAAGACATTAGTTATGTCCTCTCCAGTGCTTGATGTGTGGACTCATCAGAAAGTTCAAGGAGATCAGAGATGCAAAGAAAATTTATGATCCAGCAGATCTGGTTCTGGGAAGTCAGATAAAAGGACGCTGTGTCTCCCTAGAAAATACTCTTTGGAAAAGAATTAATAAACCTAGGCAAAAAAGCACTTGTTAACTTAAAGAAATGAAAATATTTCTACTTTAAATACAGCTTCCTGATTATTGCTTTCATATTTAAATTGCCAAGTATATTCAGGGCATGATATTAGAGTACTGATGACATCATGATCTCTATTATGTTACTATGAAGGGACTTATGGAACCTACATTATGGAAATTTTTTAGGGACAGCTTGTCAATCACCTCTTAGGGAAGATGAATTACCAGTGGGAAAACTTCAGAGAGTTTTCAGAGAGTTCATCTATAGAGAGACCTCTATGGATGAATATGTGCTAGGTTGTGCTGAGCAGTCAGTTATGTGTTCTGATGCTGCTTCAGGAATTAGAGAGCCTCTTGCAGTCCTCTATAGCTCTACATACTTTGATGTTGTGGCTTACATAAGGCTGCAGTGACCACTTCTCAAAAACTTTCCAGACAAATAATCTTCTCTTTGTAAGCACCCGTTTCCTCATTCATTCTTCTCATTTCCTGGCATTACAGTTTCAAAAACTGTGAGATTCCTGAACGGAGGAGTTCTGAAAAGCAAAATTACTGAAGGGTTGCCCTACAATACTGGGTTGCAATTGGGAACAGCAAGAAAAGATGTGGTCCAGGATGTCCTTCAACAGAGCTTGGGAACAGAAAAATTCCCTGCAGAAACATCTGGAGCTGTACATCTCACTGGCGGATCACCCAGGAGATAGAAGAGCAGATATTACAAAGGAAGGCTGAAACTTGCTGAACTGCAAGAGCAACTAGAGGCCAACCCTGTATGCAGCTTTGTAATCCACACCAGTTCTGGCTGTGGAATTGTTGACTCTGCTCCATTTCCCTTGAACTCCAAGAGTGGTCCATCTATGCTGCCAGTGCAGCTGGAATGTCAGTAAGTGGGCAGGGGTGTCCTAGGGCTTACCAGGAACCCTGATGTTCTGAGAACCTGTGCACTGCAGTGCACAGCAGAGATTTGAGATCGGACTCCTGAACACAAGTTGAATGACTTCTTTGAATGCTATGGAGCCAAAGTAAAAATCTAAGTACTTGAATTCAAATTTCTAGCAAAGAGCGTTGCCAAAGATGAAGTTTTGAAATTTCTCCAAGCATTTTTCTTGAACCAAGCTTGATGCCTCAGGTGAAAAATGACATTAAGCCAGATGGCATAGCTGTAGAAGCCGTATGAGTAAAAAGAGAGAGTCCTAGAAAAGGAAGTAAATTTAAATGCTAAAGAATAAAAATAGAAAAAAACATCTACAAAAAGAACTAAACTACACTGCAGAAAGGTTTGAACAGTGTCCTAAGTTACAAGTAAATTTCAAGCTAGTGGCTGAGAGGAGCCAAGATGACACAAGAATGAGCAGGGGGTGGACAGAAGGGGGTGACGGATGCCACTGTACCGTGGCTAGGGTAGAATGTGGACCTCCCCACCACTGACCATGTATGCCCTCAACCTGGGAATGTACCTACAGACAATCACTTAGAGGAGAAATTTTAACTATACAGAGTATTCTACTCCGGCAGGTGGATCACTTGATTGAAGCAACGCTTGTCTCTACAGTGACAGCAAATAATGAAAGCAAGATAAGTATGTGAGTTGGTTGTATTTTTGAAAGGTACTTCTTATTCCTTTCCTTGAAACATAGCCATAGGTGTTTGATTTCTTAACACAAAAGGCAATCACATTGCAAAACGAAGATGAATGTGTCTCTATATTTCTAACACGCAGGTGCTGAAATATTTCTTTCTCAGTGTAAACACGCACAGTGCCTGAAGTACAGCTAGTTGCAGCAAGTTGATGGGCACTAAGCAACACAAAACAGTAATTCATCAGCATTGCCAGGCTGCAGACTCAAGGCAGAGCAGCAGCTGCTAACAGGTGCTTTATACTATAAACCATTATTCGTGTTCAGCCTCTTCCCATTCATTGCTGAAAAATGGAAAATTTGATATTACCACTCCCTGCAAACTTTTGACAGTTTAAGTCCCCATTGTGGTTCTGTTATACTTAGCGTGGGTTGAACTAGAAAGTGCAACACAGAAGCACAGGAGCAGTGTTTGCTGAAGTATGACAAAAACGGACAGAAAGTTATACAAGCTATGAGGTAGCTGTGGTTCATCTGCCACAACGTGGACAGGTCAACATTCAACAGAAAGAATGAAGGTTGTGGTTTCATGTGGCCAGGGGTGACTCACTGTCTGAAAACACAGATGGTAATGGGCTTTTCTGTGAAAAAGAGCAGAGATGAACCTACCTTTTTCACTGGCTCTGCACGAAAAACACAAGATGAAATGCAGACACTACCATACACTGCTGCAGCTTTCAGCAGTCCCATTCCTCTACAAATGAAATAGCAGCAACATTTTTTAACCAACCCTGGCCTTGTTTTTGACTTACAGATGTCTGCCTCTGCACTAGTCTTGACTTTTAAATAAAAACAACACAAGAGAGTTAACAGATCAAAGAACCAAGGAGGGCTATAATAAGGGGAAGAGCATTTTATTGTGGTAGGGTGTTTTGTGTGTGTGGTTTCAGATAGGCTATTAAGCCTTTATTTTTTTCAGAGTGAAGTATATTCTTGTGAAAGTTCTCTCTGTTCACACTGCCCTAAGATAGGATGAATTTTATTCCATTAAAGATTTCTTCCAGTGATATACACTGTTATATAAAAGCAATAAAAAAGGTTGATAAATAATGGTTGCTAAATAATGATTACAGAAAGGGTTTTACAAACAGCAGTAGATTCAAGAGGTCAGGAGTGAAAAAAGAAAAGGATCATTAAGCTAAGTAAGAACAAGCTGCATGAAGAAGCAGTAAAAAGTGGCCCTCATAAATGTAAAAAAATTAAGCATTAGGTTTATATATTCTAGCCTACAATTTCATTCTAGAAAAAATGTTTATAAATTAATTCGTACACCACTGGCAGGAAATTTATCTTCAAAAGCACTGGCCTAGGACTAATCAAGTAAATGTATGTCTGACTGTCTTAAATCAACAAGCTTTTCACTCAAGTTAACAATAGCTATTTTTCCAAGTAAAATTATTTATAGCTGTAAGCAATATTAGATCACGTGCAGGACAAACAACCTACACCATAATGACCATTACTGAACAACGATAATTTTACCAAAGCTTTTGATTTTGTCTTTGTTGTCAGAAACTTTCAAGATTCAGACCAACAAAGTGTCTGACTACAAAAAAAAACCCAAAACCCAAACCTAAATAAATTCACGTGAACATAAACTGCCTTAAAAATATCCCAGAAAGGACATCTTTGGAATGAACTTACATTCTAATATTATTTTCTCTTCTGTTTCTCTTAGGACATCAATATCTCTTAGGACTCAACATTTTATGTGTAATGCAATTAAAATGTTAAAGCTTGATAAATAATTTTATAAATTAGTTAATGTTAGATGTGTAAACTTTACTGCAAACACTCAGCTGGACATCTTATCATGTAAGTCCTTTCTTATCCAAGACTAGAATTTTCCATTACTGGAAAGAAAGAGATATTTCTTGTGGATAAAATACTGCAGTTAAGTCTCTGAATATCTGAGTTCATTCTCAGATTCTCAGGTGCATAAATCCGTACTGAAGACTTATCAGAGTTATTCTGTTTACCTGTTTCAAGTTAGAATTCCTCAAATGAGAGCTACTCAGGCTTTAAAATAATTTTCATGCTGCTGTGGCCTCATTTATACCATCTTCATTTCCATTGCACTGAGGCAACTGAGGGAGTAGCTTTGCACAATATTAAGCTGAAGTACTCTAGGAATGGTTTTCCAAACAATTATGAGTGTCTTTCTTTGTCCTTCCTATAATCCCCTGTTGGAACCATTGGATGTTAACGGAAGACTAGAGGCATTAAAGTGGCATTTCAGTGCTTGTGTTAGTGCTTCATTTGTGATTAGCCTATACTACCAGAGAGTCAACTATTTTGAATTAAAAATACCATTTCATCTGAGTGAGGGGATGTGCTTGTGGGCATAGGATCTTGAACTGGACACAAACTCTTCTCAGTGGAACAAACCTACTAGTGCAACCTCCAGCAATTATTTAATCTCTTTATATCCCAATAACTCCATCTGAGAATTGGAAATTATAACTTTTCTCCTCCATGCTTTATATGCCTTATCTGTTCCAAGATCTTGTAAGACCAAAAAAACATCTGGTGTAAATGGAAGACATTTTCTCATTCACTTCAACAGTTTTTAGATCAGGTTTTGAGACACAGGCTCTTGAGTGTGAGAAAACAGTCCAGTACATTGGGACCTGTATATTGATTCAATGTGTAGAAGCTTATGTTTAGAAGATAGTAAATCGCCTTTGTGAAGAGTTCCAAAAAAAATTTCAAAGTATTCTTTACCTTTCTCCCTTATAACAATATGGCTGCTTCCCTATGCCCAGGAAAGAGGAACCACTGCATCAGTTATAGCAATGCTCAGTTCAAGCTATCTATATGAACAGGATTTGATTCAGCACTGAAAACTGCTGTTATACAAAGTGCGCTACAAGACAGCAAATTTGATTGTGTCAGTTCAGTATCTATGCCATTGAAAAACTGAAGGAGGCAACTAGCAAGCACTGCCTAAGTGAAACAGATAATACTTTAGACGTATTTGACTCTGGATATTAGAAAAGTCACTGTTGTCACACCCTGTAAAATATTAGAAACTTGGTAAATAAGAACACTGTCTAGCCTCGTACCTGTATCTGCCATGCAACAACATTGTCAGATCACAGAATCACAGAATGGTCAGGGTTGGAAGGGACCCCTGGAGATCATCTAGTCCAACCCCCTGCCAGAGCAGGGTCACCTGCAGCAGGTTACAGAGGACGGCGTCCAATCGGGTTTTGAATGTCTCCAGTGTGGGAGACTCCACAACCTCCCTGGGCAGCCTGTGCCAGCGCTCTGCCACTCTCAAAGTAAAGAAGTTCCTCCTCATGTTAAGATGGAACTTCCTGTGCTCAAGTTTGTGCCCATTACCTCTTGTCCTATCACTGGGCACCACTGAAAGAAGACTGTTCTCATCTACCTGGCACCCTCCCCTTAAGTATTTATAAGTATTGATAAGATTCCCCCTCAGTCTTCTTTTTTCTAGACTAAAAAGCCCCAAGTCCCTCAGCCTTTCCTCATAAGAAAGATGCTCCAACCCCCTAATCATCTTTGTAGCCCTTTGCTGGACCCTCTCCAGCAGTTCTCTGTCCTTCTTGAACTGGGGAGCCCAGACCTGGACACAATACTCCAGATGCGGCCTCACCAGGGCAGAGTAGAGGGGAAGGATAACCTCCCTCAACCTGCTGGCCGATAATGGCAACCAGAGGTGAAAATAAAGATCCAGGTCCAGACTGTACCTATTATGTGCATTGTTAGTGGACAGTCATTCATCCACTGCCTAAATAGCTGTAGTTTGCATGATTTTATTGAAGCTACAATACACATGTAGTCAATACCCCTCAATCCCACGGTTTCTCTTCATACGATTGCGATTGAGACATTTATCTATAGAGCTGATGATGGCTTTTCATATCAATATTACTCAGCTCTGCACGTGTGCTGGTAACAAATTAGTTACCAATGATTGATACACACCTCATTGGAGTCCATGTAAGACCTGTATTGACTAATGTGGACAAAACCATCAGGTTTTTGCCGCTTCTACTGATGCCAGCTAATGAACTCCAGCCTACAGAAGTAGTTCCTCATTAGGCTCCAAGGGCATCAGTTTGTACTTTCCGTTCATTTACTTTTGGGGACACGGCTAGATTATCTTTAATCTCTGCTGTGTCATATGGTGTAGTGGACTCACTTATGCTTTCCTGTGTTCTTTTTATTTATACAGCTGAACAACCTTTTGCTATTTGTTTAATTTCCTTTACAAAGTCCAGCTCAGACTGACTTTTGGCATGCCTTACATTATCCCCATACTTCTTGATCTGCTAAACATAATTGCATTGCTGAGTGAGACTTTTTCCTGTTCCTGGTAGGGTGTCTACTTACTCCTGTGATTTGCTTTGTGGTTTTTATTCATCCAGTGAGATCCAGAGCCCTATCCTAAAATTTCCCCCCAAGTTCAGAATACAAATTCCACACAGTTTTTTGTCCTTTTTACACAATAAGATTTCAAGCCTCCAGTTGTTACTCTTTGATCTTTTCATTGTAACTGACTTCACAAATCTTGACATGCTCTTTCACACCCCAGATGCCAGCCACCATGATATTTTCTCAGCAGTCAGAAAACAACTTCTGGCCACACAAGCAATCGAGACACATCGTACCTTCTAATAAAATGCATGCACCAGCCCATCAACCAGACAGCACATCTTCCACTGTCAGCTTCTTTGCATTACCCACTTGCACTAGTCTTAGATGACTTGCCTAATAATACTCACCCCATCTAGCCTGGTCTTTTTGCTGCTTTTGGACACATCTCATGAACGTCAGCCCTTCACTGTTCAAAGGAGGATTCACAGACCCATAACTGAAGTCTGTTGTATACTCATTTATGAACCCTCTCTAAGAAATTCACCTATAATATCTCACCTTGCACTTAAAATTTGGAACTTTGCTTTTCTATACATTTGATCTTAAAAGTATCAAATTCATGGTATTTACAGTTTCAATGTCCTGTCAAAACCCATACATTTTAATGATTAATTCATGTCATCAAATAGAGCTCTTTCTATCTGTATATATCCTATCCGCAGCCAAAGAGGCCAATTCATCATGCCCACAAAATGTTGACCCATTTTCCTGACAATCCCTTGGAAATAAGTAATAGGTCATATTAATTTTGTTCATGTTAGGGAAAGAGGTCATACTAACCACCCTTGGATACCCCTCACACTATGACTGCTTTGCATGCACACCGTGCTATGCATCAAGGTTGTACTGGAGGTGACTCACTCCTTTTCAGCCAGCAGCTGCTTCCCGACCTTTCAGACAAAAAACTTAAGTCTAGTGAGCGCTGCTCCCTTTTGTTGATGCTATTTTCCCTGAGCACTGTCGCCTGTTCTTGGTTTGATGAATGTCTCCTTCACCTCTTCCCACTCTCTTTTTGGCCTTGCCCACAGAAGTCTTTATACTTTGTATGTGGAGGGTCCAGTAGTTGCCAGCTGACCCTCCTGGCTCATTTCCATGCTGCCTGGCACCACTTCAACACCAGTGAACATTTTTTTGGCAGCTCACACTGACATACGTATTGGTGAATCCCTCTCACTCCCAGGAAACAGTGAGGCCAGGAATGATCCTGGCCACAGCCAAACCAATATACAGAGCATCCAAGAGTGAATTGACCCTTGGTTGTTTCAAACGCTGTGCTACACACATGAGTTGGTGCTTTGAAAATGGGTTGCATATTGGGCCATACGGAGAGGGGCATTAGAATGACTGGAACCACTCATTTAGGAGGAATCAGCACCAGGGGCTGAGGGGCCACAGCAAAGAAGGATGAGGGGGTTCCAGTGTGGAGGTGTGGAGGCATATAACTGCTATGATGATGAATTAGGCTGGTAGGAGGAGTAGCAGTGGCCAGAGATGCACACTTCTCCTCTACAATCTTTCTATACCTGCAAGGATATCTTGACTTCTCCAAATAAGTGAGACGAGGCTACAAACCAATAGAGTTGCTTCACTCTGCAAGAGAACAGTGGAAAGAACAGCTGGAGAGGTGCCCATGGCACCAAAAGAAAAATTTTACAAGGTATTTTTAAGTCTTCTAGCTGTGCATACTGCTGCTTGGCAGAGGTACTGAACAAATCTTACAACCAATCTTTGTTAAAATGTCACCATCTTTAATGCAAATAGGTTTACTTAGTACACGACCTCACAAGAAGTACAAAAGAGGACTACTGACTCAGAAAACGAACCTATTAAGCTTTAAGATGCAGCAAGGACACTGGAAAGAAAAAAAAGAAAAAAATACTGTAAAATTTTCATTAGAAGCATTACCTTCTCAAAATGTAAAAGTTTTTGGACAGTAAGGACTGCAAAGCTTTCATTATCAAAGCCATTCTTATTGTTTATGCTGTATAATTACATTTAAGACTAGAAAAGTAAATGAAAACGACCCAGTGAACCCATTAAAACAGCAACATTATCTGAAAAGCAAATTCTAATAATGCATAAATTTAAATCTCATAATAATCTCATAATAGGAGAAGAACTCCTATTATTTCAGCATATACAGTGCTGGCATGGGGTGTAATTTAGCTTGAATCCCACAGCTCTGTCAGACCAACCAATGCCCTGAGTGCCTTGATAAACTACAAGGAGAACAGATGCATAATAAGATAACTCAGACAGCTTGCTAAAGTTTCATCTGCCATTGGGACACACTTGGTACAGGCAGAGCCCTTTGCCAAGTCTACTTTCTCACACTGTATAGATGGCGGCGCTCCAGCAGCAGCTCTCATCTTCTATCCAGCTGCTACTCGTACACACAGTCTCAGAAAGAGAGATTTTATTGTGCATTAATTACAAAGGCCTACAAAGAACAATAGGACCTACTAACTACTCCTTAGCAGGTCGTTCAGTACTTTTGAAAGCACATTTTTAAAAGTGCTAGAAGTGGCAAAACTCAGCTCTACTCACAGAAACTGTTCGGTGCAAAGTGAACCTTGAGCTCAAAAGAATGTGAGGACTCAACATCAGAAATAAGGATTAGGATTTACTAAGCTCTAAATTTTTAATAGAAAACTCTGACACTAGAAATATTGATTTTCTTACTGGTAGTTCTTGATATCATTGGACTTCTCTGACTTCTTTATACATGTTTTTCTCCATGTACATTTCCATTGCAGAGGCTTAACTCTTCACTTGAATTGCTCCTCTAAATTGCCTAACCTTGAATGAGTCATGCTGTGATGAGGCATCTGAGCTTCAAGTGAGCTTCGGATCTGCTGTCCTTGGTCATGTATGTCTCTATGATTTCTAGGAATTTCATCCCACGGTTTTGTCTATTGCAGCAAACCAAGATTTTCTATCATTTCTCTACTGAAATATAGTAGGAGAACTTTTCTGAAATTTCTAGATGGTATTTTAGCTTCCAGGTTTACCCTGGAGAAAAGAATGCTCCGGGGACACTTTAATGTGGCCTTTCAATATTTAAAGGGGGCTTACAAGAAAGATGGAGAAAGATTTTTTACAGGGTCCTGTAGTGACAGTACAAGGGGCAATGGTTCTAAATTGAAAGAGGGTAGATTTAGATTGGATATAAGGACTAAATTTTTGATGATGAGGGTGGTGGGAGGCTGGAACAAGTTACTCAGAGAAGCTGTGGATGCCCAATCCCTGGAAGTGTTCAAGGTCAGGTTTGACAGGGCTTTGAGCAATCTGATTTGGTTGAAGGTGTCCCTGCTTGTGGCAGGTGCTTTCCAACCCAACCCATTCTATGATTCTGTGATTCTATAATTCTATTTCTTTGCAAAAAGGCTCAAAGGACGAGCAATACCAAAATACCAGCTCCACCTAAAGAGCAGAATAATTTTGCTAGAAGTACTTACATTAAGATTTTAAATCCTTTCTTTTCCTCCATTTCAGCTGTTGCACAAACACTCAGACATGGGGTCTTTACGTAGGATAGCACTCACACGGGGAATTAAACCTCTCAAAAAGGATGGCCAGTCCTAGACTAAATGGTGCTATGAGTCTCCATTGCAAGGGCCCTTGCAATGGCTCATTCCAATGGATTGGATGAGACTACCCAAACCACTGTGCTGATGAATTCTTGTGATTCAGAGGTTTGTTCCGTGCGGTGGAGTACGTGGCCTCTCAGGGTCTGTACTGTGATGACATGATTCTGCATGTTTCTTACTGGATCCCACACCTATTTATTATGAGTCCTCCATTTTGGTATATCTCAAAGCTGTCTTTCAGACTTGACAGTCCCACGTCTCAGAAATTTGCAGATTCTTTTGGTATATTTTATGCAAGTGATGCATATCTTGCATTTTTTAATATTTCCACATTAATGCTTAGATTATATCTGCCATCTACAGAGAAAAAAATCAGCATCCCATTAGTTTGGAGGTTTCTTTTTATTACAAAAAAATAGTGTCTTAAAGTGAAGAAATAATGGTGCAAACATTTATAAATGATGATTCTGTGCTTGCAGCCCAGAAAGTCAACCGTATCTTGGGCTGCATCAGAAGAAACCAGCAGGTCAAGTGAGGTGATTCTACCCCTCTACTCCATTCTTCTGAGACCCCACCTGGAGAACTGCATCCAGCCCTGGAATCCTCAGCACAGGAAAGAAATGGACCTATTGGAGAAGGTCCAGAGGAGGGCCACAAAAATGATCAGAGGGCTGGAGCACCTCTTCTATAAGGACAGGCTGAGAGAGTTGGGCTTGTTCAGTCTGGAGAAGAGAAGGCTCTGGGAGACCTTATAGTAGCCTGCCAGTACTTAAAGGAGGTCTACAGAAAAGATGGGGAGGGACATTTTACAAGGGCATGTAGAGATAGGACAAGGGGTAACAGTTTTAAGCTGAAAGAGGGTAGATTTAGATTAGGTATTAAGAAAAAATTCTTTACTCTGAAGGTGGTGAGACAGTGGAACAGGTTGCCCAGAGATGTTGTGCCTGCCCCATCCCTGGAGGTGTTCAGGCCATGTTGGATGGGGTTTTGAGTAACCTAGTCTAGTGGAAGGTGTCCCTGGCCATGGCAGCGGGGTTGGAACTAGATGATTTTTAAGGTCCCTTCCAACCCAAACCATTCCATGACCCTATTCTACGATTCTTCTGAGACATTCCTAATTTATTATTTTAAAACTCCCAGGAAGGAACAGAAATTCTTTTGGTATTTTATATTGGTAAAAAATCTATCTCTTATTTTGGCTACCAAATACATGTAAATAGTATAATTGTGAAATGAACTCTTTAAATGCAATACATTAACCTTCATTTACTAACAGCCTTTTGCTTAAGTAACTAAATTGTATCCAAATACTCCACATTTCTTACTGCAACAAATTGGCATTGTCCAGACACTAACTGAAGATTACACAAGCATATGTGCTTCTGGTTAGGCATCGAAAAAAAAAAAAAAAAACAACTTGAATTTCAGTTTAGGTGTACCCTACTGCATTAAGCTTCCTGATTCCATATTTTGGGTTTGAGGTTTTGTGAAGCTGGGGTATGATAAACTGCATATATACTGTTTCCCTTTTATAGATCATGAGTAGGGCAGGCTTTTTTGTAATATGATTTCAATCCTAAAGTGAAAGACAATGCTCCCAAGTTTAGTCTGGTGAATTTAGTGAAAATGTTGCTTTTGCAGTGAGCATGGAGTGAAGATTTCTGGATTATGGTCTTGGAGGCTACTAAATTATCCATAACTTTTTATGGTTTTTTTCAGCATTACAAGGCTGGATTATGGTGAAAATGAATTCTTTTCATACCAGATCCTTCAAAACAAATACTGTTCGTTTAGTCAAAACTGAGATAATTTTCAAACTTTGTAATTTCTCCAATCAGCTATCAACAGACTTCAGAAAAAAACAAGTTCCAGGGCCTGAATATGAATGAAGAAAAACTCCAGAAACAGTTTGGGGAAAAAAAATGTTTTAGGATGGGATTTTTTTCAGCACAAAACCAGACATGTCAATGATATTTTTATGTCCTTTTTACAGTCAGTTGCAGAGGGAAGCCAACCAATCTGCAAAAATTGTACATGTACTGTAAGTGAACAAATATTCTTCCTATTGCCTGTGATGTTTGATCTCACAGTCTAGAAGAGAAGCAGAACTATATTTAATGACTCCCACAGCCAGAATTTCAATTTAAAAAACCATCCCTAAGCTCTATTGTTCTTTGAAATATGAAACCCCCATCTTGTTTTCCTGCTCAGAGAGCTTGAAACGGATGACGGCAGGATCCTTCCATTAAATCACTGACAGGTAGCCGCCTGCCAGGACCCCAGCCAGGAGTCAAATTCACAGGGGTCAGGGGTGGAGGTGAATGTTATGCATCCACAGACAAGTCTCATAATAAGCAAATACAGAAGAGAAGGTTTTCGAGAAGCAACCTCTACAAGGATGTCAGAAGCAGAGATTAGAGAATGGGGAAGATGTGCTTCAGCCCATTGTAATTCCATGGTAGGTGATGAATTCTATAACTGAAAGCAGTCTAAGGATACCGTTAAGTGACAGAAATACTGGAGACATTTTGTCAGCATCTCGATTACCAGGTCCACAAAAATAAATTATTCATGGGTTGCTCATGTGCTATGTCACCATCACAAAACAGTTTTGCTAGTACTGGCTTTACTATTTCATTTCCTGGGCTGAATAGCAGATTCTTCACTCCCACAGAAACATTCACACTTTCTGTTTAAAAGAGAAGCTGAGGTTCATCACTGTAATGTAAGTAGCATAAATATTACTTCTTTTGGAGTTTCGTCTTTACCTGTGCAGAAAAAATGAGTCTTTGTATATATTCCTATGTTGGGGCGGGGGGGGGTAAGATAACACAGAAGCCAACGGCCTTTCAGCTGCTCTTACCCCAGCAAAGTCTCACATAGTTTAATGTGGGATAGATGATAATGGAAAACTCTGCAGAGCTGGTCAAGAAAAGAAGATAACTGAGTGCAGAACAAGTGCATTGCCAATAAAGAAGATGTAAAATTGAGTTTGTAGGAACTGAATGGGGTAATAGAATCATAGAATCATAGAATAAGTGAGGTTGGAAGGGACCATTAAGATCATCAAGTCCAACCGTTAACCTACCCTGATTTAAAAACACCCACTTCTAAACCATGTCCCTAAGCACCTCATCTACCCTTTTCTTAAACACCTCCAGGGATGGTGAATCCACTACCTCTCTGGGCAGCCCATTCCAATGTTTAATAACCCTTTGAGTGAAAAAATGCTTCCTAATATCCAATCTAAACCTGCCCTGACATAACTTGAACCCGTTTCCTCTTGTCCTATCACTTGCCACGTAGGAGAAGAGGTCAGAATAGGGAATCTGGATCACAGAATCTCAGAATCACAGAATCTCCTAGATTGGAAAAGACCTGTAAGATCATCTAGTCCAATCATTAACCTAACGCTGCCAAGCCCACCACTAAACCATGTCCCTAAGCACTATATCTACATGACCCTTAAATACCTCCAGGGATGGGGACTCCACCACTGCCCTGGGTAATGCGTTCCAATGCCTGATGACCCTTTCAGTAAAGAAATTCTTCCTAATATTCAATCTAAACTTCCCTTGGCGCAACTTGAAGCCATTTCCTCTTGTTCTGTCACCTGTTACTTGACAGAACAGGTCAACTCTCACCTCTCTGCAACCTCCATTCAGGTAGCTGTAGAGAGCGATAAGGTCTCCCCTCAGCCTCCTTTTCTCCAGGCTAAACAGTCCCAGTTCCCTCAGCCGCTCCTCACAGGACACGTGCTCCAGACCCCTCACCAGCTTTGTTGCCCTTCTTTGTACACGCTTCAGCGCCTCAATGTCCTTCTTGTGGTGAGGGGCCCAAAACTGAACACAGTACTCAACATGCGGCCTCACCAGTGCCGAGTACAGGGGTAAAATCACCTCTCTGGTCCTACTGGCTACAGTATTCCTGATAAAGGCCAGGATGCCATTTGCCTTCTTGGCCACCTGGGCACACTGCTGGCTCATGTTCAGCCGGCTGTCAATCAACACCCCCAGGTCCCTCTCTGCTGAGCAGCTTTCCAGCCACTCCTCCCCAAGCCTATAGCGTTGGTGGGGGTTGTTGTGGCCAAAGTGTAAGACCTGGCATTTGGCCTTATTGAAACTCACACAGTTTGCCTTGGCCCATCGATCCAGTCTGTCTAAATCCCTCTGCAGAGCCTCCCTGCCCTCAGGCAGATCAACACTTCCATCCACTTTGGTGTCATCTGCAAACTTACCGAGGGTGCACTCGATCCCCTCATCCAGATCATTGATAAAGATATTAAACAGGACTGGATATCTATAAAAGTAAAGCAGGAGAAAAGAGTAAAAGCTTTCACCAATATCCTGTGCACAACTGTGATACTTTTGTGCTGGGGTGGAGCACAGCAACTCTCATAATGAGGAGTTTGCCTTCATTTCCTTTTAGCATTCTTCCCTATTTTCCCCCGCTTCATGTTCATGTGGTTCAAAAGATAGGTGACACCAATTTATACTAGCTTGAACTTATTCCTGCTATATCCACTCTGCAAGGAGCTTATTTAACTTGAAATGCAAAACCATTTCACATTCCAGCACCTAAATGTCTATGTAGATAGTGGAAGAAGTGAGCCATTTGCAGTTCAGATGATGGGCTGTGATTTCATCAGCATTTATTGATAGGAAAGAGTTTGTATATATTCCTGTCCTAGCCAGTAGTCTTAACTGAATTGAAAATTTCGGTTATAGTATCCTTTAAGTATGGCCATCTCTGTTTTATAAAGATAAACTTTATTTCCTGGAACTCCCTGGTGAAGCATTGTGTTTTCATAAGTGAGGTATCTTGATTACATTTTGCAAAGAGGGATTTCTGTGTCTGTCACATTGTAACATAAATCACATATCATGTAAGAATGCATCATTTAAACTCACATAGGTTTATGGCATGCAGTGACAGCTCTTTCTCTCTAGAGTCCACTGGTCGTTTGATAATGGTCTTGGACCTTGACAGTAGTGCCTTTAGGCAATTGACCTACATGGGACATGTATCAGCAAATGATGTTGACTGTAAATAAGGGAAAAAACATACATGATGAAGATAAATCTTCCTTTCTTACTAACAGAAGAAAGTGGTAATAGGTGTCCTCGATTACTGATATACAGACAACTTGAAGAACTAAAAGGTTGTTTACAGTGAAGTGGCAAAGTGCTGATGGAAAATCCCTTTGGCAGCATGGGAGGAAATGGGGAAGTGAACAAAAGAAACAGTCCGTGTAAAACTTCCTGCCTGCATAAAAATCCTACATCGACCTTCCTATCTCTACGGAAATTGCAAGTTAAATGCTTTGTCCCTCAGATTTATTATTTTTAAGTGACTAAAATTTATAAAATGTTTCCAGAAGTGAGTGGCCATTTATGCTAAAAGCCCCACAGCATGACACCAATATGAGACTGGGAATTGCAGAAGTGCCATTGTAACAAGGCATTGGTAAGGCCTCATTTGGAATATCATGCACTGGGCTGGTCATCTATGCTCATGAAAGACAAAACTGAACTGGAAGAGGAGCAGAAACAATCTATAGGATTAAGAGAAAGCCTTACAATGAGAACTTGCAGAGCTTGGGTTGTTTAGTCAAGCAAAATAAGAGATGGAACAGGATATGAGGACTCTAGAAATATATCTTTGGATGACTATCAAGGAGAGAAAGAATGGTTCAAGCTAAATAGAAGCACTAACATAAAATCAAATTACTGTAAATTGGTCATTAGTATATCTATTCTGGAAATTCCTTTTAAGAGTGTCCATGTAGGCTATGGGAGAAAGTGAGGCTAAATTTGTTTTAAGATGAACTTCAGTATATGTATGGAAAGAGCTGCATGACAGTGTAAGAAAATGTCTGGGGCTAGGGAGTTGGTGGCTCACTTCAGTCCCCTAGACAGAGGCAACTAGTGCCGTGTCCTGGGACACTGATCCTGGACTCCAGCTGCCAGTCCAGAGAAGTTCTTCTACAAGATCTGGGTAGTATTTGCCAGACCTGTACACATTTTTCAGCTAAGTTACAGCATCTCAAATGGCATTAGGTGACCATGTTCAAGCTTCTGAATCAGGCTGCGAGCACAGGCAATCAAATTTCATATATGTCATGTGTTATGTAGGCAGACACATATCATAAGTACCAGGATTTTGGTGAGCTTGTATTGCATTTACATTGTGCTCTCAAGGCTTTTTACTTATCACATTTGGAGGCCAGGGAGGATTTCTCTAGGTGAATGCTCTAGTTTCTAGGGGAGGCAGGTTTTGCTTTCAGCTTTGAAGCTGAAAAGTTTTGCCATAGCTGCAGGGAGGAAGTTTACAAGATACATTTGAGGGTCATAGTGCATTACATAGCTTCAGGCTGGTGCTAAGGGTTAAAGAAGATATTGATCAGGAGAGGGTTTTTCTCCCAAGTTTGACTTAAAAGGTCTTTTTTTCTCTTGCCTTTCTGTATATAGAGGAAAGTAGTCAGTCTTTAAGCAAGTTTTGTTTAACATATACTGTGCCAGTACAGAGGCTGGAGATAGTCTCTCACTCGTGCTTCCCATGGCACAGCTGTGACACTTGGCCTGTATGTCGTGGTTTATATATAAGACTCTAAATTCAGTACAGGGTAACAAAGATGCTTTGCAGTCTAGGGTATTAGGTACATGTTGAATCTCTGTAGCCTTTTGAACTAGAGATTTTTCCTCAGTTGCCCACAGTTCTGGGTGTTCTGACCTAGATGAACCAAACTGTCTGCAGATCATGACCTAGACTGTCTCTTCCAGCCATGCTCCTATTTTTATGTCCATATCAGCATAATAATCAATACTGAATGCTGGGAGAATTTGCATTATGCTACCCTGAAATTTTTGTGAATTCTAGCAGTATGTATTTTTACTTTGATTAGCTAGCTTCTAGACGTCTTTTTCCATGTGTCAGAATAAATAATTGTTATTTAATTTTAGATGCTCAGTGTTTGCTGTGGACTGGCTCTTTTCAGGAAACATCTCAATGTGAAGGATTTTTAAAAATAATTTTTTATTTTTTAATAAAAGTCACATACATACTGGATATAATTGAAAAATTCTCAGGAAGGTGTGTTGCCACAGTTGCATATTTGAAACTATCCACAAAATGTAAGTATAAAATAGCAGTGTGCACAGAGAATGTAACCTATACCATATCAAGTAGTGAATGTTGTATGTGCCATCTGAGTATTCAGTTGTTTTACCAGGGGCTCCTGTGTGATTCTGAGGAGGTAAGTGTAAATGGCTACGTAGAAATAAAAGCAAGAAATAAAACATTTAGAGAACATTTAGAGACTTCTTCTGTAAAAAAAAAAACCCTTCAACATACTTAATATCTGGGAGATTAGTGGGAAAATGTATACCTGACTATCTTTTCCCAGGAAAATTAGAACCAGGGTCTCAAGATCTTGGTCCTCAGTTTCAAAAGTCCCCTCAAGATAGAAGATTTTGGGGGAAGAAAGACAAAGCTACTTCCTGAGACAGCAGCTGCTTCAGGAGGAGACTGAATGTGAATCCGAGTTGTCACAGGAACACGATGCTGAGTCAGAGCACCCTTATGGGAAATGCCCCAGTTTAGGATGGGCGTGGGTTTACCAGGGAAAGTGAGCCAGCACATAAGCCATGACGCTGATCCACCATCCTCCTCACCTCATCAGGATCCCAGTGGAGAAAGCTGTAGCTATTCTTTCCTGTATCTCAGTCATTAGTCACAGCTCCCACCTGAGACCTGGTAGCTGACTCCGTGTGAGCCATGCCAAAATCAACAGGGTAGCTACAATCACAGAATGTAGGAACATATTAAAGGAAGCAGGAATTACACTAGCTATCACTTCTCATATTTTAGTTTGTTGCCCTGTCACTGGAAATAGAGGCTTCTGGAGCTGAAACAAGTATACACAAGTATAAATGTTTCTTTTTGCTCTGCTGTAGTCTAAGTCAGCTTCAGGGGTATTCAAAAACTCTCTTTGCCCTTGCCCTGAAATGGGCTAGCAGTGCTCACTGAGGTCCAACAGATCTCAGTTGCTTACTTTCTGGTGCTGAGCTGAGATGGAGACCCTGACTGAATCCATATGTCTGAGCTTTGTGGTCGTTGACATGCCAAATCTGGATACAAATGTAGCATGTCAACAGATATGTTGATGACTGGGCGCAGGACTAAGGTTCAGTCATAAAACTGTTGCAGCTTCCCCAATGAAGAGAGGCAGGGCAGAGGAAGTCTGAAGAAGACAGCTGTATTTGGCTAACAACTGGAGAGTGCTGAATTGTGTGTAGGAGATTACAGTGTATAGGGTATGGATTATTTTATTGCTGTTTTCTTATGTCATGCAGTGAGTGTTACTGTGAACAGCATCTTGAAAAGGCTGTTGAGTCACTGTCTGTTCCTGCTTGTAGCTCCCAAGAGCAGAACAGCAGGTACAGCACGTAACTCGGGCTTGCTGAAGCAATCCCAGCTTAGCACACAGGCATCTGATACCCAAGCACTCTTTTAAAAGTGTAAAATCCACTGGACTCAATCCCAGGCAAGCGAGCTCCTCTAAAGTCACATTCAGATTGGATGGTGGTACGGTGGAAGGATGGTATAATTTCCTTAATTTCAGAAGTGTTTTTAGCTTTGTCTTAGCAAAAGACTAGTAACATTTCTGTTAACAAAGCTAACATCTCATTTTTTATGGATTCATTGCATATTTATAAGCTTTGGTGCCTCTTCAAGCAAACTGGTAACACTTCCTTCTGCTATTTTTTTCATGATAGTTACATCAGTTTTAAAAGACCTGATTAAAAGAGTTTGTCTTTAGCATTGTTTCCAAGTCTAACCAGAACTTTCCTTATTATGTATCCTCTCCAGAAAAAAACAACTTTGTATCTTTTGAGAATGTAAAAGATCCAGAAAAACATATCTAATTCCAGAATCAATGTAATTGGCCTTTTGTGCATTCAGTCCACCAAAGCACTGCTATCAGGTGCTGCTTTGCACCATGTTCTGGTGAAAAGAGATCCAATAGAAGAGTTCCCATCCCTTCAGGAACACAGAAACTAACAAGGGAGCTCATTAAACACAGTCTGGAGATAGAAATAAACTTGTATTTCTGGAGGTATTCATCCTTTCTCACATCTGGGATAGTGGGACTCAGAGCATAGGTAGCATCTTTGTTCCTGACCTGATCTATCAGTTCATAGAATCATAGAATACCAGGTTGGAAGGGACCTCAAGGATCAGCTGGTCCAACCTTTCTGTCAAAAGCACAGTCTAGACAAGATAGCCCAGCACCCTGTCCAGCTGAATCTTAAAAGTGTCCAATGTTGGGGAATCCACCACTTCCCTGAGGAGATTATTCCAATGGCTGATTGTTCTCATTGTGAAAAATTGTCCTCGTGTCCAATTGGAATCTCCCAGGAGTAACTTGTACCCATTATTCCTTGTCTTTCCCGTGTGACTCCTTGTAAAAAAGGAGGCTCCGTCTTCCTTGTAGCCATGCTTTAAATACTGGAACATGATGATAAGGTTTCCCCTAAGCCTTCTTTTCTCAAGGCTAAACAAACCCAATTCTCTCAGCCTTTCCTCATGTGGCAGGCTTCCCAGTCCTTTGATCATCTTGAATGGTCCATCTCTGGACCCTCTCCAGCCTGTCCACATCTTTTTAGCATAGTGGGGACCAAAACTGAACACAGTATTCCAGGTGTGGCCTGACAAGGTCTGAGTAGAGTGGGACAATGACTTCTTTGTCTCTGCTGGTGATGCCCTTGTTGATGCAACCCAGCATCCTGTTGGCTTTCTTTGCCACAGGAACACACCATTCATTCATATTGAGCTTGTTCAGTTAGTTCATTCTGGGTTTTCCACAACTTGAATTTTCACTGACTTTCCTACATTTTGGTGAAGTTGGAGTTTTATAGCCTCAATTTGGAAACTCGGGTAAAGAAAACAGACCGTAACTCAAAATCTGACAACACAGTGTAAAACAAAAGGGGGATCAAATGCAAAGCTGAAAAAATCTTTGAAACACAGAATTTGTACCCTCGAATTAACAGCTTGGAATTAAACTGCACAGGCAGTGGAAGCAGTGACAGGTATCCAGGGAAGAGTATAGGGATGCTGCCCGGATGTGTAGCAATGGGGTCAGGAAGGCCAAGGTGCAGCTGGAGCTGAACTTGCCGAGGGGTGCAAAGAATAATACGGGCTTCTACAGGTATGTCAGCCAGAAAAGGAAGGTCAAGGAAAGCGTACCTGTGCTGATGAGAAAGACTGGCAAGCTGGTAACAACAGATGAGGAGACGGCTGAAGTACTCAATAACTTCTTTGCCTCAGTCTTCACTGGCAATCTCTCTTCCCACACCTCTCGAGTGAATGGACCACAAAGCAGGGACTCGGGGAGCAAAGTCCCTCCCACTGTAAGAGAAGATCAGGTTCATGACCACCTGAGGAATCTGAACACATGCGAGTCTACAGGACCTGACAAGATGCATCCCAGAGTCCTGAGGAAATTGGCTGATGTAGTTGCCGAGACACTCTCCATGATATTTGAAAAATCATGGAAGTCAGGTGAAATCCCCAGTGACTGTAAAAAGGGAAACATTGCACCCATTTTTGAAAAGGGTAGAAAGGAGGACCCTGGGACCTACCGACCTGCCAGCCTTACCTCTGTGCCTGGGAATATCATGGAACAGATCCTCCTAGAAGCTATGCTAAGGCGCATGGAGGACAGGGAGGAGATTCAAGACAGCCAGCATGGCTTCACCAAGGGCAAGTCTTGCCCGCGCAACTTTGTGGCTTTTTATGATGGAGTGACTACATCAATGGACAAGGGAAGAGCTACAGATGTCAACTATCTGGACTTCTGTAAGGCCTTTGACACGGTCCCTGACATCTTTCCCTCTAAATTGGAGAAAGATGGATTTGATGGGTGGACTGTTTGGTGGATGAGGAACTGGTTGGATGGTCACATCCAGATTGGTTGTGGTCAACGGCTCAATGTCCTGATGGAGATAGGTGTCCTTGAGTGGTTTTCCTCTGCAGTCCATATTGGGACCAGCACTGTTCGGTATCTTCATCAGTGATACAGACAGTGGTTTCGAGTGCACCCTCAGCAAGTTTGCAGTCTACATGAAGATGAGCGGTGCAGTTTACACACCTGAGGGATGGGATGCCATCCAAGGGACCTGAACAAGATTGAGAAGTGGGCCCATGTGAACCTCATGAGGTTCAACAAGGCCAAGTGCAGGGCAACCCCCATGTCAATACGGGTTGGGGGATGAAAGGATTCAGAGTAGCCCTGTGGAGAAGGACTTGGGGATACTGGTGGGTAAAAAGGTGGACGTGAGCTGACAATGTGCGCTTGCAGCCCAGAAAGTGAACCATAACCTGCATGGACAGCAGCTTTAGGGAGGTGATTCTGCCCCTCTAACACGCTCTCATGAGACCCACCTGGAGTACTGCATCCAGCTCTGGAGCCCTCAGCACAGGAAAGACATGGACCTGCTGGAGTGATTCCAGAGGAAGTTCACAAAAATGACCAGAGGGATTGAAGATCACTCCTATGAAGACAGGCTGAGAGAATTGGGGTTGTTCAGCCTACAGAAGAAAAGGCTCCGGGGACACCTTGTTGTGGCTTTTCAGTACTTAAAGGAGGCCTGCAGGAAAGATGGGAACAAATTTTTAGCAGGGCTTGTTGTGATAGGACAAGGGGTAATGGCTTTAAACTAAAAGAGGGTAGACTTAGAATAAATATAAGAAAGGATTATTTTACAATGAGGGTGGTGAAACACTGGTATAGGTTTCCCAGAGAGGTGGTAGATGCCCCATCCCTGGAAACACTCAAGGTGAGGTTGGACGGGGCTCTGAGTAACCTGATCTAGTTGAAGATGTCCCTGCTCACTGCAGGGTGGGGTTTGGACTAGATGACCTTTAAAGGTCCCTTCTAACCTAAACTATTCTATGATACTATGACTCTATGAAACATCTTTATAGCTGTATTAGCCATCATGTGGCAAATTCCTTTTGTGCATTAATAAAAAATCAAAATCAATCATGATTTTTTTAAAAAAAGAATGGGAATTTCTTATTCCATTTGGCAGAGCACTGAGCAGCAGGCTACTCACACAGGTACTGTCATCTCCTAAGTCTTATTTTCTCAAGTGCCACAGTTGTCCTCTACTTTAATTTTGACTTTCAGGGTACCACTTTCCTCAGACCTATGTCCTTGGCCTTACTGCTTTGCCAGCTAGTGGTTGTATGAATCAGCCTAGGGAATAAAAGGCTGATTTCTGGAAGGCAGACTTATGGAAGACAACTGATGATGAATCACTGAAGTTAGTAGGTGTTAGTCATTAAAATTGTTCTTAATGAATGAATCTCACAATGGTAAAAGCAGTACTCTCCAGGCAATGATGGAAGTGGCAGGATGTGCTCACGCAATGCATGGAAATGACATGACAGAAAATATCATCTAGGTTGCAGCAGCATCTGCCTCTGCTCATTCTACAGAAGTACAAAGAGATTACATTTATCACAACATAAATAAGCACAGAGAAAAATAAGAGGCAATAAGGCATGTTTGCTTCCACATGCCACAAAGAAAGAGCAGATAGATACACAAATACAAAAGGGAAAAGTAGGGTGTAATGAAGGCTGACTTCTCACAGACCTTGATGCATGCATAGGTGGTCAGGTCTCTTTTGCAAACATCTCTTGGATAGGAGACAAATTACTGAATTTAAATTACTTAAACTATGTCTACCTGAGCAGGTAGTGTGTTTCAAAAGGAGAGACTCTGATAGGTAGAAGAGTCGGTGACAAAGATGTGATGTCCACATCCAGTTTAAAGTTTTTGCCAAAAACAAGATCTAGTTTGATCCTGCTTGTTCAACACCAGTTAGCAGTTGGAGTGCAGACATCTTCCTGCAGCATTTCTATCAGTTTAGTTTCATAAAAACAGAAATCCAGTCTGCATGCTCTGAGACCATTCCACAGTGTGAGCTCTGAGGACAGCAGGGGAATTCACAAACTTGCTCCTGATCCAAACTAGAACAATAAGGTCCACAGATGTGTCTACCTTATGTCTATAGTGTATCTTTAGGACATTCACATCTGTGAGACTACATTCCCAGCCTCCTTCAATTGCAAAGTAAGATACCATTATTAAGGTATTATAACCCAATAGCTCTTACATTTCTTTGGCTGTGGTTTTATTGAAGCCCATAAAAAAGAGTCATATCTTCCTTTCTGCTAAGGGCCTGATTCAGCATCTGCTGAACTCTGTGAAATTCCTTCTGGTGATTTCAAGCAATTATAGAACAGCCTCCAGGTAAACTGCTCAATCATTTGCTTTGAGTTGGATTTTTAAGTGAATTTAATTGTTATTCAGTAGTGCTGTTTTGTTTCAGAACCAATGCAGGACCTATTTTGTATTGGCAAGAGTAAAGATTCCTTCTGCTGAGAAGACAGGAGATGGTAGAGAGCCAACTACAGTTTCTGTAGTTCCAGTGCTTTTCTAACACCTTCCAACTCCAACACCAACACCTTGGCAGCTGCTGCAGCAAAGTCTGACCTTAAGCACTGTATCAGTTATTACATCTACTGCTCTCTGCAGTTGCATCTTTTTTCATTTTTGCCATGAGTAGGTGTACTTTACATTGCCTTTTTTCCTCTATTAGCCCAAGTCTGGCAACAGTCTAATTTCATAGCCAGTACAAATACTACTTAGGTTTAACAAAGAGTCAAATATTCACTCTTGTGAAACTCACAGTTACTCCATGCTTCATGTTGGTCTGTCTAATGCTTTGCTTCCCTCTGTGCCCATATTTACACCATTACATCATGAGGCACGTGACACAATAAAGTACTGCCAGCAAAAGCCATGTCTCTGTCCATGGAACATATCTTTTTTCACTCAGCAGTTTCTTTGCTGCAATGGGTATGGTTCATATCCTCTAACTGAAAAGCAGGTCCCTGGAGGAAAGTGGTTGCTGCTCATGAAAACACAATCAGACAAAAATGATGCATTCATCGGTTTTAACTTTTAACATGATTCCATGATGACCTCCCGTCCACATACCAGGAACTTCTAACCTTGATGATGTTGGGCAACAGAGAGAATTAGCTAAACAAATGTTCTTTTTGTTCAGCAAGGCACTCCCTATATGTTCTACCATTGAGCTTTTTCATTGCAGAGTAGGTTTGTTTGAAGTAAAACTGGCAGACGATTTTGTGATGAAATAATTTTTTGTCAGAAACTGTTGATGTGTTGAAATAGAAAAGTATTATTGAGAAGCTCTCATGCTACTTTTAAAGGACAAGGCTTATCTGGTCAAACTCAGACGGAAGACAGATGTTCACTGACCTTTAAAGAGTTTCAGGCAGGCACGTGGGAGTAAGAATCCACCTATGACATAGTTGCTTTGCTTATTTCAGCCCATGGATCTGAACTTCACACTCCCACATACCCAGCAGGTTTTCTGCTCTCTGGACTATTAAGTCATCTTCCCTTATGCTCTCTCCAAACAGATAATGTAGTTATCCATGTGAAGTGGAGTATCTCCAACAGGAATGACTGAGAGAAACACAGAGATTTATTCAATAACATGCTTCAGGCTTTTGATTGAAATCTACCATTCTACGGCTCAAATATCTGTTTCAGTAATAGCCTACAGAAAGGTAAATACATTGAGTGAAATGCAGACAGAAAAAAAGACAGAAGTTCAAATCCTTTGGCATGTTCAGACTGAACAGTGCCTTTAACGGAGATCCAGATTCCTAGTGTGCCAGCTCTTGAGATATTACATATCAACGGATAGATAAATCTGACTTTTTTAACTAACAACTTTGAAATGTTCTAATGTAATTTCAAAGTATAATAGCCACACACACACTCCAAAACATCAAATCTGCACAAAAATTCACAAGGGGAAATGGAAAAGATTTTTTTCACTGAGTTCTTGCTTAACACAATTTTCTGTAACACAGGAGAGGGGAAATCAGTAGTGTTTTGCACTCACATGATCCTTTGAGATCTCATATTCCTTTAAAAAAGTTAATAAATTCATCTTCATGGATTCCTTGAGGTAGGTATAATCCTCATTTTGAAGATGGGAAAAATGCAGTATGGAGGTAATAAGTTCTCTGTATCAAATAAAAAGTCATTGGCAGAACTGCGAAGAGAAACTAAATATATAGCGCTCAGCCTTAAATATGGCATTACCCTTTTCCATGAAGTGTTCTTCCTTCCAAAGGTATCACAGTCAGAGTTGAAGGGAAAGATGCTCTTTCACCTCATCTATATTGCTGAGTTTTCTCCTTTTCTTCTGTTCTATGAGATGAGTTCAAGTACTGTCAAGGGAGAATTATCCAGATCATCCAGTCCTCTGTATTTAAAGTGTATCCCCTAATCAAAGGAGTTTGAAGTATTTTGGCCTGGGATCTCCTTTCCTAGTGTTGAACAGACTCTACTGTACATTGGAGAAACTGGGGTGGGGTATTTTCGTAACAACTTTTTCATTAGAGAATCATACTTCAACAAACTATTTCAATGAATCAGTTTCTTTTTTCCAATGAAAACACATTTTGCTGAGAAATTCCTAACTGCTTGACTCTCAGAATAAGTTAATAACCTGGACCTAAATCCTGAATTCCTTCCTGAGGGATGTTTCATCCTTTCAAAGATCTGATCTACCAAATAAAAAAATTTGGGAGTAGTACTAGAAATAACAGTGGTTTATCATTAGTATTTAGTTAGGAAAGCAATTTTGTTCATAGTGAAACTCCCCTAGGAACTTTCTTTTGACTGCAGTGACATCTACTGGTACTCAGAAAATTTTCTGCATATGAAGGCAGAATAAACACGCCAAAATGACACCAGGTATGGAGCCTAGCAGCTTGATGTTTTATTTCTAGGTAGGAGAGCAGAAAAAAACCAGAGATTTCAGAGTTCAGTCATGTATCCTCCCAAAGACTGCAGGCTTGCTCATGTTTCTTGATGTAAGAATAAATGGTTCAAGTGGAGAGAGCAGAAGTTCAGCTGTGTTTAAAAGGCAAAGAAACTGGATTGCTTGATACATGGGAAGCAGATTGTTGCTTACTTTCTATTCTGGAGTGAATGCAAAGAAAGAAAAAGACTGCACTGGAGGGAAGAATTCAAGAATGCGGAGGGGTCTACGGAAGCAGCAGTGCCGGCAGAGGTAGCAGTAAGCTAATGCCTAGAGCTGTCAGGCATCTCCCTTCCTAAAGCATTGAAATGAAACACAAATTCAGTAAAACTAGCACAGTGCTAAGCTAAGAAACTGAAATTTTGCACCCTTGAGCATCCAAACCCCACCTCCTGTTTTCTTTGCATGGTGCACAGTTAATCACTGTCCCCCCACAGAAGACCGGATCCTCGACAACACTGGGGATGCGTACATCTTCCTGCTCTTCGCTAACATAGTCCTTGTTCTACCTTTACCTTTCAAATAGATAGTGGGCACTTAAGAAAATACAATATAGGAACTAAGGATTTTTATAAGATACTCAGGTAGGTATTTTTCATTGTAAATTCTCTTCTTCTGTGTTTTGTTCATTTTGAATTTAGCTGTAAATTCATAAGAGGAAATATATGAGATATATTATACTTATGAAACATCACAAAACATGCCTTTGAAGCAACACAATGTATAGTAATACCCTCAAAAATATTTATACATAAGGATCCCCCTTATTTTCTTTCTCAAGCAAACAGAAAATCTTGTATACTTTAATTGCACTCTACTTGACAATATGAACAATGGAGAAAGTATTTTAAAATGTGTCCATTTCTTAATAATGCAGAATAATGGAATATGAGTATTTTGAAAATCAGTACTGAATATATTCAGATATCAAATGCTTACTTGGTCTTTCTGAAATGACTGAGAAATGTATCAAGACATATTGTCCAAAGACAATAATTTAATGCTAGTCAAAGTCAGAAAGCTGCATTGTCTAACACATTAAATTATTCTGTTCTGCTCTGCCTTTCAGTTAAAATCAAGAAGATATATGCTAATAAGAATAGTGGGCCATCTCTCTGGACTTTGCAACCTTCCACATTACCCATGAATCTATCCTGTAGCCATTTGGAGAAGCACTGGGAGCAAATGAGTTATGAGTCATGGGAAGAAGAAAAGGCATGTCACAAAAATTGAAATTAAATGCAAAGAGAAATGACAAGTACTGGAAATACGAGATGCCTAACAAGCGACAGATAGTAAAACAAGGCAAGTGCTGGAAATGGCAAATAATACAAGAAGACAAATACTGGGAAGAAAACACAATAAAATAAGAGAATGAAAACAAAAACAGAACTAATGGTATCATTGATACTAAGGAATTTTGAAAGGGTAAGACAAAAGTACTGAAACAAGCAAAGCTCTAGGGAAGATGCTAAATTAAGGCACAGTACAAAATAAAAGATCAAAAGATTCACTTAGAGGCTTGACCAGAAGCATCAGAGTTGTCATTGATGGACTCTTTGACTCTGTCTATTGTTTTTTGTGTAAATTGTGTACTCTATTCGATTCTAATCTCTTTGTTTCCTGGCATATAAGTACATGCAGATACTGTTTTCAGGACTGTGGCAGGTTTTTAAGATCTTTGGCCATTGTTTTAAATTTGGTCATTCAGACTTTGATTTACACCTCGAGTAGTTTTAATGACTTGCAGAAACTACACTTGCTAAGCAAGGCAGAAATTTCTCCAAGTCCGTTTATTGATTCTAAAGGAAAAAGAAAGAGAGCATGAAAATAAAGATGAAAGACCACAGTCTCAGCTGAGATATGTAAGCGTAGTTAGATGGCCTTCTGATTTATATTACTTAGAAAACTCACCTTGAGGTTCTGTCACTGTGAGAGAACTTCTGAGGGTGACATCTGCTAACAGGGCAAGGTCTAGGGAGGAAACAGATTTGTAATTAAGAGCATTATTTACTCGGCTTAACCTAAGCCACCTTTGTCAGGCATCTGCTCTGAGTCACACTTGACTGGACATTCTGTGTGCACTGACTTTACACAGAATCAAGGGAAGATACAGCAAAACTGAAAAGGCTTAGAAGTAGCTCCACCAACACATTTATGAAACAGGTTACTAGTGTGAAACTAATACACGAATGTGAGAATATTGGAGATCTTAAGGAAAAAGTAGAAATGAACTTTCCCAACTCTTATGGTCATGCCTGACTGAAGTACAACTAATAATGGGATTAAATTAAGAGTGAAACTTCCATCATTTAAATAAAAGTTGGCCGTATTGTAGAACTTAGTTGATTTTAGAGGACACTCATGAGGCGCTCTGAGAACAGGAACTTTCCATCTTAATGTATCTGAGTAGCTTTATATATAAGCAGAAAACTAAAAATTCACATAAGTGTCTGATGGAACAAGACGAGGAATTGGAAATTCAGACTTTTTCTCACTTGCATTAAAACAATAGTTTACATTGTTGCTTCGTATTTTCAAAGGGCCTTCAAGTGAAGACCATCTTCTGAGTGAAGTAATCATACAAAATACTTGCATATAGATAAGAATCAGCCCCTAAGCACAGCATACAAAGAAATGTATCTTTTTGCCCTTTTACTCTATTTTACAAGGAGTTTTAGTGTCTTGTCAATATGATTTTGCAGTTGAAATGTGGTATTTACCAGGATATTCACCTTACTAGCCTTTCTGGGACTTTTTTAAAAATTTCAGATTGAAGGGCAGAGGGCTTAATATAAAATATAAATTAATTACTTAGAAGATGCATGTAACACCAAATTACAGTGGTAATTCCAGTGTAATTCACGTGTAATTCTTGCAACTTCCCTGCTGCACAAGCCTTTCAAAATATATCCAGAAAAGAAAATGAGAATATTTAAAATGAGCTGAAAACATTACATCTAAGAACTTGCTGCAGCTTAATGTGAACTTTTGCTGAATAATAATACTGATTATCTATTCCGATGACACCCTTTGAAGGGGATAAGAAAACAGAATATGGAATAAATTATAGAGTAAATAAATATTTTAAACTCAAAGAGAAGGTTACTGCGGCGTTTCAGACTAACAATACCTTCCATATGGCTACAAATATTCTTTCTAACATAAATGGTGATAAAACCAAAAAATCACAAGCCCATTTGTATTTTCTTGTGGAATTTCCTTCCACACACAGAATTAATGCTAACCAAAACAAGGATGGCATGTCAAGAAAAAAGCATTTATAATTTAGTCTTCCACTCTTTAGTGATAGAAATCACAAATTTCCAAGTTTATAGTACTATGCCTTTTATCCAAAGATCTTGATGTGCTTCACAAACTTTAATTAAGCTTCACAGCATGCCTACCAGTCAGGCAGAAATTATATTATTTTCAGAGAAAGCGTAGCATGGCCTTCATTCCTTGCACCTCTGCTCTGATTACATACTGCATTCTCTCTGCTGTGATGTATTGTAGAAAAATATGTAATAGCAAAGCAAAAGGCCCCAGTGTGCCCAACCTCTATTAGTTTAACTTTCTTTGTTTTTATTTCTTACTTTTTTGATAATACTTTACATTTATTCTTGCATTTTTTAGCTTTACTACTGAATTCATATATGTATACCTAAACTGAGGTCATGGCTAAGACATGTTTGCTGTTTTTTTTAATTAGAAGGAGTTATAGTTTAGGTTGCATTTTCCCCTAGAATCAACTATGGAAAATATACATGGGAAAAGTGCACAGAGACTATATAGGTTTGCAAATTAATTGCTACAGGAGTTGCGCTTTTCAGAGCACAAATCCTCTTTTCCTACATTTGTAAGCATGTAGAACAACATGATCACTTTTTCTTTTGGGACATCTGAACACCTTGATAAGAAAAAGCGTACCATATTAATAAGTGATCACTCCTTCAGAGTGTGCCTTAGGGTTTATGCTTCATTTAAACACAGTGCTATAAAGAAAGCCACAGTTTTTCCAGGACAGACTGAGGAAGTAAGAGGGGCATATTCATTACCTTTTTGCTAATTGCAGTTGCAATTTTAGTGACCCTGTGATACATCTGACCAAAAAACACCTTCAGCTGGAAAAAGGGGTTTAAATGCAAGCCATTTGAATTGAAGTTAGATATTATATCTATAAATGAGAAAAATACATTTACAAAATATTTAAGAACTGCTGGATTTAAACCAGAGTGCAAATACTTTGAAAGGGACACTAAATTTTGAAAGCGTATGTTATCAACTCTCCTAGGCATCTATGGTTCAGAGCAACAATTAAAACATGTGGCTGAAATGTAGCATATGTAGCTCAGTCAACCAAACGTAAACCAGAATTCACCGCACAGTACTAAAACTTTGTAATATATTTAGTACTTGAAGAGTTAAGGAGGAAATCCGCAGGACTGTTGTTAAAACATGGGGGTGGGAGTTACTGTGTAAAACAAACTATAAAGCCCAAAGAAAGGATGTTTGTGATAACGAGGTCAAAGTATTTCACAAAAAGATTGAGAGAGTATGTATTGTCCCAACTTATTTTAGGTACACAAGATGTTAGTATTTAAAACCAATGTGGAAGGCAATGTTTTCTCAGAAGCAACAAAAGTCAAAACAAAATCAGAACTGGTAGCATGAAGTAGTTTCTGTTTCAACTGGTCTTCTCAAAAGGATAGTATAAATAGTACTTCATCCCAGTTAGCACAGGATCCTGCCACGGGCCCTCCTGGTGGGGCACGGTCAGTATTACCAGTTCCACTTGCAGGCTAGGAGATGCCTGTATCTGTGGCCCTCCTTAGTGTTGTTCAGTGACGAGGAGAACCCAGAAAAAGCTCTCCTTCTAATCTGTTTATGGAAGCGTACATACTTAAATGTTGATTAAAAAATTATCTGTAAGAATTTTTAGCTTACATGTAGTTATTGTGTTATCTTCTGAGAAAGCATATGTATGCAGGTGTGTGTCTGTATGTCTGTCTGCCTGCATTATTTTTTCCCTTATGAAAACTTTATGACTAATAATTTCAAGTTATAATTACTAAGTTTTATTTTAATAAAAGATATTATATATAAAGATAGATATACCTATCAATCAGACATAATTTTTCTAGCAGGATATATTTAGCCTCAGTGTCATTAAAATGTAGCAATATCTATGAAGAGTAAATTGCTAGCAAAGGAAATCTACCTATGAATCTGTATGTGTAAATCCCATTACCTACTAAGCTTAAACCACAACACTTTATAACAGAGCTCACAGCTGTCCCAAAAACCTCATTAACACCCTTCTCCCTTCCAGGGGTACCCGCACGCCGATTCTGGATGGCATTCCATCAAAAGTGTCACTTTGGGTTACGCAGCTTTGCTGACTGGCAGGAATTCACTCTGGCGTGAGTTCGCCGCAGTGAAACACCACCTAACTGGCAGCGTCCCTGCAGCGGGGGCAGCTGATGGGCTGAGTCTTGCCTGGTGCAAGGTAAGCCGCTCCCAGCCCCGACACTTGCGGCAGCAGCCAGATCCTGCCAGGCTAGAAACATGCCCCGATCTTCCTCTTCTGACAGGTTCGTCACAGGGACATTGCCTGCTTGCTCAGCTGCTTTGCTGAGGCATAGGCACGAGTTCCCAGGCTGGCAGCGTGGCTGTGGCAGAAAGGGGAGCGTGGTGCACGGGGCTCCTGGCTGCACTTCATTTGGCACAGCCCTGTAACCGCGTTGGCGCAGGGCTGCGCCCCAACACGACAGCCTCTTCCTCCACCGCTGCAGGGAGCAGTGAGAGTGAAACTGGAAATCAGAGAAGTGCCATTATCTCCCTTTCAGTAATACCTTCCTTCATATTACTGCAGAAAAAAAAAAAAAAAAAAGGTAAAAAGTCTTTTCTGGTCTTTCAGTTCTTTAGTTTTATGACATGAGTGTTTTCTGCCTACAGGTATTTTGTGTTACATGATGTGGTTTGCCAGAGTAGTATTTTCTATATGTATATCCATCTTATTTTAAAATTTTTGCATACAAACAGAAAAATTAAGCTGATTGCTTGCAGGTCACAGAATCTGAACCAAAAAATGTATGCCTCCAAATTCTAGGTATATGCTATTTACCAGCTTAGCCTCTGTAAAAATTCGATTGACCCTCCTGAGACAGTCTGGATACTGAAGACATAATAAGAAACCATTAATATTTTTATAACCTGCAAAATTTAAAAATATTTAAGAACACGCTGTCATGGCAATAATTGCTCATGTGACAGCAGCTCCTAAAAATACTCCTCAATTCATTATATGGTTAGCGTATATGTGATTCCCAAAAGAACCATTTCATAGAGTAGCACTTTTGAGGGCCTACTGCCAGTGCATCAATGGTTTTGATGCTATGAAATCACTGGAAGAAAATCTCTGTTATGAATATAAACATTTCCTTTGTAATGAAGGGGAATCTAACTCAATTTACATGATCAAACCCTTTTTGGCCCCTTGGAAAATCTGGTACCCTATAAAATGAGGTAGTATGGGCAGTGCCCACATTGTAGGTTTTCATAAACAACAGTAAACTTTCATCTATTTCTATTAACAATGTCTTTAAAATCAGTCCAGACTTACGGTTTCCAAAATGGTAGATACAGCATTTAACTCACAATAGCACTTACTCATAATATTCAGGGAATTCTGCTGCTTTATTGACGTGCAGGACAAAGAAAAAATTTGAGATCTCATTTAAAAATTGGCCTCCAAAGGAGTATTCTGATGTTCACCTGCAGCAGCATGACATAATTTAAATGTGATTTTTATACGCGTTAGAGTTTCAAAGAAAGGCATATAACTCCATAATAAATCATCTTGAGTGTTTCACTTGTAAAAAGTTGCTTGCCTGAGCATTGTGTCAGTAGCTTAGTTATGTTCTTCTGCCTGACAGATGTGGAATAGTGTGTAACACTAAGACACTGCTGCAGCATAAGCTTACTCAGCAATTTTCTGGTGGCAAAGTGCATTAATGGTAGAGTTGTTGCAAAGTATCCTGAGACAAATGCGTATTAATAAGAATTACCAGGGCTTGCTGGTTCATGGTGACTTTTGTTTTCATTTCATAGAAGAGCAGTGATTAATGAAACCTCTGTATGTGGGATAAGATTAGGGAAGAGAAGCCCAGCTTTCCAAATACAAGCAAGATCTGTGCATACAAGACATTGGGGCTGAGCTGTGACTCACCAGCCAGAGAGCGAGGAGTGAGGGATGAAAAAGGAGTGGCTCATCTGTTGGAAACAAATTGCAGGAAATCACTGCTCCAGGACTGGACCTGTCACCTACATGATGTATGAGCTTTCAGAGGCAGAGGCAGATGTCTCCTGAAGATACCTACAAACCCTATTCTAAATTAGTTTTATAACGGAAAAGCCACAATAATTCAGCTTTTCAGGACTTCCTAATCACAGTCCACCTATGTAATATCCCTTGGACAAGAACCTCAGTCTGCTTTGCTCATCCTGGGTGAATGGGTTGGACCAGAAAAGGTCCTACTAGCTGCATATCTGCTTACGTGAAGACTACTGTAAGACAACTACGGTGGCTGTTCAAGGTCTATAGGAGGAGGTAGTACAAGAATAATGGAGGCAGAGATGCAGAACACAGCCACTAACGCTTGTATTCTGCTGTAAGACTCAGCTCTGCCTGAATTTCAAAGGGTCCTGATTTGACTTCTGAACTTAAACATTTTTTCCAGGCATCTAGAGAGGTAGAGCACAGTTTTTTATCATGTGCCTCATCAGGAAGACTTGTCTTTCAAGAGATGTGTTTCATCAAACCACCACAGTACTTAGCAACCTTCCCTCAATGGCTGTTCTTGTTTTGCAAGCTTCTGTGGCTTCCAAGCTGTTCTGCCAGTGATCAAGTAAGATGGAAAATGCAGAAAAAAAAAATTCCCACTCTTCAGGATATGTCATCTTTAGCAAAGGCAGCACAAGCTTTCTCATACAAGCTTTGGCACTAAGGGGAAGAGAAGGACAGAGCCATTTTTTCCACTGCTAAATAAGGTTCCCAGGAGCTCAGGTACGCTGAGAGAGAACAAACTGTGCTGACAAGTGACTACTGTTCAAGACTTCATGTATTTTCTGAAGAAGCCATAAAAGAAATACCTGACTCAGAGAAATGTATATGTCTGAAACGTCTTTAGCCTTCATAGCCAATGCTTCTTTGGGGCTTTAGACAATCATACCCTAAATGGCTCTGTCTTTTAGGCACTTGCTCCCTAGGTTTGCAGGGTTTCATCTACGTGACTACACTGAAGGAGACTTCTCTTTAATCTTCTTTTTGCCCCCTTAAGCCTGGCCTGAAGTTAAGAAGTATAGAATATGACTCAAGTAATGCAAATTCTGCATCCCTCAACATTTACTTTGATTTTCCTTTCATAAACAAGTACAAATCAGACAACACACCAGAAAAGAAATAATACCAGAGCAATCATTTTAAAATACTTTTCACACCTTTGAAGCACAAATACAATTATTAATAGCAATTTTTGGCAAATAATTACCTAAGCCAATAGTTAATAACCTTTTCCAGCTGCTCTACCAAAAAGTCCTGTGCTGTCCTCTATCGCTGTAAGATGTACAAGAATACTTAAAACTGCATCAAATAAACAGCTCTATGGAAAGTAAAATACTGAAAGACCTCTTGAAATGTGCTTCTGTATGAGGGATAATCACTAAAAATATACTAATATGTGAAAAAATCTACTCCTAGATTTGTGATACAGACAGCAGCTTAAATTAGCTAGTCTATATTTCAGAGGGGAACAGTAAGAAATGCAGATCACAACACTTGATTATATTTATATTCTGCAAGTACTTGAGGAACACGCAGGAGGAAGATCTATCCCCGAGAGTGTTTTAATAAAGCTGATTATTTATACAGCTGTTTGAAAAGATGTGTCATGCTGCTCATCTGAAATGTCACATTCACATTCTCACTTATATCAAAACACAGCTAACAAGGCTTTTTCAAGTATTAATTTGAATGACAATAGTGACATCGAGTGGTCATCATTGTTAATTACTGCTGTGTATTGCCATGAAACCCCTGCTATAACGGTGTAGACAGTATACAGTCCTAAGTCAACTAGCACTGCTTGTACAGCAATTACAAAGGTGAATTCATTACCAATTGTCAACGTGCAGTTTAAATTCACAGTCAAGCATTTTAAACACAATCCTGTGTACAACAGAGCCCATAGTGTTCTGACCAAAGCACAAGCAGAATACAAAGGCAGAGCATCTGCCACAGGATGGGCTGCACCCTTAAAAAGTTGGCATCAAAAGTCCGAAGAACATGGCCTGAACAATAGAAGCATTCACACGTGTGTATCGTCAGGTGTGTGACAAGCACCAAATTCTGGCTAATTTCTGGCTCCAGAAGTGCTTCCCTACCACTTGGTCTTGGTGCTTGCTCTAGCCCCACTCAGCCTCTACGCTGAGCCCCAGTGCTGCCCGTGTGCCCTTGCTCCTTGAATACTTTATACCTGTGCAAAACAATTGGGGTGTGCAGGCTGGATGGGTGCCAGAGCACACCCTCCAGCCAGTCACCTTGCTTGGATAATTGGAGAACCAGCACACCTCATGCCTCAGAAGCCAGCCACGGTGCAGCAGATGAAGTCACCAAGACTATCTGTATAATTGAAGTTAATCGTGTACATAATGGTTGGAGCCATGTGCTTGGCTTTTTGCATGGCTGAGAGGGCTTCACTGGACGGCAGGAGGGCAAAGATCACCCAGTAGTCAGGGATACAATGAATGCTCGGTGAGGGGTTTTTGGTGTTTATTGAATCCAGGTTATGTTCCGATTCTGTTGTTTCTTTCTTCACCCCCTTCCCAATGCCCATGGCCACAGTGTGACAGAACTTCTCCTAAAATTCCTCATCTTTTTCAGTTCTCTATTACTGTTTTTTAATAGTTACTTTCATTTCTACATTTAAAAGCACTATTTCCTCCTTGTTGTCCTTGCTGCTTACGTGTGAAGGCTGTAACCTTAGCTGTGAGCGCAGACACCTTCTGGCAGTGAAAACCTGTCAGAAATCACTGGAGCTTTTCACAGGTGTGGGTGCATGTGTGTAGCTCTCATCCAGAGCACATCTCAGACAATAATACGCTCTCTGCTTACTTACTTCCATATTGTGCCCTGCATCTGCAGGCCAGGCCTTTAACAGAAGGGTCTCCTTGGTATGTTGAGGGAACATGCTAGGAGTCCAATGCAAAGACTTTGATCTTCAGGTTTCAAGGAGGGAGTGCTATTTTGTCTGTATGATGTGCAACTGCTTCTACACCTGGTGTGAAACTTTAGAGGAATCTGAAGAACAATGCAGAAAAGGAATTTCTTTTTATATAGTCGTAATAACAGCCCATATGGATAAGCAACTCCTTTCTCAAAGACACACGGCGTGCACAAAATGTCCTGTTTCATTTGTCTGTTGTTTTCTTGCTCTGATGCCCCCAAGTCATTATTCACTGGTATGCTACGTTGAAAAGAAACAGTTTCCATAGCATTTCTGTAAGAACACTAATTGAGAGCACTACACTAATAGATATTTACAATGGGACTTAAAGAGATGAAAAACACTTGGTACACACACAGCAGGCCAAGATATCAGATATCCTTCTGCAACTGAGATGGTTCTTGCATGGTCCTGCAACAGTGCCCTCCCTGAATCACCCCAGGGGACAGACAGAGATAACCAGCACAAGAGAGAGGGAAGATGGCTCGCAGGCTCCCAAGCCCATGTTGGCGCCCAACACTCGAACGTATAGTTTTTCCTGTCCTAAGCACCCATCTTGCCAAATGGGACCCAAGTCATAGCCTGTTCGTATAAACATTTGGAGGAGTGGAAGAAGCCCATGGACTGGGACAATAAAATCTGTTAAGGGACAAGGTTAATGAGAAAGTATAAATCTGCCTGTTGGGTACAAAGCTGGTTTAAGTATATAGTATAAGCTGTGTTGCTAAGAAAGGATATCAGTAATGAGAATTAGATAAAAAGGATGGTTAAAACACGTACAAATGTATTAAAGTATGTGGGACCTGATCATGATGCAAATGGTATGGAATAAGGGGTGGAGACTGTATTGGGTCTGGGTGGGATGGAGTTAACTTTCCCCATAGCAGCCGTCATAGTGCTGTGCTTTGTACTGGTAGCTAGAAATATGTTGGTGACACACCAGTGTTCCGGTTACTGTAGGCAGTGCTCCCATAGCACTAAGGCTGTCTCTCCAAACCCTCCCACCCCCAAAGACCAGTAGGCTGGCGGTGGGCAAGAGGTTGGGATGGGACATAGCCAGGACAGCTGACTCAAGCTGACCCAAAAGATATTCCATACTAAATGACATTGTGCTCAGCAATACAAGCTAAGAGAAAGGAGGGGAAGGGACACTGATCATTAAAGTGTTTGCCTTCTGGAGCAACCACTACGCATACTGAGGCCCTACTTCTTGGGCAGTGGCTGGACATTACTTGCTGATGGGAAATAGAGAATAAATCTTTTGTTTTCCTTTGCTTCCACACACAGCTTTTGATTTTTCTTCATTAAACTGCCTTTATCTCGACCCATGAATTCTTTTTCATCTTATTTTCTTCCCCCCTGTCCTGCTGAGGAAGGGAGTGGTAGAGTGGCTGGGTGGGCATCTGGCAGCCATCCACGGTCAACCTAGCACTCCATTGCACAGAGCAAGACCAGAGAGTCAGCTCTTCCCTGTAAGAACATTACTCCAAGGTATTTCTGAAAGGACTCAGGCAAAGTACAGCCCAATTTATTTATTTTCCTATAAGTGCCTCTCTAGGTGCCCCGGCCATTTCCATCAACAAAGTAATAAATTATCAGGATTATTTGTGCTTTCTGTGACACCAAAACAGGGTTGCTGCAAAAGTATCCAAAAGCTTAGAAGCAAGCATCTACTCAATAACAGAATAAAAATAAAATCTCAAGTAGTGCTCCAAAAATGTAGAATGACCATGTTTTTCAAAGTATGGATACTTGGACACCTGAAGATTATGATAATTTTTTTTAATGGTCAGGCAGACATAGCTCATAAAACAGTGACTTACAGAAGAGCAATGTATGATGACACTCATTAATAAGCACGGAAGACTTCAGTGAGTTTAACACCTTCCATAAGCCAACCTGAGGCTACTGTCTTCTTCCTGCAAGTCTGTTTGAGTCAATGGCTTTTTTAAAAAAAAATTCGCCAGTAATAATTGAATAAAAAATGAATAATCACAAATCTGAAAGATTTTTAACTATCAGATGTATAAAACCAAGTAGTTTTGCCTGTCCTTGTCCTTGTTATTTTCTCCCTCTTTCCCACCTATTCCTTGTACTCTTTAATTATCTTCAATCAGTTTTGACACTATTTAAGAAAAGAGAATCTACCCTTTGTTTTGTTTTTATTACTTTCAGTACAAATATTTCTAATGGAAGTTTAAACCTTTGAGTCCTAAAGAAATAATAACAACTTTGAAATAACAGGAACTTTGAACCCTTCCAGTCTTACAGAAGCAGGTTAGATTAAAATTAAATTAAAAAGGAGGCCTATGGGGGGTGGAAACAGGGGTGGGTAGCCTGGAAGGAATACAGAGAAATTGTTCAAGCAGCCAGGGATCAGGTTAGGGAAGCTAAAGACCAGATTGAATTAAATCTGGCCAGGGACATCAAGACAAACAAAAAATCCTTCTGTAAGTATGTCAGTGAGGAAAGAAAGACTGGGGAAGATGTGGGCCCTTTCTGGAAGGAAACAGAAGAGCTGATCACCCGGGATAGAGACAAAGCTGAGATATTCAATGACTTTTTTGCCTCAGTCTTCACTGGCAAAGACTGCAGCCACACTAACCATGATGCAGAATGCAAAGGCAAGGACTGGGAAAATGAAGAACCACCTGCTGTAGGTGAAGATCAAGTACAAGGCCACCTGAGGAGCCTGAAGGTGCACAAGTCCATGAGACCTGATGAGGTATATCCGTGGGTCCTGAGGGAACTGGCAGACGAAGTTGCTATGCCACTATCGAGGGCAGCCCTGAGGAGAAGGACCTGGGGGTGCTGATTGATGAGAAGCTCAACATGAGCAGGCAATGAGCAATCGCAGCCCAGAAAGTCAACCATATCATGGGCTGCATTAGAAGTGTGGCAAGCAGGTCAAGGGAGGTGATTCTGCCCATCTACTCCACTCTTGTGAGACCCCACCTGGAATACTGCACCCAGCTCTGGAACCCCCAACACAGGAAAGACATGGACGTGTTGGAGTGAGTCCACAGGCGGGCCATGAAGACGATCAGTGGGCTGGAGCACCTCTCCTATGAGGACAGGCTGAAAGAGTTGGTGGTATTCAGCCTGGAGAAGAGAAGGCTCTGGAGACCTTATTGTGGCCTTCCAGTATCTAAAGGTGGCCTACAAGAGAGCTGGGGAAGGACTTTTTACAAGGGCATGTAGTGATAGGACAAGGGAGAATGGCTTCAAACTGGAAGAGGGGAGATTTCAATTAGATATCAGGAAGACATTTTTCACTTTGAGGGTGGTGAAACACTGGAACAGATTGCCCAGAGAAGCTGTGGAAGTTCCATCCCTGGAGGTGTTTAAGGCCAGGCTGGATGGGGCTTTGAGCAACCTGGTCTAGTGGGAGGTGTCCCTGCCTTTGACAGGGGGGTTGGAACCAGATGATCTTCAAGGTCCCTTCCAACCTAAACCATTCTACGATTTTATGAAAATTTCCAATCTCAACTTGTCTCAAAAGTTCTCACTGAAGGAAAACTTAAATGGGATTAACTTCCCGTTTTGTCACTCAGGAAAGGTGCAATAGCAAAACAAACTTCTTATTTGTTTTAAAACCACAATATTTTCTGATTTGAAAAGATAACTATTTTTCAGGTAATGAAAAGCTTCTAAAATCATACCATCTTGATAGATTTGCCAGAACTAACCTATAAGAACAGTTCCTGGGATGTCAGTACCACTGACTAAATCACAGTTGTTTTCTTGGCCAGCATCTACAATATTTTTATTGATGCTTCTATGTTGGCATGAAAAGGATTCACATCCTGCATATTTCCTCCAGTATTTCACCTTTATTTTGACTACATGTACAGCACAATTACAAAATAAATACTGTCAGTTTGAAGGTCATGTTCCAAACTAATTTGTATTTGATGCTCTTAAAACTTATTCTTTATAAAACATTTGAAAATTTGGTTTTGATAAATTTGCTGACATATGGATATATACTAGAGATTTTCATTTATAGGAAATATTGACACAGAAATGTATTTCCCGTTTACCAAATCAGACAAAATTTCTCTTTTTCATTTAAGACCACAAGGTGGCATGTGAAACACACAATAAACATACTTGAAAGAAAATAGCAGAAAACAAGTACATAGTTCTAATGAATGACCATTACCTGAAAATTCAAACAGTTTAGGAAGCAGACTAAATTTTTGGTGGTGATTTCTCTTTTTCAGTCCAAGCTCTTTACATTGGAAAAGGAATAAGGTGCACAAGCCTTTTATTAACAAGAAGGGACTATTCTTTCTAATATAAAAGTATATTAGGACATTCTAACACAGATACTGGTTCTTGTTACCCTCAGAGGTAAAATACAGAACAGTCAGTGTAAACTTCAGAAAATTTCTTCCATGATTTCCATTCAACAGCTATAAGAACCAGACAGACCATTGTGTATACAGCTGTGGTGTGCTAAATCTTCATCTTAATGAAAAATTCATTTAGAGGTTTTGTTAAACTATATCTTAAAACACAGAAATACAGCATCTGGTGCCATTGTGCTACACCATGGAAGGTCTGAGCCTCTTCACGCTGATGTCTGTTTGAGTACAATGAAAAAATTTTCACTTACCTTACACACTTCTGAATTCAGCAGATTCAGCAGATGTCTTTAGGATGCCTAAAGGACACTAAAACTGGGAGTGTGTTAACTTTTAGGAGCTAGTTGTTTGGGTGTCTTCTTTTTATACGCTTTATCCATGATGGTAACAGCACATTTTCGCCATTGCCAATAAAGAGTATACCACGTTGATGTGTCTAGTTTTCTGAATCGCACTCTAGGGAAACACCTTCATTCTGCAGATCCCTTCAAATGCATCCCCAAACCCAAAAAATGTCTTTCTCCCCCATCCCAACTACCAGCTCAGCCTGTCTGTGCTATTTTCCCCTATACAATGGTGAGTTCTGGTAACTCTAGGTCTGTTAAATCTTACAGACTTTTTATATATTGGCCAAGTGTCAAGAAGCTGATGGAAGACCCCCACAAAAGAGGTCCATGTGGTCCAGCCTAGAGACTTGGGAAATGGTCATGCTAATACCTATAGACATTCAGAAAATTTGAACCTGTAGGAGTGGTGTTTGGTACCCTGTGCATGTGGGCTGGTAAATGGGGTCCTCATTTAATATCTGGTTTACATATATATTATTAATTAAAATATTCCACCTTCATTTTGGGGGTATTTTTTAAGACCTTTTTCTGGAATTTACCCTCTCCCAAACAGTTATATTTGTGCTGAAAATATGCCTTATGTTCTCTCCCAAACAGTGACATTTGTGCTGAAAATATGCCTTACGTTATTCCCAGATGACACATGCTAATTACGTAGACAAACAGGAAGAGAGGGCTGTGTGTTTATGCTCGAAAACCAAGAAAATGATTAACGGGGTTGATTCATTTTGGCCTACTATAAATTCCTCAAGATATAAGTACTGTTGCTAAAAGCCATAGACCTTCAGCAGAATACTCATCAGGAATTATCCACTCCTAAAATGAACAAGAATTAATTGCACTTATTAACAAAATGACTAAGGCTTGGACCATCAGTGAATGGGGTTGAAAGTTGTAGTCAACAAACACCAGGAAGGGTTTATTTCTCTCTTGGAAAAAAAAAAAAAAAAAGTGTTGCCATAACCTTTAATTTTATACAAGAAAAATGACATTTCATTAAACAAAAGAGTATCTATCAGAAATGGTTCAGAATCACAGAATTTGGGCAAGATTTTACCTTGCTCAAGCCTGAAGGTTTTCAAACCTGGAACTGGAAACTGGGGCTGCTCCTTCTATTGAGAATTCAGTCTTGTGCTGTACTAAGTATGCTGAGTTCCTACAAGTCTTAGCTCCTCATTTCACTTACAGATAGGCTACATCTAAATTTGATGTCAAGGCACATAGGTATTGTCAAATAAACACACCAATTTTTTACCCTTATTGAAGTGCCAACACAAAACACACAAAAAAGCAAATGTAAATGGCTAACATTTCCAGCCCTGACTCGACCACCTGGTTCTACGCACCCGTTTGGTTACCTAGACCTCTCCTTGCAGTCTTGTAGTAAAGTAATGAATGTTATCCTTTATGACTCTGTCATGACTGACAGCTTGACAGATATTTGGAGAGAACTGTAGCTATTCAAACTACAGGACAGAGCTCCAACAGATTATGTACTTGTGGGAACTGGAATTGCAGACCTGGGAGATTTTTGACACTCTAGGCAGTGCTTTGCATCAAATTTGCCACACTTGTACAACAGTTCAAATTCAAAAAGCGAAAAAAAGGGAGAAAAATCAAATTTGCTCTAATGCACTGCTGAAAGTAAATTTTTCAGCTTGGTCTCAGCTGAAATCATTTTGCGGAAAACACCAAGAACATCACCATTTTAGACTGAAAATCAAAATAAAGGTTAAAACCTAGAAGTGGGGGTAAGAGGGAAAATGAAGCATTTGAGGAAATATCCCAGCCAAAAAATGAACTTAGCCTAATCCTGAACACAGCAGACCACTGAATTCCTTATACTACCTAGTAAATTCAGAGGTGTCAGGGAATGGTCTCAGGCCAGAAGATTGTTCTGTCAGAAGACTATTAGAATAATCCCTTTTGCGTCATGAGAAATACCAGTCTCCTAAACAATCCTCCTGCTTCAGCAGTTAGAGCCAGGAACTATCCTTAACAGGCATTTCTCATGCAGATTCTCTGTTTTGGATGGATGACAGTCATCCCATGCTAGCTGGCCTTGTTGCTAAGAAAAGGTCCGGCGCGTGTTTCATTTATTAGCATGGATTCAGCACCAAGATACCGGGATTCATGTGGCCCCAGAGAATCCAGGACAGCACATGTTAAGGAAGGTACAGAAAAGTAGCACGGTGTTATTGTGTCCAAGCGGAATCCATCAAAATCTCCCCCTCTTTCCCTTCCTCCTTCTCTACTGAGCTTTTGCATCTGCATTACTTCCACACAGAACGCTTCACTGTGTTCATGCAAAGCAAGTGGCTAGGAAGAGGACTGGCATCATAAAATTTCCCATGTCCCACAAGCAAGAGGAGAAAAGAGGAAGCTCTGTGAAAATAGCAAATAAACACTGAAATGATTCAAGTGTGGGGTGGCTTTGTTAAACTGCTAGTGCTGAAAGGAAACATCATTTATCGTCAAGAGAGCACCAGAGTTTATCCTAAAATTATAGTTGTGATGCATCGTCACCACATGGGCACCACCACAGCTGTAGCACAAGATGGAAATAAAATCCCGGGTGACTCAGAAGTATTGTACTCTCCAGCACTCCCTCCCTCCCTCCTAACTGCTAGAAAAGCTCCTACCAGCTCTGCCCCTTGATTCAGTCAGCTGGGTAGTGTCAACATGTTGCAATAGCTGGGTACAAGTACTTTCATGCAGATCTCCTAATGCAAAATTGTGTAAACAGTCATCTAAAACATTAGGTAATAATTTCCAAAAGAATTCATATGTTCAGGAACGGCCCAGCTACCGTGTGACACACGCTAACAAGGAAGCGTTAGTTAAGGCTGGTAGGAGACTACATGGGCGATTGCAAAGGGTGCTGGCTTCCACAGTGTTCCTCTGTTGTAGCCCTCACTATCAATAGATCTGAGCAAGTGTATCATTATATTGTCAGGGTGGCGGCAGGCAAAACAGGATGTCAGCCAGAATCTAAATGCCTGATGTTTTGTTTCGGAAAAATATCAGGACCGGGAACAATTTCTCAATGTAAGAACACGCACAATTGAAGAGGTTATTACCAAACACCTTCATTCCTGCTATGTAGATAGTACAAAAGATTCAAACAAAATATTCCTTTTAAAAAAGCTATTATAAAACAAATATCCCTTCACTTTTCATTTAAAAGCTTGGAAAAGCCATCGAAAAAAAGCAAGGACAAAGGCAATGTGTTACTGAATGAAATCTCATTTTCTAAAACAGGATCTTTTATACAACTTTAGATATACAAATAAAATTCAGGGACTATCAAGAGTTGGGAGAAAAATAATACATTTTCCTCAAATGTTTCAGAATATTTAATAGGTAACAGGATCTGCCATGTTTAAGTCCAACAGTAAAAATATAGTAAAGTTGTATCAGAGATATAATGGTTAAATATGTAAGTCCATGTTCTGACTATTGCCATGCTTTTATATTACTTCATATGATCATGTAAACAGTTCTAAGTGATACAGATTAGTGCATTTAAGATTAGCATTTTCCTGTCCTCAGATTAGTCATATTCAATAAATCTTGATAGTGGATATTAAATGATATATGTTCATAGGAAATTACACTAGTGACCTGAACAAGTGTTCGATACTCTTCACAAGACATAACCACTTTCGCTATATGATTTTAATTGCTTACCATTTGCTTTTTTTACTGCCTTGCTAAAAATATGGCATCTCTGTATACAATCCTCCCCAAATTTTGTAGGCAAGATCATTTTAAATCCTGCCATAAAAAAAGATCCTACTTGCAAAATACCTGTAAATACCACCAAAAAGAAGAAGAAGAAAAAAAAGTAGTCTAAAAAAACAAGGGAAGGTCCTGACAGAACCAAAGTAAGACTATATTTATGAGGCAGGAGAGATGGTGACCATCACAGTCCTGGTGACACTGGTGGGAGCTACTGGTAGCTGTCCTCTCTGAATATTGCATCACTTTGTACGGGAAGCACGGCACAAGAAGATGAGGCAGCCGAGGTGGGAAAATATGATGCACAGGTAGATGTCTCCCCAGCTCTTCTCCAGATAGGTCACAGCTAGGTGACACATCCAGACTGAGATCCATCCTCGATCCCAACACACAGTCATAGGCTCAGTGTTTGTCCACTGGTTTTGATAGTCTTCCAGCTATGGAAATCAGAGAGGATCATTCGATAGTCATCTCTGATTTTCAGTGTAATTCCATCTGTTTCATTAAACCCAGATATATCTATAAAACAAATGACCAAAAAGGCCAGACCTGAGGCATATTGGCAGCATAAATTACACTTTGGCAACTGGGAAAAAAACAGAAAGTTATTCTTTCTAAAAACTGGCATACAAGGAGGAACTGCACTGAAAGGAAAGTATTTGAAACCACAACAAATTGAACCTGATTTATTTAGGGAGAAAATTACCCCCCCTCAGTTAGTATTAAACCAGTTTTTTAAATTGCATGATGAAACTATAGCTTCTTTAAATCTGAACATCTTGACTTGACAACAAACAAATCCGCACAACTTTCTGCACTGTTGTGAAAACAGTCAATATCTGGTGAATTTTAAAAACAACACAAGTGGATTTGGTGTTTAATGTCCATAAAAATGAAGGCACTAAAATTCTTCTGGATGGAGGGACAACACTGCAACAAATTATTTCAGAAAAATGAGTCTTTCTATTAGTACAGACATGCACATGGTATGCATTTTTATGTACATATATATGTATATAAAGGGGTGTGTGTACACCTATGTGTTGGAGGCCTGACTTTCAGGTGGAAACAATGTGTACATGTGTACAATGTGCACAGATGCACAGAAAAAAAAACCCCACCTTTCTGTATTTTGTACCCTCTTCTCAACATCTGTGAATGATGAGAACACGTGTGAATACCTGTTTACAGCAGAAATCGAAAAGCTCTTCCCCGCCTGTGCTGCCCACAGGGAAGAATGTCAGAAAACAAATACTACCGCAGCCTGGAAAACGTGTTTAATTTTAGTTGTTATTTTAGTTGATCTTTTATACAGAGATACAAGGCGTGAAAAGCATTTTACGAGTCTGTATCATCATGTGCTAAACACAGTAGCTGCCCTCCTGGATTTCGCAAGCTGAACACTAAGCTCATCAACACAGCTGTCACACTTTCAAAACCTGTTTCACCAAATACTTCTTAAATTCAAGAAAGACAATTACGTTCATTACAACACTAATCAAACCATGAGGAATACTGCACACACAAAAAATATCCTCTTTGCTGTGGACCTTTGCTTATCTCATTATCAATGTGGACTTTCCAAAAATTCGCATGTGAAGGGAACAAGACTTCTTAACAAGAATTAAAAGCTCAATGTGGGAGTTCTCACAAGTTCAAAGAAGAAACCAAGAGGCAGCTGTTTATCTGCTACGTGGTCTAAATACTATTTCCATCATTTAGAAGCAGTACCTAACAAAAGATTTTGTTTTATCAATAGCCTGATGCACCTTAGGAAGCCCACGAGAATAGGGATCCTGTCTACAGTCATAATGAAGGATTTGGAAACTTCTCTTTGAGTATGAAAAGTACTTTTTTATTCTTACGTCCATTAGACAACAAGCAATGTGAAAGTCACAGCTTGCTGTACCAGGTCGTTTATCACCTGATACAATGAGACAGAGGATAAATTTCAGATTACACCACCTGCTCCTTCAAATGTAGCAGCAGCACTGTCAGAAACAGCGTAGACCTAATTAGGCCCAAAAAAAGTTTATTGCATAAATAACACATTAAAAGGGGATTATCAGATATTCAACCAGTTCTTTTTATTAGTATACAATGCATCTTCTCTATTGTCAACTGCACATTTTCAAATTGCAGTTTAATGGGTCTGTGCTTTGCCAAAGGCCTCTGCAATAAATAGCAAGCAAAGAGGTTCTGCCGTGGTCTGAGAGCCAGCCTCTGGAACTGGAAGAAAATACAAACCTACTTTTCCTCCCTGGTCCTGTGCTCAGGCTCTGGGACATAGATTCTGACTTTCTGGTCCGCATTCTTTCTTTATCCCAGGATTACTCAAATAGAAATAATCAAGTTAATTTATCCAGAAAATCTACTTGCTCCCTGCATTATAACTTCCCACAGATTTAACTCTTCAACGTGATACCAGAAAACTGGGGTGGAAAATGCCACTGCTTTGACATGCAGATATGCTCAGGCTTCCTCTAGGTAAGCATTGCATCCCACTAACACCACCAGACAGGAATGCACAAATCAGCACCGGCACAAGCAGCTTTGTTACACACTGTCTCCATCACCCTTCTCTTCTTTTAATGACCACACCTTTGGGGAGTCCATCATGTGCTCTTCACTGGTGTGGGAGCTGCACTTCCTCTGTGAGTGAAGTTTGAGCTGCCACTACGGTTGCATAAACAGATGGAATTTTACAAGAAAATGCTTATTTTCTCAATCTTCAGCTTACCGAAATCTAATCAGAGTTCCCCATTTAGTCAGTGATTATCCTTAAATCTGCCATTGATTTTTCCTGCAGGTCACTTTGCACACGTTACAAGAAGGGACCCTGCTTACATTTTGAGATACCAAAGGGATTTTAAGTAAAAATCAGTAACAATGAAAGCAATAAAGATTAGAATGTTTTTTACATGTGATGAGCTGTTGAAACAAGTTAGGTCATACACTTATTGGGAAATACAGTTTTGAAGGTATCTCTCAAAAATTGTTGAAAGCGATTAAAAAGAAAATCAATTGCACGTAATGAATGTAATAAAAGTCTCTCAGATATGAGTCTATGACCCAATTTACAGTTGAGTCAGAACAGAAAGTCAACAGATACTGTTACACGATTTTCCTGAACACCATTACAGCATCGATTTAAAGTCAATTATACAGTTAATCTAAAAATCAGAACACCACATATAATACTTCAATTGATGTCATGTCGTATTTGAGTTTTACAACAGTTAACAGTTTCAATACAATCTCAAAAGAATATTGTAAAGCTTTAATTTGCACTGAAATTACTTTGTATTTTAGCTGCAGTTTATGCCATGTAACTTCAACAATGAGACCTTAAGTGGCTGTGATGCCACTTATGCCATGTGTGAGAATGCCTTTTAATATACTAATGAAAAAAAAAGAGGGGTTTCCAGAAACAGTAATGATTTACCGTAATTTTTCCCTCGGAAGCCCCTCTTTGTCTTGGCAGCTCCAAGTCACCAGTTTATCTTTTTGGAACTTCGGTTTTGGTGTGTCAGCAAGACACACGGCTCACCCCAACACCACATAACTCGAATCAAATGGAGCATTCCTCTTCCCTTCCCATCCTTACCAGCAAGCTTGACTTCAAACTCTCACAAAATTCCCAAAGGACTCTAGAAACCAGCAACTAACTACTTATCCCTGTTCTCATCCTGTATTCCTTTACTAGGATGAAAACGTCAATGCCGCTTCCACTCAACTAGCAGAAACTGACACAGTGTTGTCTTCGTGTGGTCCAAAATCCACTGACATCAATGGAAACGGACGGGCTCTTTTGACAATATATAACAGTGCACTTTATAATATATATATATTATAGCAACATATAGCTCTACACTTTATAACAAAACATTTACTTAAATAAAAGACTATCATAATACTCTTGGCACTGTTACGGATCTGCCACTTTTTATAATCACAACAATTTTCTTGATTTTTAACTATAAATGTACATGAAATCAACACAGCACATGGCAACAAGATGCGCAAACAATTTTTTGTACAGTATCTTAAAGTTTTTAATATAGTGACATTCATAATCTCTCAGTGGGAAATGTCATAAGTACGTGTTTACACAGTGGTTTTGTAGTACATTGCATATTATTTTCTTTAGGAAACAAAATCTTTCTTATATATGAAACTTGAAATAGTATGACATATAGTACTACTCACATGGTAAATACAGAGAGGGCTATGTGTAAACAAATACCGCAAACTTGCATATTGGGAACATTGCATCAAAATTACACTTCTGGGAAACCACCGAGTGTGTCTGAAGGACACAGGCTAAACGAAAACTGAAAATAGAGTAAGTCAGCACTTGCTTTATATGACTGCTCAGTATGTTAGCAATGCTGGAGCATTCAGAGGATATAAATCATCCAAGACAGAAGAAAACTGGAAAAACATAGCAAAGCTAGCTAAAGTACTAAGACCTAGACTGAACTGAAAAATAATTGACATGCCTTAAAATGCATGCTGTGAAATATTGCACCATATCATAGTCTGAAAACTGAGCTCCTTCCCCTCGTTCTCTGGTCCGTATTCATTAGCGGGAGAAAAGAGGAGAGGTGAAAAGCCGCATTCAGCCCAAGATCCTTACACATGGAAAGGTGAGGGATTTGCTCCGTTTACCTCCATTTCATCCCGCGGAACTGTCACTCCTTGTGGAAAGCTACAGACTTCCAACTTTAAATTAAAGCATTTGGTTACTCTATGAGAACTTGACTCGGCGAACAGACCTTGCAAAACCTTCCTGCGTAACCCTCCCATAAAGCTATCACAAACACATCAGCCGGTCAGGCAGCTCGCTCGGAGCAGGGACAAGGTGAACTTGCACTTTCTGGAAATTTCGAAATTACCTTTTTGAAACGCCGCTGTCCTGAAAAAACCTTCCTAGGACAGACACGGAGAAGACAAGCGAATTCAAGAGCTAACTCTCCTCTCACTTCACCCGGGCAATGAATACACAGCCGGAACTGCACAAATCTCAGCTCCGGAGAGCGGCGGGCGGCGCTCCCGGCCCCGCTCGGCCCTGCCATCCCGCATCATCTTTCGGGAACAGAAAATAACACATCCCCCGCCCGCCTCCCGGCCGGAGGAGGATGCTTCCCTCCTCTCCCCCATCCCCGGCCCTGGGGGATGCCTCCCGGCACGACGTTCCCTGGACGGGGTAAGGTGGGATGCTCCATTCCCGGCCCGGGAGATGCTCCATCCCCAGCCCTGGGCGATGCCTCCCGGCACCACGACCCTGCTCCCCCGAAGGAGGAGGAGGCTGCTGCACCGGCACAGCTCTCCCGGGGAACCCTTGGCTCGCTCCCGGGTTTCTCCTCCCCGCAAGACTCATCGCGGCGGCTCCTCCTTCCCCGGCCCGGGAACGCGCGGGGAGGCCGTTTTCCGCGGGGAATGGGAAGTCGCTGCTCCGCGGGGCTGAAGGAGGAGCGGGCTGCCGGCGGAGCGCAGAGGAGGCGGGCCCGGGAGGTGGTGGGAAGAGGCGGGGAAGGAGGGTGAGAGGAACGGCGTTCCGGACCCGTCCCCGGCGACGGAGTGCGAGGATGAGCGGCGGGGATGGTGGAGTCCGGGCGGGCGCCATCAGCTACTCCCTCCCCTCCATCCCCTCCAACAAACTGCCGGATTTGCGTTTTATCAGCCGCGGCGCTTACGGTACCGTGTCCGCCGCTCGCCACGCTGACTGGAGGGTCCCGGTGGCCCTCAAATGCCTGCAGGGACCGCTGCTAGACAGGTAACGGGGGTGAGGAGGGGGGACCGCCGGGATGGGGCATCGCGGAGGGGGGCGGCCCGGGGTGGTGGTGGGGGGGATGCGTGTGATGGGGGCGGCGCCGCTGCCGGGTGAGGGGGGTCCCCCCACCACCCCCCGTGGGGAAGGACTGAACTGAACCCGCCTTTCCCCTAACCCAGGAAGGGGGTCCCACGCTCCCTCTTCGCCCGCGGCAGCCCGTGAGTGCGTCCCGTCGGTGGGTAACGCGGCCGCGGGTGGTGGAAGGGGGGTTCTGCCGGGCGTGGGTCGAGCTGCCACGGCGAAAGGCGCCGGCGTGGGTTTCTCATGTTTGGTGGACAGGAGACGGGGTGCCTTGGTTGGCAGCGCTGCTTCAGATCCCAGGGCAAAGGAGATCCCAGGAAGAGTGATTCAGCCTGAGCCATGAGAAAGCACGTACCAGCCCCGGAGCTTCCTCTCTTTCGGTTGTTGAAAATGGGTGGTTTCAGTCTCAACGTGCGAGACACTAAGCAGGTTGCCTCTTCGGAAGTTTGGGGGTTTTGTTTGGTTTTTTTTTTTTTCCTTCTGCAGTGTGCACCTTGGTTCCTCCTCCCGGTGGGATTGGCACGGTTCCACTTCTTTCTGGGTCTGGTGGTTGCTAATCATTTTTTGCTGAAGTATCAGCAGGGTATTGAAATGCAGTGATTACTACAGATTTGTTGTTTACAGAGACAGAGAAATATAGGCAATATATTACTGTATCCACTAGAGATTGCTTCTAGCTCCTACAAAAGGAAGCTTCTCCAAGACAATGTGCAATTTTTATTACCTTTTTTTGCCCCAGATTTCACAGTACTGAAAGAAGATAATTTAAAATAGTAGACTCATAGGCCCCCACATACAACTGATATTTTCCATTAGCTCTTCAGCTTGTAGCAACTGTGTTCCGCGTTTTCCTGGGGCCCAAGTGACAGCATGTTTATTACAGGAGTTGTTGCTCCATGTGAGGGGGCAGCAGGTAATAATTTTTCATCCATCTCTGCCTCATTCACTCCCTATAGTGCCAATTTTTTATCATATCGATGCAAACTTGCCTCTTCTTGGGCTGTCTGAAGCCTGCCTGACTGTAAATCTGCCTCTTGTGTCTTATCTAGGTGTCTTTAATCTTTACTGCCTCAGGTTTCTTTGATCTTGTATTAAGCACTTAGGCAGAGTAGCTTCACTCAAAATAACAAGGCTTCTAGTCTTGTGACCCAATATGCTAGAATATAAGATAAATTGTTTTAAGCTGTCTCACCTCTTATTCCCCAGGTGTGTAAACACAGGCTTTATCTCTGAAATCTTGCCAGAATGAAATGGAATCTCAGTTACATTTTTAAGCAGGAATATTGTGTCCTCTGATAAATTTATTGTTGGGGGTTTTTTTTTCTGTACTTTAAATGTCTATTTAAATCCCGCTAATACAATGTTTATCCTTTGAACTCAGTCGGGAGAAAACAAATATTATTTTTAGCCTTGCAAACATTCAGATTAGTGTGACATCTAACTTGTGAAATTATGATGAAAAGGGCAAGTGAGGTAATCAAAATAATTCAGCCACCTACCATACATCATGCAAAGCTTGGAAATACTATCAGAAGACTGAAAGCTGTAAGAAATCTGTTATACCTGAATCTCTGCAGGAACCAATTTGTTGGTTGTATAGTAGGCAACGTAAAATGCCATCCTGTAAACGCTGTCAAGAAAAAGGAAGAGCTCACGATGCAGGTAATTCCCCAAACTGGAAGCCTGCACTGTGTATCCCAGAACTTGGTGCGTGACCAGCCAAAGAGCAAAGCCAGTTGGGAAGGTACTGTGGGCTTGTACTAATTTAGGCATTACTCAATGCCCTTCTAGTATGGAGCAGACAGAGGTGAAGTGACTTACGGACACAGGAATAGACCTCGATATGTTGCAACTCATTTCCCGGCTGCCGCTGAATCCCATGCAGATGTGCCTCACAGTCTGGGAAAACCCCTAACTCTCAAACCCAGCCTTTTCTGGAGAGAGGAAGGAAGGGAAGGAGTTGTGTCTTTTGTCTCCTGCTTTTTTTGAAGGCTGCCTTTTTACAATGATCATTTTCTAGCGTTTTCTCTAATAGAAGTCTTTTTCCGTCACATAGATAAAGACCAACAATTGCTGTTAATTTCACATCCAAATTCAAAGTTTTCCTGTCGTAAAAGCAGCAGGCTTTAGTTCTCCAGGCTTCTTGTTTTCCTCATATACTCTGACAGCCTTTTCTTTGGGAGGGCTAGGTCTACATCGATGGGTCCAGACTGACGTGAGCTCTTCAGTGGGTGCCCTGAGCTTGATGGACGCAAGCCGAAGCTCTCACCCGGGAGCTGTATAGCCGCATTAACACGGTGCTGTGCGGAGCAAATGGTGATGGGCATAGCCCTGGCTTGTACGCAGCCATGCCCCAGCACAGCTGTGTTGCTTCTGAATTGGGCTGGCTCACATCCAGAGGATCAGTCTTAGATGTGCTGTAAAAGTCCTGTTATTGGATATCCTAGTCACGTACTTGTACCTGTACCAGTCTCCGCTGGTATGAAATCGAAATCTTTTATTTTTCTTGGAATTATCCCTCATGGTCCAAGTTTCCTCACTGTCAACAAACCCGTTTTTGTCAGCAACGTTTGAGATATAAGGCATACCAAATAGTTTATAATTTTTAGGGATAGAAGCATTCTCAATCTTAAATAAAACTTGAGCTTCTCGAATCCACATGCTGTGAGGTCTGAATTTGTAAAGATATGTCAAATTCACATTTATGAGGAGGTTTGACATAACAGAGAGCGTTCCCACAGCCAAACTCAGGCATCCAGACATCACGACGACGGTCTTTTCCTGCTTCCTGTACAACCAGGGAATGTTTTTTCAGATTCAAAGCAGGGGCCCAATTTGAAGGAACAATTTGTGTGAAAACAAAACGTAGTGGGTCATTCCTTTTCCTTCAGAAACTGAAGGTGCATTCCTTTAGCCCATATTATTTTAGTGCACGACAGTGTCCACTAGATTTAAATGGCTGGAGAATTGCAAGTATTAAAATCTCCACTCTAGGAGATTATTTTAGGCCTCAGTGAAAACTCAGGGTTTGAAGATGGGCAGTAAAATAAGACAAATGTAGCTGGTTATTACCATTATGGTTACACAGGACAGTGAAAGTTGGAGTTCTGACTGTATCCTTCTTTACTGGAAACGTGGATGAAGTGTGTGATGGATACAGATTTGTGTGGTACAACAAACCTGGGGAAGCTGTCTTGTATTTGCATTTGCAGAGTCTAACTTGTCTTACAGCATCTTGTTATCAAAATAGTGTAGTAGGAAACAAATGGTGAAAGGTGGTGGTATTGCATAGAGGTACATAATTTTTTAAAGATAATATAGTGAACTCAACATTTGCTTTGAGTTTCCTAGTATTGCTACGGTAATGCTTTTTCTTTCTTTGTTTTCTTTAAGTGATAGAAACCACCTTCTAAAAGAAGCAGAGATATTACACAAAGCCAGGTTTAGTTACATTCTGCCAATTTTGGGAATTTGCAACGAGCCTGAATTTCTGGGCATAGTAACAGAATACATGACAAATGGGTCATTAAACCAGCTTTTACATGGGGTAAGTGTACTTACAGTCTTTAAATACAATCCCTGGTTGTTTCAGATAGATTGCAATTTCCATACTTAAGGGAAGTAGTGTAGTAAAGTGTATTATTAATAATATTTCAAATTAAAGGACAGTCATTATCACTAGTTGTTTTTAGTGCACAGATAGACTTTTTGTATCCCCAAAAGATAACCAAACTCAGAAGACTTTAGTTTTATTACACTTTTTCCTTTAATGTACTGACTTATAACTGGCTGCATGTTGAATTATTACATACAATCATTTTAAAAATATCTTTTGTTCTCTAATTAGAAGCTTAAATATGTATGCTTACTTCAGCCTGGGCTTCAGAATTATTGACAATGTAAATATCCCGCAAAAATAAGTTTTTTTCTCTGAATTTGAGTCTTTATTAAAAAAAAAAAGGATTTTGACTGAAGTATATGGAAGTCAAATATAGCTAATCTGAACAGATACAGATATTTCTACCAGATCTTACCTCAGGAGTAAGTTCTCCTGTGCTGAACTCTCAGCTGCTCCCACTAGCTTGGTCCAAGCATCCAGTGTTCTACTGTAAAGCTACTGCAGTTGTGTGTCAGCAGCACTGCACTCTTGTCTGTACCTTTAATCAGTACATATCTCACGCCCTGGAGAGCTCAGCTGTGTGTTTTTCATAAAGGCATTAGTGTCAATGTAACTTTTAAAACTTCAGCTGAGTTTTACTGCCTTTTTCTTGGTGTATTAATATTTATGAAGGGAGTATTTTGTGCTTAGTTTCACTACAGCTTTTTTTTCCCCGATGTCAGTTGAAGTTATGATTCCTGTCTTCCTTTGTGTAGTACTTATAATCTGTGGGTTGCAAGTTTCATACAGGAGTTCATCTGTAAATCATATTTCCATATGAATGAATAATATAGTAAATGTACTACATCATGTATATCAGTTGTGAACTATTATGTGAGTGCTAGGGAACAGAAACATAACACTGCATGATTAACATTAATATATTTGTTTTAACAGCTAACCAGCTCAGTTACAATTTTTAAAGGAGTTCATGTAATGTATATTTTAAAAGATTACTGCTTGTCCAAGCCACTTTCTTCTTATTATGAAAGTCTTTGTGTTGTGCTGTTAGATCAGAACAGAGGATTATATTCCGGTTTTGTGGTTTTATCTTGGCAGAAAGATGTATATCCTGACATTCCGTGGTGCCTGAGATTCCGCATTCTTTATGAAATTGCTTTGGGAGTAAACTATTTGCACAACATGAATCCTCCATTGCTGCACCATGACTTGAAAACACAGAATATTTTACTGGATGATGAGTTTCATGTCAAGGTAGAGTTATTTAATTCTTATGTTCTTCAGCATCCAGAATGAGTGAAAGTGTTTTAATTGTTGTAGAGGAGGAAGGGTGAAGATGTGGCCGTACAGAGAGGACATAATTGTATGCCACGTGTTTTCTTCTGTCCTTGCAGACAGAACTTACTGACTTCTTTTGAGAACTCTGCTTTGCTCAAGTGTGGATTTAACCCATCTGAAAAGGCTAGAAAGCCAGAATTTGGGCTGTTTGTTTTATAGCGGTGGCTGATACTCAATAGCAATGACACTTTTGTATGGCAGCCTTCCAAGGGTAGCTGCATCTGGCCCTTTCTGGGGGAAAAATAGAAAGTATTCCTGTCCGAGATGCTCAGACAAGCTAGTTCTGGAGGACAGTAGAACCAAATTCAGATGTTAATACCCCATTTGATATTTATCATGCAATATGTACATATATGTTCTGTTAGTGTGGTATAAGAACATGTAAAATGTAACTGTGAAATCTGAATGTGTTGGAAGATGGCTTTTGTGGAGCTCCTTAGAGAAAGCAATGTAAATAGAGAAGTAATATTAGTTGAAAACTTTAATTCTGTCTTTTAAAATATCACTGCTGCAATGTGAAAAAGAGATTAAAGTACTTCTGATAAAATGGTTAGATGCTTCCATAATTGCAAGAGCTGGGTTTGGGTTTTTTTTAAGTTCCTCTGTTTTTAAAATTGATAGACTATACTATTCAAGTAAATGACAAATAAGAGATATTTTGCACTTAATTTATCGCTGAGTGGCGAATGCTTCAGTTGTTACCATGAGAGGAATCTTTTTGTGAGCCCTTTGAGCAAAGATCAAAGATCCGGTGCTGATTTCTTCTTTCTCCATTGCAAAGGTATTTTTCTTGGCAGCAAGGCGCCTTACGCAGCTTTGGCTCCGCTCACGCCCTCAGCAGGTCATACCTCCTCCCACTCAGTTGTGCTGGTATTGCCATCTCTCAGGCTTCCTGATAAACCTGACTGGGGAACTGGTCCAAGTAATTTTTTTCATCCACTCTTTTTTTAATCCCTAGCAGCACTGGTGCAGTCTGGGGCTCTGCCTGACCACATCCAAACATTTGCTTTGCTGGAGCAATTGAAGGGAAGAGGTTAACTCTTGCCCTGCCTCCTGTAAGGAGTCTCTGGAAGCCTGTCCTTAGGGTTCTTAAGTGTTTTTTGAGGGTGAAGCAAGATTCTCTAAATTAGGAGAGCTGGCAGGAAATGCAGGCAACATTATCACACATGCCAAATAGAAGTATTGCATATGTATAAAAGTAACACCATTCAGAGTGCTGTCCCAGATCTACTGAATGAGCGAGATAATATGACCGGTTACAGTGAGGAAGGCTTGATGAAACTGAGCTGGAGAGACAAAAAGGTTATTTTTCACTGTGGATTTTGACTGTATGCTCTCCAGAAAGGTTATTTCTGTTACCTTAATTGCCACAGTGCTCGCACAGGCATCTTTGTTGAAAATGTTTTTGCTCTCATGCAAACGCTGGACAAGCGCAGAGCTCGTAGCTGGCTACTTATGTTTCTCCCCTGTATGGCAGACACTCTGCAGCTCAGCCAGCAAGCTTATTCTGCTGGCTCTTTGTCTCCCTGCCCATAACCTAGCCTGACATCTTGCTCCCTGGCTCACGGATGGCTGGAATGTGAACCAAAGTCAATTAATTCTTTATGTGGATGCACTGTAAACTCTGTGAGAAGGGACATGGCCCCAGAGTGCACAGGAAACAAAATATTCAGCAACTTTTTTCAGAACAGAATTTCAGAATATCAAATTTATTAATTCAAGATTAATATTTCATAGTTTTGGACATGAGGTGGAGAGCCCTGCAATTTTTCTATGAGAACAACTGTCTCGGGATATCTGCAGGCTGAGTTACATAGAGCGATTATGATTTATACTAAATTTGTGCTTTCTTCACAACCAGGGAGTTAGAAGTACTCGATGGGCTTTTGTTTGCTTTTTCTAACCAAAGCAAGTGATTTTCTTCATACAGGACGGACTCCCGTAGCAGATTCTCCAGCCATAGAGTATATGAGCCCTTCCTTAAAAGAGCAGGATAGGGCAGAGCTGTAGGGATAGCATGAGTCATGACCTGGGAATGCTTTCTGAACCGGAGCTGGTGTTTCCTGTTGCTGGGACAACCACATACTTTTTGGGTGTCAGGTTAAGGACTTTTAGTGACCTGTTATTTCAGGCATATTTCAGGAATTTCTAACAATGGTCAGCACATAAATCCAGTTTTTCTTCTGAGAACAACTGATTTGTCCTCTCCAGATTGCAGATTTTGGCATGTCAAAATGGCGTGTCATATCCATGTCGCAATCACGAAGTGAAACCTCTTTGCCAGAAGGAGGGACGATTATCTACATGCCACCTGAAGATTACAATCCCAATCAGAAAACCCGTGCAAGTGTAAAACACGATATCTACAGGTAACTCATGTTGTTCTCAAGTGCGCTTTGCAATCTGAATTCAAATTTGATTTACTGAATTTAGACTTCAGTGTATTTTCTGCAATTTTCTTATTCTCAGAAGTGTTGTAAGTGTACAAGCAAAATGAGTCGGAGAAAATAGAATTGAGCAGTAGCTGGATTTTAATCGCCTGTTTCTTTTAGGAAACACTGCAACAAGTGTAATGCTCCGGAAATTAAGCTAGAACTAAAGAAACAGAGGAGACTGGTTTCTATAAATGAGTGAACACATAGAGACAATGTAGGGAGGGGAAAACCTGTTCACACAATTATCTTAGTACACATACTGTTGTAATTTGTGCACATCAATTAACACAATTTGCAGAATGTACTTGGGGGAAAAAAGGAGACATATTTTTGGAAAGGGGTTAGGAGCAAACAGGGTGATGGGATTGGAGGAAGTATTTAGAGAAACCTCCTTAACGAATAACTTACTTTGTGGAAGTTCAGATAGATTTGTGTCAATCAGTTCTGAGTAGTAGAAGTAATAGAATAGGAAGCAGTAGAGTGGTGACGACCCATATGGCAAAACAGCAATTGCTGTTAGGATATTGGAGTTACAATTAGCTATTCCAAAAAGGCTTGGAGAGCTCGAAGATTACTTGAACAATTGTCAAGGGAATTGTCATGTGTAAATGGAGATTGAGGTGGCATTGAAGAGGCACATCGCTGTGAAAGAGCCTATCTCTCTGTCGCACTCTACCACATTTACCTTCACTGTCTTTGACAGGGCTGTATTTTGGTGAGAGATGGATCAGTCTCAGAGGGTCTTACTGACTTCCAGGGACACCACTATTTCTCTTAATTATCCCTTGCCCTTTAAGGGGCACACGAAGTTCCTTGACATTCCTGTCCAAAGAATAGAGATGGTAACATACCTGCTTGCCTCACCCTTTGATGAGAAAATCTGGACTAGGAAGACATTGAAAAGGAATAATGGTATATTATGGGGAAAGAAGTGGTGTGACATTATCTCCTCTGGCTTATGATTTTAGAGGATTTGAAAGTGTGGCTGATGGCTTAATGAGTAAGTGAAGATGAGGAAGACAAATGTTTGTTAAAAATAAAAAAAAATGTGTGCAGAGGAATAACAACCAAATGGGAAAAAATACGAGAGAAAAGATCAGTAGAAGATCTTAGAAAACTGATAAATTTGGAAGGAAAGAGATTATTTGAGAAGAGAGAAAAGAAACTGAGACAATATTGTAAAATGGGATGGTAGTTCAAGGCAGGAAGACATGAAGGTAGACAGACAGCGAAGGAAATGACCACCACCAGAAAGGTCACACAGGAAGGTCTGTGCTCAGCATCAGAAAGAGATTCTATGAAGCAGAAATAAGAAAGGAAAACATGACTAGTGTAACAAGGGATCCGCAGAAAGTGGTATGCTGCAGCGTTGTAGAATTGAGAACATAATCTTTCATTGTAGAGAGATTCCAAACTGAATGAAAGGCTGGATGTCTGATTAATTGACCACAGCAGATACAGCTGAATGTTGTTGAGACATTGAAGCTAATTTGTGAGGAAGGATCTTTCTTAAAGAAACAAAACCTTTGAAGTACAGTCAAGCAGCACTAACTTCTAGAAAAGGAACACTTTACTGTGCCAAAAAAAGGCCTGCATGAATTTCTCAGGAATGCATCAAAAGCAGGCTTTCTAACAGGGAGGACTGCTCTTATTAAAAGCTACTTGAATAATTTTTTAACATTGATGAACGTTAAAATGTGAATGGAATAAGTAGTTAGGAAAGCTCAATTTGTATGATTGATTTTAAGTGTCAGTTGTTTTGTTCTTACCTAATTTTTTTGATTCTTCCTAATTGGTAGCTCTTTGATCATATAATGCTTAGAGGCAGTTAAATGTAACCTATATGCAAAATTTGGTACTTCTTAGTGATGTAGGAAAATACTGTCTTTGTGTACTGTTACTTGAGTAGTTGAGCAAACATTTATTCTGATAAGTGTAATTCTTCTTTAGCTAAAATATAATTCTTTGCATAGTTTCATTTTTATTGCTTCAGTGGAAATTGGATTTCAATTTTTTTTGAGGTAACATTTTAAAAACTTTTTAATCTATTTTGAAATTGATTTATTGGAAAAATAAAGGAGTAGAGGTTAGTTTACAAGGACATGTTTGAAATTAGAAATGAGGTTCTTAAGCAGTGAAATATTTTTGCTCTCTCATTTTAGCTTTACAACTACTAGATTTATTCCTCACAGCAAATTCCTATTCTTAAATAGGGAAAACAGATTTGGGATTTTTACATTATTTTATTTTCTTTTATTTGCTTTAACTGTATTGCTCATTCTTTTATAAATGAAGTCAAAATAATCAAATCCAATTTTAATTACAAATTTGTTTAAAGCTACCTTTTTAAAAAATATATCCTGATGACTGAAGAGTGTCACTAGTCTACTAAAGATGGAGCAGATTTGTATTCACCGAGCCACTTCCCATTCATGCTCATGTGAATGGAAAAAAATTCCACCAGTTTGAGTAAGCAGATGTGTGTTCAGTCTGCTGGCTATAGTTTGCTTTGTAAAGTGAATCTTGTGTGTAAAAGTGAGATCTCTCCCTATAGAGAAGATTGCGTATGTTGAAAGTATATATGGCTGGGGGGGGAATCACAGAATCACAGCATGGTCAGGGTTGGAAGGGACCTCTGGAGATCATCTAGTCCAACCCCCCTGCCACAGCAGGGACACCTACAGCAGTTGCAGAGGATGGCATCCAGGCGGGTTTTGAATGTCTCCAGTGTGGGAGACTCCACAACCTCTCTGGGCAGCCTGTTCCAGTGCTCTGCCACCCTCAAAGGAAAAAAGTTCCTCCTCATGTTAAGATGGAACTTCCTATGTTTAAGTTTGTGCCTGTTACCGCTAGTCCTATCACTGGGCACCACTGAAAAAAGACTCTTCTCATCTACCTGGCACCCTCCAGGTGGAAGCTGGAGTGTGCTTCCCAGATGAAAGTCCGTATCTTACCTGACTCTGACTTTGTGTTGGGATAGAGGTGTGGGTGAATGCCACCCTCCCTGCTAGTACCCTGTTTCCCGTGTGAGATCCGGACTGGGGAGATGCCACAGTATTGCAGTTGGGACAGAGCAGCTGGAACTCTGGGGCTCACTTTAATTTGCATACTGAGATTTAAACTGCATGTACGTAGTTCACAACATAGTAGTAGAGCAGAGCTAAGACAGAGTTGGAATAGGAGTTTATACGCCATGTACCTTTTCTGTACTTAATGTTATTAACTAGTTCTAGTTGAAGTCACTGGTTGAAATTCCTGCTAGTTTTCATATATTCAGGTCATTGTTGTGGTCAGCTATAGTTAGTCCCGTGTGTGCCTGCAGGATCATTTTAGCAAAATGTTTTTAATAAAATGTGAAACTGTGCACATCGTGTTATTAAGTGTCAGCAATCTAAAATAACGTCTTCTATACTTTTTATGCTTTAAACAGTTATGCAATTATTATGTGGGAAGTGATGTCAAGGAAACAGCCATTTGAAGGTAAGGCCATGTCTTCCTTTAATTTATTTTTCCAGCCTTACGTAAAGGCTAAACCTGAGACCTGAGTACCTGGGGACTTCATTTTAGGGGTTACTTTTTAATGATTCAACTTTTAAGCTTGCTGAAGAGCACTTTGAGTTATTTTTCAAATTAAACTCCTTTTCTGTATTTTTTTTTAAATTACAATAAAATTAAATAAATTAAAAATACCTTTTTTTTGTAAAAAAAGAAGCATAACCTTATTTTGGGGAACTGTAAATACTATGTCTGCAAACCAAATTATTCCTCCTATAGTAAGCTATTTATATTGCATATATTTCTAATGAATGCACGATGTCTATTTTGACAGAAGTTATAAACCCCTTGCAGATAATGTACAGTGTGTCACAAGGACAGCGACTAGATTTAAGTGAAGAAAGTTTATCAATGGACATTCCTCATCGAGCGCTCATCATAAGATTAATAGGAAGTGGATGGGCACAAGACCCAGATGAAAGACCATCGTTCTTAAGTGAGTTTACCTTGCATAATGAGAAAAGATTTTTAAATTGCCAGATTTCTGTTGAACATGGTACTTACAGAGCAAGGTTATGGTCGCAAAAGGGAAATGGTAAACATGTCACGAGATGCGTGTTCCCCATCTTACTGCATATGATAAGGTGTTTGTCTGCTTCCACCATGCCTGCAAATAAACTTTGATGAATAGAGCTATGCATGTGCCATAAAACCTAGTTGTTAGTTGGAGTCTTTTGCATTTGCCATGTCTAATTTACCTGTAAAAAAAAAGGTAGCATATTTTGTTTAACTACTTGCACTTGGATTTTTTTGTTTATTGTTGAAGGGAACTTTTATTTTTAAGAAAGGGGGGGAAGTGAAGTATATAATGAGTACTGTGGGATTTATGAGCAAGCTGGCAAACATGCCAACAAATCATTGCACATCAGATAAGCTAGAGTGACTTCACCTTGTGTTTGCATCTCAATATAAATCTTTTTCACTAAGACTTTATCTTTGACTGTTCCACCTCCCAGATTGAGCAGAAACTGGCTGAACCCACATGCTTAACTGCCTCTTTCCATCTTTCCTTTGTTCAGCTTTTTGTCCACAAGACCAAATACAGATGCCTTCAGTCTTTTTTAAAGTGGATTACAGAATTTAGAGAATAGGATTGAAGTGTGAGCTCATAGAGATAAGTGCGGCATACTGTGAACTGGAAAAGTTTTGTTTTGATTTTTACAAACCTGTGTTTGTCACATTTAACCAATATACTTGGTGTATGTTGAATCCAAATTTATCCCCAATAACAATTTCTCTTAACGTGCTTCATTTTGTGGTGACTTTTGGCTCTGTTTGGCCATTGTGTAAAGGTAATTCCATAAAAATTGGGAGGAAGCGATTACCTGTTTTCAACTGTGAAATTTGCTCTTGTGGGTGTTGCTGTGGTCACATATGTCAGTGTGGTGAAGCTAACAGTGGTTCCTGCAGCTGCCTCGCTGTGCTTCTTTAATTTGCATGTGCTTTAAAAACTTCCCCCATACACCTTTAGAAAACATCCTAATTCTGTAGGGAAAGCTGAACTGCCTTGGGGAGGCAAAAATGTAGAATGAGAGAGTTACTGAAATTATTCAAATGTAGAACAGTACAAAGAGCTCTGGCTTAAACAATTCTATGTTTTAAGTTTCTCGCTGGTTAGGTTGAAGATGCAATGTCTTGAACCTGAAATACTAGGGTTTTTTTGGTTGGTTCTGGTGGGTTTTGTTTTTAGGGTTTGTTTCGGCAGGTTTTTTTAATGTCACCAGTAGAGAGGTCGGCAATCTTAATGTTTCATTTATAGCTTTGGTGAAGAGAACTTTGTTTATTATTTTGAAAACCATTATATGCATAATTCCTTTGAGCTGGAAATTGTTAGAACGTTGCTGTTCAGATAGCTTAGAAAGAAATGTTCATAACTTCATTTTTTAGCATCAGTTTGGCAGAGGACACATCCAAACACATACAGCAGCTTCATTTTCAGTTTACAGTCCAAAATGAATTACATGACAAAATGTCTTGCATTAAGACATTTTGAAATGTCAGGTTATTTTGGCATGAGTCTGGTTTGTATGATTGTAAATTGTGGATTTTTTTTTTTCCAAGCAAGGAAATATATCTATTTATAATATTTTTTAAATCAAGAATAGACACATCGTGATGTTTCCTTATGTATTCTTGTTTTCCTGTGTCAGTTAACCGGAACAAAATAGCAAACAAAGTCTATGGTCACACTGAAGGGATAATTACCTGGGGTATGTACTAAAGTGTGAGCTCATTTGAGTTCTGTTATTAGTGTCGTGTCTGTAGTAAGATGGTCTTTGAAGACAACATGCATTGCTTTTTCCCCTACTTTACTATCATAAAAAGAAAGAGGAAGTTGCAAAACTGTTGCAAAATTAAGGGAAGTAAAGCTCACTGATTGGGAAATTTTGCAATTACCGTAGCATGGGGCGGGAGGAAACCAAAACATCCAAACACCCGTTTTGTTAAATAAACTTTAAATACAAAAGCTCAGTTAACCTGTCTGTTCCCCTTATAAAGGGATAAAGACTACTTATCGCCATGTTTCTGCATGTACTTGGAATGTGTACCTACAATTTAATTATAATCAACAAAATTTAACAGTGCTAGTATTTCAGCGTGGAAAATGGAGCGCCAAACCTGTAAAACTCCATTTTAGCTGACACAAGAAAATAAGAATCCCAGTATTGAATGTATGCCTTGAAGAAGCTAGTGGAAATAAAAATTGGTATGGGAGAACTGTGGTAAAATCATAGTAAAAAATAAAAATATGTTAACAAGCATGCAGTGTGATGGATTGCTAGTATGGTTAAATGGGTTTTGCCGAATGGGTGGAGCCCACAGAAATGCAGTAGAATTGAGATATGCCGTCATCCTTTCCTGAGGCTTTGTTGCACTTGAGCACAATTTCAGAGAGACATTTTTATAGTACAGTCATGTCAAAATTTGAAACACTTAGCTTTGTAAACCTTTCAGCATTGGAAAGCAGGGGAGCATAGCACAGGTTGTCAGGTGCTTACTGGGTTCTTGTGTGTCTCTCTATGTGAGCAGATGGTTTTAGCTTCTCTGCCGTGCTGCCTTTGGTGAGCATGAGGACACTGTCGTTTGGATTCACTGGAGGTGATAGGTCAGTGCCGTGACTATCACCGTCTTCTCCGGCTCTGCCACGCAGCATCTATTCTGGATTTTGCTGTGGTGGGGGGTTGTTTGTTTATTTTTCTTATTATAAATATTTAACCCCTCTGCTGGAGTGGGAAGACAGTGACCCACTCTGAGGTCTTGTGCTGTTTGGTCCCATTTAGCAAACCAGGCTTGTTGGGTCTGTCTTGAAACACAGCAAAGGCACCGATCTATCCGTTCCAGGAATGCAAGACTTGTGGCTGGGCACAGTCTGGGATCTCTTTTGGTGCAGAGTGCTGAGGTGGCCAGATCAGGACAGGGTTTGTTTTGGTGATGTGAAACCGTTGCATTTGTGACAGGTGAAAGCCAGAAAGATCTGTTTAGCAGCTTTGATATGTATCAATAGACAAATTACTTTTCCAAATGTAAGAAAGTAGCTTTAGCGAAATGAAAGCTTAATTTCCACCTTAAATCCTTCAGCAAAGTACTCTTTCTTTGTTTAGAATGCTTAATAGACCTTGAGCCAGTCCTGCGAACGTTCGATGATATAGCTATGCTGGAAGCAGTGATTCTGTTAAAGAGATCAAAGGTAAGTGGCTTCTGTTACAGTCATGAGTTGGTCAAATAAGTGGGTAACTTTTGCTTGTGAAAAGAAATGTCATCTCCTTTGTCATTTATCTAATCTTGTATCTGGCTGAGGCATGTGTTTATACAGAGCTGTCATCTTGTTTTATAGCAGAAATTTAATGCAGGTAAATACGTCTCTTCCAGTCACTGTATGAATCGCGATGTATTTACAAGAGTGGAAAGAAAACAGATGTGGAGCAGTTATCTCTAAATATACCTCTGAATCCCCAAGAGGTAAATATTTTACATACTGCCTTTGGTATGTCGGCATCATTAAAGATCCTGAGAGCTTTAAAGAGAAGTTAACTTGGTAAGGGGGAATTGTTCTGCAGTTTACTTTCCTGTGCAGTCAGGAAAGGCATAAAATGCATTAGTGGAGCCAAGGTGTAACAAATGCATAGCCATATAGGTGAAGATTGTAAAGGGTAGGTAAGCAGAAATAAGAAGGGCATGTTTGTTATATCCTCGAAGTGTGGGAAAGCCAGTCCCTCAAGGAGGAATGCGGCACACAATGTCTGCAGCTTGTAAGAGACTGACTTCTGCTCCCTTACACCTCTATGGAGCTTGCTTATATAGGGTCATATTGATTTGCTTTTACATTTTGATTCTTAATGGTGTTTCTTGTGATTCTTACTAATAGTTAAACTTCTATACAAAATTGCTGTCAGCTTTGGAAAAACACAAGTATTAGGATTACATAGATTTCTTCTGTTGTACTGTATTTTAATTATGCTGTCTATTGAGCATTTAGATAGTAGGGAAAAGACAGTGATGGGAAAGTACTCTAGATCATTGCAACTTTGTATTTATTTAATGTGAGTTTTCATTATACAACTGGAATCATTTCAGGAAACATATTCTGACTCCGTACAATGTGATGCACTTCCCCTTCGGAGCATCTCTCCAGATTTATCAAGAATCAAGTCTGTTCCCAAGTGTAATATCCTCTCATCAGGTAGAGATACTAATGACTTCATATAAATTTAAGTTGCCATCACAGCTTTACACTCCCACTGTAACACTGCATTTGCATAGTAGATAGTTGGATCTCCGCTTATGTCAGAAAAGAGATGTATTTTGTAAACTTAGTGCTGGGTAAAAAAAACATGTTTTTTTATGTTTTAGCTCTGATTTTCTGTTCCTGTCACTTGAGAAATCCCCACAGCTCACAGCTTCAGTTTCCCTATTCAGGGTCATGAGCGCAGAGATAGCATTTATTTGTCCCTTCAGACTCTTGGCAGTTTAGTTAATCATTTGTGAACTACTTCTAAAGATAAAAAGGATAAACATTTTGAGGCATTCCTAAAGTTGAGTAAATGGAAAGTTTCTAATGAAGCCCAACCTCTCGGACATTTTTGGTTCAACAAATAAAAAGGCTTTAATAAATAGATTGCCTTGCAAAAGTATCTGCACAGACCTTTTGTAGCTGTCACCTTTTCTGAATAAAAGTTGGCAAAATTCCCAGACAAAACTCAGTTTTGAGGTTTTGCTGACATCAGAAGCCAGAAAAATTGAATGGGACTCAGGTGAAATAGCAATACATGGTGAAACTAAAACTGCACTTGAGTTTCTTCTCTTGAAAGAATGCCAACGTATATTTCAAAAGCACATCCTTTGGCTTTGCTGGGACCAATGGCGAGAAAGTAGACACTATTGACTTCATTGCTATAAAGTAGAACATCAAAAAGTGTGCTGAGGTGCTGCAAAACTGGAGATACTTTGGTAGAGGTAGGAGGGCACAGGCAGTTTCTTTTCCAGCTCCTGTTTGAACACATCCACAATTCTGGGCTTGTACTCAATGTACTAGAATGATATAAATACATCAGGAATTCCAGGGAAAATAAATTACGGGAAGCTTAAGGAATTTGAGTTACAGGGGAAAATGGCAGAAAGCAAATGTAGTGTAGTTTGGCTATACCTCTCCCCAAGCATTTATGTATACACATAGTATAAAAATCTTAAAGATGAAGAATAAATTGTAGTTACCAAGCTTAATAGGAATGTTGTGATGAATGTTAGAAAATGGATTAGACTGAATAGGAGCATGGACTGTAAGTGTAATCAGATAAGATAATAATGATGATAAATGTCAGCCTTTCTTGCTGCTGGTTCCTGTTAAAAATTGTCATATCTGCCTGTGGAGGGCATTGATGAGATTGTGGTGGTACTATTAATCTGATTGATCGGTCGATGGCCCTTTACATAGTCACTGCTTAGACCTTGTTGCATGTGTGTATACACACTGTAAAGCCTGTGAAAATAGTGTCTACAAAACCCTACTACAGCAGAACTGTTTGTTATTACTCTATTACTTTGCCAACATATGCATCAGGTAGCTTTATAATGGAAAGCAAGAATGACATATTCTTCTTACTTTGCCTAAATTGGATGTAATCATTTCAGGTGAAAATCTGTTCCCAGGTATCTGTTGGCAAGAGATGAGTTTGGCGTGGCACCAAGGCAAAAATGAGTGACTATAGATTTAGTGGAGTTGGTTTTTCTACCAATACAATTAGAAGATTTCTTCAGAAACTTGTTCCTTCAGAGTTAGGAAATGTCTTCTAACTTTCAGCCTCTAATTTTTCTTCCCTAGCCAGCTTATACACACAGTTGTTCTTGGCCATTGCTTTAAGCTTAAATAGCTCTTTTCCCATTTTACTTCTGATAGAGTAATCCTTTAATGCACTTTGTCTTGCTAGACAAACAGGATACGCCCTTCTGAAGTCCATTTATAAAATAAGCTGCTTCATTCTCCTGGTATCCTACTAGTCCTCCCTGTGCATGTTCTAACTTAAGTCATTGAAATAAGGCTACCAAACATCTGTACTTAGTATTAGAAAAGAAGTGTGACGAGTGTTTTCTGCCTGAAATAAGAACTTTACTTAATATACCTTGGAATTTTATTTTCCCTTTCTCACAGGATCCTTCATTACAGAATAATCTACCTAGTTGGGTTTTTTTCCTCACCTCAATTCCCAATCATTAGCCCCAGCTTGAAGCAGAAAATCTAGCTCTCATGTTTTGTACTACCAAATTTCCACTTCTATTACTCCAGTCTTCTAGGTCAACTGGTTTCTGTCTGAGTAACCTGGGTCAACCCCTTCTTTCTGAAAAACGTCTGCAAATTTGATTAGCATGTTTCTATTTTTTATGCTATAGTCACTGGTCAAGTTCATTCTCTCATACTAGTACAATCCCAGTAGCTTGTCTCTAATGGTATTAAAGACCCATGTGTGCCTAGAGATCTATAACAATCTATCCCAGTAGGGCTGTTTAAAATCCTTTTCTAAAATGACCTTTTTATTTGACAACCTTCACACTGGTTGTCTCCTAATCCTTTCTCATTCGTGCAGTAGATAACATCTGCTGCTTCACACTGTATAGCTCTGTCCAGCTTGCTTTCTCTCTCTTTAATGAAATGAAAAGCTAGTTACTATAAGTTCTAGTCCAACATTTTTTAAATAATAAGAGTTTCATTTCTTTCGCATTTTCCTATTCCTGCTCTTTGTAATTACAGCCATATTCATCCACACTCTGATCTAGGAATACACCTTAAAATACCTCTTCTGGATGGGCTGTCCAGGAGGCTACCCGTTCTTATCATGTCTTTAGATGTTCATCTGAATTCTTACATCTGCATCTCTGTTCTTAGTTAACATCTCTGAAGCTCTTTATGAAGTGACATTGTGAAAGTTTGTAATGAAAACTGTATACAGAATTAGGCATATGCCTTGTAATTGGTTTCTCATCAGCCATTTGTTATCTCTTCTTTGAGTCATTCCTACTGCTGCTTTCACATCCATCATCTTTTTCTGCCATAAAAAAATCTCAAAAATAGAAACTATTAAGCTTTCCACCTGATAAAAACCCTTGTCCCCCCTTTCTTTGCAAATGTTTACATGAAGCTTTCTTGAAGTCATATGCTGTTTTGATGGACTACCAAAAGTTTCTGTTGGCTTCCCACTGAATGTCACTATTGGTCTTCGTGTTCTTTCCCTCCACCTCATTCTTTCTTTCAATCTTTCCACCTTTGTTATGCTGCCAAACTTCATCAAAATAAATTAGTTGGCTTTTATGATGACTTTTAGCTACCTCTCCAAACACTTGAAAAAGTTATTTTGTCCTTCCAGTCCCTACAAATTTTTTCTGTCAGACAGGTTTTTTTAAAGCTCACATCTACCAGATTTATCCTCTCAATGTTCTTTTAAAATAAAACAAGACCCTCAAACCCATAGTCAAGCCCCAGTAAAAGATGAGGAACATAAATACTCAGAACCTGAGTGTAAGAAATAATGTGTTGTATTTGAAGTTAATTTAGGTTGTTTGTGACTTGTTTTATGGAATTCCTCTAAGTAGTCTCTGATGGCTGTTTTTTATTTGAACACAGAAGTAATACAGCTCGCTCTCTTTTTTCCCCTCCATTTTTTTTTTTAAGATGGAAATTCTGAGGGTCTACACTCTCTCAGCAGTCAAAGCACGGATGAAAATATCTCTGTAACTCAGAGCGCCAAAGTTCTTGTGCATCCATACACCCTTTTTCGCTCATCTGAGAAGAGTATTTCAGATGCCTCAAATTCTGCATCATGTATGCTGCGATCATCACCGATTCCTTCAGGTACAGCAAACACTGATTTAATTCCAAGACCCACAATAAGTGTCCTAACAAATATATGTGTGTGTGAAATGGAAACTGGAACTGTGGTTCATCTGTAAAATGAAAACAAAGCATTCTACAAATTAAGAATGCAAGTAATTCTGTCCCTTTGGCCTGATATTACACAGTAAGTAAAACCAACATAAAATGTGATGAAGTACATGTACCTCTAGCTCCTAGCTTTTTTCTCTCCTTTTGAGCAAACTTAATTCATGCTGCCTTGGGTCTTGTTTATCCCATTCCCTTTGCTCATATTATTTCTCCTTTCTCCTACTGCTGTAGCAGTGCTGCAGTCCCAACAGAACAGGAAAAAAGTTAGCTTGAACTTCACTTGTCTTGTTGCCTGTCACTTCTCCCCACTTTATAAGTCTGTCAGTCTTCCTCTTAGTAATTGCAGGGCAAAGAGAAGCAGCAGCTGTGTCAGCATCTCACCTTTAATGATCTCCTATGTTAGTTGACAACCCACTGCATGATACTCCTGTGCACCAAATAACTGTTAAACGTGTGCTTCCAAAAAAAAATAACAAAAAGAAACTTTAATGCGTGATGAATTATTCAGAGAGATATTTTTTATGGGCCACAAAATAACATGCAACTTTATAAAGGTCTGCCACATCACCCCTCTTCTGGGAATATGAGAATTGGCACCTTTTCACTGTGCGAATCCTCAGCTTGAGGAAAATACGCAGGAAACTACAGGCATGTTTTCAGTAAACTTCAAGAAAAAATCCCACTGGAAAGTGAATTTACCGCCTCTCTCTTTTTAGTACCAGGTCAGGTTGAACACTGGAACAGGTTGCCTGCAGAGGCTGTAGAAGTCCCATCACTTGGAGGTGCTCAAAATTCAGCTGGACAAGGCCCTGAGCAACCTGAGTTATCCTTGAAGTTGGCCCTGCTTTGAGCAGGCCATTAAACCAGATGACCTTCTTGAGGGTTCCTTCCAACCTAAATTATTCTGTAATTCAGATCAAGTAAATACTCTAACTGCCAAATTTGACAAATTGGAACATTTTAAATGTGGAATAGTGAAATGTTAAAAGCATGTTTAGTTGTCTAGTGTATTTCTGACCAAAGACAAGTTTTAAATAGCTCTTTCTCAGCTTGTTCTTTGTTCTATGGCACTATTTATTGACAGACAGTTACAATGCTTTTTTTTTTTTTTTTTTTTTAATCCTCACCAATCTCAGATTTTGTTTTGGAAACCATACAACAGAATGTAGCTCATCAATGGATCCAAAGTAAAAGAGAAGAAATTATTGATCAGATGACTGAAGCATGTTTGAATCAGTCACTGGATGCTCTTCTATCAAGATTTCTACTCATGAAAGAAGACTATGAACTTATAAGCACCAAACCTACAAGGACATCAAAAGTCCGACAACTGCTTGATACCTCAGATAGCCAAGGAGAGGAATTTGCCAGAATTATAATACAAAAGTTGAAAGATAACAAACAGCTAGGACTTCAACCTTATCCAGACATTGTATCTAATTCTCTAAGACTGCATCTTTAAACATATTCTTTCTGTATGAAGCCATGTGAATATTTCTTACAACACGATTCTTTTTTCTATATAGTAGTTTTATATATGTACTGCTTTGTCTTTACTGTGCCTTTGTAGAGTCTTAGAAATGACACTGAGTTCATCTAGGCTGCATTTGGTGAATTATAAATTAACCAGTTGGAGTGCAGTCATAAAGCCAAACACTTGACACTTACTGACTCAATTCATACAAGTATTTTGTTTATACATGACAAAGAAAAAAACATTAAATGTTCCCTATTTTACATATTTTCTGTTTATACATATCCTTTCCTTTCACGTCACAGATTTGAGGCAACCCACTGCAACTTGGAGTACTGGTTTTTCTCCCTCCATCTGCTCTTTTCCATCGAGGGAGGAAAAAATCTAGGTGCTCAATTTCGGGGCTTGTATGCTGTGTTTATAAGAAATTTTCTTCTTTCAGCCTTACTGGTTACTCCTCCCAAGACACCGGAGAAGGACGGTAGGTGGGAAGAAGTTTACATTGCATTTTTACAGGACTTTTTATTATGTTTCGTTTTGTTTTTCCCATTTTGTTGCCAGGGCAAGCGCTTCAGACCACTGCATAAGAAGAATGTTAGTCCAAAGAGGAGCCCGAGGGCAAGGAGGACATTGTGCTGATCATCTTTGTTCTGCTAAGAACTGATACATTAGAAAGGGTGCAGCTATAGCCTTTTACATTATTTGGTTACACCCGCTTAAACTCCTCTTGAAATCATAGTATGATGAGATCCACATACAGCTTAGACAAGGGAACCCTCAGTTAATACCTCTTTTACATTTCCTTAGTTAATGCCTCCCTTACCTTTGTCATCTGCCATAAATACTTCTCATGTTGCGGGATCAAACTTTTAATTCAATTTTATTTTTAGTATTTACATGATGAGCAGTAGTTTGGGTCTGTACAAAGCATGCACTGCCCTGCCAGGCTGGAAGTGATGTGTGTGGGTCTCTCCTGCCGTGACCTGCTTTAACCTTCTCTGGACAACAGCTCCGCCATCCTTTTTTGTCCAAAGGATGGTGCTAACGTGTTGAGGAACAAATGGGGCCACCTGAGAGGAAAAGGTACGTCGTATTTTTTTCAGCTCATTTCAGAAAGCCTTAGCGACTTTACCTAGGTGACTTCAAAACTAGTAAAAAAAATACTGGTTTTAATTTGTCAAAACACAGCACAGGCAAATTATTTTTACAAGAACAAATAAATAATTACATATTCTGCAAACACTATCTAAAATTTGGTAAATTCCAAACTTCACATACAAGAAAGCTGAAGTCTACCTAAGCTACCATATAAAAAGGAGCAGATAAATGAGAAATCCTATTGGAAACCTATGGAGATGCAGGATCTGCCTCATTTCAATGATTCAAGCTTCAGTGTGGGCATTACTAGTTGCCAACAGCTTAGTGTTTTCAATAACTGTCTTATTTTGTGAAATGAATCACAAGAATACAATGTATAGTTTATTGGCTAGAAAATGAGTTTTTTCATTTTTGAATTAAGTTTTTGGCATGAACTGGGAATTTGCATTTTATCCTGCTTCTCTCTGAAGGCTGTAAAATTCAAATGAGATAGCTGAGACCAGGACAATGGTGCAGTGAACGGTTGTGCTTTTTGTAGAGCAGAACTGAAAATGTCCAGCAAGGACAGGCTCTGAGTAAAGCTGCCAGCCTTGCCAGTGGAAGTTTGGTGCCGGAATTGCGTGTCTCATTGCACGTTACCTTTTAAGCCACATTTCTTCATTGTCAGTAGTGCCTAAAGAAAGATTTGTGTCATGTAAGGTAGCAAAATAGCATTTCTTCAATGTGTGTTCAAAATTCATCATGTATTAAGAGCTTTCCTGAATTGTGGTTTTAGTAACTAGAAGAACAGAGGCTTCTTTAGGGGTATCTTTTTACAAGCTGATATGTTGTTCTTCTAGTAGGGTCTGCATGAGTTGCAAACTTTTTAATTTATTATATTAAATTATGTGTAAGAAGGTAAAAGCAGTCCTGCTGTGTGTGAAAAGCCTTGGCCTGCCAGGTTGCACTTAGCCTGCCAGGTGGCAACTGACATCTCATGCCTGAGAGTCTTCATCTTCTTCCTGTTTCCCAACTCTTTGAAAGCAGCTTCTGCCTTAGAGCAAACAGAACTTGAGCACAGCACAGATGCCACACTTCCTAGCTCTATGTGCTGTGCACAGCACATGATGATACCTGTACAGGCTGGCAGGCCGATCTGAATTAGCAATTTGTGCTGTTGATTCTTCTCAGTGCTGCTACTGCACCTTTGCACTGAGTTGCCCCTGACATGTTCTGCAGCCTGCCAGTGTGCCTGCTCCAGCTTTTCTGCCAGCACCCCGTGAGCTGCTCTTCCCCACAGGTCATGTGGGTGGGCGGAGGAGCCCTGGGGAACAAGTGGGACACATACCAAAGCCATTCCAGATGCTGCCAAGGCAACTGTGGTAGTTGTCCAACCTCCAGTCTCTTCATCATGGAGAGGAAATGTTGGACATGAAAGATGAGGACCCACTGGTAGGACACCTGGCTGAGGGGAAAGAGCATCATGTTGCTTTCTGAAGTCTCCCTGCTGACTCTTGCAGGAATTGTGTTGTCACACTGCTTCAATCACTATGGGCTGCCCCTCTTGATGTGCCATGACCCAGAGGTGTCACAGCTGCAGGAAAAGTAATTTTCTACCCCCAGTCCTGAATGCACATGCGTCTATAAGGCTGTGAGTGTTGTTCTAGCCGAAGCCCAGCCATCCAAGGAAACCCTGAGGCCACTCAATAGAAGAACTTAGTTCTATCTCCCTCTGCTTTCCTTGGGCCCTGAGCCTCCCTCCATGAGGGAGTAGAGTCCATAAACCAGCCCTCTCCAACCTGTTAGGCATGCACAGATTTCCTCAAGAGTGAAATGGAGGAGGGGGCAGACGCACTCAGGACTTGAGGGATACAGAAGAAGAGGTAAGGAGAAAGCTTTGGGGTAGGCATGGGGAAAAGGAAGTGGAGGCTGTGTGCCTGATCCACACAGGATGTGTAAAGGGTGCGTGGAGGTGACAGGCATATGAGCCAATACGTCAAAGTCTGCTGCTTCTGTTGTTTTAACTCCAGGGCTATGAAAGAGGAACAGAGTTTCTGTGCAACTGGAACACTCAGCACTGATTTTGACTGTGGCAGCAAGTCCAGGGTTGGCGAGGACAGTCAGGCACAGTCATGCAGTTCATGAACAACTTCTCTGTCAGGAAGCCCAAGTCTGGGGTGTCTGCTACAGTCATGCCAGGTCTGGGGACGTGGCAGGTGGGACCCCACTCTGTGAGAGAAAAGGTTGAAGGCACTCGGGAAGACTACCATTTGGAAAGCTGGTTGGTTTCCCACACATACCTTCCAATACACAACAGAAATTTGTTCACTCCTCACTTCTTCATAGCAATTCCTAACAGATTTTTCAGCTTTTTCCCTCCAAGGAAGAATGCTGCTGATGTTTCAGAGCACTGTTATTGCTGACAACAAAGGCTTTTCTCTGACTTGTAACTGCTCATTGAGAGCCTTTTAAAATGTACATGGAAAAATGTCTTTTTACATGTACATGGAGAAAAATAGAAACATGGGACTATACATATTATTTTGCACTTGTTACCATTAGATTTCATATGCCATTTTAGCACCTGTCACTTAGCAGTGACTGATCCTCAGTCAGTAGTGGCTGATCCTTGTGTTCTGCTCCCATACTTTGAATTAACATGGTTGGTAGGGGTTCCTTGACGTGGTCTGTGCACTATGCTCTGTCCTGCATCAACCTCATGGGAAAGTAAGTAAAGATCAGACTTTACCAAGACGACACAAATGGTGGCCTTTGTCACTCAGACTTTTGCAGCTAATGGCAGAGGGTGTTTGGCAGGTTAATTGTAGGCTGAGCAGTGAGACACGGGGGGCAGGGGTAAGGAACTGGAAGAAGCAGAGGACTTGGCAGAGCTGCAGCTGAACAGTTTGATGCATCTGGGCAATGGTATGAATGAAGAGGGCTCTGAAAATAATTGAAGTACTCTTGTTTCCAGTGCATAGTATGAAAAGCCTTCCTGAGCAGTAATGGAATTGCAGGCGAGAAACCAGAAAATGTCACAGGCTTATTCAGGCGAGTGTACCTCACTCTGCTGTTCCATAAGCAAATGTGTGTAAGTGTAGCTATAACACACAGAATTGCTATAAGCAGTAAGTTGGCAGAGGGGAATCCTCACTGCAGAAGTGCTAGCCAAACTCTGCAAGACTGTAAAAATGAATGAGAAAAATATGTTATAGAGGAAGTCACATTCACTTCTTCACATTATACATCCCACTTACTTAAAATGCAAATAAGTGTAATCTTCCTTTGCAAAGGAACTGGATTTTATGGTCACAGAAAAAAAATGTTCAAGAAAGATATGGTTTTCGTGCACACTGCATGTTTTATGATTGCTCAATGCTGATTTATGTGCTGTTACTGTAAATTTGTAGGAAATGTCGAGTAGGACGTAACCTTCAGGGTCAGACCAATAGTAATATCGGAAGCGTTAATGAAGAAAACGTTTCGTTTCGTGTTCCAACATGCAGCCTCTACAGAATTAAAACAAAGGGCTGAAGCTGGCTCAGGAGAGGGATACGAACAGCGTAAAGGTGCTCTCCAGCTCTAAGAGGGGGCAAATGTCTGATGACAGAGTCCCTCAGAGTAGCACACAATCAAAAAACCAGTTTGGTGACCCAAATCAGAAACAGGACAAATTAAAGTTCAAATTTCAGAGTGAAAGTAATCATGCACTCTTGAAAATATGCGTTCTGGGTTTTAGGCTATAGTTTAACACTTCGCTGACAGAAGAAAAAGATTTTAAGATGATAGAGGCTCTGATTAAGGAATGTGGTGCTCAGCCTCTCTGCTCTTCCAGCAGAGAACAACATCCCTGCAAAGCAATTCTGTTGCCAAAATGTTTCTTGATATATTATAATGTACGTAACCACAGACTTGCAGGCAGCTGGAATTGTGCAATCTTTCCAGGCAGACTTAGAGAGCTCTCTGGGATAAATAACTGTCCTTCACAGATAAAAATAAAGCAACTTGGAGGCTGTTCATTGAAAATACTTGCCATATACCTGCTTTTAATAGTGTTTTAAAAAAACACAGCCATTTCTGTGTAAACATTAACTGTAGACCTGTACCAATCTATCACAGAAGGCATGTTTTTACAAGATGTTACTTTAAAAGGAAAAAAATAGGAGGAGCACTGACTTACGATAGAAAGATTTGGGTTGTTTTTATTATTCCTTTGGGTCGCTGTGGGTTACAGTATGGAACGTGCAACATGATGCAACCCTCCTGCTTGTTTTCCAGTTGGATTACTGAGGCTGATTGGAGGGATATCTGTGTTTGAATTCAATTTTTCACTTTCTTGTGTGGATTAGTAGCCCACTCTGCAGAAGGTCTGTTATCTGGTGCCCCAACTGTGACTTCAGACTGGTGTCCTGTGACTTCAGACTCTTGACCTGCTGGATCAGCTCCTTCCAGATGCCCTTTGATGTGTGAGTACAAATTTTTGCCCTACTATTGGCCTTGTCGTTCACGGAAAACAAAAATCCCAGCTTAGTGCTTGTGCATTCATTAACTTTTTGCTCTGCCCAGAAGACTTTATTTTCTGGATGTTTACTTGTTTCGGTAGACATTGTGCTGCGTACCGCACAGGCTTTCTAAAAGTACTTCACAGACAGGGCAATATATTGTTTCAGAAGACGAAGCTGAATACGTTGGGTGCGTAACTTCTTTCTTTGTTTATTTATTATCTTAGATTTTTTTTTAACGCTTATTTAATTAAAATAAGATCTTAACACCAGATCAGCTTGTTTTGTGTATCACGCATCATGTCATAAGTTATTAGAAAAGCTGCAGATATATAATTCTCTGGTAAAGAAAGCTGAGTTGATAAATATTTAACAATGAGTAGCGTAAATTTAAAAGGAAACATACCCAAAAAAGTAAACAGGAAAACATTAGGTAGCTTGAAATGAAATAATACCTATGAATTTCAGCTGACTACCATTCTTTGCTAGTCTCCCTACTCTGAAAATCTTTCTGTTTTGGCAAGTTACGCCACGAAAATAAACATCTGCTTTGTGAATAGCGTTAGTTAAAAGTCTCATTGTGGGTTTCTAAATTAACGAGAAGGAATTAGACTGCATTTGTTTCGCATTAACATCTGGGAAAGGTTGTTCTTGGTTTCAGTGACACATGGATGAAGGATTATTTTTTTTTTCCCCAACCTTTCTTTTGTCTTATTTCTGTCACAACTTTCTACGGAATAGAGAGCAGTTGATATTTAAGTTGCGTGCTTCTGCCTGCTAATGGCCTCAGTTGAAGTTGTTTGGAGAAGCCACATTCCAGGAGAGTCTGGGATCTTCTTTCTTGAAAGCTCTCATTGATTGTAGTATTCATGCTACTGTAATAAAAATAGCAGCTAAAGGCGAGGCTAAACCAAGAGTGAGAGAAGAGGCTATTCATATTAGCGTTAACTCACCCGTCCTGGTGAAACAGATGCGTGCTTATTTAGATCAGCAGCTAGAGAGTCACTATTCAGTTCAGTAGCCTTTCTGCTAAGGGAAGCAAGGGTATCGCCTACCCCCTGGTAAGCTGCTACCTTCTCTTTTTAGTACCTTTCTTAGGTTTGGACTACAGTAGCTTCTCTCTCAAATATCCTCTGTGGTTTGCTGTGGGGTGGGAATGGAGTACTGGGGGTGGAGCAGGTCCCTCCTATGGGAAAACCAGTCTTTGACCACAGTAATGCGATTGGAGCATTTGAAGCATTAATTCACTGAGTGTTTTTATAAAGATAAAATTTAAGAACTAAAAGCAAATCTGCTCATTTCCTACTGAGTGGGATATGTTTTCTTCAGAGGAGATCAAAGGGGATTTTTTGTTGTTGTTTGGGTTTTTTATTATTATTGCTAAGAGTGTTTTATTTTACACTGTTCCTTCATAACGCATAATCTTGTTTTGTTTACCTGATCCCCTCTCACACTGGAAAATGTGCAGCAGTATAACCTGCCAGGAATACTCCCTTTAAGACCTGTTGATGCTCATATTCAGCAACAGTGTTTTGAAGCTTGATCTATACATTTTTGGTCATGTTGAAAGCTGCAGGCTCATCTGATTTCATGCTCTAATAGCTATTAATATAAATGTATATGTTTGGTTTGTTTTTTTTAATTTTTTGTCAATCTGCTACACACAGGAAAAAATTATCCAGAATGTACTTGGAGAAAATAAGAGATTGCTTATGACTTTTAAAATGGTTTTCTACACATATATTGATTTCTAATAAAACATAATTAAAATATGCTAGCTTTCATTTTTTAATGTCATCCTTAATGTCATTCATTTTCTAACTGAAATGAGAAAATATTGGGGTTTTATTAGTTTTATTTCCTGGTTTGATTTTCTATGTTCATTGATGTCATAGCAGACTTCCATTATTGAGAAATTATGTGGCAGTAGTCAACAATCACCTAAAGAAAAGGTCATGAAATTATCTGAAATAATATTAAGGAGTAAATTTGATGTCCAGCATGTTCCAACATCTTTGATAGGAGATGGCTTTCTCAATGCCCTCAGTTTCCAAGGGAAACTGCTGAAGGGAATAATATTTGGTCTCTAAGAGAGATCCCCTGATTTATTTACTAGTATTTCTTGAACTGAAAGCTGAAAATTTCAAAATGTCCTAACAAATAGAGGCAGCTCCATCCCTCTGGAAGTCTGTGTGAGGAGTTCATAAGATGTCACACTTCCATAACCCCTGACCACGCCTTGCTTCATCATTTGGCAAAGGTTAATTGCCTCCTCAAGAACGAGGCAATCACTCATGAGGCTGTAAATCCCTAAAGGATGGGAAGTATCTGAGAAAATCCTGCCCTGCCAAACCAGTCGTGCACTAATTTATGGAAGAACTGTCTTTGATTTCAACTTTGGTTTTCACCTACTATCAAGATGTCCCTTCCTCCTTCACTTTTCCGTATGACTTCTGGCAGTGGCTTGACTTAAAAATGAGTTATTGAGAATTATTTGTATATGGTCTTATTGTTTTCCTTAACATCTCAGGTGTTGGTCTACAAGTTCCTTTCTGTTGCTCTTTGTCCATACAGCTGGGAGGTAAACATAAGATAGCAAAGGATTTAGGGCCATTAGGCCTGTCTGTGGTCTAAAGGCATTCTGCTTTTTCTCCGAGAGGAAAACTTTCCTCCGTTTGTTGAGGGAGGCCCTAAGAAAGAGCAGGACTTGCACGAAAACAGGGTTCTGAAGTTCTGCAGTAGAGATCACGTGCTCACACAAGGCACAGGCAAGTGTTTGCAGCTGTTTCATTTAGCTGCAGCTTCTGAGGCACATTGGCCTCAGGCACATGTTGATGCCTGTCTGAATCTCTGATTTCCAGAGAGCAATAGGTCTTTCTGCTTGTCACCACCCATGGGGACCAAGAGAGCAGGGACCTTCCTTCATGTCAGGAAGCTTTTGTGTCTTGCTCTTCTTCACACACAAGAGCTCCTAAAATACCTGTACATATTTTTGATGCCATAAAGTTCTATTATTGCAGTAGGATTAGCCTTTAAATACTCAACCATGCTAAAGCAGAATGCCAGAATGCAAAGAACCTCCCTTTTTTAATTACTGCATAAATTAAATCTTTCCATTCTCAGGAAGCCTCTCTGAATTCCTCTCTGCTAGAGGATTCACTGTAAGGATTTGTTACCTATTATAATACAGGATTTTCCAACTGAAAATCGCCACCCCTGCGTAAGAAGTCAACTTGTTACAGCTCTGATGGTTGTCCCCAGCATGTAAACCCATCCAGACCCTGGTTAGTACTTGCTCTCACTTGGGTTATGTACACCCTCGAAATGTGACCTACAGAGGTGCCCAAGTGACAGAGGACAGAGTCATGCTCAAACAGCCAGGCTTCTTGGCTGAAATAGCAGTGATGGTCCCAGGAAGGGGAGATGGTAGCATGCGGATGAAATGACAGTGAGGGCAGGACTGTGGGCCCTCCGTAGTCCTCCATTTTGTCTGTAGGAACAAAATAGCATAAGGTATAAATGAGGGAAAGGGTTAGACCATAGCAACGGACACTGGGCATATCCTCAAATCGTTTTCATCACTGCCTGGATGGTAACAGCACTAAATTCTTTACACATTTGACAAAAACTTATTCTCCTTTTGCTATTATACAGGAAGATCTGCACAGGAGACTATTTGCTATATTCCACTGATTTTCTTAATAGCATGAATACTTTGCTAAGAACTACCTCAGTCAAACCTTGTTTATTTAAGGAAGACATAGTCCTGAATAAAGAAATCGATAACAATTTCAATATTGTGACCGTGCTGAATAAAATCAGCGCACTGTCAAAGCTAGTGGGAACATTGCTTTGGCTTGGGTGGGAGCAGGGAGTGACAAGGACAGGCAGAAGCTCTTTAAAAGATTTTGTTCTCAAATTGCTACTTTCTTGCAGATTTTCAGCTGATATATACTGGGATAACTTAACTACAGTGAAGTTTCACATCTCGGTTATGGAAACTGAACCTCTTATCCTTTGATTCTCAGGCTGTACCTATTTGTGGGCTTAATTCATGTTCTGGTTAAAAGTTTTGCGAATGTGACATCTCTCAAAGTACAGAAGTTTGAACTGTTTCTTCTTCTAATTGTTTTTCTTTCAAAACTGTTTCATCCACAGTCACTTCTTTATGAAAGAAATATTTCCCTGTACGGCTCTGGTTACACATTTTTAGAGATCCGAAATGATCTTTTGTTAGCACAAGAGAGAAGAAAAAAAACGTGCAAAGCATTGTGTTACTTAAGAAAATAATTTAATCTTTACCTTTGTGCTCTCATGAAAGCTACAAATTGTAAAAGTTCTACTAGGCTCAAGTAGCATTGCCAGTTTAAATGCTCAAATTACCTTTAGCTACCAGGTCATCTGCACTAGACGTCAAAGTTCGGGTTTGATATCATGTACGCAAGTTACTAGTGACAACCTGCCAATTACATGATGTATCCTACTTTACAGGAGAATAACTTTTATCTCACTTATCAGTGAGACTTCATTTCAGGAAAACTGATAGCCATTGGTTTTGGTCCCTACTTGCATAGCTCCGCATTCACATCACCTCAGGAACAGCTGCATTTTAAATTCTCACTCCCTTTGAGCTGTACCCACTTAAATATTTGTGCATTTTGGCTCAGAGCCAGAGTTCTGAATGATTCACGTTTAATAATATTAAAAAAAAATAAAAATCCTACATCAGGCACAAAAAGCACAAGGTGATTTTAAACCAGCTCTGCTGCCAAAGTAGTATTAATACAGAGTTCTGCCCAAAGTTCTGTCATGCTGCTGTCCTGATGGGTTCTCGGGACAGCTGTGATCATGAGAGGGGGTTTCTGCCAACATTTCACACAGCTATGGAGAGCAGAAATGGAGCCAGGACGTTCTGGAAGTATTAGCTTGTATTTCAGAGGGCTGGGGGAGGGTGACATTCTTTCCCCTCCTTACTTTCACACAATCAGAAAAATTGTGTTAGTGATAGGAACCTGGGAATGCATATCAGGAATTTTAAGGAACATGCAGGACTGATGTATTGGATGCCTGAAATTCCTCTCCCCAGAGCAAGGTGCCATTTTTTTATTTTTAGAGGGATAAAGTGAGAAGCAAGAGGAGTCACCTGCGTGCGAAGAGGAGGTCAGCAAAAGAGGGGAGACTCAGCAGTCCCACTTGAACACCTATGGGAAGAATTAATATTTGACTTTACTCCAGTGTTCCCACAATGCTCCTGCAGTTAGAGAAAGTGCCATTGGGATGAGAAAAGCATTTAATCTTTAAAGAGAGCTTGACATCTTTTAATCTTTAAACCTCATCAGGCCTCATTAGTTATTTGATCAACTAGGAAACTGAGTTGCACCAAAAAAAGCTGGAAAAGAACATGTATATATATTATTCACACCTGCTAAAAAAGGCACACTTTACAAAGGAAAGCAAACCTTTCAGGAAGTTTGGGGAGGGCAAGTTGTTAATTTTAAACTGGCCATTGACCCACGTTTTACCAATGTAGGTTTGTGATGAAATGTTTTTGACCAGTGTTGCGTGGAGGAGCTTTGTTCTACTCAGAGAACTTGGCTTTAGCTCATAGGATTTTGAGGAAGTTTTCTTTGGAAATGTTTTAGAGTGTGTGTGGAGGGGGGAAGGGAAGGAGAAATCAATTTCTTTTGAGACAGGCACCAAAAAAAAATCATTGTTCTACGTAAGCATCATTATGAGTCAGCAGGACCAAAGAATTGAGACAGTCGCTGCAGTCCCAGCTGTTACGTTTCCCTTCCCCATCCCTGAGGACCTCAACCCCAGAGGGGTGCGATGTGTGCACAAGGCTGATTTATCAACGCAGCTACACAGTTACGTCGTTTTTTCCCAGCTCGCAGCGTACTTGGATCCTGCCCTGCAAGCACCAGAGTGGGAAGCTTTTACCGTTGTGTTTTGTTGGACTCCCTTCTATAAAAGTGTTCCAGGAACAGGGTGTTCAAAACTGAATCCCTGTGCATGCTAGTGGCTTCTACCCAGAAGTCAAGTGAGGTTAATAACTAAACAAGCTGCATTATTCACTGCAGCAGCAATCTCATCTCCAGGAACAGCTAAAGCTCTTTTCTTTATCCTCACATTAACATTAAACTCCTGAGGCCGGAGTTCTTGAGTATCTTTTTCTCTCTTTTCTTTTGTGTTCCTCACAGATCATTTTCAGGTGTATGTGATTGGATGAAAACAAATAATAATGAAGCAAAGTTCTTCCTGGGATGAGAGCAAAATTTAGGGAGAGGTATACCTGTATGGGACACTCCGGCTGTATTAGAACATGTTTCCAAGGGTACAGTGTCTCTTTCTTCCCTAAGATAACTTCAATAACATAATGTAGAATTACAATTCAAGGTAAATAATGAAGTGAACTGAGAGTTCATGAAAGCTTCAGGATCTATAACCAAGGACAGTGGCCTCACATTCATCCATTAAACACGTACAGAACAGTGAAAAATAAGAAAATCCACTAATATGTGGTTCCTGGAGTACATGATAAAAGCAGGCAAAATAATTGTTCTTTGTAGAACTTATGCCTTGTATGCTAATTATCTTATCTGTGTCTCTGATGCCATGTGCATTACAAAAGATGTTCTGTCCTCTTGTTTTCAGGTAATGACAGTTGAGGATGCCAGCCCCCTGGCGAATATGCTGCAATAAAAAATCCAAAGCTAAGAATGGAAAAGCTGAAATGGACAATATGGCAGACACAAGTGAAAAAATGCAGATGAAAAAAGAAATCACATTACTAAATGGAGTTTCTTTAATTGTAGGGAACATGATTGGCTCTGGGATATTTGTATCACCCAGAGGTGTTTTAATGTACAGTGCTTCCTATGGACTCTCTCTAGTCATCTGGGCACTTGGTGGGATGTTTTCGCTGTTCGGAGCTTTGTGTTACGCTGAATTGGGAACATCCATCGTTAAATCTGGAGGCAGTTATGCCTATATCCTGGAAGCATTTGGTGCCTTTGTGGCCTTCATCAGACTGTGGTCTTCCTTGCTAATTATCGAACCAACAACCCAGGCAGTGATAGCAATCACGTTTGCTAACTATATTGTTCAACCAATTTTTCCTCATTGTGAGCCACCATATGATGCAGTCAGGTTGATTGCAGCTGCTTGTATTTGTAAGTAAAGTTATGATTCCTAGAAGTTAAGAACTATAATTGTAGGTGCTCAGAGAGATTTTTCTGAATTTCTATTCCTTCACCTTCTGTGAAAATAATCATTGCCTCTCTGAATCATATTCTTAAGAACTAATAATCTTTTGTGGAGATGGATTTTAATTTGGGCTGGCATTATTAGAGGGAAAAGGAGAATTACAACAATTTGGCTGGGGGAAACTATGACTGCTGATTAAAGATACATATATCTCTATGGATCATTGGCCTGATTTGCAGCCTGCATTTGGTCCATGCCCTCTCTCCCCTATTTCTTTCAAATCATAAAAGACGAACAAAAATCTTACAATTCATACAGATTTAAAAATACCTTGCCTAATATGACTATTGTCTCTAGAAAAATTGTGTAGCGTAATCAGACACTCCACAGAGTTGACTTTGTTGTGACTGTGTGTCGTGGGTGAACACAGGGATAAGTGTTACAAATCTGTCCTCCAGTAAATGATCTGCCCACAGACTCTTTTCCTTATAAATGTGGATTTGTCAAGCTGGGGTATGTGTTCCTTTGAGGCTGTGCGTTAATGTGATCTTTTTTAAATGGCCTGAATTGGATAACACAACAAAAGATTCCAAAAGGATAAGTAATTTTAACTCAAGATAATATAACGTACGCTGACAATTCTGAGGTGTTTTTTCTGTAGCCCTGACTCTTGCCACTGTGGTGCAGAGGAAGTTCACTTCTGAAAAAGACTCCATGGTGGAACTTGAGACCATCATGACCACTCAGCAGTCTAAAAGGCAACTAAGCCTATTCCAAAAGACTTTGTCAGCTGAAATTCTCCCCTTGCACAGGAAAGCAGTTATTTATTGGACCAAAATGTCTTTTCCCGGTGTTTTAGGTGCACCTCATGAAATCCTAATGCTTCAGAGAAGCAGTCTTCAAATGCTGATGTTTCATTAAGCCTTCCTTTTCTTAGTTATTCTTGCTGTAGTCTTCACGTGAATCAGCTGCGTGCTCTAGCACCTCTGATTTCTGAGCTGATGCCCCAGGTGTGGCTGGCAGCTGCTGCTTTCTCATACAGCAAATTAGTTGCCTCAACCACTGACGAGGCTTAGCATTTTGAGTAACAGCCCAGATTGCAGGGGGAATTACAGGGTATTATATTAACAGTGATATGCAATTCAGCAGTGTCAGATACAGCAAATTTATTCCTAACGTGAACAATTTTGATAAGGCTCAGGAGCATGGATTTAACTGGCACTTCACCAACATAGTGGAGAGTGCTTTTTTAAATATATATATATTTAAATGAATTCACTGGGAATTCCACAGCAAGATCCCATTGCCTTGAATTTAATTACACTGCAGCACATGATACATGTTTTGTGTCATATACACATGCAGTGAACATATCCTTTGCAGTGTTTCAGATAGCTCTTTATAACATCACAAATGACTCCTAAACATTCAGTACTGAAAACTCCAGTCAACACTTACTTTATAACAGTTACTGATACATACTACTGTACTTTTAAGGAAGAGGTATATGGTTAAGTTCTACTAAGGAGATTTTTTAAACTATAGAGCATAAAATCTTATTTCAATGTATATGCCACATTTACTAGCGCAAGGTTTAAAGAATTCATTATTTACAGAGAGGTTCAAAATTATATTCAAACCTGACACTAGGCATGAACAATCATCATATAACCTTTGGGGTTTTTTTAGTACCGGAATAAAAACAAAATTCTATCCCCACTGCACAAAATTGATATATCAATAGGAAATATTGGGGGCAAGTCAGGTGCCATTTCTGTAAATAGGTCTATTATTACCTTGACAGCTGACAGGACACTCTGTCAAATATGCAGAGCCACTCATGGTAATGAAGGCAAGAAGTTCTGTGAGCATCTGTAGTTGGATGCTAATTTCCTTGCTATATAGAAAGGTTTCTAAATGGTTTTCACTTTAAGCATTACAAAACCCTTTTTCCTCCTTTCAAAACTGAAGTGTAGATTATAGGCAGGTCAAAGAAACAGAAGGAAAGACCAGCAAGACTACTAGAGAAGAAATAGCCCATTCTGATCCATGCTTGAGAGCACTCTGGACCACCCACGCTGCATTTAGCCTGCTATCTTCTCCAGCAGCTGGGCTTCGTACCTGGAACCCATGTATACCCTTCCCTTTCCTCATCTACCTCTGTTTTGAATTATGGAGTTGCAAGAGAGATAAGTTGCCCGTGATGCCGTGTGTGTGTGTGCGCTAGAGCGAGAGGAGGTGGGCACGTGGCTCAGCCCCTGGCTGGACCTGCCACCAGCCGAGCAGTGCAGCACTTTATCCGCTCATCGGGGTTTAACTTCTGTGACAAAACTGAATGCAAAGACTATGGCAGAAGGAGGAAAGGAGTATTAATTGATCCCACCCACTCTCTGCAACCACACTACTTTGTTATTTCTATTAGATTCTGACAAAATCGAGGCTTGAGAGAACTCTGTAAGTACTTCCGTAATCTTCAGACTTGGGGTCAAAGCGTGAATGGCACAGCTCCTAGGCCATGGGTGGAGAATAACAGCATGCTGGCCTGGCTCAGTTCAGTATCTGGTCAACTGCATCCAGACTTTTTGGTGCAGATGCTGTCCTTACTCTGTACGTAGACTAGAGCTCAAATTGGCAGAGAGAACTTCAGGAAAAACTTCAGCGCAAATAAAATATTTAGAGGAATCTCACCTTCTGCGTGTGAGCAACTCTGCTGGCTTTAATAAAACTTAAAGATTATTTAAAAGGAATAGGAGTTAGTCCTAAAATTCAAAATCTGATGTGTTTTTTACCTTACCTACTGCCATGAAAACAGTATCCTCCAAAAAACTATTGTGTAGCTTTTAAGTTGGGTATTTCATTCATTTTAATAAATCTAGGTGGAATTTGATTGTTTTATTTCTTGAAAGAGGGGTGGTATCTGGAAGGATGTATTTGAAGTGTGCTTTATGTGATGTAAAATATCAGTGCTCCTCTCATGCATATACTTTTTCTCTGCAGGTTCCTTAACATTTATTAATTGTGTTAATGTGAAGTGGGGAACCCGTGTACAAGATGTTTTCACATATGCAAAAGTTATGGCTCTTATCTTGGTGATATCTGTTGGCCTTTACAAAATTGGTAAAGGTAAGAATATTTTTCATTTGCTTAAATTCTTCAAAATTAACCATATATGAGTTTCAAAATCTGTGCAGGAAGATCAGATTCCTTAAGGCTTACATATGAAGTGTCATTTATTCTGGAAAAAAACTGCCTGCCATAGGAAGACTGGAGGAATTTTATGGCTTGTAAGTAATGGGGGGTTAATTATTCTGCTACCCTTAGAGTGGCAAACCAACACACACCAATAGCAGGAATAGCAAATAGCAGCTGAATTAACATCAGTTTAGTGCTAGCTAGTTTAAAGTCAGCCTAACTGCCTCTGCCTCATGCTTGTTAAAGGCTAGCGTTGCTACTTGTCCTGTGACAGGACGGCACAGCAGAAATTGCCAGACACATCCTTCGCATCGCTCCTCACTCCCCCTCTCCCTGCCCTGCCCGTGGCAGAGAGCCGCCGCAGCACCCGGTGAGGGGAGAGGATCGGGGAAGGAGGAACTCGTCCTTTCCTTCATTGGTTGAGAGGGCGTGCTTGTTCCTAGAAACAAGGGAGAAGACTGTAATACTGTGGTCCTGTGAATCACTGTGGCATCGTAAGACATCACAGGACAGATGAGCCACCCTGTATCAGCAGTAACTGGACCAAACTGAACACACTGAAAAGCTGGAGACTAGTTTATTCCGGTGTTACCTCTGGTATTTGCATATGACAATAGATTTGATTTTATTAATTGGGGTCTCTGATACAGTAAAGTCTCTTCCAACTCTAGCTCCATTTACTAAGCGTAGTTACTAAGATTTCTTCATTTTCCTTTCCCATGAAATTCCTAAATAGTCATTGTATCTTTATTCAGTTAAAATAAAGATAGATTTGCCTCTTCAATTTGGGAATTTTTCTGTTGCTGAAACTAGCTTATAAAACCTAACGAGTGTGCTTGCTTTTCTATGTTTGCTGTCCTTCTCCTTTCCTTGGCTGCAGTTCTAATGCATCAGCTGCTACACCGTAAAGCTACACCAGCCTTTAAGAGAGCTTTTTTTGTTTAGCCATTATCTGTGCACATCAGTTGTCACAGATTCATTCAAGTCTAAAGAAACCTGAACAAATGAACCCGGTCCTAAGGCCAAGAATGTGAAGAGGAAGCAGAGGAGAAGCACTGCTTAAGGGTCACAGTTACATGAAGGAGTAGTTCCCCTCATAAAGCTGCTGCAGTTTTACAAAGGTGTGAGCTCATGATGTCACCCCTACAGCAGCTTTTCCCTGTCCCCACAGTCACAAATTTACCCATGCTTTCAAATCACTGCCTTCAAAACTCCCAGCCCACCCACTGCTCTGCAGCTGCCACGATGCGGTTTGGCCCAGGGGCCATTCCCTCTGCTCGTGCATCCACATAGCCCACGCCGGGTCCTTTGTGTTGCTCCATGGAGCCAGGGAGGGTAAAGGCGGACAGGAAACGTTATTGTGAGGAACACAAAATGCTGAGGGCTTTTAGTGGTAGTAAAGGTCTCATCTCTGCTTTGTTCAAGCGGAACTGAGCACTTGTCGTGGTTTAACCCCAGATGGCAGCTAGAACCACGCAACTGCTTGCTCACTCCTCCCAGTTTGGATGGGGGAGAAAATCAGAAGAGTTAAAGTGAGGAAAAATTTGTGGGTTCAGATAAAAACAGTTTAATAGGTAGACTAAAAGCCACGCACGCAAATAAAGCAAACCAAGGAATTCATTCACTGCTTCCCATCAGCAGGCAGGTGTTCAGCCATCTCCAGGAAAGCAGGGCTACATCACTCCGAATGTCCCCTCCTTCCTTCTTCTTCCCCTATCTTTATGTACTGAGCATGATGTCATATGGCATGGAATATCCCTTTGGTCAGTTGGCATCAGCTGTTTTGGCTGTGTCTCCTCCCAACTTCTTGTGCCCCCCCCAGTCTACTCGTTGGTGGGATGGTATGAGCAGTAGAAAAGGTCTTGAGTGCTTAGCAACGATCAAAAACACCAGTGCCTTATCACACTATTTCCATCCCAAATCCAAAACATAGCACTATACCAGCTGCTAGTAAGAAAAAGTTAACTCTATCCCAACGGAAACCATGACAGCACTTGAATACAGAAAAGACTGGGAGGAGAAATGCTGTAGACTTCTGGAGGAAGCTGTGATCAGGTCAATGCACTCTTTTAAACTCAGCAGCTGTTTTAATGAAAAGAATGGCTATGACATTTTAGCCCTGCTGTATTCCTTCTGATGTGCTCAGATATGCCTCTTGTTTTAAAACACTGTGTATCTGATTTTGAATATGAGCTGTCTTTAGTAAAAAAAGCTTTTCTTGGCTCTTTTGGATTTTTTGGTTTTTTTCCTTCCAACCATTTTCTTCCCCAAAGTGTGTGTGCATCTTGGAACTTCACCTTCCTCAGTTTGAACAGTGTCCTGGTAGTTACTACTCTTCAAAATGTTTTTTTTTTTTTGTTTGGTTGGTTTTGGGGTTTTTTTTTGTTTGGTTTTTTTTTTTTTTTGTGGTGCCTATAAATTCCTTAGTTTAACCACAGGGTGAAGTTGTTTCATTTTTTAATGAAGACCTTACTTTCTTCCCTAATAGAGGTTTCAGCATGTTTCTGTCTTCCTTAATACTTAAACCCATTTCCATTTGTATTAGATAGCTGACTTTCCTTCTGCAAACTCAGTAAGGGCTTTCTTCCCCTTTCCAGAATCGCAGTGAAGGCTCATGCAGTTTCATTAACATGTCATCTATTTTGCAGCATTCTGCAGATTGTCGTCTCAACTGATTGAGCAAAACTAGAGGAGAATTTTGAAAGGAAAGATTTTTCAAGCCTCCTCTCTTAATTTTGGGGAACACCTTTGCAGGGCAGAGCATCCCACTGAGAATCAAGCCTCCAGGAGTTCCCCCTCCAGTGGCCACTAATTCATCTGGTGAAAATAAAAGCACAGATAAGAGGAAGAAATATGAAACAGATTCAGGAACTGAAATCGGGTTTCCCAAGTGCCTCTGCCTGGCTGATAAGGCATAGCATGACCTCAGTACAGCTCCCTCCTTCAGTAGGCTAGACGGCGGTGCCAGGAGACGAGGATGCAGTGAATTCTGGTAGAATTACACAAGTCACATCCAACTACCAAACACGGGAAAATGTCTTCTGCTGCCTCCCTGTACAAGTGTAGCTGTCTGAACGTCTGACTGAAACTTTCCTATTTGTCAAGTGAAAATATAAGCTGTGCACTTATAGAAATAGTAAAGAAACCTGGATGCAGTGGGGTTTTATTTCCTTCTGGTTAGCTGAGACTTCTAGTGTAGTGTCCTTCTGCATCATAATCTTTGAAACGTAACAGGCAATTGGTACCTGCCATTTGTACAGGAGAAACAGAAAACCTGAGAGCTCCATTCGAGGGCTCAGCAACAAACCCAGGGATGATCGCACTGGCTCTCTACTCTGCCCTCTTCTCCTACTCGGGATGGGACACACTCAACTACGTCACTGAAGAAATGCAGAACCCCGAGAGGTAAACGGGTGCTTTTCCTTTGAATCACTGAAGTGTCCTGATAAGACAGGTGATGGCAGGACAAGCTGTTCCATATTTGTTTCTGACTGGAAATTAGTCAAACTATTTTTTCTGAAAAAAAAACTTCTTCTTTTCCAGAGTAATAAGTACACAAACTCTTCCTGATTATTATCCTCTCTCACCAATTGTATCACACTCATAAATCACTTGTCTGCATATATGTATTTTAAACCTTCCACTTTAGACCAGAATTTTTAAAGGAGGAGAACAAATGCCTGCTGAAAGCAGGGAAAAGCATGGGTCCATCTAGCTGTCTAATATTCCCTGTTTCTTTTCAGTCAGATAAAACAGTTATTGTATTTTCCACCAGTAGAGTAAGACTGTTTCAGGTTTATGACTGTTTTGTCATGTGTTCTTTAGCATTACTGATTATGGGAAAAATGTTTAATTTTACTGAAGATGAAAGGTTAAGTAAAAAATAAAGAAGTCCACAGTAGCACCGGAAATATCATCTCCTTCCCTCTGTTGGGATGTCCACCCTGTGGGAGTGGTGTGCCTCACCTATTCAGACTCAGTCCACCTTGTCTTGGGACATACACAGGTTATAAGTCAGGAAAAAAATGCTACTACCATGAAAACACTTAAGTGTGCATTCAAATCTCATTGCTTAAGTGTTTTCTTAAGGAAAGACAGTATACAAATTTTACAGGTATAAACGTATGGGTTTTGTCTAAAACTTGTGACAGACCCACAAGCAGCCAACTAAGGTGTTTATGGAATTGTTCCACACATGGCTGCATGTTATTTTGTAACCCCACAATGACAAAATGATGAATTACAAAAGGTGATGGAAGTATCCATTCACAAATGTTTGAATTTGGGAACAAGCTTCTATTTAAATATTCCTTATTTCAAGAACATGAAATAATTTTAATTTTGCTATTTTCCTTTTGCAGGAATCTACCTCTTTCTATTGCCATTTCAATGCCTATTGTGACTGTTATTTACTTGCTGACTAATATAGCATACTATGTAGTGTTGGACATGTCAGCTGTCCTCACAAGTGATGCAGTGGCAGTGGTAAGTTGTATAAAGTAATTAAACCAAAAGTTACTGTGTGGATGTCACTGTGGAAGAATCTCAGGTAGCATACTTCTTGGCAACACAATTGAAATATTTCCATACTGAAAGCTGTTGCTTTGCTTCAAACTTTGTTTTTATGTAAGAGTACCAGTATATTAGAAGGTGCATATAAAGAATATATCCAACAAATCTGCTCTTGTAAAATCCTCTCATATACTCTGTAAATCCTGCCCTTAACAGTACTTCATTGTAGATGTTTTTGCCAGGCCCAGACAGAAAGAACTATGGCAAGTCTGGGTGGTTTAAGAACCATGGGGTTTGCTATCATTCTAATGTACAGTGTGTGATGTTTAATGCTGCAGAAACACAGCAATATTTTCAAAACAAAAATGTGCAGTGAAGTGGTTTTTAAAACCTTATCAATATTTTACAAAAAAGTACAATTATCACTCATGGATTATTACAGTCAGGTTTGGTCAGAATACATTAAAGCCGACATATCTTCTGTTATCTCATTGGCTTGATCTAGGCTTAGAAAATGTTAATCTTTTTTTAAGGTATCTATCTGCCATTTTTATTTTGATACTGATCAGTTTTTCCAAATTCTAAATTCCCAAGTCATTATTGGGTGTCATAAGAAACCGTGGGCTATGACATTATATTTGCACTGGTGTGTTTTCATGAGAGTTTCTCAGGATTGTCCATATGCTTAATGTACGGGACTCACTATTATTTTCTTTTTCTGTTACAGACATTTGGCGGTGAAACCCTTAGTTATGCTAAGTGGATAATTCCTATAGCAGTGGCCATGTCTTGCTATAGTGGCTTAAACTCATCAATAATTGCAGCATCTAGGTATGAAATATAAGATTTACTTCAAGTAATTGAAAAGGAATCGTTTATTATTAACCTGCATTCTTTACTAATGCATTGTAAAAGTGACACTGTTAAATTTTTGCCATGTCAGGTTATTCATTTATGACAGAAGGATTGTTACGATCTGACGTGTCTTCTCATGATCAGCACCAATTGATAAACTAAAGCCACTTGAGAAGAGAGCAGCATTTACAACAGAGAAATAAAAGAATTAACGCTGCCTTTGTCAGAAAGCAACAAGCTATCCCTTGGCTCACTGTCTGGTTGAGTTTTCTTATCCTCTTTTTCAGGCTTTTTTATGTTGGAGCCAGGGAAGGACACCTCCCTGACAGTCTGAGCTTGATTCATATAAAGTGCTTCACACCAGTCCCGGCTCTCCTCTTCAACGTAAGCGACAGCCTGGCCCCGTGCCCGGCTGGGGCACCTGGGGGTTCGGATCCAGGGTGTAGAACACCTCACCTCTGCCCAGTGTTTCTCCCGGGATTGTTCTCTACTGGAGATATCTTCCTCAAATGCCCACAGTTTCTAAAACTCAATGGAAGGGAGGGGGTATTATTTTGTCTGGTGGGGTTTTTTTCGGTGGAAAGAGAATGGCTTGATTCACATTCATATGGTCTCTGAACAAGATTAGTGAGGAGTAAGTACAATAGCATTACTTAGAAAACAGAGAATGGCTAAATATGTAGCAGTATAGACAGGAGTTGTTTAAGTCTTTATGTGAGTTTTCAGAGTGTCACTGGAGAAAAATATGGCAGGAGCACCACTCAGCCCCTGCCGTAGGCTGATTTTCCAGGATTGTAGTTATAACAGGAGTGACAAAGCACTTAAAATTAAATTCCTACCATTGGATCCCTATAGCCATATTGACTTTTCCTGTTGTGATTATACAAATGAATCTTGGGACACAAAATTGAGGAACCATAAGGTATAGAAATAGTGGAAATGATTTTAATAAATAATCCATAAAGCTAACATTAAAATAAGGGGGAGGATATGCACAAACAGAGAAGGTGGAATCATTAAAAAACATTTCACTGCTGTTTATTTGCACATGTATTTTATCTGATGTCTTCCATTGCCCTGTGTTACATATGGCTTATGAGTAGATTATCATGCCGGTCCTGTTTGACATCAAATAATTTACTAAAAGTTATGATGTCATTATGAATACTCTTCTCAGACAGATTCTGTTTGCACCAGTAAGATGAGCCTAAACCATGACATCCCTTAATACGCCACCATTCACATTTTTCACAGTGGATTTTTTTTCTGCTCATCTGTTAAAACGAACATTAAATTGCTGGTATTTTTAGGCCTTTCCATGCATACCTGCATACCGCAGAATTTACTCTAATGGTCTCAATGTATGAGTGGACTGTGAGACCCTCCAACAGTGAAACTCAATTAAAAGTTTGCTTTCCAATGGATGCCAACAAGAATAGCAGAGTAAGCCGCTGCCTACAGAAAGCTTCTTAAGCAGCCTTCTCCATAGTGCGGCAGGGTCTGGGGCTCCTCGTCTGGCCTTCTGAGGAGGGTTTCCTGCCAGTGCTGAAACATAGCTTCACAAACCTGACACCTCTTCAGCCAAATGTGGTGGTGTCACTGCTACGTTTAAGGAAGAGATACCAGCATGTTTCATACAGCATATTTGCAGATTTCTCAGAGCTTTAAGTACATCCTTCTTGCAAGGAACTGACCTCCTAACTCCAGACAAATATCTTGGAAACAGGCCATTTTATAACTTTACTACCTCTTTATTTTATAAGGCATGTCTTTATTTTCACATTAAAAAGTCTATGTTTTTATTATCTCTAGGGCTTAATGACTTTGCTTTATCTCCTTGTGGAAGATGTTTTCCTCCTCATTAATTACTACTGCTTCAACTACTGGCTCTTTGTGGGTCTGTCTATTGCAGGACTGATATATTTGAGATATACTCAGCCACACAGACCACGGCCTATTAAAGTAAGTAAACAAGAGAGGAAACAAGCCCTAAAAGCCAGCTAATGCATGTGTTTATGTGATCCTTAATACCACAACCATAACATTACTAGTTATGTTATAGACTATTTATCAGCCGTAATCCTTTCAACATACAAGATAAGAAATGAAGGAGCAAAACCCGTTTGAGTCTCCACAAGAACATCTGTTCTGGTACTTTTGCTGTGAGGTCAAAATGATATTTACCATTTCTTTTTCCTTTCACTCAACCTTATAACTATCTTTATTCCAAAATAAATAAGGAATAAATAAGTGCCTGGGGTTCTTAGCCCCTCCTGGAACAACCCCGTTTTGTATTGCTCACAGCGGACCTCAGTAGAGCTAGTGATGGGGACTCCAGAGAGGTAGAGGTTAACACTCTGATCAAGCTTATATGACTTAACAAATTCAGCAAAAATCCCTCCAAAGCCCAAAAATGCCCAAAATTCTGCTCATGCAGGAGATCAAAAGCTTTAATAATCAAATATATTTTGAGTGTTCTCTTCCACTCCGTAGTGGTCATAGACAGTAAAATGCAAATTTACTGACTGATTGCAGAAGAGCGCCTGGCTATCAGTTAGGAGAGGGAGACTGCACACAAACAAAGCACGTCTAAAAATTGATTCTAGTTTTAATCCAGTGATTGTCCAGGAAGCAGGGACGGAAACCCACAGCTTCCCCCAGGCACACAAAACCACGCGCTGGCTCCTGTCTCCCCGCGCTCTGTTGGCTCTGGGACCTGCATTTCAGCTCTGCACTGATGCAGTAAAAATTATGAGAAATCCAAATTAACACCCTATCTAAACATTTCTTCCTTGTCACTCACTCTTCCTAACCTCCCACACCATTTTTAACAAAACGTTTTTTTCCCATTTAAGTGTAACATCGTGATTATATAAAACATGGTTCAAACAAAGGAGTAAAATATCCTTAGCACCAACTGTTAGAAACCCTTCCATTCTTCCAGAGCAGAACAAATTTTCCTGAAGCATGTTCACACTTCTAAAACTCTCACCCAAAATATGTGGAAGATAAAGATTAAATCTTGCCTTATTGGCAGTTTTGCTATTGACTCTGCTAAAGCAAGGATTACAGACAGATTATAGATAATGACTGTTTAATTCCTCTAAGCACTTGCCTGCTTAGTCAACGTCACAACTCCGCATACACTTTTTCCTTTTCTGAAAGGTAGCAGCTGGTTTTCATCAACTTACATTTTTAACCTTTATAAGAAAAAAGAAATATTTATAGCAGTAAACTCTCAGGATTTTCGGCTAGTATTCAAATGTCAGCTCCTGGACTCTTGAGAACATTCATTACTACAACCAGTGAAAAATATCGTAGTGGAAAATAAATCCATAAATAGGTTATTGAAACTTGCCTTGTTTGTGGTATGATATCTGTTAAGTGCCCAGGCACTATACAATGGTTGTATATCAGTCCATTAATTCTGTGGCATCAACACGGTAACTGAAAGTCTAGCTGAGTTAGTTCCCAATGAAACTTTACAATTAAAAATTTGCAATTTAAGTTTGAGGGAAAACTAGCCATTGCTGCTCAGTTTTAAAGTACTGCTTTCAAAGATTGATGTCTTACTAATGTGGAAAGGAACTGAGTATGTGCAGGCCTGAAAACAAGAAAATGGTCAGATATTTGGGTGTGTACCAGATAAGAGACTCTCAGCAGTAACCGCAGAAGCTAGCAAATTGCCCTGACTGTAGGCAGTCAAAAGATAGTAGTCATATAGTAAATAGTTATATTTTTGTTATTGACTGGTCCAATTTTAATCTGCAATGCCTGAAAATAGCGTATTTACTGCATCTCTTAATAAATGTTACGATATTTTTTTTTGTCTCCACAGCTTAACCTCTTCTTCCCTATAGTATACTGTTTATGTTCCCTTTTCCTGGTCATAGTTCCTCTCTACAGTGACACAATCAATTCTCTTATTGGTATTGGTATTGCCCTCTCTGGCATTCCTGCATATTATTTGGGAGTCTATCTGCCAGTTGAAAAGCGACCTAAATGTCTACAGTGGCTCTCTGGTAAGCAGAATCATCTTGCCCTAGTCAGTGCGCCAAAATCTTGAATGCTTGGTCAGAAGACAGAAAGAATAATTTTTCCTAGAATCCTTTTTCCTTATGGAGTTTCACTATGCTGTATACAGCAAAGATCATTTGCTTCATCACATGGTCCTGAAAACAAAACCTTGCATACCTGTAAAAAGCAGTCCAATATGTGGATATATACGGTGACCTAATTTTTGTGGTGTTGAGCCATTTCACGATGTTGACTCAATAAAAGCCATGCAGGACTGTGAAGACTAAATGCGTGCAGTTTGATACCCTGGAAGGCAGAAATACCAAGACACCATTGCTTCACTTTCTGTCCAAGGAGTGGAACATGTCAATCAAAGAAGTCCATGACTTTTCATAAATTATGAAATAATGAATTATTGGTCTGAAGGGCACTTTCCGCTCCTAAAATTCAGGCAATCTTAAAAAGCAAAATTTTAATATTTTTATTCAGTTTGAACTCAGCTATGAATCTAACAATTCAATGAAAATGTTGAAAGTCTGATTAAATGAAACTTTCTGTTTAATTACTGAGCTCCTTTTGCCTTTAGCTATTTATAACATGCTTAATCCAATTGATTAAGGTGTTTTAAGATTCTCCTAATATGTGTAGTGTTTTCAAATCCTCAAAATCCATGTATTTGTCTAACATGTATTATAACAGTCTCACACTTTTTTGCTATGTATTACAGCTACAACAACAAAATATGTTCAGATGCTCTTCTACTGTGCTCTGTCAGACCTGGACATAGACATGGAACCCACAGCAGCTAAGAGTAAATAGAGTTGCCTTGACACTAAGAGTTCTCCCCTGGCATTTCCTATCTGGAGCAATTTTTATCATCTGAAGTTCTGCCCATGTGTTCAGTTATACTAAAGCACTAACCACTGTACTATGCATCAGTTTGATGTCTGTTCATTTGTGCTTTTTTTATAAACCGCTCTGTTTTACAGGATTTTTTTTAAAAAATCTTAAAATGTTATCTTTAAAAACCTTTAAAAACAAATTTTTAAAATTTGTTAATAGTGAGTTATTATGTAACACTTTGAAACTATGAAGCACTGTATGAACAAGCATTTCTTAGTAGATAAGTGCTAAATATTAGATTAATTGCAAAATTGTAATAAAAAGTATCAGGTCTAGTCAGAATCCTAAGAAATAAATTGGTAAATATTACAATAAACAGACCAGATTTGCAAGATTCAGAACCTGAGTTGGGAAGTAGAAGCCACAGTGTACTTCCAAAAATAGAACCAAATTCTTAGCCAAAGTAAAAAATATATAATTCAAACTGGTAGACATACTTTGAGTCAATGTAGTATTAGTGGTAAACTATTCTAATGCGTAATTCCTGGCATACATATTGTACCAAAAGGAGAAAACCAAAGTTTTCAGTCATTTAAATTCTGTTAGAAATTCTCATTTTACAATATCCCACCTTCATTACCTTTTTGCAGAAGGGGAGTTTTCAACTAACAAATTATACCATTGTAACTGAAGGACTTTTGCTTTCCAGCAGAACAACATGCCGTGGAACACTGTAGGGGCTCATGTTCCGTGGGTCATGTTCCAGCTAGAGTATATTCAGGGAAAACACTTCACCTTTTTGTAATGTCCATTGCTTTCCTAGGAGTACCAAAGGTGGGACCCCATGAATCATACTAATTTTTTCCATGGTGGAATTTATTTAAGGAATTCATAAGGAGAAATTAAAAACTATTGATATTTACAAAATCCCTTAAGCCCCTGCCCAACTCTTCAGGCCTCACCAGTTCCTGTTGGTGAGGTCTTCTACTGAGCACGCAGAGAACCTCCAGCACTGGCTGCCAGGTCTTCACATCACTTAGGTGCCCATTGCACAACACCCAGCACAGGTACACAAGAATGTACAACTAGTCCTGATTCTTAGCCTCCTGAAATGGAAGAGACAATAGCTGTAATTAAAAAGAAGCCATTAGCCTTGCAACCCAGACCATAAAAACAACTTCTCCAGCTCTAACATGGTTTGCTGATACGTAGTACCATTTGTTATCCTTGTTGGCAAGTCGTACTTCCTTTCTGTAATTACATTTGAATATAACATATATTGTTTTTAATCTGAGTTTCATTATTCCTATTCAATTAACCCAAATTAAGGTAACTTAAACTTATACAAGTCCCTGTAGGTTCTAGCATTATTGCCTTTTCGTAGAATCATAGAATGGTTTAGGTTGGAAGGGACCTTTTATTGATGTCTGCCCAGAGAAAGAGCAAAGGAATAGGGAAGAAGGCAATCGTTGCTACTTAAACATCTCTTCATTCGCTCCTCCCATGGTAAGGTAATTTGCAGGACTGTAATTTCATGCATCTCCAACACAGTTTTTGCTGACAAGGCTCCTGTGAAACCTTCTATTTGCATTTCAATGCCATCTGCTGTGGCAGTTTCCTTTCGGCCGGGTTTTCTTTTGGTACGAAGTATGAACAATAAAAGTGCACTAAATTAAGGTAAACATGAAGATATTAGAGATGCACATTTTGCTTTTTGGAAGCCATAACTTTTGAGCACGAGAATCACTTAAGCATCACAATCTCAAAACTCGAAGAGGAAAGAAGACCTGGGGTGTAGCTGAGTTTGCCCAGCCCAGAACATCCCCACATACTCTTCATGCACACGACACATGCCTCTGTTAGAGTATAGCACCATTTTGATCCTACTCTACGATTGTACAGAAACATTGCATTTTCGCCCCCTCTCTTACAAAGCACTGGTTCATGACAGAGCTGCAGTTGCAGACTGTATCAGGGCACAAGAAGAGTATAAACCCTACAAGTCAGTACCAAACTGTCTTTTCCTCCACAGAGTTCAAAGTCATGCTTGGTGCTGAGCTATGTGTCACACCAGAACAGCACTGTACCATCCTCTGAAGTTTTTCCTTGCAGGACCAAAGTTCCTAGGTGATTTGAGATACCTGAGGTGACAACTCAGCTGGTAACAGATAGCAGGTGCTACAGGTAGTGTAATAAGGGCTATGGACTAAGACCATTTCCATAGAGAATTCAGAGCTGAGAAACAACTTTGTCTGGTTTTTGCCAAAATCTGGTTTTGCATGAATCTTGTTAACTTTCTGGGAATGATGCAAAAGACTTCATTTTCTTTCTTTCTGGACAGAAAGGAAGTAGCAGTCAGACACAAGGTTATAAATGTGAATAATGTTGAAATTCTCTATGGACATCAGAATCTCAGAAACATTAATGTGTTTGTTGATTTTTCACTCCTTACAAATAATACATGTAAGTTATTGTGAAATATCTAAAGCAAGTCATAGATGCTGAAGTATTTAAATAAATAAACATCTGATCCTTGGCAAATGCTACAGTTGTGTGGTTTTAAAGCATAAAAATAGTATTGTGAATTAAATTTGCCCTGCCTTACATCTCCCAAGTTGGTTTCCCAGGAGAGCAATAAGACTCTAACTTTTATTTGTGTTCTCTACAACACAACAAAATAAGCACTTATGGACGGAAAAAATTCTGGTTATTCCAGGTGGGACTCTTTCTCAATGCAGTTATTAGCAATTCTTTGCCCAAACGCTTTATTGTTCTAAGGGTAAACACATCTTTTCACACTATTCACAGACGTTCAATTATGCAGTCAAACAACAAACACTTTTTCAGAGACATCTTGGCATCCAGGCTAACTATCTCATCATTACATAACAAAACATAAGGAGGAGGCTGTTTGACATGTAGTGTGTCAGCTGGCATCTCTGTGGCAGCAGGGACTGGGGTATGGATAACACGGGGAGCCTTTGGAAGACGTAGCCCATGGAGGTGTGTAACGGTAGCCTGGCAGGCCGCAGGGGCAAGAGAATCTGGAGAACAGCCCACCTGCAGAGCTGGGGAAGGGTTCTTCAGGGGCAAATGCTGGGACAATATGGTACTTGGGAGTAGTACAAGCTCTTTAGGAATCAAGAAAATACAGGATTCTTGCTTTTTATGAAGAAGCACAGTTCTTTGAATAAAAATGGGAGAAGAGAACTGCTATCAGATTCCATTTCTCTGTCAGCAAAGGAAAACAGAAGTTGGTGTCGATAGAGGAAAGACTACCAGCCACAGTAAGTCTGAAGATGTCTGGCCTTTGTATGAGCCTGAAGAGCTGCAATGGCTTTTGTGTGATCCCTGGGTACAGAGGTGAAGAAATGCCTTCATACATGAGGTAGGACGAGGATACTGAAGTGTGAAACAACCTAAGAGATGCACGACCTGACACTGCACCAGGTCACAGCTCTGTTACAGGACGAAGTGCCTTCAGCACACGTGTGACTTGAAACTGAAGACATTTCCTAAAGATCTTTTCTTGAAATTTACCTTCGTTGTGTAACAGGAACTTTAGAAGCATTATTGCACAATCTTTGGATCTGTAGTACTAGATCTGTCAAGTCCCGGTTCTCAAGCTGATAAGCTATCAGGTTTCGTAAATCTTCCCCTTTTTTTTTGCTGCAGGATTGATTTGTGGCTTATGAGGATTGGCAGCCAAGCAACTATATGAAGTGCTATAATTTTGCAAGTGGCTCAAAAGCTCTAAAATTTAAAAAAAAAAAAAAAGAAAGGCGAATGAGGAAAATAAAATGCAAACCTAAAAAAGATGCCACAAAATAACAGGAGAACAACTTCTTTGATTTATACATCAGGAGCCTGGATTATAACCACAAGAAATTAGAAGTGCTTATTTAGGAATACACATTTAATGTAATGGATGTCACTGGAAACCATGAAAGACAAATGGGCTACTGGAATATCTGGTTATTAGCTACCCAGAAAGGTCGGTATTAGGTTCAAAGGAACGGAATGGAATTTGGTTTACATGATCATGGTTTTGAGGTCAACATTAAAGCAAACGATCATGAGTCGACACCTTTCTAACAGGTAGAGTAAATGAAAATTAATTGATCCACGCTACAATTCAATAAAGAGCACAGTAGAAATTAGTAAGTGTTTAAAGAGCTGGTGACCCAAAACGTGCTGTGTGTAAACTGAATACGTTTTGGCATACAAACAGAACAAAGATTAATTCAGCAATATATTTACTTAGTGCTCAGAAATGTTCATTTCACAGAGCCAAAAACAACTGTGAGCCACACCTGCTGGAGGGAGGGCAAAGAGAGTTTAAATTAGGAAAAAAAAAAAAAATGCTTGGGGCTGTTTAAGAACATTCTACCTACATGCAGAGACCGGCAAAAAAAGAAAAGAACTTGCACTAGTTTAAAACTGTAATAAATCCTTCCTCTTTAGAGGGGAACTGCAAAGAGTCATTTAGAAATAGAACAAAGGCAACTTTGATGGTAACGACCATAAGTTCAAGACAAGCTGCTGCACAGATACCCAGCCTATTTAGATGTGCTTCTATAACAGCACAAAAGAAGAATTTCAGAACCAGGTTGCAATGACTCAGTAAGAGCTTGGGTCAAAATATGCTTGCTATGAGGATATTACCTTATTTCTGATTAGACATTTCTCTTCTCCATGCAATGCCATCACATAGGGAAAGCTGCAAATTAAATTCACCTTTCTCTTGGTATCTTAGGAGTTATGTCCCGTCTGGCTCAGCGTGTGTGTGGTCATGGAAGCAGAATTTAAAATTTGCAGTGGAGTTACATTTGACTCCACAAGAGGGAGAACTCCTTTGCTTGATACTCTCAGGAAAGAAAGAGAGTCCGTTGTTTCGAGATCTTCAGCTCAGAGCAGCAGAATCAGAGCGATATGTATATTACCGCCGATAGCAAAAGTCCTGAGAAGGACAGGCTTAGCTCCAGTGAAGAGTATCAGCTACATATTCTGAATATGCTGTATAACAGCCTGCTGCAAATTCAAATGAAGGTGAGATTGAAGTTCAAACCTTCCTCTTTCCTTATAGGATTGCCTTCATATCTGTAGCAGAAGATAGATTTTCTTGTCCTGGCTGTTTCCTATATGTAACAGCATATATGAATACCTAATTCAAAAGGATGATGAACATCCTTTCCAGAACTTCCACATTAAGCATAAATAATAAACAAGCTAATAGTATCTAATAGACAATAAATTAGCTATTTCATGGTAATAAATGATCTAGTTTACGGAAATGAAAAAATTTGTTCTGTTTGAATGTCTGAGCAGTTCTTGGTCCTCGTAATTCCCTTTTTCCTCCTTCATCTTTTTTTCAGGTAAAACTTGTAAAATCTTCAAGTCTCTCTGCTATTTGGTAGCAAAGAGCTATTTATGAAGACACCCTTTGGAAAATACAGCACTTAGGTCAAATCAGTTGCCTGTTGACCTCCTGCCAATATGATGTCAGTACATGGGCAGCTATGGCCTTTGTTCTATATATATATATTTGTTATTTTTCCATATCACTCTGTTGAATTCACTTCTGCTTTAACTGCCTTCTAGAGTAATCACCTAGCTCTGCCTACTTAGTGGAATACCAAGTCATCCTTGCCTTTCATCTCAGCTTCTGATATCCATCTGCTGCCGGCAATTCTCTCAATACGTTAAGGTGCTCTGAATTAGCTCCTGCCAGTAATAGCTGCAAATGAATAATATGCACAGAGTGGGGAAGATCTGTATAAGCAGTGCCATCAAAAGGTAGCAAACGGAGAAGGATATGCAGGTTTCATACCCCTTTCTTCATTTTGCTTATTTTTCTCTCAGGCAGAGCACCCGTATTAGTTGTAGTGCTTGCTACAAATCTGGATGGCAGAGAGATGTATGTTGGCCTACTGACCTCCCTTCATATGTCTCAGCTATTCATCCTCCAAAATGTGTTAAGTAGTAGCAGACTTGCCAGCATTCCCACTTGCCATTCATGCCCTCATTTGTCAGCTGTGTGGAGTTTCTGAGCCCTGTTAGGTTGCTTGCTAGGCTTGGCTAACAGCATGGTGGCACTTGTGTAGTTTGTTGAAGTATCACCTCACACCCTTGCACTGCACGAGCTCTGCCTCTTCCTCCTTCTGTGGGACCTGCATTTAGGCAGATCTGTTTAGGAGGCAAAAGGAAAACCAAGGAAAATGTGGGCCCGCTCTTGAACGAGACGGGTGCTGTGGCGACTGATGATGCAGAGAAGGCAGAGTTGCTGAATGCCTTCTTTGCTTCTGTCTTCACTGCTCGGGCCAGCTCTTGGAAGTCCCAGACTTTGGAAGTAACAGAGAAAGTCTGGAGGAAGCAAAACTTTCCCTTGGTTGAAGAGGAACAAGTTTGAGAACAATTAAGTAAACTGGATACCCACAAGTCCATGGGGCCTGATGGATACACCCGCGAGTGCTGAGGGAGCTAGCAGAAGTCATTGCTGGGCCACTCTCCATCATCTTTGAAAGGTCCTGGAGAACAGGGGAGGTGCCTGAGGACTGGAGGAAAGCCAATGTCACTCCAGTCTTCAAAAAGGGCAAGAAGGATGACCCAGGAAACTACAGGCCAGTCAGCCTCACCTCCATCCCTGGAAAGATGATGGAACAGCTCGTTCTGGGCGTCATCTCCAAGCATCTGGAGGAAAAGAAGGTTATCAGAAGTAGTCAACATGGATTCACAAAGGGGAAGTCATGTCTGACTAATCTGATAGCCTTCTATGATGGCGTGACTGGATGGGTGGATGAGGGGAGGGCAGTGGATGTTGTCTACCTTGACTTCAGCAAGGCTTTTGACACTGTCTCCCACATCATCCTCACAGACAAGCTTAGGAAGTATGGGTTAGATAAATGGACAGTGGGGTGGACTGAACAGTGGCTGAACGATAGAGCTCAGAGGGTTGTGGTTAGTGGTGCAGAGTCCAGTTGGAAGCCAGTAACTAGTGGTGTCCCTCAAGGGTCAGTACTGGGTCCAGTCCTGTTCAATATATTCATCAATGACCTGGATGAAGGGATAGAGTGTTCCATCAGCAAGTTTGCTGATGACACAAAACTGGGAGGGGTGGCTGACACGCTGGAAGGCTGTGCTGCCATACAGCGTGACCTGGACAGGCTGGAGAGTTGGGCAGAAAAAAAACATGATGAGGTTCAACAAAGGCAAGTGTAGGGTACTGCATCTGGGGAGGAATAACCCCATGCAGCAGTACAGGTTAGGGGCTGACCTCCTGGAGAGCAGCTCTGTGGAAAGGGACCTGGGAGTCCTGGTGGACAACAGGATCACCATGAGCCAGCAATGTGCCCTGGTGGCCAAGAAGGCCAATGGCATCCTGGGGTGTATCAAGAAGAGTGTGGCCAGCAGGTCGAGGGAGATCATCCTCCCCCTCTACTCTGCCCTGGTGAGGCCGCATCTGGAGCATTGTGTCCAGTTCTGGGCTCCCCGGTTCAAGAAGGACAGGGAACTGCTGGAGAGAGTCCAGCAAAGGGCTACCAAGATGATTAGAGGATTGGAGCATCTTTCTTATGAGGAAAGGCTCAGGGACTTGGGTCTTTTTAGTCTAGAAAAAAGAAGACTGGGGGGGGATCTTATCAATACTTATAAGTACTTAAGGGGAGGGTGCCAGGGAGATGAGAAGAGTCTTTTTTCAGTGGTGCCCAGTGACAGGACAAGAGGTAATGGGCACAAACTGGAGCACAGGAAGTTCCATCTTGACATGAGGAGGAACTTCTTTCCTCTGAGGGTGGCAGAGCACTGGCACAGGCTGCCCAGAGAGGTTGTGGAGTCTCCCGCACTGGAGACATTCAAAACCCAACTGGACGCCGTCCTGTTAAAGCTGCTGTAGGTGTCCCTGCTGTGGCAGGGAGGTTGGTCTTAGATGATCTCCAGAGGTCCCTTCCAACCCTGACAATTCTGTGATTCTGTGTTTGGACCAGCTGCATCTGAGGAGGAAGATACTGACACTGAAGCAATTCCAGTTGACCCAAACTGTTCCTCCTCACCTTCTACATGACCTTGGCTGCAGTGAGCACATCAGCCCTGGCTTCAGGTATTATATTGGCTCATATTTAGCAACAGATGCCAGCGAGCAGGATTTATTCCTAACTTTCACTGTAACTAACAGAACAAATCCCAGATATACTAAATATCGAATTGAGACCTACAAGTCACTAATGTGTTTCTGCTTCTCTGGGACAGCGCAGATTACCAGACTTCACATGTGTTTTGGTACAAGAGAAGTGATCTAACTTTCTAAGAGCTTTGAGGCCTTTTGAGAAGTAAGGTTTATTCAGTAATCTATAAATTCTATAATCTGTATAAAGAAAGAGTCAAAACTTTCATACTGGAAAATAATCTATAATTTACCTCATGGCTGAAGATGATAATGAATGGAGCAACAAACTGGGAGTTGATTCTTGTTCCAGGTAAGAATTTGGCTATACAACAAACTTTCAGACACCATGGTACCACCGTCAGGGTCTGACCAGCTCTAGATGTTGCTGTAAACCTCCTCTTTTGGGAGCTCAGGAGTGACAGACAATGAGTAGAATTGGGGAGATATAATCTCTCTAGAGTAATAAGAATTAAAATGTTTATTCTGTTCAGCAAACAGCAATTATTTTCTTCCACAGTTAGATGTTACACCAAGAATATCAACAGAGTACCTTGCACACTCAAGGCATGGACTTATTTCTCCAGAAGACATGACACTAGAAACCAGGTAAGACCAAACTGCCCAGGATGTGTTCAGGGAATCATAAGGAAAAACGTGGCTACCATTTTATCCCCTCTCCTCCGTTAGACTGACTTCTGCTCCTACAATTTATCATGACAAACTAGGTAAACATTTTGACTTTGAATGAAGAAAACATTTACTTTTACAAACAGCTTCATAAGTAATCTAGCTGCTGCCTAGGGACTAGTCATGTAGTAAATGACTGCCAAAACAGGCTTAAACTGTAAGAGTGTGACAGAGAGAAAAGGACCCAGGAAACTATTTCTTTTTGCTTTAAGGCATTTCACTAGCTGACAACATGAAGTATCTGGTTTAGTGAGTAATTATAAGAAGCATACTACCATAGAATTGGATGCAACCTGCAAAGAAATAGCACAAAGATTGCTAAAAATCATGCTGGTTTCACTGGAACTGTTCCAGCCTTCTTCAGCCATTCATACTCTCAAAGTAACACTATTTTGAGTTAGGGGTGAACAGTGTTAACTGATCCTCACATATCAATATGGCAAGATTTGGTCTGACCAATTCACAGTGGATAAACAGTATTACAGTCAATGAAAATTCATAATTGACACTACCTGAAGATTTATCGATCTTGTCTTTCATTTGTTTTAAAATAAAATGGGCATTTTTCCTAAGTCTTTCTGGTTTTATTAACTTACTTTCCAATGGACAGTAATAAAAGGGTAATAAACAGCCAAGCATCTCTCTCAGAGAGCTTGGGCTTATTTTATAGGCTGAGTGAATCTGTCACTGTCCACAGCGGTACAGTTCTACCACCACATCTGGAGTGGAAGTGCTGGTGATCTCTGACATGTCAGACATCTTAGGGGAGTGGACCGAGTTTGCCCAGTTGTGTCCTGATTTTTTTAACAGGTGGCCTTTTGATTCCCCCTGCTTTTTCTCTAGTTCCTGAATCTCCCCTCATTTCCTAGTAATATAGACTGAGCAAGCTTTCCAGCAAGTCCATCAACACCAACCTAGCTGTTAATCAGACTGAATTTCACGAGAACTGCCACCTCTTTCCCTTTACATCCTAAGTGATGTTACACAGAAACAAAAGCATAGCTAGATCCAAAGGAACAGGATTCATAAAATGTGTATGAGCACAGATACATACTGTGGCACTGAAGGACTTTTGGTGGCTTCTCAAACAGCTCGTGCTAAGCTCTCCAAGAAGACACTAACAGACTTTACTGTATGTCTTGGACACCCTGAGAGGTCCATAGAAGAGCAAGGTGCCTGTGCACCAGGAGCTGCCGTGGTTATCAGCCTAGAGAAGGGCAAGCGAAAGGTGACAGTGTCTGAGCCAGCAGCGAATGCCCGCCACATAAAGCTACCCAAAAACACATTTTAAAAGTGAAATATAGGATCCACCTTGTTTAGCTTAATGGACTGATTTCCACTTCCAAATGCTGATCTGCTCTTCAATATGATCTACATACACCACTGAAAGCTGTGTCATTTTTAACAGACAAAAAGAAACATAATAGCTCTGTTTTCAGGGCAGAATGAGGCATGAAGCAAAAAAGGAAGAGGAACAACATAGAGGGGATGCTGAGATTTGCCAAACGGTTTTATGACAGTTTGCTTGGATACTTCTCAGCATGCCTAGAAACCAAACCCAGTAAGTTAAGCTTTCCAAATGGGGTTTCTCAGAGATATAGGCCACCATAGAGAAACTGTTCCCGCATTTCAGTTATTTTCTTGCTTTCCCTTCCCCTCAAGCCCCTCTCTCTTTATATTGTATATATTATACTTCCACTGCAAACAGCATGCAGAAAGGATGAGGGCACTGCCTCAGGTAATGGCTTCAATTTAATTTTTGCCATAGTTACTCGTACATTGCCTTTCTTGCCCAAGACCTTTCATGGGCTTAGCCAGCTCTACCTGTAAGGGTGTTCAAGTTAAGGCTGAGTTTTCACCCAGCTGAAGCACACCCAAGCCACCAAAGGTGGTTTTGATGGTTGGAGATCTGAGATGTAACCTGTGTGATGACAAACAAGTTATCTACCTCTTTCTAAGCCTCAGCTCTTAAAAATGCTGATATCAGGAGTTCTTCACAGCAAGATTGTTGAAGCGCATACCTTAAAGATAGGATGATGCTTAAATACTTCAATAATAAGACTTTAATATGCACCTTTTTTTAGAGCTGCACAGTCTGGAATACATCAGCCAAACTTTTCTAAACTGTCATGTAATATTAAGAATATAGTTTTGTATAAATTTTTCCAGTTACTGTCTGTTGCATTATGGAAAGGCTACAACTTCCACTTGATTTCAAAAGGTTTTTAGAATAGTAGCGGTCCTATTTCACACTGCTGAGTGTTTCTAGAAAGAACAAGAGTTTTGGCATACCTAGAAAGGCAGCTGTAATTTGGTACGCATGTGTTCAATACCCACGCTGCCTCTTTCTGTCACTATGGAGAAGGACATTAAAAGATATTTCTCAGTACGGAGACTACACAGCACTTAAAAGAAACCCCAAAAAAACAGTCCCAAACCTGAAGCCCTTCCCCTTTTGAGGACATTCTGGCAGCAGTCGCCTGGGCAATGCAGGGTGAGGTGCAGGGAGAAGGCTGCTCCTCTGCAGAATGATGCTGCGCTGCCGTGGCGGCGCTGGGACCACGAAGGGGAGCCTGGGTGGGCTGTCTTCCTCTGCACTGCCACCCGCCCACATCCCCCGGCACCTCGCCCTGCTTTCACTAGACATCAACAAAGTTTCCCTAATTACACTCCTCGCCCGTTTCTCAGACAGGGAAAGTGATGGGGGAGGGCGACTAAACATCATCAGCTTACACCAACTGCAGTGGTTGCAGTCCTATGATTTCTCAGAGCTCTGCAAAAATAGTCAGAATTGTTGTCTGGTACCTCCCGTGTTGTAGGTTTTATGTCCTGTTGACATCCATGACATTTTTAAAACAATCTGCCAATGGTTTACTTAAATTCCAGGGCAGAGAGAAGATGGGGATTGACAGCAGTTCAGCCCCCTCGTGTGATTGGGAAGATGTATCAGCACAGACTAAGGTGGGGTAATACGGCCTCCCAAATACAGCACAGGCAATCCATTTCTGCTAACGGTTCAGAGCAGGGTGCTTTCGCAGATCAGGTCCCTAGAAACAGGACTCAGGGCAAAACTTGTGACAGTGGGTCACCTTCATGCCTCCAGCACCGCCGGCTCAAGCAGTGCTGGTTTTCAGCTGCCCTATGGCTCCATCACATTGCTTCCGCAGAATGAAAAAGGCTGTAACACAGACATGGTCACCAGGAAATAATCAGCTGCGAATGATTTCTCGGTGTGAAGTAGGGCCAGGATATACATTTCTCACCCCTAAGCACACTACAGGGCACTGTCAGAGAAGTGCTGTGCTCTGGCTGATCACAGCCACCACAGGACTGCTGCGGTGCCACGAGCGTCTGAGGATAAATGACAACGGCCTGAGCATGGCTGAAGACGATAGCTGGGTAGACCAGGCAGCGGCTGTGCTGAGGATATGAAGGTGGACAGAAGTAGCCTTCTGCACTAATGGGACACATACTCAGCATCCTACAGCCAGAAAAAGAATATTTGGAGGCTGGCTTCTATCGGGGTACAACTAATCCTGATTAAGTAACTCCTGCATTGACAGACTAGAGGCTGACAGTCCTTAAGCGGTGTGAGCTTTGTGCCTGTGCTGTTGAGCTCAGAGAGAGTCAGCAGGACTGGGCAGTGCCCATGGGGGACAAGGGAGGACAGCAGAACTTTGCTACCAGCATTATCTTAACTTACTGTTCAAAAGTCAGCAATCAGGCTCCCAAATTAATAAACCTAAAAAACCCCATGAGATCTAAAATAGCAGCGTTGGATTCTTTATCTCTCAGGCCTTGTAGTTTCTCTGTTTATACTTCAGTTGCATTTCAAACTTTCCTCTGCAATAACGAGGCATGGAAAGGGTATTTGTTCAGGTAGGTTTGTTTTATCAGTTGCTTTTGGGTTTTAAAAGGAGAGAGTGCTACAGAATCAAAAGATTCAAGGGAGGATTCAACCAAAAACATGGAACAGTTTAAAGTGAGAAATACAATTAGCAGATTTTAATAATTACCTTAATTGGGAAAGTCAACAAGGAGGGCAATTAGAGTGCAACTGTGGTCATCCTGGTTTCAGGTGATGGGCCTCTTCTGGCCGAACCTTCTCAGCACTGCCCTTCACCTCCTCATTAAAGTCCTTCCAAACGTTGTCACAGGAATGCAGAGAGCCAACAGTAAATGAGCTGATGTGGAACCAGGGAAGAAATCAGCAATGGGTGTGCAAGGACAACACCAACCTTTCTGCAACAGCCACGATAGCAGAAAACACACGCAGATTTAAGAAAGCCATATATCTGTTTTTTCGCTTTCTCCCTTCATATACCAGCACCTTATTTCTTTTCGATTTCTTTCCCTTCCTTTTTTCCTCTACTCTTCTTTTCTTTACCATTTCACTGCCACAATTAGGTTCACTTGAGAGTGATTTTACTTTATACAGCAGTATTAAGGACAGCAATTTCTTTTCAGTGCTTCCTTTTTTCCCTCCTCCCCCTCAAAATTTGCTTTAATGACTTGTCCTAATTAAGTTTGAACAAATTCTTTATTATGTTCCCAGATTTTATGTGGTGTGATCACTTAACCTGCAAATTATAATTGCAGGTTTGGTGCTCATGTAGACTAATCATTATAATTGGTACCTGCTACCTCCCTTTTAGTTTTTATTATAGCTTTACATTCAAGGAAGCTAAGACAGTTCCATTTTAGGAATAAACAGGATACAGTGTCCTAAAAGAACCGTGTTTGTCTTCCAAATGCATAGTGCTTTCATATAACGTGTTTAACTTTTAAAAAGAGAATCTGCTGAGGGATATCTGGGTAAGTGTGGTAAGCATTAGACCACGGTTTGAAATAAAACCAATACATCTGAGCATATTAGAAATGGACCAAAAATCAAACCAATGTTTGTGGGACCAAAATGAGTTATTCCAAATGAAAATTTGACCAAAGATATTTTCAAGAGGCAGCTCTGACTCGGCATTGCATTAGTAAATCCAGTCCTCTTCACTGAAAAGATTACTGATGGGTGGTACAGGTCTCTTTGCAGTAACTTCACTTCCTTGCAGCTCCACATAATGAAGAGAACCGTTTGAGACCTGAGCTAATGATTTGGTAGGAATGCCCTGCAATGCAGATAAAATTCAAAACCAATTGATCTGACCTTGCTCTAGGAAGGAAAGCATGAGCAGAAAAGGGAAAGAAGGCTCTAGAACAGTCAAAAGTTTGTGGGTTGTGCATAGGAAGGTGCATAAATCCTGGATATGCATGCAAGCTTCTTGCCCCTGCAAGGCTGGTTGGCAAATACTATTAAAAACTGCTACTTCTTCTTCAGAAATATCATACTTCTGTAAAAAGTTTCAGACATCAAAAATAAATCTAGTAATCTTCAGAGAACTTGGTTGAAGTTTTAATTGGTGAGCATTTGAGATTTTTTTTCTTTCATTCGCTCTGAACTCAGGTAAAAGGGTAGAAGAAAAGTTACTGAATTAGAAAATTATTTGGAGCTGTGATATTTTTAATTACCAGCACACCACTGATGCTGGATAAAAACAGAACCCGATTCCATCTGCTATAAATGGCACAAGTTAATACAAATTGACACTGCTCTATAGTCACTTAATAGTCTGCATAACCGAGACATAAGGAAGTAATTTACAAGATTTTTTAATTTTGTCTTTGATTGCTTGTAGTATCTCTTGTGCGTTTAACATTTCATTCCCAACACCACCTAGAAACCGGCTTAAAGGTTTTAAAAGGTTATTGACTTAGTGTCTGTACCTATAGTCCTTGATTGACCTAAGCCAATAGTCAGCAGACATTTTGCTCTGATTTAAGTCCAAACTTTTTTCTTTATCAGACCTAGCCTGACAATTTTACTCTGAATTTTACTCATTCCTGAGAGTATGTCTGTATTTCACATTTCCGTCTGTATTCACTCTTATGAAATGCAGACTTCCAATGGAACAGAGAGTTGCAAAGGCGTCCTACAGCCCTCACCAACACATCGTTCCCAGCGGCAGGACTCTCTTACTTAGCCCTGTGCAGGCTTGATTCATCTGGGGCTACTGAAAAAGGCAGGTAATCCTAATGGTGAAACAGTTCTTGGTACCAGCACTAGCTCTGCCATAGGGCCATTTTATGCAGTGTATTCCCAGGCTGGTACAGCTTTCTCAGTGCAGTCGTAACAGGGACATTCTGCAACTCATCCAGCAGAGTCCAGCAAAGCAGTACTATTTTCTCCCTTCCACGTTTCCTTTTCTCTCCAGCTATTCTGCTCCCTTCCTCAAGAGCTTGTAAGGAAACATCTTTACCTGATTTTCCTTCCATTCCCTTCCTGATTTGCTCATTCCTCCTTGCTGCTGCCCCAATGACTGCCAGCTATCACACTATTCTCTCTCCTGCCCTATTTCAGCCTTCCCCCTCCCTTTCACCCAGTCTTGTTTATAAGCTCTGTGGGATATGGAAGTCTCCTGTTCAGTGTTTGCACAACGTATTGTGCTTGTGATTGCTGGTCATTGTTGCAAGGCTATTGTTCATAATGCATGCAGTCATCCTAAGCCTTCTGCAAGTTCAAAAGTTTCTTATTTTATTGCATATTCACAACCTTTCAGCTAGAAAGCATCCCTGACCATTGTTGTAACCATGACTTCACAGTATGGAAATAACAAATCACCCCAACGGAGCAAACAGTTTCCACTGGTGATTATGCTACTTTAAAAGGATAGAGAGACCCTGTTGCATCACAGAGTACATCTAGATTGTCTAGATAAATTTAAAGCTGTAATAGTATAGCCACTGCCAAGCCGTTCACAACAGGTAACATGCTAAAATAATAAAAATCAGAGTGGGGCATGAGGTCTGCTGAAAAGTTTATTTTAGTTGTTTTTACCTAAGGGTCAGCCAGGTCCTGGGAACAGAAAACCTCCAGTGATGCTGGGGAGGGGGCTTTCCCACAAGCATTGTAACACAGGGAGGGCCACTGCTGGGACTGGACAAAAGGCAAGCATTGGCAGCCTGGAGAGGGCCGGGTGGGGAAAGCCCAGCTGCCGGGAGAGAAGATACTGGGCTAGCAGGTCCCCGGGAGTGAGCCACACAGCTGTACCGACCCTTGGTGGAAATGGGTGGTCGCCCTAGTACAGATGACAGTGTTCAGAATGGATCTACAAACTAAGGAGAGCCGTGTTATTTAAAATGAATTAAAATACAAATTAACGAAGCCAGATTTCTTCCAATAAATGGTAAAAAATAGCTGAGAAAGGCCTGATATCCACATGTCTGCAATACAGTTTCCTTCAGAAAGAAGTAGGTTGCTAGGTCATGGAGCTTGGCTTACTGACGGTCTTGACACTGGCTTACACAACTAATTAAAATCCTCATTAGTGATCTTAACTGAAAATCTGCTATTTTCAGGTCAGGCTTCTGCCTGCGTTCATTTGTATGATCCTGGGGTTAAAGCGCAGGGATTCAGCAGCAGAAAATAGCTCTTCCCAGCTACCTCACCCTCTTCTGGTGCGTCCTTGATGAGAGACTTGATCCATTTGACTTTTTTTGCCAGGCTGTAACATGAGGGCAAGAACTTCCCACTTGTCAGATACACAGAAGCTAATTTCCTAGCATTTGAAAAATAAGGTGTTGCAGAAAAAAGGGATTAGTTTTATTTATTCATTCATTGACATTAGTCTGAGCAGTTTGTGAACATAAACAGGGTGACTTGGTAAATACCCAGAAGATTTTATGTTGCAATAGATATTAAACTGTATACACACAAGTGATAAAAGCGCTCTAAAAACACGTGACTGAGGTACCTAGCAGTAATACTGTTGTGTGCAGGCAATACAGACTTGCTTGATTAAAAAAGGAGAGTGGAGGACTTGCACATGGAAGTGTACGGGAGTGTATATGAATACAGTTAGAAGTACTGTGTCACCAGCTTCCCCTAAAGCACGCTGATCAAATAAGTTTTCCGTGGTTTACTATGTCTTTAAAGGTCTGAACGCACCTGTGTTCTTTAGGTAATCAGTTCACAGTATTGTGTTTCTGCATCGCACTTCAGGATTTTTGCCTTTAAAGAGATTTTTCTGAGCCACATATACTAAATACGACTGCTAAGGTTCATGCTGATTGAAACAGATGAATCTCTGTTAAATAAGCTGAATGGGCTACTTAAAACAGAAATGGTACAGTAGAGTTTATGCCGTCTACCTCCTCCCCATCCTTTTATGAACAAAGTGTAAACTGGGTCTAAGAATATTTTATAATTTTGTTTCTGTAGTGAAAATCTCACCCTGTTATCTTGTCACCAAGGACATGTTGCAGGTTTTTTTGACCCGTATTTGAATATGTGTAGTCCACGGCTGCAAACACAAAAAACCAAAATAGTGAAGAAATCTTCCCTTCTTTTTTAATTACGATATGGCTATAATGCATGACATCTCTTTAAACACTGCTGACTAATAGTCCATTTTCTAATTAAGAATTATTATCAATTCCCCCTTTTAATAAAGGGAAAGTGCTATTGCAAATTGCGTTTTTATAGTAAGTAGCTTTTTAGCTGTTGCTTTACTGGAGAAGAATTGTATAGTACTCTCAGCTAATCATGAAACTACGTTTTCTATTGTTTTCTAAACATGGGAAAAAAGTTATTTTCTAGATTACAAATCCAAATACTTTATAACCCTATATGGGTCACCTGAAATTAAACATTTTTTTTATATATCTCAGGTAGGGTGTAAACACCCAGACATATTCTGAATCATGATTTCAGAGCCCAAAGAGAAATATCAGTCAGGGAGGGAATGGAAAAAAATATGAATACTATATATTATAGAACATGTACTTTGTCACAAAGCTAAATGATATATTAGAAAAATTATTTGCAAAAGAACAAGATGAAGCATTTCTTCAGTCAAATATTTGTATTTCTGTATGTAATATTTCAACAGTCCTAAGTGACAACATTAAATTTTGAAAGCTGTATGGTAGCATTAAAAATGCCTATATTCTGTTCTATTTTTCCCTACTGAGTATTTTCTACCTGTAAACCCCAGACAAAAACATCAGTACAGCTGCATCAATCAACCCAGGGTTGTCAGAGAGGCTGAGTCCCTGGCTGATGTAACCCTACTGGCCATTTCATTATATCAGTGTGAGATAAAGCCTTATCATTGCAGCAGTGCACTGGGGTCAGAGACGACTGCACGCCAGAGCTCGCAAGAGAAGCTGTTCCTCCACTCAGCCAAACAGCAGAAACAGCCCCGCATTGCCCTGGGAAGGGCCATCTCAAAGCTTTGGGGCACAGCGGTGACTGAGGGCTGATGCAGTCTGAGGTGGACAAACCACCCAGGGCAGCTGCATGTCCCGCACAGCTGAATCCTTGTGCCTGCATCCTCTGGAGCATGCCAGGTGTGGGGGTTCCAGAGTGTGTCCTGCATGGGATGTAACTCTCTAATATGGAAAATTCCATGTGATCTGCTATATCTGTCAAGGCTGGGATCTGGCTGATGTCTGAGAAATCCCCCACAGTGGGAGCCCAGGCCCTGAGATTGGTGGCCTGAGGGGAAGGAGAGGACCCTCGAGGGTGTCACCCTGGGAGAGCCTCTGTGGCTATAAGCTCAGGGACTGCTTGTTTCCAGAAACTGTCTTCCAAAGAGCACTAAGAATTAATCTCATGCTATATGCTGTATTAAATATCCATCATTAGCTTTACAAATGGTTTTCCACGATGTATGTCCCCACTTGGAAAAATGGGGAAAGAATCTGGTAGAACCAGATGGAAAATATAGAAAATACTGTGGGAACTTTTGTCGTGAAAGAAGACATAATTTTAAAACAAAACATTTCTGCTCAGAAGAGTCAGTAATTTGAAATCAGACTATAAAGTACAGGTCACAAGAGCTTTTATTCTTAAACGAGTATTCTCTAAATGCTGAGAACACCAGCACACTACAATACCGTTATTAAAATCCTCAGGCTTTTCCATGTTTCTTGTGTTTTTGTAGGGTGTAAAAAAAGGAAAGACATTTTGGGGAACATATTGTCCCAGCTGGACACAAAAAAGTTCCACAGTATGAATTGATTTGGAAGTGGCTGACTTCTGATGAGAATTAGAGAGTGACACAACTTCAAGGTCAGGAAGCACTAGAGATTAAGAACTGCTGCAGCTCCCCATACTACATTTTGAATATTATTCTGTTTTCCTGTGAAGAAGTTATTTCTTCATCTTCCCAAAATACGTGGTCTGCCCAGATTTCATCCCTCCTTACCACTCTAAGTTCTTAACCAATCATCCTTCAGAAAAAGTGTTGCCCAAACTTAGCCCCAGACTGGAAGTTCCTGGGGTCAGTAATCAGAAGCTGCTGAGATCCTCTCAGATGTCACATAGTGAGGCCAGTTTCACTGCCATTTGCAAAATAACTATTAGCTCTTTTCTCTTGTGTTTCACTAAGGACTACAACACCTTTGTGGAAGTTCTCCTACAAAACACTGTCATCCCCAAACACTGAAGAATTGCGAGTGCATATAGCACCACTTCAATAAATTTTCCAAGGTTTATTACTAAATAATATTTTTTGTATTACACAGTTTAATACTGATGTTACAAGCATCACAAAGGCAAACTATGCACCCGTATTGTGTACTCGATGAAACTCTAAAGACTTCCCTCTTGTGGAGAACTTGGTCACACAAGGGCAGAATATACACCTGGAGATTCAAGGAAAAGGGATTTGAGGAAAACTGTTGGCAGGAAGAGAAGGCAACATGATGGGACAGCTTTATGACAAACCAAAGAGAACTGGATTATAAATCATTACTCAAATAGAGGAGGCATTTCTTGGAAGAGGCCAAAGTACTATATACAGTTGTCTGTTTATTGAGACACAGACTGGCTTCTCTACAGTGAACAGGACAGTGTGGGCTGTTAACTTAAACAGTATAGACGCTGTATTTCAGCATTGCCAGTAGTCACCAAGAATGACCATAACAAACAGAAGTGAAAAAGGTCAAGATGTAGATGAGCCTAACAAATGTTAATGATGATCATACACTGATCATCACGTTGGGCTCCTAACTAAACAAAAAGATTTAGGGAGCAGGTTAAATGCAACACTATTAGCAAATCCTCCCCCACAGAGTGATTCAATCAGTTGCATAAATGTCATTTTAACTATAGTGCAATCAACATACTTGATACATGGTGACGCAGACTATACAAAAGCTAATGTTAGCATCATTTATCCTCTTTTCTTGCCATTAGGACCTGTTTTTTAAAAGGCAAGGGCATATTCTTTTTGTTTGCATGCATTAATAATATCTTTTATTAGACTGACTGCCACAAGTAGAAAAAGAAGACAAAATGTCGGGTAAGAACAATGTTGAAATAGTGTAGTGGTAGCAGCATATCATCAAACTCTTACGCACCCTTCCCACTTGTAATTTCATGTACTGGAACCTACACTCATGCAATCATTGAAAGATTTATTAGAAATAGTGCTCTCCAGAACCACCCTAATTACACAGGCCCCAACCTCACTAAACCCGTTATGAGAAGAAAGCCACCTGCAACCAAAACAAACTGAATATATTTATGACCTTTCCAAGTACAAAATGTAACCAACATCTCTCCACTACTGACACAATAAATACCCCTTAACACAGAAAAATCCACCTCTATGCCTGTGCTGCTGGAGACATAACAGATTTCATCAAGTGCTCTCAGGGTAACTATGCCGGTGAAACTAAGCAATGACTGTGCACCAGGAAGAACGAGCACATAAAAGCTGTAAAGGACAGAAGCGCCCACTTATCAGGGAGAGAACATTTCTTAGAAAATAATCACTGCATTTTGAAATGTCTTAGTCCTGAGCCTCGAGGAATCCTACAATGTTTTCCAAAGAAAAACTTGGGTGCTTTCACATATCTGCTAAATAGCAAAAACTATGAACTCACAGACAGTGCTTTCATGAGATTAAAATCTCTCACCACCACCCTGATGGCTCTCTTCCTCAGAGTCCTCTTCCTCTCTCTGTTCCTTACCCCAACATCCTCTTTCCTTCAAAAGCTTCAGCTACTTTCTCTTTGAGATGGTCTGAGACACAACTAATGTTATAACTATAAGGCAATGCTCTCAACTTGTACTTAGCTTTGAAGTCTGCTGCTTCTACTTCAGACCTGGAGAAGGACTCACATGCCCAAAATCTTGTCTAATTTTGCCAGTGATACAAACTAGTCTAATAAAAGATATTGCTTCCACCAACAAAATCTGTCTTGATTATGACTTTAGGCTGTCATAACAACAGCACCACCACCATTATTCTTCATGAAACATAGTCAATCAGTAGATATTTTATTTTCTCTTTCCATAAGTGATGCATAAAGCTAAAATAAACCAGGCATCGCTTTTTTTAGACTGATGGCTCAGAGAGAGGAGGAGAGAGCACTCCAAATAGTGCTCCAACCAGCAGAGCCACAATCCAGACAGAAAGTGTGTGTGGGCAGTGAATGGGCAGGGGTTGGGGAACTTGTTTCAAAATACATATACAAACACCTGAATCAAAAAATTAAACTCAGAACCAGAGTAAGGTGAGAACAGACAGACGTGTTCAACCAATGACACTAAATGTCAAAAAATTCATGAATCGAATTGAAATTATTTGTGAGAAACACATTACAATGTTGAATTCAACTGAATACTATGCTTAAGCAAGCACAGAGGTTGAATACTTGTGCTTCCAGGTTTCTTTTTACTTCTTTTAAAGGCTGACATCTGTCAGGAGTGTGGGTTTGAGGGGAATCAGAAGAGAAAACTCAGCTGTAACAAGAGGAGGAGATCATTTGCCAAACAAACACAGGGGAGAATACAAGCATAGAGTGAAAAAGGTCATAAGCAAAATAAGGCTGCCAAAAGAGGCAGCCCGTCAGGAGTGCTTGAGTAACTAACTACACATGGCGGGAAGGGAAAAGGAAGGAAATAAGAGACATGCAAATATTTTGACTAGATGTCCATAAAGACAAAAAAAATCATGAATCTTAGAAACATGATGTAGATCAGAAGGACCTGGTGAAGGAGATGGAAGGGAATGACACATGGCTTGATCAGCAAGAGAGGGAGATGATTTCTGTGGCAGCATTATAACCTCCATCCAAGACCATACAGCAAAATGAAATAGAAATAAGCTTTACTAATTATGCATTAGAACAAGAAATCTAAGAAAGCTGATTTTTAACCACCCTTTTCACATAATTTCTGTTATAAAATGTTAACATTTAATCTCAAGCTTCAGCAGACATTATAAACCTCAATTGCTTCTGGACCTGATAACTGTTTCACATATCCAGAGTAGTTTACTTATTAAATGCCTGATCTGTTAAAGGCAAAGCAAATACTATTACATCAAATGACTACCGCATTGCTTTTAAGGAGTAACAGAGACCTGTTCCCCAAGTATCTATTTCCTTGAATAAGATGCTTATTTAAAGAGACGCGTGGGATGATCTTCACACATATTTTCAAACATGCAGCTTGGATCCACCAGAGTTTTATTCATACAGTCATTCTTCAGCCTTCTTTAAAGGACAGCCATAACAACCAGACATGTGAATTCCAGCATAAGCATAGAATCATAGAATCATAGAATGGTTTAGGTTGGAAGGAACCTTGAAGATCATCGAGTTCCAACCCCCCTGCCATAGGCAGGGACACCTCCCACTAGACCAGGTTGCCCAAGGCCACGTCCAGCCTGGCCTTGAACACCTGCAGGGACGGAGCTTCAACAACCTCTCTGGGCAACCTGTTCCAGTGCCTTACTACCCTCAGAGTGAAAAACTTCTTCCTAATGTTTAATCTAAACCTGCCCTCTTCCAGCTTAAAGCCATTCCCCCTCGTCCTATCACTACATGCCCTTGTAAAAAGTCCTTCCCCAGCTCTCCTGTAGGCCCCCTTTAGGTACTGGAAGGCCGCAATAAGATCTCCCCGGAGCCTTCTCTTCTCCAGGCTGAACAGCCCCAACTCTCTCAGCCTCTCCTCATAGGAGAGGTGCTCCAGCCCTCTGATCATCCTCGTGGCTCTCCTCTGGACACGCTCCAGCAGGTCCATGTCCTTCTTATGTTGGGGACTCCAGAGCTGGATGCAGTACTCCAGGTGGGGTCTCACGAGAGCGGAGTAGAGGGGCAGAATCACCTCCCTTGACCTGCTGGCCACACTTCTTTTTGATATATTTATGTATTGCATGTATCTGTATGGAGCATCATCACCTACCCAGGTGTAGCTGTACTCGATAGGGAAGAGAGAAGCAATTTCACAGCACTGGTGTTATAAAAAGAGAATTAGTCGAAAGGATCAAGAATGTCTGTCTCAGTGCTCCACTGCATAAAGGTACAGACCTCAAAACAAAAGCCTTGCGATGCGCATTAGCTATTGTATTTGAAAGAATATTTTGCTTTCTTCGTTGGGGTATTGAGACATCAGTCCTGAGCTCCCCAACACCGCCTGAGCAGCAGGGAGGGAGCGGGTCCTGAAAAAGGCACCAAACTGATCAGTGAGAACACAGTATGATCACAAGATTCTCTGCATTAGTTTTCCTCCACAAAATAATTCCCCTCAACTGCCCTGTAGGGGTGTCTTTTCTGTTTCAGGTACAGTAACCCTTGTCTTTGATCTTGCTCCTTCTCAAACATTGCTTTGAACTGCCAGGAGCTCATTTTCATTTCTCATTTATATTTCAAAGTTTTTATACACTCTACCACACCCATGCTTGCTCACTTTCTAGCACCCCAATTACTTTAAAGTTTACAGTTCTCCTGTAAAAAAAACCAAAACCAAAACCAAAACCACCACATTAAAAACATACAGAATACCTCAGCCTTGATGTCACAAGTCCTTTTCTTTCACCTCTCCAATATTCACACCACCTACAAGCAACTGCAATGTCTACCTCACTCTAAACCCCTCAAAACCTAAACTTTGTGGGTTTGAAATGTTTTAAGCATTGTTGTTAATATAAAATGATGAACTTTAATAACAGGCTCGCCTTATGAAGTCTCAGCAGCCTCTATGACCACTGAGCCTGAGTTTTATTCCCTCAGGGCATGGATTATCATCAAGAGAGGGCCTGCTGAAACCCTACTGCGTGTACAGTCATTCTTTCTGTGCTTATTAGTAAGTCTCACACATCCCCACAGAGTACTGAGCTAACTACACCAGTGGGTTAATATAAACTGCACAGCTTTTTCTCAAGAGGCTCAACAATTGCTAAAGATACTAGCACGTTACAGAAAAACGTCTAATTTCCTAAAATAACACTGCTATTTCTTGCTTTGTAGCCTATTTCTCTACTGATACATCTTACATGAATTTCAGATTTCAGTAATTTTTAAATTGTTTCAATAAGACTGTTTTGGAATGGTGTACTATGTGAATATACATATCCATAGGTCATTTACACACCACTCTCAAAACTACACAATGCCACAATAAAGCACATACAAAGCCATAGTCTACCTGTGGTGTCCCCAGACATGTCTAAGAAAATAAAGGGCCCAGAGCAAAGGAAAAGTCCGTTAAGTGCCTCTGAAAACTCCATTCCAAATCTCTTCCCATTTTAATATTGAAAAACCTTTGTGCTGTACATTTCTGAAACTTCCAAAGAAACTCAAGAAATCTCATCTCTTGAAACATCTTATGCTTCCCCAAATTCTAGAAAGTTAAAGCATGAAAAAAAATCTATATCGCCATGGAAATGCACCAAAGAAAAGTTTTGCTAAAGGCTAACTCCCGCTTTAAACCTCTGCAGACTTGGTTTCAGTTCAGGTAGCCCTTATTGGTGTCCCCAGGAAGCTGGTGCTGGACAAGACTACCACAGGGTTCAGGAGGACCTCTGCTCACCTAGGGAATCCAGTGTCAAATCAGAGAGGTAGAAGTCACGATTTTATTGCACCACCTTTAAGATGCAAAACGGCCAGAGCCATTTTCTGGAGTTTTGAAGAAAACCTAATTACATTTAGCCAATGCATTGGCGAGTCTGCGGGGAGCACATATGGCCTCTGGAAAACTCAAAAGGGGTTTTTTTTCATAAGAATTCCTGTTGGATTTGCTGCTTATGTTTTTCATTCTCTGTTCATGTAATCATATTAATGAATTACTCGGGTAGCAGCTTTCCTTCTCAAGAATGAAGTGTCAACTGAGTTCATTTGTAAACTGAAATGTGTCCACTTAGCAACTAAGCTTAAAAAATGCTGTATTAAAATTCCAAAATCTTGTATGCAAAATGACTTCCGGAATTCAGAAATTGTATCAGCTTATTACAGTAATGGAAAGTCTGATTGCAAATGTATGACGTCAGTTTAAAAAAGAACTATTTTGGTAAATTTTGTATTCAAATTCAGACAATTTTTAACAAAGATTTCACTATAGGGCTCTTGAAAAAGAAAAAGCAGCAAACAAAATATCAGTATTTTCACTTTTTAGTATTTCGAAGTTATGTTCTTAATGCTGAACATCCACAAGTTGAACAGCCTTGTAATTTAATATTTATAGAAATAAAATTAAAAATTTAATAGTTCTGCCCATATAATAAACTTTTTACTGTATAACATCTATTTTTTACCATTGTTTATGTCTTTAAACTGTGAAATACAATTCATTGGTTCAGGTGAGACAACACAACAAAATTTAGCTCTCATTATTAGCTAAAATCTGTTTATATATGAGCTTTTTCTTGATTAACATGCATTCAAGCAATTAATGTACAGGACAATCTCGCCTTACTCATTGAAATGCATATCTGTAATAAGACAACTGTGCTGCTCTCTCTTAGCTAACCAAGCCCCAGTAATGAATTCCCTCTGGGTTTTACCAAAAAAACAGGTGAAGGCTTTTGCTTTTGTGCAAGTAGGGTTTGTTGAAACGGTCATGTCATTACGTGGCACCTGATAGACGGAATATTAACCCAGTTCTGAGGTTTGCAGTGGAAACTACTGCAAATACAGTAAAAAAGTGGCCTGCAGTGGAATATGGCCCGACCTCAAAATTCATCATTTTCTGTTCTAAAATTAATTATTAGTCATACTTGCAGAACAGACTGCTAAGTCACACTTTTTACTACCTTCATGTTGACAAATCTATCGGTACGAACAGGAGTCTTACATAAATAAGACTCATGGGCTAAAATCTGAAACCATGTGTACCAACAGCAGATTTAGGTATCGACATTTACGCAGTTGCCATCTCATTCCTGTTTCTGACCATGAGCAGACTGTGCAATGATGCATCCACCAATTAGGTTATATTTCTTATTTATAATATAACTTATGATTAGGCTCTGTTGATGGGTACAGACAGTTCATTGTTATCTTGTTCCTACCTGGCTGTGTGTAACTTTTTCATTAAAAGTTGTGCTTTTGCTAATAATGTCATCTGGAGAGCAGAGCTTAGACACAACATTTCATTTCTACAGCTGTCCTGCTTTCGGACCAGAGCAGAATTAAAATCTGTCCACCACGGACTATGAGCAGAGCAAACACACACCAGTTTCCACCTGCCAATCTGGATATACCATTTTATTTCTCTACAGTGACAGTCTTATGTCACATGCATGAGGGTTTTTTCCAGGCATTTGGCAAAGCATTAAAACTGAGAATCAGTAAAGTAATATTGTAGTAACTTCGATAATGACATCTTTTGCAAGCATAAGAAAAAGTAAGACTCAGAGGCCAATAAGGCTGACAAGACTGAGAATCCTTACAAAAATGTAGATACTTAGATGGGCAAATCTGATATGGACACAGTTTTTATAACATCCCTCAGTTTTACACAAATAAATGAAGTTTTGGCAGTATTGTTCACATGATCTGTCTAGCCACGGTGACTTTCATCACCTTAAGCACATACTCTACTATCATGTACACTTGTCATCTGATTGAATTAAACAGATTAAGTTATTTCCTAGTGGTAGTTAGCTTTGTTATGAAGCTATAATTTACCACTATGCTGCACTTGCATGCCATATTTTTCCCATTGCCCTCTGCTCCAATTTGATAGCTCTTCTCAGCAGATGGCATTTCTAGAAAACAACTAGATTCCAACTGTTTGTACCAAAAGAAGGTCTGGATTCGAGGGAAAAAAGTGTTTGCTAAACACCAACTACTACCAACTGCAGATGCGGTAATTTAAGCTGAACTCAGCTGACTCGTATGAAACAATAAATTGACTTATGGGCAAGAAAGATGTCTCACAATTCTTGGCTCCCCAGATGGCCAGTCAGCAACTGAAGTAGGGTCAATGGTTTGGTTTGTTTCTTCAGAGAAGAGAGAGGGAAGGAAAAGGAGAAGGAAAGATAGTAGTTTTTTAGCATAAGCCTCCAAAGAGAAAAGAGATTTAACATATAAAGGACTAGTAACTGGAGCAAAATATGCTACTATTAATTTGTAAATTACTACAGACAATAAAAACATGAACCCAGGTTTAATAACAATGACTACACACTGAAAACAAAGGTATCTCGATTGACACTAAGGAACCGAAGGATTTATTCGTGTAATAGAGTACACAGAACACAGACAAGGATGTTCATTCTTCAGTAGGACCCCCATTGCAAGTAAGATGCTTCAGTATGTCCTGAGAAACTTGGAAATGAAAAAAACTCTCTTCTGGTTAAAAATTATCTATTAATTTTCTAATGAGTGTATTTTTTTGCTAAAGAAACTAATGGAGCCTTTAATCAGCAAGAATGGGAAGTTTTAAAATCCAATATTGAGAACACCCCTTTTATTTTCATTTTGAACAGTATGTATTACTTTACTTTTTTCTTTCCAGGTTAAACACCTCTTTACTTAAAAGGTGAATGAGTGGTGCTTGTAGACCAGTCAGTTGAAAAGCCCTGTGATCATAAGACTATGAGATTTTCCAGTTATTTGAGTCACATTAATAACAGCTCAGCTAATTAGCAATTTTAAAAGGATCAACCCACTAACAAATTAAAAGAAGTATCTGTACACAAAGAGAGATTGTTCGGTTTGGCTCCAGTCTTGATAGTAATAAATAAAAGCATCTATTGTGTGAAAGCAGGGAAATGTCTCATCCACAGCGATAGGGATTCATTTTGGAATGACACAGTCGCAGTTTCTATTTTCTCAGTGTTTTGTGGGGTATGTTTTGGTTTCTGCCTATTGAGAGTGAAATTTAAGGTCAGAGGCCAAATGATGTCAAAATGCCTTCCAATCATTTGATGTGACAAGGCAGCTGAGCTGTTCAGGATGCGTCCCAAACACTACGAATAGGTGGCGTTTAAGGGAGTACTGTTGGCGGACTTACTGTTTGCCTGCAGATCATTTTTCACAAATAAAGTGACCAACAAGGACATCTCTGAAAATATTGCCGTACCCCTCTAAAAGTGGAAATGCTGCTATTCTAACACAAAAAGAGATTGCCGTAGAAAAAGTGGTTCTAGAGCTATTGGCTGGATGCCCCATCGCCCCAAGCACTGTGATGTCTTTCATGGAGGCTATGAAACATTTCAGTTTGCCTTGGATTAGGACACTGGCAGTACACAGCATGTGATCCCAGCCTCAGCAAAGCGTTCTTTCTCTTCGGGATACAGCTATGGAGTGATTTTTCCTAGGAGATTAGATGTATCTAGCCTGGGCATCTGCAATACTTTTTTCTCTCACATAATGGAAAGCTTTTAATCAGAAATGCAACACAAGCTAGTAACAGGAGCCCTCTTGATTTTGTCAAAGCAAAATCAAAGAAATAAAACCAAATAAAAAAAAACTCCAAAGACCCTAAACTAGTTCCCTAAATATGCAGCAGAGAATTCATATAACTTGGAGAAAAAAGAGCCACATGTTCCAAAAAGAGATTGTTACCTCACACTCAAAAATTATTCTAAGGGCAACCGTGCAAGCTACTTGCTGGCATGACGTTACCCTTGTATCACAACTGAAAGCTTGTTAAAATAACTTCAGAATTGCTACTCTGAAAACATCAGGAGTACTGTGAGCACAGCACTCTGACTTCCAGAGGGCTGGTATCACGCACTGTGGAAATAATAAACGGCCCCAGCCACAGGGCCTTAGTCTGTAAGCGATGCCAAGAAATTATGAAGTCAGTAGATTTTGTAAGTGAATGCCAGAACAAGATACATAGACTATAGCTCAGCAATTTCCGAGAGGAAGATTATGGAAATACATTGCTTTTCCTGTATTAAAAGCTATGGTAATCTTTCATTCAAAAATCTCTGTCATTATCTGCCAGTGCCTGTGATGAGACCTTTCTGTCATTGTTTCATACTGAGCACGATAACCCGTTGCTGCCATCAGTAATGGCACAGGAGAAAAGGCAAAATTTTGGCTGGTGGATCTCCAAGGATTGATTTTAAACTTCCCATGAAGAGTCTAAGGACAAACGAAAGGAGTCCTGTAGGTTTTGAATTGTAGTTGAAATGATGTGCACAGTTATATTCTGCTCAGATAAGAGAGAATTTCCTCATGTGATGGTGTTTTGTTGCTCTCAGCTGAAGTATTTCTAAACTGTATGCCAGATAAATCACAATGAATAAAAGCAAATAAAGGAAAGGTATTAGCACGAACAAGAGGGAAGACAAAGTCCTGTAGGAAAAGTAAGAGTTTAATAGAAGTGAGCTGAACACAGATGTTCATATGCTGATGGTCTGAAGGAAGAAGGGTGGGAGAACAGGATTGGAGAAATAAAAAAAATTTTAAAGCAGAAAGGAGGAGGAGGGTATATCTGACATCTAAAATTAAAACAGTGTCATAAGTATCTTCAAGTATTTAAACCAAAGTCATGAACAGCTGAGGCTGAGTGGAAACTACTTTTTTTATAAAGAACATAGCTTAAGAGTGAAAATAAATGAGTCCATAACTTTTGGAAAATAAAAATACAAGTACCATATAATCATATAATAACCATACAATCAAGCAACTAAATACAACCAAAAAAAAATCTGCTTTTCATATTCAATTGTCAAGATTAATAATTTTAATTGTAGCTAATGATTCAAACTCAAGAAAAAAAAAAATCACAAAGATGAAATTCAAAACAGGTAAAGCATTGCTTTTTTCCTTCTCCTGCCTCTGATCTATTTTATACCAGCTTTTAAATGTAGAATTTACAAGCATGAGCAGATCCAGGAGCCAAAATGACTACAAGTGCAAATAAACAAACTCTACAGTAGTTACATCACAATTTGCTGAAAATCCTTTGCTCTTTTACCAATGTCTTTGCTCCCCAGAAGAGCTGCATAAGGCAACACTCCATAGGAAAGATGATGCTTTTCATTAAACCATCTGATCCAGCTGCGGCAAGGAAACCTCAGTGCCTCCAGGCCCATTGATGCAGGCTGCACCTGACAGGGCTCTGCAGGCAGCAGGTGGAAATCATTCCTGATTCCAGTCCCAGGTGGGTTATATGAGCTGCAGAGAGCCTCGTACCTTTCTTACTCTGACAGGTCAGTGCAAAATGAGCAAGCCTAAATTCTGTCTAAGAGTCCCTGGAGTTTCAGAAAATTTTAAATGATCTCTTCAGTTTCATCTGAATGTGTGAAAGCACAATTGAAATGCATATAACAGGTAGTTTTCCAAAGGTGAGGTTACCAATATTGATTACAATGTACATTTCTGCTATTCCGCAGCGTGGGTGTATCAGGGGGTATGTATTCAGACTCTGCATTTCCAAGTAGTTCTGTTTTATGTGTACTGAAATGCTAAATGCTTGCAATTGTTTGCTGTAATATGCAAAGGCCAGTTGGCCGGCATGTAGAACAGTTAAGCCTTTATTGTTACTAGACTTAACGTTTTCAGCAAGGTTGAATAAAGCTATTATCAGCGAGACTTTCATCTGTTGTTTGTGATATACCATGGGGCTTTTTAAGCGAATGCAGAGACCTATGTGTATTACTGAGGCTGAGCCCAAAAGACAGTTGTACCAGAAACACTAAGCCGCTTAAGAACATCCAAAATTAAGAGCCTTGTCTGCTTCTGTGCCAATTGTTCACACTAACTTGTCCCAATAGGTCTTCATGCAATCCCACTGAGGAGCTACGTGACTTTATTTCCATCATGCATTCATCCAAAAATATTCTTTGAAGATCCAAATCAGTACATCTGGTCACCAGCAAACTATACTCGATTACTGAGATAAATACAGTCTGGAGGATATAACAGCATCTGCTTTTATCTGGTACTGAATGCTGCTTATTCATTTAAAATATAATTATAAATATGTCTTTGTATTGTAGTATTCCCCATGATTACAATTCAGACTAAGGTATCATAATACTAGATGCTATAGAAACAAAGAAGAAAACATGACTTCTCCTTCAAAGTCTGTAGAATTCAGTATTCAAGTGACAAAACAAAGAAGGACAGAGGGATGAAGTTCATCCTGTAAGCACTAGAAAAATAGATAACATTTGTCATACGCATTTTTAAAGCATGATTGTTAAATATCCATTAGATTTTATTTCCCTGCTTTTTCCACCAAACTAATTGCTATTGGTTTCCTTCAGACACAGCTGCTAAGGTGAAGCAGGTCTTACTGGTGGGCGCAGGTAACGTTTCATGCTTCATTTTGATGATTTTGATTTCCTTATCTAATTTCACCATCACTGTGTTACTCATGCTGATTTAATGCAAAAATCTGATAGCTCGTTTGGGGTGGGGTTTCTTATCTCTCTTCCTCTTCTTCCAAAGTTGTCTGCGCTTCCACAGTTGAAGACTCCCTAAAGCCATAAAAACTACATCATTGAAATCACAGGTTTCAGTCCCAAAACATGAGTAGGAGGTGGCCAAATGTTTCATTTCGCTGTACAGCCTGCTGAAACAAATAAAGATTTTCAGTGGTGAAACTGCTAATTTTGACAGACTGAAATGCTCTTGAAGGAATGAATGTCTTTATATAATACTGACCTTAAAGTTTCTAATGAGCAGCTTTTTCCAGGCTTTCTTTTTGCAATTTACCCCAACTATTGCAGGTGGTCTGTGTCATAGTCAGTCTTCTGTTTCAAAAACATGTGAGCTTAGCAAGTATGTCCTACTATTCTATTTTTCCTTTGTCTTACAGATTCTCTAGTTTAGCTGCATTTGCCACTCCTCACCTTTGATATTAAAAGCCCTTTGGCAAAAGAACATATGAGAACACTATTGGGCCAGGTAATTTGCGTGGTTTTAACAGGCTATATAATGCTGCTTTGAAACATGAAGGCTTTAATGCAAATTGAAAAAAAACAAAAACATATCTATATCAAAACACATCAGATGTACTCACGACATAAAAAAAAAAAAAAAAGTAGGACTCCTCTTTTAGAAATTGCAATGGAAAATGTTACTATATAAATCTAAGGAGGGAACCTGGCAATATTTGGATCCAAATTTTGCTTTAAATTATAGCTCCTAAGGAGCAAAACTGCATGAAAGAAATTGTGGCCCTTAGCATTTCACACTAAGAGGTCTGCATTTACTCTCAAAATGTGTCCTTGAAGTTGTAATACATTCTGCATTTTCTGTAATGGGAGGTAAAGAGGAACAACTGCATTGGAATCCACTAAATACAGCACATCTTCTGCAAACTGTATTTGCAGCACTGAGAAAGGAATAGTCGCGCACTCAGAGAAGTAATCCTTTAGCCCTTGTACAAGGAAATCAAACAGAAAGAGAGAGAAACCTTAAAAAAAAAAAAAGAAAAAAAAGATAAACTGTACCTCAGTGGATTGTGGAATAATCCATTTATTCTCAGATAGGAAAACATACAGTCAGTACTTATTTATTTATATGCCTTTAGCTACGTGTTTTCTCAAATTGATCCTTAAAAATGCCCATCGAGTGCACTACATACTTGCTAAAGAAAAACAAACAGGCTATGAGTACAGTTATTACTGGCAAATGCATCCAAAAATTTTGCCAAGTCACCACCCAAGTCAAATCCCATTCTATCCTCAAACGCATGTAAAACCAAGTGCAAGCTGCAGACCATTCCTGTGATCTGAAAAACAACAGGACACAAAACAAAAGACTGAGTTACAAAAGAGTGAGGAAAGTTATGATTAGGCAGGCTTACGAGCAGCTTGATAATGTAGTTGGTACATAACAGAAAATCCTGTTGTTTCTAAAGCTTTCTGCAATACTTGTTAATTGGCTGGTTTGCTTCTTGGACTGGATTTTGTCTTTTTTTTTTAGGACACCTATGGGCAGCTAAAGCACACACGTATGCGCATAGAAGATGTGAACTCCATTTTGGTCCCCTCTCCTGTAGCCTGCAGCCTCTGCTTTCCACCCAGTAACCCCATTAGGGACTGGCCACACCTCTTATTTCACTACTTAAATTCTGAGATCCTTGCAGCCTTATGCCTTTTACAGACATAAAGCAGTTAACAGATGTGACAATTAAAATTGTGTGACTTAAATTAATATGGCACTTTCATATACAACCACAAAGTGTGGTTGAAGTGTTGTTGCTATGGAGGTGCAGCTATAACCAAACCGTTAGTGGGTACTGTGCTCTTAAAATTTAGAAATCTAAGATTTAAAGGGAGAAAACCTTTTGTATGGCTCTTCTTTTGGTTTCCTTTGGGACCTAACGGAAGGAAAGACAGAAGGTTTGAAATAAGTATATGGTGGGCGTTGGGTTCTGTGAAAAGTAACTTCCCTCAATTTTCAGCAATTGCGTCTCCCATTCTGGGGCAAAGCTGCAAGTCACTGGCAACAGAGCAAAAAAGCCCCTACATTTGTCACTTTCAATTGTTATCGTTCAGCTTTGGGAAAAGAGAGTGTTATAATAAGGACAGAGATTAACATTTTGATCATCTTGCAATAGAATCGAAAAAGCACCGATGGTCTCAACTACACTAAAAGTGAGATTGACTGCTACGTAAGTGGTTACAAGGATTAGTGAATTGCCAAATCGGCAGTAACTGTACTTTTCACCAAAATCTTTTGACCATCATCTAGTCTTCTTTTTTTTTTTTTCCATTCTCACTTACTGAATTTTGTTGACAGCACAAGCTGAAAGGCCTAATCAGAAACAAGGCTCCAGGGCAGCAGTGCCCACCCAAACACACAAGCACACATCACTCTCGGAAGAATGTAATCAGAAATAAAATGTTACAAATAGCCATGGCAGACAATAGGAAAAACAGGAAAGAAAAAAACAGCTGCGATTCTAAGACCCTACAAGTAATTACATTGCCCAGTTCAATGACTGAAAGCTTCCATTTTCCTTTTTAATTAAATACCTTTAAGAGCTATTCCTGAATGCTCCATCTTCCACCACTTCACACCCTTTTTTTTGATGTTTCTCTCCCACTCTCTCCTTCACTTCCCGTTTGGGGAACACAAGTGTGATTCAAAGAAATGTGTGAAGCAGCAAAAGCAATAGGATGCTTGTGACAGCTGGACTTTGAATAGATTAAAGGAGGGAGGAATGCAGAAGTCACAGTAAAAAAAGTAGGTTGGAGTACAATACGCCGTAACCTATTGTCACTGGAGAATTACAGATCTTCCAGCTTCCGGGGTTTTCTCCTTGTTTTGAAAACCATTGTTATTGTTCTTTATATGATGCCTCAAATCTCTCGTGCCTTCATATATGCCAGCCTTCGCCAGTTTGCTCTGCACGCAGTCCTCTCCTCCCCCTTTTCAAACATCGGTAGGAGGTCACAAAGCTTCCCCATGGATTTGTCACCGTCCCCGAGAGGTGCACCCTGACTTTCATAATGGGCAGGTTGGGGAGTGACTGGGAACAATCTGTGTTTCATAACAGAAGAACTGAGAAACATGACATTTGTGATGAATTCAATTGCAATTTTGACATCTTTAGAATTATGTTCCTCTTTTTCCAACATCTCCGAGGACAAGCCTTAGTCCCCTGCACATTCTGCACTACTGGCTCTGAGAAGGCAGCATGAAGTGGGCACTGGATACTGTCAGGAACAAGCTGTACCTTCTTACATTTCTATCAAAATGCTGTTTACATCATGGAGTTATAGCTAAAAGAAATTAAAGCAACACAACAGAGCTAGCCCCAAGTATTCAAGAAATTATGAACCAGACCTACAAAATATACAGAGTTGAAATTAATTTATAATTAAAGAGTTACTTCTGACAAAGTTTTTGTGCAATCAGAAGTATGATTGAGGCACATTTTCCAAATTTTGGGGGGACAGAGTATTAGATGCAGCCTGTATAATAATTTTTCTCCAGGTGCTGGACTTTGGTAAAATAATGAGCACAGAGAAAGATCTGGCAGTACCGGAAGGGGGCGAAAGGGGAAGATCTACTCTCTTAACAAATACTTATTTACAAATAAAAACACATGTCCTAAAGTCTTTATATAGGAAAAAATCTGAGGTAATAGGAAGCCTTTCCTAATTAAAAATTGCAGGATTCCTTCCCCAAAAATGAATGTGCATCTGGATAGTTATATATGAAATAAAGTAGCATTATTAGTTTAACAGCTATAGTTTAACATCATATTAGCTTAACATCAATATTAGCAGGAAGCTTAGATGGGATTATTTACAGAATAAGACATTTTTAATAAAGAAGATAAGAACTACTGATTGTATGTGGAGGATATCTTTACAGGAATTTTGCCACAAGCTCAAACTGTGCTCTCAATTTGCTCAGGTCAGGTACTGAGCTCCATCCATCCCAGTCCCTCCACACATCAGCATAAAGACATTACCTCAGCACGGCGCTGCGGTTGGTTCAGGGCGGGCAGTTTACCATACCAAGGCTCAAGTCTGTTAAATATTTTGTTTTTTCATGGACTATCTAGTTTTTACAGAACAGCCATTCGGTATCATGTTGCTTTTGGAGCAAAGTAGAACATACTGTGCAAAAATACAGAGATGAAGGGTTATCAATCAAATGAAGAGCAAACCTATATTCTCTATAATACCTATCTGAAGAACACTAGTGCAGTGGGGTGACACCATAAGAGGCCATAAGAGGCTGGCTTCACCATGCTTCAGTGGCTGAGAAGCATGGTGGCATGGTCTGCAATTTTGGCATAGTTATAAACACGTTGTAAAGATTGCTTGATAGCAAATCAATTGTTTGATAGCAAGTCACCGGTCCAAGTTTCAAATAAGAGGAATCTACAACCACTTTCACTCTGCTCTGCTGTTCGTTTCGAATCTGCTCCTGCACTGCAGCATTTTGTGTTTCAGATCAGATACAGAATGTTTCACGTCTCTGTGCAGAATGTTTTGTCATTATTATTTTTCCGCAACTTAATACAAAAATAACCTTGAATTGGGCGGGCAGATGTTCATCTGTGTATGTAAGCGCTGGCATATCTCTGATTTTTTTCTTGCAAACAGTAAGTATCTCGTGTTTATTATCAAAGGCAACTGAAGTTACAACTACATCTAGGAAAGACTCAGAGCTTTCTGACCACCTACCAGCAACAGTATGCTTGTATTGGTAGAATCACCCATATATCAAATATTTTCTACGAATTCTTTTTTAGCCAACTAGGCCCAGTTTTATGTTAGAACTCTCAAAGAACATAAATGAAATATATCTAGGCAAAATAACTTGCATAAAAAATACAGAGGACAAACAAAGCTGATATTCATAAGAACAAAGGTAGATTTGCGTGAACTGGTAATTTATTATATTTTAGATTCAGAACATACAGTCAGTCCTGGTCAAATAAATAAAACAGACATGCAACATTATGCAACAAACTGACAGTATCTTTTCATAGAGCAATTTAAAATAATTTTCATGTATCTTCCAAGTGTATTTTTCATAAATGCTTGTTGGTTTTACACAGGCAGATAGTGCTAACAGCTCCTTCAAAGGTCACATTAGAGAATTGTAGAACTGCAAAAGGAAACAGAACTTCCAATTATATTTCCACAAATACCATTTGCATATTTTATCTACAGTGTATTTATTATTACAATTAGAGAGGAGGCAACAATTTTGCTCAGAAAGAGAAAATTCTCTAAATAAAACTCCAAATTCATTAAAGGCTGTAGTTAGTTAAAGGTATGCACCATTAATGACACAGCAGAACACAATCTTTACTTCCCTGGACACTTACTCTTACTCGTATTACTTTACTGTGGATAATTTTGTACACCAACACCAGAGCAGTTCGCAAATCCAAAGTTAAACACAAACTGTACAAAAGATTCACGTGTTCTGCTGCTGAAACAGTTGTCTCAGGGATTAGATTGGTTAAGTTTACAGAACACGTCTAGTATATGCCATAGGCTATGTCCTCACCCAGATCTTCCTACACACATTCTTGCAAACAAATCTATGGCAATTTTGAACATATGCCTTTTGCCTTACTCAGGAATAGGTTATAAAGTTTGCTTCGTGCCTTGCAGCATGCTGACTTCCACGCATTTGTTGAAACCATCAAATCCTCCAGTTCCCAGAGTCTGCAACTTCTGGCCCTACTGCTTCTCATGAGTCTTTTAAGCACTGGAGGCTGCTTGCTCCTTTACATCCTCTTCTCTGGCACCTAGCCCCTTCCCAGGCTCACTTAATGGTAACGAGATCCTGGTTAGCTATTCTCTCTCCCAGCAGTATCATCTTTCAAACACATTTGAGGTATACTTCCCACTGTGTCAAAACAAGAAAAACCTTTGAATTGCTCAAAGATGATAAAGAGTACCCAGCTTTGTACAATAATTAGTTCAGAGTCTGATTGCAGGTGATCTGGCAGGCTGGAGTGGTCCCACTCCTCCCCACCCCACTCAGTACAACTGCAGCCATCTCCCCCAGTGCATTTCAGCAGTGGCCATGCGAAGGCGGCAATAGCTGCCATTCAGTTAAGCATAAAAGGCAATTGAGAAAGTTGTACCATCTGTAATAGGAAAACCTGGAGTTATCTTCACAACAAAGTGCTCTCTCCATTTTTGCTCATCCTTCTCTCTAGTTATTTGTAATCGGAATGTTTTTTACAAGGGTCCATCCTAGCATGTATGCCAGTATCCATACCTTTAAACACCTCAGAAAACTGATGTCCTGACTCTCCCCAACAGTCAAGCAACTCCGAGAAGGTTTAGCATCACTCCTTCTATTTCTTCTAAAGTCAGGTAGCACAAACCCCCAATTACCTTGCTATCATCTAATGCCCATTTAGAATTATCTTCCTCTACCTTGCAAAAGACAATCATGATTGACTTGTTTCCACTAATACACAGAACAACACGTTAACCGCTCCCACGGAGGGTTGGACCTATAACTCTTATCCTGTATGTCTAGAAGACTGGCACCATCAGCAGACTCCAGGTGGTTTGTCCCTTCCGTGTGCAGAGTTCCAGAGATCATTTATACCTCTACCTATCTGTCACATCCTGATCTTTCAGGCTCTTTCCAATCTGACTTTATCCATCAGTTGAAGCAGTTCAGCACAGCATTAAGAAATGCCGGTTCCTTCCATGTGCTAATGACATTACCCCAGCTACACAGTTTACAACTGGCTGGGAGTTTTGACCTTGCATTGGCAGAATTCTTCTCGTATCCTATCCTCACAGAATACTACATAGACCCCTTTTGAGGTATTCAGGCAAGTCTCTCTCTGAAGTGCAGAAAGCCAATAAAGACTCTCCTGTCAATCCTTCTATACTGTTAAGATAATTCTTTGACGCAAGAATTGCTGCATCTGTATTCTCCAAGCAAGTATTATTTCATTAGCACTTTGAAACATCTGAAGAGAACCGTTTAAAAGATTTTTATTCAACCGGTGATGAAAAGATCCCAGGAACCTGCCAGACCTGCTCCTTTATGCCTTGTTCCATAAGCGTCTTTTCTTTTTCCCTTTTGGCAAGTATCTTGCCTTTTTGGCAGGATTTGTTGTATCTGCAACAGAACTTCTCAACTGAGATTCCCCCATCTTTTTTTTTTTATAATTTTTTTCCTTGGCCAGGCAGAAAGTTATTTTGCAGATAGATTTCCTGGTTGCTGTCTTGCTGAACAGTATTGAGAGTAAATAACCTTCCTAATCTCTCCTGGCCTGTCTTCAGCAACTCGTACTTCAGGCTGCGTGCCACGGGCTTGTGGCAAACTTTCTGTTTGCTTATGTGAGGAAAACTTCCACTACACTGTCGCTTACTGGGCCTTGCAGTTCATACATCTTTCTGAGTCATCTAATGTTACAGTGAACAACTTCGCTATTGATGAGACATCTGTCCTGGGTCAGCTCCAGTACGGAGATACTGCATTATTTATCCAGAGTTGATCACAGTCCTGTAGCGACATTTGAAGCCTCACAGGTCTGTTTTCTACTTATTTTGTACTTTAATCTCATCTTGTAGTGGGTGGAGGCACGGGAATCTTACCAAAATGTTGCAGTCCTTTTCCTTGTTTCCCATGCTGAATTACAATGTGCAGGGTGTATTCCGCAGGCAGTTATTCCCATTCTTCAGTTACTCACTGACCATGCTGCTTCTACGGAAGAGGATGCAGCCCGATTTTTCCATGCTGTTGAACATTGCTGTTGATCGTTGAGACAACGATCGCCGCCTCTGATGCTCCCACCTTACGTGTCCACAGGATTTTTAGGAATTCTGCAGTGTCAAGCTGGTACTAGAAAATATTTAGTTATCAGTCAGTTGATCAGGAGAAAGATTAGGCTACAAATGTTGCTAAAAAGACCTTTGTGATTCACAAAAAATATGTTTCACCTATTTTCCAGCATCATTGGCTGAAACAATGATTTACTGAATATTTGCGGAAGAAAAATTTTTAAAATTCAAATTGAGGTTTAAAAAAATACTTCTTGAACAAATGCATAATTTTATTACCTAAAATAGTATAATGAGTGTTAGTGAAACAGAGGACATTTAAAGTGGCTGATTGGTTAGCATGATTTAAAATACAAAGATTTGGAATATATCTAGAGGTCAACAACTGCCCAAATCTGATAATAGAAATGAACACAACAGGAAATATAAAGCCCTTTAAAATGTGATTAGTGTTTGCATATGGGAGGAAACATTAGCTATGGCTTGGTGTGTTTTATTCACCCTCCCTCTTGTTGCTTCCTTAGTGTTAAATACGTTTCCAATATGACAAAGGTACGTCTGAAGAATCACAGAATGGTCAGGGTTGGAAGGGACCTCTGGAGATCATCCAGTCCAACCCCCCTGCCACAGCAGGGACACCTACAGCAGTTGCACAGGACAGCATCCAAGTGGGTTTTGAATGTCTCCAGTGTGGGAGACTCCACAACCTTTCTGGGCAGCCTGTGCCACTGCTCTGCCACCCTCAGAGTAAAGAAGTTCCTCCTCATGTTTAGATGGAACTTCGTATGTTTTATCCTGACATGTGGATTTGAAATAAATCCCCAACAAAAAAAACCAGGACATTTGAAAAACTCTGACTAACATGTAGAATTTCAAAGGAACATAGGATTTTATTTCTGGGAGAAGCACATAATTAGTTATAACTTAGGCCATCTACACAGAATACTCTTTTGAGAGAAGCCTTGTGAGTGCTTGTTAGTTTTATAAAATACCATCTTTCCAACTTCCTCCTTTGCATCACAAACTCAAGGGCCAGTATAAATTGTCAGTTTTAAATGTAAAAGCGCGCTGGGGAAAGACAAGTCCTGATCATAGGTGTGGTTGTTTTTCTCTTCTACTCAAGGTTATGTCCATAAAGATAAGGGCACAAACTAATAACAGAACCAGTATAGCTGAGGCTCTGTGTTATGTTCTAGGCAAACAGATTTACTGACGGGGGGGGGGGGGGGGGGAATAAAGAGGAGGCTGTGACCAGCTTAAAGCTGGTACTTAAACCCGAATGTCATTAATGTGTCGATTTTAGAGTCATTGTTACCTGACTCTGCCATCAAATAGCTCGCGAAACCTGGGAAACTTTTGCCTGGCCATACCTAGTTTCCTTGAAGTATGAGGTCCCACAGACCTGGGCTTTTGTATCTGGGAAGAGGCTGAGCCCTGAATATGAGCAGAATATTCTGTGAAAAAAAAACTTAACATTGCCATTCAGTTTCAGTTGTATTTATCTGTAACTTGCCTTGAAGGAGAACATGATTTTGACAAAACGGTAGGAATATCCAAGTAGGATGGTCAACATATCTGGTCAACATACATGTACTTTCCCGAAACGAAGGCAGTATTAATGGGGATAGTCTCCATTTGAAATCTTTTGCGGCAATAAAAGAACAAACTAAAAGCAGTTTCAATTTGTTGATTCCAGTCTAAACACACCTTTCCCCCCGTGCTGGGTTTGCCTGCAGAACAGTGTGTTAATAACTGGTGTTTCATCCTTTCTAAATAAAGATTTTATATCAATATTCTGTATTTATATATCAGTCTTATTTATAATATCAGTAGGTATATAATAATATCAGTATAATAATATCAGTCTGTATTTATAATATCAGTCGCTGCGGAGAGCAGCTGCAGTGCGGGTGAGGCGGCACTGGGGACGGGGATCGCGGCGGATAAAGCCGGCAAAGGGCTCTTTTGTGGGGGCTTTCGAAGGCGGGAAAAGCGGCGAGAGCGTGCCGGGGACGGGCTGCTGCGGCGGCAGGGGCAGAGACACCGCCCCGCGGCAGTTCCAATCGGGCGGTCCCGGAGGGCCGTGCCGCTGCGCACCCAGCACGCGGGCAGCCCGTGGCCATCACCCAGGGCGTCACTGCGGCACCGCGGCGGGAGCCGGTGAACAGGGCGCAGCATCTTGCACGGTAGGTCACTGGAAGCCTTGCGTCTAAGCTGAGCGCAAGCTGGGCAAGAGCAAGCAGATGAACATCGGCATGCAGGCGCACGGGCTCAGGGCGTGCGGGAAGCTGACAGCAGAGATTCATCATCTTCAAACACAAGAGAAGAACATGGCCGCAAAATGGTCAAAAGCTGCTGCAAGAAAGGCTGTGGGAACTCAGACTGATCTCCCGCACAAGCATGTGGCTGTGCAGGTCTCGGGCTGCAACGAATGCCTGAGCCTGGCGCTGCTCTCACAGGGAGCCAGAGACACTGCCTGTGTACCGTGTGATCAAGTAAATGATCTGCTCAGGCGGGTAGTTGAACTGAGGGAAGAGGTAGAAAGGCTAAGAAGTATTAGAGATTGTGAAAATGAAATAGATTGGTGGAGCCATACCCTGAGGAAAAGGCAGCAGGAAGAGGCCCTGTCAGAAGTGGATGATCCCCTTCCCTCTTGAAGGCAGAAGGAGGGGACTTAAGGGATAAGGGGGAGTGGAGTCAGAGCCCTCCTCGGAGAGGCAAGCAAAACCCCTCACGGCCCCCCTCACCATCCCAATTGCCCTTGCATAATAGGTATGGGGCTTTGGAAATCGAGGACCAGGTGATTGAGGATGGAGAGGATGATCCATCCAGTGAGTTGCCCAGGGCTAGTCATTCACCCCCATGCCTTACAACTTCCTCAACCGAGAAAAAAAGAAAGGTCATTGTAGTAGGTGACTCCCTTCTGAGGGGAACAGAGGGCCCTATCTGTAGACCGGACCCATCCCACAGGGAAGTCACCTGCCTCCCTGGGGCCAGAATTAAGGATATATGGAGAAAACTACCTTCTGTGGTTCAGATGTCAGATTACTACCCACTACTGGTATTTCAGGTAGGTGGTGATGAGGTAGGTACCATAAGTCTAAGGGCAATGAAGAAAGACTTCAGGGCCCTGGGATGGCTGCTTAGGGGATCGGGAGCACAGGTAGTTTTTGCTTCTATCCCAACAGTTACTAAGTATGATGAGAAGATTAACAGGAAGTGCCAGCTGATCAATGCCTGGCTCAGGGGGTGGTGTCATTGGCAGGACTTTGGGTTCTTTGATCATGGGCTACTTTTCAGGACACCAGGCCTGCTAGCAGCAGATGGCAAATGCCTGTCTCAGAGGGGGAAAAGGGTTTTAGGGTAGGAGTTGGTAGGGCTCATTGACAGGGCTTTCAACTAGATTCGAAGCGGGTCGGGGATGGATCTGAACTTGCTAGCAAAAAGCCTGAAAGCGGCATGCTGGCACTAGACCTGGAAAAGAGAGGGCGTGTAACCAGGCTTCTTAGGAATAAGTCTGGTGGTGGCAGAAATTTGGCTTCCTCCAGCAAAAAGGAGAAAGGGCCAATAGCCCAGTTGAAGTGCTTATACACTAATGCACGTAGCATGGGCAACAAACAGGAGGAGCTGGAAGCCATTGTGCAGCAGGATAACTAGGATGTAGTCGCCATCACAGAAACGTGGTGGGATGACTCACATAGCTATAGTGCTGCCATGGATGGATAGGCAAGCAAGGAGAGGCAGGGGTGTGGCCCTGTATGTCAGGGACTGTTATGAATGCTTTGAACTAAATGATGGAGATAATGGGGTTGAGTGTTTATGGGTAAGAATCAGGAGGAGAGCTAACAGGGCAGACATAGTAGGAGTCTGTTATGGACCGCCCAACCAGGATGAGGAGGCAGATGAAATATTCTATAAACGGCTGGGAGAAGTCTCAAGATCGCGAGCTCTTGTCCTCGTGGGGGACTTCAATTTGCCGGACATCTGCTGGAAATACAATACAACAGGGAGGGAACAGTCTAGAAGGTTCCTGGAATGTACTGGGGATAACTTCCTGACAGAGCTGGTGAGGGAGCCAGCTAGGGAAGGTGCCCTGCTGGATCTGTTGTTTGTAAACAGGGAAGGTCTTGTGGGGGATGTGACAGTTGGAGGCTGTCTTGGGAACAGCAATCATGAAATGATAGAGTTTTCAATTCTGGGAGAAGCAAGGAGGGGGATCAGCAGAACTGTTACCTTGGACTTCTGGAGGGCGGACTTTGGGTTTTTCAGGAGCCTGGTTGACAAAGTCCCCTTCGAGGCAGCCCTCCAGGGCAAAGGAGCCCAGGAAGCCTGGATGTTTTTCAAGAAGGAAGTCTTAAAGGTGCAGGAGCAGGCTGTCCCCATGTGCCGGAAGACAAGCCGTCGGGGAAAAAGACCGGCCTGGCTAAACAGGGAGCTAGTGTTGCAACTTAGGGAAAAAAAGAGGATTCATGGCCTTTGGAAGGAAGGGCAGGCCACTCAAGAGGACTACAAAGAGGTAGTAAAGCTATGTAGGGAAAAAATCAGGAGGGCCAAAGCCCAGCTAGAACTAAACCTGGCTTCTGTTGTCAAGGACAACAAAAAAAGTTTCTATAAATATATTGGCAATAAGAAGAGGACTAAGGATAATCTCTGTCCTCTAGCAGATGGGGCCGGTAACATAGTGACCAAGGATGAGGAAAAGGCTGAGGTACTTAATGCCGCCTTTGCCTCAGTTTTCAGCAGTAGGACCAGTTGTTCCCTGAGTACCCGGACCCCTGAGCTAGAAGACGGGGATGGGGAGCAGAATGAAGCCCCTGTAATCCAAAGGGAAATGGTGAGGGACCTGCTTCAGCACCTGGAGGTGCACAAATCTATGGGGCCAGATGGGATCCACCCAAGGGTAAATGTGACACCCATCCACAAGAAGGGCCGGAAGGAGGATCCAGGGAACTACAGGCCAGTCAGTCTGACATCGGTGCCTGGGAAGGTGATGGAACAGATCATCCTCAGTGCCATTACACGGCACATGCAGGAGAACAGGGTGATCAGGCCCAGTCAGCATGGGTTTGTGAAAGACAGGTCCTGCCTGACAAACCTGATCTCCTATGATAAGGTGACTCACTTAGTGGATGAGGGAAAAGCTGTGGATGTTATCTACCTGGATTTTTGCAAAGCTTTTGACACCGTCTCCCACAGCATTCTCCTGGAGAAACTGGCTGCTCATGGCCTGGACAGGTGGACTCTTCGCTGGGTAAAAGACTTGCTGGATGGCCGTGCCCAGAGAGTGGTGGTAAATGGAGCTAAATCCAGCTGGTGCCCGGTAACAAGTGGTGTACCCCAGGACTCGGTGCTGGGGACGGTTCTCTTTAATATCTTTATCAATGATCTGGATGAGGGGGTTGAATGCACCCTCAGTAAGTTCGCAAATGACACTAAACTAGGCGGGCGTGTTGATCTGCTTGAGGGTAGGCTGGCCCTGCAGAGGGATCTGGACAGACTGGACCGATGGGCTGAGGCCAATGGTATGAGGTTCAACAAGGCCAAGTGCCGGGTCCTGCACTTGGGTCACAACAACCCCATGCAGCGCTACAGGATTGGGGCGGAGTGGCTGGAAAGCTGCCTGGCAGAGAAGGACCTGGGGGTGTTGGTGGACAGCTGGCTGAGTATGAGCCAGCAGTGTGCCCAGGTGGCCAAGAAGGCCAACAGCATCCTAGCCTGTATCAGGAATAGTGTGGTAAGCCGGACTGGGGAAGTGATCATCCCCCTGTACTCGGCACTGGTGAGGCCTCACCTCGAGTACTGTGTTCAGTTTTGGGCCCCTCACTACAAGAAGGACACTGAGGTGTTGGAGCATGTCCAGAGAAGGGCTACAAAGCTGGTGAGGGGTCTGGAGGACAAATCTTACAAGGAATGACTGAGGGAACTGGGGCTGTTTAGCATGGAGAAGAGGAGGCTGAGGGGAGACCTTATCACCCTCCACAACTACCTGAAAGGAGGTTGTAGAGAGGTGGGGGCTGACCTCTTCTCGCAGGTGACAAGTGAAAGGACAAGAGGAAATGGGTTTAAGTTATGTCAGGGGAGGTTTAGGCTGGATATTGGGAAACATTTTTTCACTGAAAGGGTTATTAAACATTGGAATAGGCTGCCCAGGGAGGTGGTGGATTCACCACCTCTGGAGGTGTTTAACAAAAGGGTAGATATGGTACTTAGGGACATGGTTTAGAAGTGGTTTTGTCAGGGTAGGTTAACGGTTGGACTTGATGATCTTAAAGGTCCCTTCCAACCTCAGCGATTCTATGATTCTATTTCCTCAGTGGTGCAGCTCAGGCCCTGTGTTCTTAATAAGTAAACAGTCCTGTTTTACTGGCATCCTCCTCTCTTATTGCTTAGTCTAATCGACTTAGGGAGAGAAAACCCGTGTAAGACATGGCTGTGTTGGATAGCAGACTGACTACTATGAGCAGAGGCTGAGAGAGCTGGGACTGTTCAGCTCGTGGAAGAGAAGGCTCAGAGGGATCTTATCCATGTGCATAAATACCTGATGGGAGGGAATCATAGAATCATAGAATCATAGAATGGTTTAGGTTGGAAGGGACCTTGAAGATCATCGAGTTCCAACCCCCCTGCCACAGGCAGGGATACCTCTCACTAGACCAGGTTGCCCAAGGCCACGTCCAGCCTGGCCTTGAACACCTCCAGGGACGGGGCTTCAACAACCTCTCTGGGCAACCTGTTCCAGTGCCTCACCACCCTTAAAGTGAAAAACTTCTTCCTAATGTTTAATCTAAACCTGCCCTGTTCCAGCTTAAAGCCGTTCCCCCTTGTCCTATCACTACATGCCCTAGTAAAAAGTCCTTCCCCAGCTCTCCTGTAGGCCCCCTTTAGGTACTGGAAGGCCGCAATAAGATCTCCCCGGAGCCTTCTCTTCTCCAGGCTGAACAGCCCCAACTCTCTCAGCCTCTCCTCATAGGAGAGGTGCTCCTATGCTGAATGAAGAAGACAGAGCCAGGCTGTTCTCAGCGGTTCCATGGGACAGGACGAGAGGTTGGGGTTGGACTAGATGATCTCCAGAGGTCCCTTCCAACCCTGACCATTCTGTGATTCTGTAACGGGCACGAACTGAAATAAAGGAAATTCCACTTGAACATAAGGAAACACGTTTTCATTGTGAGGGTGGTCAAACACCCAAGCAGGCTGCCCAGGGAGGTTGTGGAGCCTCTGTCCTTGGAGGTACTCAAAACCCAACCGGACACAGTCCTGGGCCAGCAGCTGTGGGTGGCCTTGCTTGAGCAGAGGGGCTGACCAGATGATCTCCAGAGGTCCTGCCAACCTCAGCCGCTCTGTGACGAGGGACAGAGCAGGCAAGAAATTTCTCCCAAATCAGCACACCTGCAAAATCACAATTTAAAGTACCCAACATAATGTGCATGAAGTATTATTTCCGAATAGGTGGGGGTTAGTCAAACAGTGCCTTGAAACTTTCAGATCTTGTCGGATTTCGGTTAAATTTCCTCATGGGCACTTCACACCCGAAACCTGACAGGGCACTGTCGGGAACCCCGGGCGGGGTGGGGGCGGTGGTGGAAGGCCGGCCGATTGCCGCCGGCCCCGCAGCCTGCTGTAATTCACCTCGGGAACCCGCGGGGCGAGGCCGCAGGTGTCGCCTGGGCCGGCGGCGCGGCCTGTGCGAGGAGGACCCGCGTCGCCGGGGCGGGCAGCGGCCCTCGCCCTTCTCTGGGGTGGTTGTGCGCGGGGGGCCCCTCCCGCCGCCGTCCCCCCTCGCCCCCGGCTCGAGGAGGCGTCTCCCCGCCGCTGCACCGCCTTTCCCCGCGCTGGAGCCAGGCCGGGGCTCCCCTCCCCGCCTTCCCCGGGCCGGGGGGCGGGGAGGCGGCGCATCCCGCATCCTCCTGAGGGGAGCGGGCGCGGCGCTGTCCCCCCGCCTGGGCGCACGGGGAGGCGGCAGGGCTGGGAGGAGGAAGCGGCGCCCTCTCCCCGCCCGTCCCTCCCGGTGCTGGCGGCGGCTCCTCCTCCTCCCGCGTGTGATCCGCTGCCGCATGTGAGCGGGGAGGAGGGACGGCGCCGCGCGGGCCCCAGTGTGGCGGCGGCGACAGGAGGAGGAGGAGGAGCGGGAGCTGCGGCGCGGCGTTCCCCCGCAGCCTCATCGCTGGGCCCCGCCGGTGCCCCGAGCCCGCCGGTGCCCCCCCATGCCCGTGTGGTGCTGCCGCTGCTCCTTGGCCGGTCACTTCAGGTGAGGCGGCGGGGGGGTGGTGGTGGTGGTCGTGGGTCAGGGCGGCTGCCCGCCGGCAGCTCTCTCCTCTCCCCGGCGCCGGAGCCGGGCCGCTGGGGGAGTGGGGTGAGGGGGTCGCGGGGTGGTGGTGCCGGGGAAAACCGGCGGGCCGGGGAGTGCCGCCGCGGCCGCCGCCTCGGTGCTGCGGCCTCCGCGGGGCTGCTGCGTGGCGGGCGGGCCGCGGCGCTGGCCGGCCCCGCACGTCCCCTCCGGTGCGGCGGAGGGCGGTCGGCGGGGGAGCGTGGCGGGGCCGGCGGTGAGGGGATGGAGCTGGCGGCCCGGGGAAGGCGGGCTGTGACCTTGGGCAGCGCGGAGGCGAGGAGGACCTCGGTCTGGGGGGAACCCGGCGCCTGCTGATGCTGGGTTTGGCTGCGGGGATCCCGGCCCTGGGGGGCACCGCTCTCCTCCGTTACTTAAAAAAAACAAACCCAAACAAAACAAAATAACCCCAAAACCTAACAATCTGACCGTGTCGAATTTTTAAATTTGCTTCCCAAAGTGGCAATTTGAGACAGAGTATATGTTCCTTTTATATAACACGTTTTCTATTAACCACCCACCACAGTCAATTTACTTATTTATTATTTATATTTTTTTTTTGGCTAAAAGTATGTAGGGAATTCTAGGATCTTTCAAAACTGCTACCAGAAAAAGGTGCCTCTTAATAACTTGCAGTAAGTTAAGACTGTTATTATGAAATAATTATTATTTTCTTTTTCAAAGGGAGAAAAACGTTTATGTGTATGCTGTGTTTTTTCTTTTAATGGGTTTTTCGCATCAATTAGAAATAAAAGTAATGCACTGAATGCACAAAAATGTACATGTGTGTAATGCACAAAAAAAAGACAAACACGTTTAGAATCTAGGTGTTTGACAGAATGTAATTCTCAAGGTTGTTTGGTATGACCAGCATAAGGTAAACTAAGCACTCACTTTGGAACTGACTCATCTCTGTGCCCACTTGCATCTCTGCAGGGCTGGAGCCATAGATATTTGTACCAAATCCCCACCCCTGCAAAGCTGTCTACCATGAGTTTTTGTCAAGATAAAAACTTTTGGTACTTGGTGGCTTTTGGTGTTGTTCAGAGATTAGTAAGATGCTGGTCCCTAACTTAAGGTGTTACTGAGTTCAGGTATGATGTTCTTGCAAAGGAAAAACGTGCTCCTGGCAACAGTCCTTCATCTGCGTCATTTGCAAAATAGCTGAGAAACTGCATGTTGTATGTGGATGTTCCCATGCAAAATTAGATTCTGCTCTAAACCAGTTGGGTAGTTTGTGATACACTGTCTAAGCTACACGGAAGCAACGTTTTTATTGTTAGAGATTCTTCTGTAGCCTACAGCACTGTGTGTATATCCCATAAAAGAGGTTTTGAAATGTTTCTTTTGGTTTTTATCTTCCATCTAGCACAGCCAGTACATTAAAACCCCAGTAAAGCATGCATCCTCCCTTTAGCCCGTCTTTTGCAAAGCGTAGGGGTAGTATTGCCTTAGTTAACTTTGAGCAAAGGCTGAAAAATAATACAGTCTACCTGTGCCTGTCTAAAAGCAGAGGTGAAAAAAGCTGTATGATAATTGGATATCCTCTCTCGGCCTTCTACCTGTCTTCATCTAACTCATGCTGTTTGTATGTTATGCATCTCCAAGATCACAAAGAGCTAATGTGCAGCTGTAATCAAACAGTAAGCATGTAATTTGCAGACTTTTTTTTGTTGTAGTGCAGGAAACATAGATATCAAGTACGTGATTTCTGAAATAAGTACAACCTTAGAATAGCTCCCAACCCTTTTTAACAAGGAAATAACCATCAGAGAGATGTATTAGAGTGTGTGCTGGTGCTGCTGTTACTGTACAGCTCTGTCTCTAGTTTACTTCAGAATTGCCCATTGAGGAAAGGCTTTTGAAATACGTAGCAGAAGCTTCAGTGTTGTGGGAGTTGAGGTGGCACATAGCGTACGTGGCTTCTTGAAGGCCATGGGAATTGGATCAGTGTCTTACGCTTTTGGTCCTGTGTAGAAAATATTTCCTGAAGTACTAGAATAGCTTTCAGATATGCAGATTTTTAGGAAATAAATAAGAGTACTTTTCTTTATTAAGTTAATTAAAACTGTGTTTGTAAAGAGAAGAATGTTTAGATCAGTTAATTGGGGTATTTTTAATTAAAAAGTTGTGAAGTCTTTATTTTGAAGACTTAATAAAATAACTGCCAATAACAGACTATTTTTAATTTGCCCCTGTCTTTCTGGCTAAACAGACAGTGCGTGCTTCTTCAGTGACCTGGAAAGGCTTAAGAAAGGGCTCCTAAATAATTAAACATCAAACAATATAAATCAAATCTTCATAGTCTAGAAGAACATTCGGACGGTGGAGAGGTATGAGAGGAACCTAAGTAGATGTTGCAGAGAAAGAACTGAGAAATCCAGGAAAATGACAAGGGGTGAGAGCAGTCTGCTGCGCAGTAGCTGACCTGACCGCGTGGCAATTCCCGTTACAAAAAGTCTTACTTTAACACTGGTAAAATGGGCTGTGTCTGGGGCATACAGGGATCACGCTTTTCCCCATCTTCACACCACTGCCAGCTTTAACCAGCCTTGCTTCTACCCAAAGACAGATTTGTTGAGGCAAAGTCCACTGTGCTGCTCAGCAGGTAGGAGGGGATACGAACGGCTGCAGTTGTACCTTAGCTGCTCCTTCAGCCTTTGGCTGGCCTTAATGTTGTTAATTGTCTAGGCAGTGTGTATCTCTCCTCTTTTGATAAGGATAATGAGGAATGTGTTCTGCTGTGCGGGGGATCAAAATAATGCTTGTTGGTTATACTTTGGCTTTGTATAAAATGAAATTAGAAATCTGCATCTCTGCAGAGCCATCTGTGCCTTTTTGTTATCCTTCTGTAGACTCTGTAGGAGAAAATGGACTTTTTAAAAATCTTCTGTTGGAAAAGCTGTGCCAAAGAGTAAAATTTTGTAGATCGGTTGAAGTATGTCTGTTTCAGTGTTGGTTTTGCCAATTCCTAGCTCTTAAAGTAAAGCATCGAAAGCAACTTTATTTTTAAAGAGACTGTTCTGACAACAGTTCAGCTGTTTAATTTTAGTTTTCTCCCATCTATCCTTCTTAACTAGAAGTTACAGCAGCCCTGAAACCGAAGGACAGCTTTTGAATTCCTTCGTCCAGTATTTTGGTGACAGCCTTGGGAAGAAGATTAAAAGAATGCCTTTAATAGAAGAAACTGTTCTGCCTGGGGACTCCCTCCTTACTCTGCCTGTGGTAATAATAGGTGAGTTTTTTCACTTTTTAAGAGTCTCTGTCACTGCCATTGCCTTTATAGACCTGCTGCATTAAGTCATTTATCATTAAATAACTAATGCTTAGCATCCTTACAGTGAAGATGTTCATTAGAGTAATACAGTTGTTATGATTAACAACAGCACCATAAAATTATGCTTAGGGACTTGCTGTTTGAGTATATTTGAATTCAAATTGTGTTTTAACAAAATGAGACACATTGTTTGGCAGCAGATACGTGAGTCTTAACGGAAGAAATGTTTTGATTCTGGTGTTGGTCTGATCACATAGGGCTTGATTAATGTGGTATGTCTGCTTCAGGTTGCATGGAAGTTGTTGATGGTGCACCAGTAGAAATTTGTGGTGTTAGATGGGACAGTGAAAAGCATAATGTAAAATGTGTGCTGTATGTCGGTTGGATGCTAACCTCTCATTAATTGCCTTTTTTTTTTTTTTTTTTTTGCATCCATCACTAACGCCTGAATATTGTCCCATCTTTTCCAAAATGAAACCAAGTCAATTCAACCAGTTTAAAACAATAAATTGTAGTCTTAATTAAATAGTTAAAGGCTTGTACTTATAAAATCTTGCTGAATGACATGATGGCAGAGGGAGCAGGCTCCTGAGGTACACAGCTTAATTGAGAGTGCCAGGGTGATTTGTATGGGGCCAAGGTTTCTCAGCAACAGCTGGTCACCAGCTCCTTACTGCCATGACTTGATGAGGGGATAAAGAAAAGATCTGGAGTAAAGGAGGTTTTCAGTAATCTAGTCCAAAGCTGTTGGGACTACAGCAAACCAACAGCTTTAACTGCACCTGCAGACAAGCAGAGATTCCAGAGAAAGATGTTTCAACGTAATGTGCTCACAGTAAATCTCCACAACTTTGAAAGACTGGTGTTTGTACGGTGCCTGTTCTCAAAGCTCTCTTCATGATCGCTTAAAATAATGCTCATGTAATAGACTTACGTGGATGTGACAGACGTGAATCACTTGCTGAGTTCTGCATCATAGTTGAAGAGCAACAGTTTCCTGGCATTTTGTCAACCTTAGTATAGGTTTGCCATATGGTGAATGACTCAGTTTTCACTGTTTAGTTTTGCAAATATACATTATGCAAATACCTGTGCTTAATACTTATTTTGTCTAGAGCGCCTTTCTATGTGCTAACACCAAACACAGCTGCCTCGACTGTTTCTCCTTGAAAAAGAAATACGTTGCCCAGATGCTTTTTCACAGATACATTTGAGACTCTTCACAAGCTGATCTTCTTCATTGGCAGCCTATTATCACTAATTCATTGGCTGTCTGAAGAGCCTTAAAATGGCTCTAAAATGATTTAATTACATAGTGGAAGAATACAAAAACAGTTGTCATCCCCCCCATATATACAGACACGCGCAATGTCTACTGGTTTAATCTTCTCCATGTGATTCCTGTGTAGCTGGAGTTAAACATACTTTTAGCTTTGTAGTGCCGCCATCCTCTCATTGCACTATTTTGTTAATCAGAAGGAAAAAGATGGCACATGTGCAAGCAGTTAACTTAATGATGGAGCAATAATTTATATTCCCCTTTCTTTAACTTCACCATCCCCTTTTTCCTTGTATGATGCCCAATTTAAGATTTGATTCTAAGCTTGTGCTGCATATTGTACTGCGGCTCTGTGTAGAGTACTAAGCTACTGTGGTAATACTAACTAACTTCTGTGCTATACCTGTCATCAAGAAATTGGGAAGAAACGGGTACGTTCCATTTGAATGAGCTGGGATTGAAGAATTTCGTGCTGGAGCTCAAAGTCTAGAGGATATTTTGTGCTAAATACTTTCATCTTTTGCATAGTTTGATCATTACTGTGCAAACACAATGTTTTAAATTTTCATTCAAATAACAAGACTGTTACGAGGTTTGAAGTTGATTATTTGCTTTAAATTTAGATACATAATGTAAAGATGATTGCACTGTAGTTTACTGTTGGTCAGGAGAAGCTTCTGCTGCTATCCAAACAAAATATTAACTGTTCCTTAAATGAACAGGGCTGTGGTGTTTTGGGGTATATTGATTGTATAAAGCTTGTGTAATAGTAATATCTCTCAGTTGTCATCAGAGCTGTTATTGGAGGCCTTGTGTGTAAATAAAGAGCAATATCCTCAGGTATAAATTTTTCATTTCAAAAACTTTGTTGTTCCCGCCCCCCGAGGATTTTCTGAGAAAATCATAGCAAGTCTAATTGCAGACCGTGCAGCTGAACCTCCATCTTGTGTGTTCCTGAGAGCACGTCCACAAGGGAATTTCTTTCTCTTGGACTTGGTCTGCTCAAAGAATAGGAACTGGATTTGGATCAGCTCTCTGGATGGTCCCAGGGGAGTGGCTGTAGAGCTCAGTAATTCACCTTGATGTCAATTACTGGGTACTTATTGCTGAGTTAAAATTAACCATGGTTTTTGCAGGCTGAGCTAGTTTGGAAAACAATAAACAATTGCTAAGTTAAAAGCCAAAAGATGAAAATCAAAGAAACTGATCTTAAGTGTTTCTGGTACACTTCCTGAAATGTCAGGGTCCAGATCAAAGACATACAGACTTAATTAAGTTGTCTTATGCATATGGCCAACTTGTCAAAGAAAGCTGAGTCCCTTTAGATGTCCCTACTGAACTACCTTCATTATAATACTGAAATACCCACCCGTAGGTCAGGAAGACCCTCACTCAGGTGAGGACCCTTCCTCTGCGCAGGCACAATAGTGTGAGAAATGACAAAGCAGATATTATAGTTATATGCTAATCGCTAACCAGTCATTGCAGCTGGGAGTGCATGATGACATAATTTGTGTGTATAAAAGATACCGTGGTGATGATTTCGGGTGTGCTTGATTTGTGGAAAACCACGAAGCACCCAGCCTTGCGCAACTCTGAAATAAATAATCAATGTCTGTCCTGAGTGTGTGAGAATTGGTCCGTTGCACACCAGGTAATGAACCCACTTTTCAGACAACAACCTGAACATAATCCAGTCCTCAGTAATTTCCTTGGCTGTTGCCAGCCTTTGTTTTGGCAACTTTTGTTACCCATTTGGTTTGTTTTAGTCTTATCCAGCAGGAGTAATCTTTAGCATGGCATCCTTGGATATGGCACATGTTTTTCTCTCTCCATTGTGGGCTAGCTTCCTTTATGCCCCAGTAGGGAAAAAAAAACAACCTAGCTATGCATTTGTAAAAAAAACCTCAAGATATAATTCTAAAAATAGTTAAGAATTTACTCGGTCATGGGAATGCTTCTGAACTACAGGTATGATTAGAATGTTTTCAAAACTGCATATGATTTTGTTATGGATGGTTTCAATGTATTGCTAAGATTCTCTCTCACGTCCATCTCATGTGGGAAGTGGGTGACAGGAGGGGCTTGCATCTGTGGTAAGCTTTACATTCCTGGGCTGAAGCGTACCCAGCTATCTCACGCTGATCTGTTTGTGGGAGGGTAGAACACTGTGAGAGTGAGGAAGAGCGTTTTCACTGAAAGATTCTTTATGGTCTTTTTTGTAAATGGCAAAATAGGAATTTAAGTGGTTTGGGAAATAATATAGGCAGGATCACCAATATTTAAACCTTTTATTACAGACTTTTGACTTATCTGTCTTGAAGATTCCAATGATGGAAATCCATGGCATTCCTAGGCAGTCTTTTACCAGTGCTTTATGGTCCTTACAGTACACAGACACTCTAATGCCTTTATTTTTTGACTCCATATTCGGGTGCAAAAACTGGTTTGTTTGGTAGGTGTCATTGTGCAGTCTCACATATTTATTCAGGTTCTAGGCCTTCAGAGAAAACGTGCTTACTGAAGATTTCATATAACTTAGCAGTCTCAGCCTTTGAAGAACTCCTCTGTAATGAGCCTGCATGATTTTCTGGAAGCCCATGGCTGTGACCGGTCTGTGCACACAGCATTGTAATAAAGTATGGGACATACTGCCACTGGGGACCGGAGCGATGAGTGTAGCCTGGTGGAGGATGGAAAAAGACATCCGATGTATGAAGAGACTGGGAATGAACAGGGTCTCAGCAAACTGATGGGGGTTTTAGGGACTGGGAAATGAAGAAGGGAGAAGAGACAGACATTGGAGAAGTGGGATTGTTAACAGGTGATGGAAATAGTGTGTGCAAAGGTGATGGGGAACAGGAAACGATGGGTGACCTCTTGAGATCAAAAGTTGAAACAGTATGAGGTAAGAGCTAATGTCCTAACAATGAGTGCTATATGAAAACATGAATAAATTAGTAACTTTATCTTCAGCCCAGAATTTGAATAGTGTGTGGTAAATACCGTGTGTGCCACTCTAGGTGGAAAACACAGACAAAATACTGAATAGTGCCTCATTAGGAGAACACTGTGCTTTTCATTCAGTTAATGAGGAAGAGGAACTGTAGAAATAACAGTACATGGTCACATGTTTAAACTCTGTATCATAGCACATACTTTTCTGACTTGTGCTTTCCCGAGCTTTCGATATCTAACTTTGCAACATGAATGTTACTTCTGTATTTGCATGTTATAAATATGGTCCCCTAATTTGTTTAATACTAGTCAAATAAATAGAAATAGTTACCTTATGGTAGTGTTTTGGTCCCATCCATTTCACACCTTTAATAACATTTTGAAAATAAGTTAGTCTATTTAAATTGCAATAATGCACATATATGCATTATAAAATGCTACAAAAAGAATATAGAAAGATGTTTGAATTGATATTGTTGCTGAATGGTGAATGTGGTCTTACATAGGTTTCTTGTACTTTACCACTTACCTATGGTATCTGTCTTCACGCAGCTTTTACATTGCTGTTGTGCTGTGTCTGTGTCTTCTCACCTGATTTGCAGTCTTCAGCCTTCTGCTTATCTCTTTCTTCCTTTTGTTTTAAGGGCAGACCTGAAGAGCATATGCTCTAGATTGTCCTTCTGTTCTGTGTTTTACAGTACCCAGTGTAAATGGGAATGCAAAGTTGTAAGATGGCAATAATGTGCAGATATCACTGTGATTGACAGGCAGACCAGATCTTGTCCGTCGGACCATTTTCACACAAGAGTAGTGAATTTGACATACTAAGTTATGAAACTCCTTTATATGCATTTCGTTCCACGGTGTAAACAGTCATACGTACATTTCTTGTTATCTGAAAAAGGTTTTGCTCACTTTATTTGGAGGAATTTCCTATGGTATGCTTTATTTTACTGTGAAGTTCATAAGCTGCTTTCAGTCAGGGCAGTATTGCATTATACTACTTCAGTATGATTTTATTCCTGCTTATTTAGTGACTTACGAACTTTAGGTTATTGACATTTTCACTAAAGCAGTAACTTCTTTCTTTAATAGGAAATGGACCTTCGGGAATTTGTCTGTCTTACCTGCTGTCTGGATACAGGCCATATTTATCTCCTGAAGCTATACACCCAAACCCCATTCTACATACGAAATTAGAAGCAGCTCGACATCTTTCCATTGTTGATCAAGTAAGCTTTGGTTGCCATCTTGTCTGGCTGTTTTCCTACTGCAAGCTGGATTACAAAACAGTAGGCTTTCTTTAATGATCCTGTTTAAAATGCTTTTGCAACTTACGTTAAGTAGTGCTGTAGACAAGAAAAGGCTTAATATTCTCACCCCACAAAGAACTAGACCACAGTAAAGGTCAGTAACTGTGGCCTCAAACAACTAGCTTTATCTCTTGGCCTCTGTTTCTCCTACCTGTATATACCTCCTCCAGAGGCTTGTAACACATTATATGTAGGGCACCTCAGATGAAAAGCAATGCATTTTAAGAACTGCTTATTCAAAAAAACTTCTGGAAGTTGCATTGTGAAAAAATACCCTACTTACCTAATCATATTTCTAACGCATTAATAAGTTGTTTTGTTATTCTGTTAATTTAAATAGAATCAACTCATGACCATTAGATCCAATCCTGGGGCGTGTCGTGGTTTTTGTGGTTCTTGAAGGCTTTTTGTTTGTGGTATTTTTTAGTTTTACAATCTGCCCTTTGTCGTGTTTTTGCTACTTGCCAGAAGTGTCTAAAGCACTACTTGGTCAGTGAGTAGCTGATGTGGGTGTCCCAGCTTTCGTGTCCTAGAATGTTTGGGCACTATGATCAAAGAACACATGTTGCTAACATACTTCAAGTACACATACTTCAAGTTCAAATCTTCCTAAATAGTACAATTCTCATTAAGACTTCATTTTTACTAACACTAAGGACATATATCCTCTATAAACAAAACCCATTTTTCTTTTCTGAACAGTATGCATCCTTCAGTGTTTGTGTTTCACTCACACTTGCTCTTGTGCTGTATTTGTTATCCTCGTATACATTCAGTTTTTCTGATTGATTAGTTAAATTTTCTCCGTTATTTTTCACCCCACTTGTCCATTTGTTTGCTATGTTGTCATTATTTTCTGCTCACTATACTCCTGATGGATTACTCACAATGCTATCACTAACTGTATTGCCTGTGTGACTCATTTATTTGAAATACAAACATGCATATGTGTTTGTAGTGGGGAAGTAGGGGTGGTTTGGCTTTGGGGTTTGGTTTTGTTTTTTGTTTTGTTTTAGTGCTGTGCTGTTTGCATGTAATGTTGATCTTAAGTCTCAAGGTCTATTTTTTTGGCAGGAGAGTAAGTTGCCTAAGCTTTTGGCTACAGAAGTTTCACGTACTTCATCTTTCCCCAATCCCCTGATATTTTCCCAATTTAGGAAGCTAAACTGTCCTGTCTTTATCAGCAAAAATTGGCCTCATGGCCAAATCTTTCTTCAAATCTCTATTCTCTCTTCAAATATTTACCATTGCATTGTCAATTTTTTAGGACATGGCTAGTTAATAGGTGCTGAAATGCGAACGTTTTACAAAGTTCTAGAAATTGTTCTCAACATTAACTGCTTTGTAAAATAAGCCTAGTTTTAATTATTTTTTTTTTAAATAATACTTATAATACCTCCATTATTTCAAAATATAATAAAGTTAGTGCTGGAACTACCTAAGAGCTGTCAAAGGAGCTTTTTCTACTTGATCTTTAAAACTTAATGTTTTTAGATTCCAACTTTGCTTTATCAAAATGGGGCTCCTAGAAATACTAGCAATTCTTTATTAAAAGCAGTCTGCTATCTATATATATAAATGTTACTGAGTTGTTCTGATCTCTGAATATTTGTCCCTATATTTCTTCTACAACGAATTTCAAATACTGACCTGCCCCGGCATTACTGTGTTATTAGCATGCAATTTTTAAATGAGTGAAATGTATTATACAGAGTTATAGACGAACTGAATCATGGCAGGTATTTCTGAGAAGAGTTTTGATTGAATCTCTACATTTAAATACTTAAACTCTACTTAAAATGCAACTTGAACTAATTGTATTTTCTGTTGAAACTCAACTTCTGTACATCAGAATAGCATGATGAACAGTAAAAATTGCATGAACGTATAACTTTCTTTCGTACTTTAGGATCTGGAGTACCTGTCTGAAGGCCTCGAAGGACGCTCTTCAAACCCAGTTGCAGTGCTTTTTGATACCTTGCTCCATCCTGATGCTGACTTCGGGTATGACTACCCGCCAGTTTTGCACTGGAAGCTAGAACAACATAATTATATTCCCCATATAGTGCTTGGTAAAGGACCACCTGGTGGGGCTTGGCACGTGAGTAAAAATTTAATACTTCTAGGGTAACTTGACAATTTTGTTGTTTGGGGTTTTTCTTACTATCTCAGTTTGTTTTAGATAGTAATGGCAATTGCAGTTTCAACTGCTTGATTACCAAAGCCTAAGTGTGTTGGGGAGGTGAGAAGGGAAGGAAAAAGTTGTTCTTCGTTTAGGAATTAGTGACCATGACTGCTGTCTTAGTGGGTTTTTATTAGTTTAAATTTAATGAATTGTAATGAAGAGTATTTTCTGACTTTTTTCTCATCTGCATTGTTTCCAGGTGCTTTGTTACAAAATCTTAAGGCTTCCTGTGTACATATGCTGTTGGTTTCACATTTCTTTCTTCTTGTTTTATCTTTTAAATAACTTGCTTTTCATTTCCCTTTCACTTGTCTCTTCACCTTCTGCTTTATTAGATCATGTAATTGCTGATTAAATTAGCATCTAACTGTAACACAAATATAGTTCATCAACACTTCATGTAATGTCCTGGTATTATGTTATGTTCTGGTATTTTATTGCTCTAAATGAGTACAATGAGAAGAACTTCATTGTGTTTTACATAAATATATCCATTTGAAAGGTATCTGGTCATGCATCTTGTGTGGTTTTTTTTTTTTTCTCCATAGTCCATGGAAGGCTCTATGCTGACAATTAGTTTTGGAGACTGGATGGAATTGCCTGGCCTTACCTTTAAGGAGTGGGCAGCTAGCAAACGCAGGTAAAGATGTATTTGGGAAACCTAGTTGCTATAAGAATCCAGATAACATTATTTTAAGAACTGAAAAACATTCAGACTTCATTGTTTACAGGAGGGCTTCTTGTTTTGTTTATTAAATTGCCTGATGGCACTGAAAATTATTCTGCTGTGTGTACTCAGATGGAAAAAATGGACAATGGTCGGCCAGAGTAATTGCTGTGAGTGCATCGAAAGCATAAATACTAGCAGTGGTGTGTTTTAGCAGCATTTCACAAAGAAGCACGGTTACTGTAAGCAGTTTTGGTCAGAGTTCAGGGAAGATTGAGGGAGGAATTTAAAATGTACGGAAGTCTTGGAAGTTCCTCTTTCAGCGTGGATGCAACTTACATTTCTGTGCACACTAGCTTTCTTGTAATTCAGGAAGTTGTATATATCAGTATTTGTTTTTACAGGCAAAGCTGCAGCATCTGAAATGTTGCTATCTATGAATTTTAATTTTAAGAGCATAATTCAGTGTTTCCTGATGTTATTTTCTCATAGTAAGTTTCTTGAAAAAAATTTAGAGAAGAAAAATTGCTGTCTTGTACAAGCTCACTGTTTTTACTTCAGTTGTACAATTAGTTCATAAAGATCTGTGTCAGCAGATGAACCGGGGAACACACTCTACATAAGCTTTTTCTAAAATTTTCCTGCCTTTGTCTAGCAAAAATAAAGGAAGTTGTTCTTATACCACATACGGCAAAAGAAGAAGTAGAATTACTTGGGCATATGTCTTTAAGGGCAGACTGTTACTCATTTCAGGACACTTATAGTGAAGAAACTGTACCTTTGTTCTTTAATCGCATTCTTAGATAACCGCAGTAATCTTGCCTCCTTATTAACTGAAATCCCATAAGCTGCTTATTATCTGAAGCTAATTTGTTTATATTATAATTTTCAACAATACTAAAAACAGAAGTACTGACCTGTGATACTACAATTAAACAAACATATTTAAAGTACTAATGATACTGAAAACTTCTAGTCATGTAAAATAGTTTCCTGAGTCTCATTGTAACAGGTGTCACTCTGTTGTATTATCCTCTTCAATAAACATCTCATTAGGATTTTCCGGGTGGTAACCTGAACATTTAGAAGTACATATGCTATTATCTTGTTAATCTATGAGAATGAGTAGTCCAATTTCTTGTAAAAATGCTTTTAAGCATAATTCAGTGGCAATTCTGATGTTTGCTGCTGTTTCTTTTGCCTTTTTCCTAGAGCTTACTTCTAAAGAAGCAGCAAAATTTGTGCACCTGTTCAAAATAATTACATTTTCAGCTTTTTTTTTTTATAAATGAGAATGCAATAAACATGAGAAAAGCATAGATGTAATATCAGGATTGCAGTGCAATAATGTTTTTTATTGGACACTTGAACATCGTAATCCTGTTTACATAGTTGCATTAAGATTTCGTATCATACTTGCTTTTTTCATTCCTGTGATACGGAACTAGTTAATTTGATACGTGCGGAACTTACCTGTACCCAAGGGAGAGGTCTTTTGCAAAGTATAATGAAGAATACTTGGCTCAAGTAATGTATCAAACCTAGAGTTTCAAAATTAGCACTTAATAATTACCATGATATTCACTTGTATCCTAAGTAAGCGTATTCTCACTGAGTACAAGTTTAGCCAGAACTGTATTGCTGACAGTTGTGATGCTAAGCTGGCTTTTTAAAACACTTCCATACAGACCTACCATGATACTGCAGAGTTTTTTACGAACAAATAAAACAAATTGAATGCCTAATTGAACTTAGTGTCAGTTATACCGAGCAGATTCCATCCTCTTAAATTTGACTGCCATGTGGTATGTCATATATGATATTGAAATTACTGTAAGGTCGAAATATTAACTGGAACCATTCGCTTTTCTTTCAGAAATATAAAGAGTGATCGAGTAATGCCAGAGGAAATAGCTCGTTATTATAAACACTATGTTAAAGTCATGGGCCTCCAAAAGAATTTCAGGGACAACGTTTACATAACGTCAGTATCCAGGCTTTACCGAGGAAAGGATGATGAAGATAGAGGTCAAATAAATGAAAATATTTCAACACAGCATTTGGAAATGGAAGATGGACAGAAATCACTGATCAAGAGAAACTGGGAAGTCAGAGGTTATCAGCGAGCAACAGATGGTTCTCATGTGCCCTTTTGCCTCTTTGCTGAGAATGTGGCTCTCGCCACAGGAACCTTTGATTCTCCTGGCCGATTACAAGTTGAAGGAGAAGACTTTCCTTTTGTGCTTCATTCCATGTCTGACTTCGGAGCTGCTATCAGCAAAGGAAAGTTACGTGGGAAGGCAGACCCTGTGTTAATTGTAGGTGCCGGACTTACAGCAGCTGATGCAGTACTGTGTGCCTACAACAACAACATCCCAGTAATCCATGTGTTTCGTAGAAGAGTTACTGATACAAGTCTAATTTTCAAACAGTTACCTAAAAAGCTTTACCCTGAATACCATAAGGTCTATCATATGATGTGTACTCAGTCCCATACTGTGGACTCTAATCTACATTCTGCTTACACTAGTTTCCCTGAACACAACGTACTTTCCTTCAAGCCTGAAATGAAATGTGTTCTTCAGAGTGCCTCCGGACTGAAGAAAATTTTGAAGTTTTCTGTAGCCTTAGTTCTGATAGGTTCTCACCCAAATCTTTTCTTTCTAAAGGACCAAGGACATAGCATAGGTCATCACTCTAATCAGCCAATCACATGCAAGGGGAACCCCATAGAGATTGATCCATACACTTATGAATGCACTAAAGAAGCTAACCTCTTTGCTTTAGGTCCTCTGGTGGGAGACAACTTTGTACGGTTTTTAAAAGGAGGTGCATTGGGCATTGCACGATGCTTGGCAATAAGACAAAAGAAGAAGCATGAATTGATTGAAAGTGGGGATGGAGGAGGTGATGGGGTTCCATAAATGAGACATGAGAAATTTTCACATACAGAATTACAGACGTAGTCTAACAGAACACTCACTGGCAGCGAAAGTTGATAGCAGTCACATTTCTGTTGTATACAGGTAACCTGCGCTTGTATCGCTTGGTAAAGGATGCTGATACTACAATATTTCACCTTTTCAAAATACAAAAAATGGATCTGCTATTACAGCTGATCTCGGTTCAACTGGAATTACTTCCAGATAAACAGAAAGTGAGACTAACTTATATTGACCTGCCTGTCATCTCTTGCTCAGCTAAAAGAGCAGACTTCCTCTGGGAAAAGCAATGCCTACCAGAGTGGCTTTACATTTTAGTGTCAAATGTGACAAAATATTCTTAATATGAAATTAAAATAATTTCTAAAAGCAGAAAGCTTGCTTATTACAAAGCGATTCTTGGTCCCAAAGCAAATTTGGAGCCTTCTGCTTGAAACAAGGATTTTATTTATTTGCCATAGTAATAAAGTAATACTTGGAATGAGCACTTAGTAAGATGGTTTTTACTACAAGAAGGATTTCTGTAAGCAAGAAGTATTCCTCAACAGTTATAAATTATCCTATTTGGTAATTGGAATAAAAGAATAAGTATTCCCATTTAATCTTTAACGCATGATTTGACACAATCCATTAATGTTTTTTCACACTATGCCTAGAGTTGGGTGAGTGCAGAAAGACTAACATGAGATGTTCCCCTACAGTGATAATGTACATTTCTGAGAATACTCATTAACATAAACAATAAAGTACTGATGTAAGTGCTCTTATTACAGTGTCCGTATAATGAATACCTAGTGTACTACTGAAAAATTAAGTACATGAGAAAACTTAAAGGTTTTTTTGCTTCCTAGCTCAGGAAGACTGAATGGGATCACTTGACTGATGAAGGTGGGTGATAGATATTCTCATCTCCCATTTGACCAAGTATTGGTTATTTTGGCTTTTTTTCTAGAGTGTTATGACACTAAAACTATTTTAGCCTGCAGTTTTTGAAACTTGAAAAGGGGTTATGTCTTACAGCCAGCTAGAAAATAAACAAACCAAACCCAAAACAAACATGCCGTAGTTCATATAAATCTTAAAGCTTGTTATGAAAGACAAAGACTTATACTACCTCTGAATTGAAATTTCACTTTTCTACTCTATAATGTAAGACCTAGATTTCATTTGCTGGGTTTTAGAGTAGTTAAGTTTACCTAAACACACTCGGGGGTTATATTCATAGTGAGGTAAGCAACAGCTAGTTAGAAAACTTAAGTTCTCTTCCAGAACTCTCAATAGACCAAAGTGCTTGGTTTTAACTGATCTATTACCAAACATTTTAATTCAGGTCCAGTGCAATGGGATAGATGTTATTTAATTTAATTTTTTGTTTGGGGCTTTTTTGTGTTGAAGAAAGTCATGTTAGTTTAAGGTATTGTATTTGCATGATTAAAATCTCCATAGTAGAACTTGAACAGATTTTTAAAAGGAAATTAGGCTTAGAATTCGTGAAACTGCTAGTGCTTGCTGGTTTCCTAGCTGTGCAACTTTTCATAAGTTGTAGATACCTATATGCAATAAATGCCTGTTTTCTGTGCCTGCTGAATTAGGGGGTTCTGTGGCTGCTGCAGGCCTTTGTGCATCTGAGTAAGTTACTCAGACTTTGGACACAGAAGTTGGAAAGGTAAAGCATGCAAGGATTAAAATGACTGTATTTTCAATGGAAGTCCAAAGTAATTTGTGAAAGGATGCTACTACTAATAATAAATTTTAGTTTAGAGCCAACTTAATAGCATAAAAATAAACAGAAATGAAGCAACATTTATATTAATTTCTGCATTGCCTCTGTGGGTGGATTTAACCATGCATTTTCAATACTAGTTAAGACACTTTTTTATACTGGTATTTGAGCTGGTGTTAAGTATGCTAAGTTCTAGGCTTATTTTTTTCCTAATTGAATTGAGATTCTATAATTTGCCGCCTTTGGCAGAAACTGTGTATATATAAATCTATCCTAAACCTGTGATACCTAATAACTTTAACTGAGAATCAGTGTTACAAGTGCTAAACACTTGATTACAGAACTTTATTGCAGTTAATATATTGGGAATAGATCTGCGCTGTGATTAAATTCCTTCAGTTTTGTGTCAATATAAATGTCTGAATACAACATATCCTGGCATGTTACTGCTTTTTCATTTGTCATGTGAAACATTTAAAATGCCAACAAAACAAAGGAAGCAATTTACTTAAACAGTTATTTTGCAAAAAGGTGAAAAAGAACCCCAGCCAAATCTCTAGCCTCAGCTGCTGCAGCTACTTACAAGCTGTGTGTTGTAGTGACAAATTTGTAGCAGAAATTTTGGGCCTGTTACTGCAGTGAAAGATACCTGTGTAATATTACAGCATCTTGAGGCTTAAGTGCTTTTTTTTCTTTTATCAATCTTGCCAGTATTTTTGAGATAAAAAAAAAATCACATGAGACCCCTTAGATGGGCAGAGAAATTTTCTCAGTGGTCATGTTTATTAAGCCTGTATAAAAATACTTTTTTAAACCAAGTCTTTACTAAAAAACCATCCTGTTTCTTCTAGGAATTGCTAGGTTTAAAGTTGTAGCTGGACTTTCACCTTTGGGTTTGTGATTTTGAGAGACATTCCTGTTTCTCTCCTCTTTGGTATTTTGAGATAATAAGCGGTGAAAAAATTCAAGCTTTGCCTTAGGATAGTTTTACCTAAAGCATTATATCATACGTACTGCATTTATTGTGGATTAGATGTTGGCACTGAATAGCTGTCTTTTGGGGAAACACTCTGTCTCTCAGATTTAAAACAAACAAACAAACAAAACAACCACATTTGAATTTCCTGTATGTTACAATAGTTCCCGGAAGGGAGACTGTTTGCTTCTTTCAGCTCTTTTGAGTGAGAAAGATAAGCTTTTAAACATCACGGATTTAAAAAGACTGCTTACTACTTAAGCTTTGTTACTAAAATACAGACAGGGAGAATATAATTTTTAGCTCAAGGAATTTAATTGGGGTTTATAGAATTTGAAAAGGTATGTCAACCCATACTGTGTATTTTCTAACAGGCTAGTGGGAAAATGTCTCTTGCATTTGGGTTTGGTTCTTAACGCTGAATGTGTCTCCCAGCTAAATTATTGCTAAGAGTATTTTAAGTAGTATCTAGCTGTTGAATTGGGACTGAGATTTGTAATAATAGATCTCCCTAACAGTCTGCCTCATCTGTGATTATTTAACAATAGGTGCTTGTTAATGAAGGCACCTCATGGGGCAGTAGGAAACAGCACAGCTTTTCTTTTGGTTTCCAGTAGATGATTGACTTCTGCTTAAAACATTTTCTACAAAAGAGTAAGGCTAAGTTTTACCCCAGTAGTAAACGCAGAGAATGCTTTCTGCAAGTGATCCAGAGAGAGTGGTGACAATAACATCAGATTCTCTCTCTTAGGAACACGCGTTGCCGTGGGCTAGCAGCCTGGCCTTGCTGGGGAATGCATGGAAGGGGCATAGCTCCCAGAAACGGCGCCTATACATTGAGTATGGGACGCCAAAGTGCGTCCCACAGCTGTAGGTCCCTAGTCCTCAGCACTTAGGGAATTGTTGGGGCATACTACATTTTCCTTCTGGCCTGGTGAGTGTAGGCACCTAGTTCGTAATGATTAATTTCATAAGTGATGACTGCATAATGAAAAATACTAATTTTATAGGAGGAGATGGCTGTAGCTTCTTTCTCTCACGGCTCAAGAACTGTGAAACAAAAGCTAGAGCCAGAAATCCAGAGTATTTATTCAAAGCTGGAGGAAATTAAATTAAGGCCCAGACTTTGAGGCTGGCCTGATCTGCATATCCAGTTGAAAGGAAGAAAAGGCCATTTTTACGCCAACTGCTCTTGAGAGAGAAAGAAAGTGTGTAAAATGTGCAAACTTCTAGCGAGGCCTCACTGATATCAAGCAAAGACCAGAGAGGAACGATGGGAGGAAAGCAGCAAAGAATCTGAGCAGTATGAACTGCAAACCTATAGGAGCCGAAGTGATTCCATGCAGCAGTGATAGGCTGGTGGTCTCCCATCCTCTAGTGTCAGGGTCTGCACACTGTAACTAGAGCTCTGTGCTGGAGCTGTTAGTCTAACACATTGCCGTAAATTTTTAATTGGCTATTAACTGAAGTTACACCAAAGTGCAACATGTACGTATGAACTAGAAGCAATTGCATTTGCTCCAGAAGCTGTAGGACTGGATCAGTAATGTGAAGTGCCAAGAGACGAGACTTGGTTGCTCTGGGACCATATTTTCTACTTCTGAAAAAGCAAGCAGATATTTTCATGTGATAGCGGAATCAGTGCTGTAACAGTGCTAGCTCCCAAACAGTTCTAAACAGCAAGATGTAGCACACATATGCCTTAAGGGCAGCAGATTATTCAATTTTATTATTATCCATATAGTAATGATTTCCTTTTGAAGAAGTTACAGAACAAAAAATGCTAAAAGGTTTATACTGTTACATTTTAATTTAGATAATCTTTTAGAACCTTACAACAATAATGTCATCATGTCAGATTATTTTTTGAGGTGAGAGCAAGATGGGAGCACAGTACCTCAACTCATGTGAGAGCTTTTCGGACATTTACTTCCCCCTTTTCCCCTTGCCCAACCTGAAAGAGAAGTCATGCTTTCTCTGAAGTGGCCATAACACTTGATTCTGTTTAGCAGAAACAACGGAAGTGGAAAGATTCTTTTACAGCAAAAGGAAGGCTTTGATGACATTAGGGGTACAAATTTGAAGTGAGGATATTGAATTAAAAACAGCTCTTTTCCTGAAGACGACTGTATTTTGGGGAATAAGTTTAGTTAATTTTTGAAGCTTCAATTACACAAGGAATTGTGAGGTCAAGGATGAGGTCACTGAATTAGGTGTAAGGAACAAGGATTATGGGGGGGAAAAAGCATTGATAGTATAATTTAGTAATTATAATGAAGCTAAGCACTGTTTTAAAAGATGGTTTTGTCCTTGCAGACACTAGAACATTTCAGCTCCAGCAAACCCTGAACTTGAGTTCCCATTACACCTGCCTGCATGCTACCTGATTTCTAGCAACGATAATTTTGTCCTTACAGGGCACACTAAGTCAACTCTTAAAACCTAGCGGTCATCAGTAGTCATAAACACTAGAATACTTTGTATTCTTACCTCCTATCCTTTTGAAACTACTTAGTCTGGAGACTAAGATAATCTAATTTGCATTTTCCTCCTCCATCTCTTTATTCTGAGATCACTGGGAATGTGTAAGAATCAGCCTACACTGCCTGCAGTGCATGCTTCAGTAAACTGAAATTCAGCTTCATGTTCCTGGACACCCTCTATAGACTCACATGCCAGCATAAAGAAAATGAACAACTAGGTTTGTTACATATTCACAAAATATTATGTAATCCCAGCATTTTAAGGTTCTTTTTTTAACTAGGTGTGTAAAGAAAAAAAGAAATTGTCCACAAACACAAAGCCAGAGACAAGGTGATCAAAGAGACTTGGTACAGTTCCAGGGGATACTCTGAAGAGAGTGAAATGGTTCATGTTTTCATCCGTTTGGATTCTAGGACCAGCCTCTATGTGGACACTGAGTTATTGCTGTTCAAGAACTGATCCTGCTACCTTCTATCTACCAGACACAATTTGGAAAGTCAATGCTCTCATCTTGCCCGTCTTGTTAGGTCTGGTATGCTGGTTGTGGAATCCCGGTTCTAAATGAGATAAAGGCTTTTCTATTCATCTACCTACATGTTTGGTCACACACGATACACCTGCACTTGGAGATACTATGTAAATGTCATTTCTGTGTCATGCCTCAGTTTTCTGCTTTTGCTGCAGTATGCTTGCTTGGGTCATGCCCTTTTTTTTTCCAATGAGCAATGTAAACATGTACAGAACATCTGCTGTCAGCTGAAATATATTCTCCTGAGCTGCAAGCAACTTGTGAGCAAAACCTCAGCTTTGATTAGATGATAAACCCACCTGAGGTTTGCATGCTAAGCTTGTTTTATCTTCGTGTGTGAAAACTGATGAGGGACTGGAGACTAAAGGAGTAATATTAAAACAGTTTCACCTAGAAGCCAATTATTTTGGTTTGGAGAAGTGGGGAACTCTTAAGTCAAATGAAAAAATTTATAAACTGGGAAGGAAGAAGCATTCAAAGAGCTGTAGTGTTCAGAAAGAGGGAAAAGGTGTTGGTTCACATGGATGTGGTGCTGTAGCCAATGCTTGGGAGAGATTCTGATAGTCAAAGCTGGGGCAGAGGAGTATGGCTAGAATGCTAAAGCAAGTGGTGGGGAAAGGTGCTAGTTAGGGAGCTCTGATTTTGCCTAGCATTTTTATAACTATCGCACTGAAATGTGGTGACGATGGTTATCAAAACATCGTAAGAGGAAGAGTGACAAATAACAGTAAGGAAGACAGTTCAGGTTTTGCCACGTTTGGCTTAAGTTCTAAGGAGAAACCAGAACAACCAGAACACAATCGGAATGTGTTAATCAGACACCAGATGTGGCCAAATGGGAGCGAGGATAGATTCAGGAAACAGAACAGAGCAAGAGAAAAGCTACTTTTATGGGAGGGTGGGGAGAGGGAAAGGCGGGATAAGAATAAGGACGGAGAAATCCCCTGTACAAAATGGAGTGGTAATAGGGGGTTGGAGGTAGGTCTATAGCAGAGACTTCAGCTACTGTGTCAGTTATGAACTGATGTTTGATGGTCAACACATGGAATAGAGCCTCTGGGACACATGAGGAACGGAGGTAATGAAGGGGGCTTAGCACTCTGGAGGGAGGTCGGTGGATGGAGGAAACCTAAGCTGACTACCAACACTCTGGTGCAATGCCACAGGAGAGGCCAGCCTTGCTGCACCAGCCCCCCCATTCTGGGAGAAGAGGGGGAGTAACGGTAGGAGAAAAAGGGACAGGGTCACAGATGTGAGCAGGCCGAAATAGAAAACAAACTTCCACAGTGAGAATATCTTGGTAGTCTTCCCCAACTGGTGTAGGAAAGATGGGAAGTCAACAGAAACTGGTGTGAGTTAAACTGAAAACGAAGCATGTTCCTGCAGGGATACAGCACCCATGCTCTACTTTCAGTGGTGCATGGAGCAATTCAATCTGCTTTAAAGTGTGTTCAGTTAAGCTGCCGAATGCAAGATTGTATTTTAAAAGCCTTGCTAATAAAAAGTATATTTAATTTACGTAGTGTGTGCGTCTCCTTCCTGTGAGCTGTGTGAACAAAGATAATACATGCTATAAAAAACCAATCCCAACAAACCCTCAAAGAAACTTTGTGTTACACAGAAAAATGCAAGAAACAAGATCTGAAGATAAATTTCTGCTTAGATGTATTTTTAAGTGAAGAGCATCATTTTGGCAAAAAGGTGGGTCTGCTTGCAGATTGTGGTTTGAGGCAGATAAGAGAGACCTTAGATGTCATGTCTGAGTTACTGAACTTTTTTTTAACCTTCTAAAGAAAATTACCACCACACAAGTTCTCTCAGAAAACTGGTGAACTCTGTGTTGAAACCACAGGGCACAAGCACCACAGAATGAAAATGGAGCATGCAGCAAAAGTTTTGAACTGCAGAATGCAAAGTTAATTGCCCTTGCTTGTGCTCAGAGCTTGTGCTTTACCTACAAAACTGTCTTTATCTCAAACCCGTGAGTTGTCCCACTTTTACCCTTCTGATTCTCTTCCCCCATCCTGCTGGGAGGAGCAAGGGAGTGGCTGCATGGGGCTTAGCTACTTACTGGGGTTAGGCCACAACAGTATGTTTTATAAAATAAAGGAAAATTCAGGTCAAGTTAATATAATAGTTTCAGGGGTAACGCAAATACTTATGTAATTTATTGGCTGTTCAGGCTCCCAAGACTTGGATCATGTAATCACGTCCTTTATCATCTACCTCGGAAACTTCAGTAACAGAAGGCCCAAACCACTAGGCCAACGAGCGTGTTTCCTCTGGTGTCTGGAGCTGAAAATCGTGACAAAATTATGCTAAAATGGAAGGAAAGCTTCAGTAGGGTTTGTTACATGAATTTGGAATTACAATTCAAGCCATGGGTAAGGGGTAGAAGTTTAGATGTCTAAGCTTCTCTTTTAATGCAAGCATAACCTCATGTTGAAATAGTAAAAGGTTCAGGTTCATAATCTACAGGCTTCTCAACCAGACAGCAGATGCAACTGAATTAGAAACCAAACTATCACCTATTAGGCACCCTCAGGTTGGACCCAAACCAGGAACATACACTGGGTCTATCTTTAGCCAAGTGCTGATCCTAACTTTTTTTTTCCTCAGCACTACTGTGGAAATCCCCACAACACCCTCCCCTCTCAAGAACACACAACCACCTGTGAAAGATTGCAAAGAAATCTTCAGACTATGTTGGAAGTGTTGATACAGAGAAGACATCAGGAATAGTGTAGCCAGTAGGACCAGAGAGGCGATTTTACCCCTGTACTCGGCACTGGTGAGGCCACATGTTGAGTACTGTGTTCAGTTTTCGGCCCCTCACCACAAGGACATTGAGGCGCTGGAGCGTGTGCAAAAAAGGGCAATGAAACTGGTGAGGGGTCTGGAGCACATGTCTTACGAGGAACAGCTGAGGGAACTGGGGTTGTTTAGCCTGGAGAAAAGGAGGCTGAGGGGAGACCTTATCGCTCTCTACAACCACCTGAAAGGAGGTTGCAGAGAGGTGGGAGTCGACCTGTTCTGTCAAGTAACAGGTGACAGAACAAGAGGAAATGGCTTCAAGTTTAGATTGGATATTAGGAAGAATTTCTTTACTGAAAGGGTCATCAGGCATTGAAACGCATTACCCAGGGCAGTGGTGGAGTCCCCATCCCTGGAGGTACTTAAGGGTCATGTAGATATAGTGCTTAGGGACATGATTTAGTGGTGGGCTTGTCAGTGTTAGGTTAATGATTGGACTAGACGATCTTACAGGTCTTTTCCAATCTAGGAGATTCTGTGATTCTGTGACATCTCAAAAAAGATCTATAAAGAAATCTCCAATGTTTGCCTGTGTCCCATGGCGGGTGAGTCCCTCACTCCTAGGACACTAAATAACTAAAAATAAAAAAGTATCAAAGCTGCTAAATTCAACAGTCTGGGGAAGCTGATTTGAAGAGCCCTAAGTCATACAATGGGAATAGAGGAGTGGTCTCAGATATGCCACCAAGGTTGCTTGAACACAAGCAGACTACAGTCTGAGCAGCAATGGATATAGCATTTACTTTCTTGTAGAAGGCCTCTCTGTACATGGTATCTTTTCAGAATTTCTAAGGTAAAATGACAAATTCTGGTTTTCACAACTGTAAACACAGCCTTTCTGAAGGATCTTATCCATTGGTATTCTGCTATCCAAGCTATTTGCCTAAATTTAGTAACAACAATCAAAAAGGTCATCCTTAGCGATCTACAACTTAGCAATCTACTGCCCTGTGGGTCTTCAACAGGAAAACCTGGAGATTCTGACATTAGAAAAACTCACCTGAGGGTGCAACAAACAGCATTCAGTACATCTTCTCCAGCAAGTAGTTCAACTGCTGAACAACAGTCTTTTTAAAGGTATTTGGTGGACAAGATTTGATGTGCCCTGATGCAAGTTACAATACCAAAACTCTCACGGCTATTGCTGAGCTCAGAGGTATTGATCTCGCACTTTGTGTATCACTCTGAACATCCCTGACCAAGCGATCAAGAAGATACCAAGACAGACCTGAGGAAACACTTGGTTTTGAAGACCAAATATTTTCTGAGACCATGCAACCATGTCGACTTCAGCATATCTGCTATCTTGATATACACAGATCTCACGATGTTGGTCTTCAGATATGATACACAACGGAGTGGCTTGAAACAGCTCAGCTCATCTTGCTTACATGTTCTGAGCTCTTGACAGAGGAAGTAGCTTTGTCAATAAGTGCTTAAATTCAATTACATCAACCAGATTACTTCCTCACGCAAGGAAGGTAATCCTACCATACTGCCTCTTGAAACTGGATGCAATGGAGCTACAGTCCATCTTCATCTGTATGTGATGGCTTCATATAGCTGAGCAGAAAGTCTGGAAGGCTTTGCTCGGTGTACTTTCAAGGGAATCCCCCAAATTCCAAATTCTCAGATCACTAAGATGAGCTCTCCTAACCCAAGAATAGGTAGCTGTTTCATAGCTTTCACTGTTGATGTAGATGATGGAATTATTTTGAAAGGCAGAGTTTTACACAGCGATTGCAAAAAGTAAAGGCATGAGAGGAAGACGTTGGTCAAATCATGTAAAATCCCAAACTGGAGTACAATAGCTCTTTAAGATGACCTCTGGCTTGGAAGTAGCTTTTAACAAATGGACACTCAAACAAATTGTTTAAAGCTGCAAATGAAAATAGGATTAAGCAAGGGAAAAATCGCTGTTTTTTTCAGCTCCAAGTTCTTCTGTACCAATGGTACTTGCTCTACATAATGAATGACAGAGAAGGCTATCATGATTATGTATCAGCTGCATTTAAGGTTTTCTCAATAGATTCCCAATTCTTAAGACAATATCCATGAAAATGTGCTGAACGTGGCCGCTTAACTTCCTGTTCTCCCTTTCAGAGGAAAACTCATTGGTTTCTCTTGGCCTGCATCTTCATAACTGGATAACGGACATTATTTCCATTAGCAAGGGGATTGACTCATTTGGGTTCTCTGCCACTAAATCTAGCGCTTTCGAGTTTTTCTTTTTTTTTTTTTTATTTTATTTTCCAGGGAAACTCCCCCCCACAGCCCAACCAGTTTTTTTAGGCGTTTTTTTAAGTCTTATTTTGGGGGTATGGGTTTTTTCACCCCACGTGACTCCTGGAAACTATCAAATTCAGTCTTCTCCCCCTCTAACTTGAGTCTCATTACAAATAAAAACCATCACCGAATATGAGACATCATTATATCAGAATTTACTCTTCTGAGGAATGCACAAAGTTATTTCTCATTTAATACTACAGGAATATACACACACAGTCATAATCTGATGGTTCTCATTATGCAGCTTCTGGGCTTAGAGATCCTTTCCTCTTAAACAGACAAACACAGCTCTCTGCAAAGGAAAGGAAATATGCAGAGAAAGAAACTGCACTTGCCTCTCTCTCCCTTCCCAAGAAACCAAAATTAAAATGCTTGTTGCTGCTGCAAGTTTTTTTGGTACCTTTTTCAGAGTTTGTAACAGTGTTTCCAGTCTAACTGTAGGCTGTTCAAACAAATATTGAAGATTTGAAGACATAATAGGGTAAAACCCACCAAATTTACATTTGTTTCAAATCTGCCATCACACAAAATTGGTGGTTGGCTGAAAATAATTTGATGTCACCAACTTCAAAAATAGGAAGAACTTTGACCTTATCGATATTAAATACTTCTTGTTTACTCAGATACAAATTTCAAGTTTGGTCTAAGTTATTTATGAAGTCTTCAAAAACCTCCATCTCAAGACAAAATTGACAATATACAAAAAGCTAATTGACAAGCCTTTCTGTAAAGCAAAAAGCCTGATTATAACTTCCCTTTTCCCCCCAAATAGTACTGATAAGGAAACATGGGAAATAAACAGCCTAAAATTAAATCCTAAGTATCCATGGTATTTTACTGAGCATTACTCTAAAGCAAATAATGTTAAGGTCTTGAGAAAGTACAATCCATAAGTACCAAGCAGTGAAAGAAACGCTTCTTTTTCTTTAATAAAAGCAAGACTTAAAAACAAGTCTTACAATAACAGATAGTTCAAATGGTCATACGTAGGTATGTATTATACACTGTAACCAGCAAACCTAAGGAACAGAAAGCAGATTTTGCTAGAGAATCACTGTAAATTCAGGTCACAATTTATCTTCTCCTTTTCACATTAGGATCATACCTGCAACAAAAAAGAAAATTTGTCACAAATAAGTAAATCTTAATGATATTCAAAGTTAACAATGTGATGTAAATAGTTTTATTATATATTCATAACAAGGGATTGGGCAGTGTTCAGTCCTTTCCCCGACTGCACTACTATAATTAACTAGAGTTGCTACAATTTGACTTAAGGATGCGTAAGCTAGAACCTGTGCATGAACTAGAGATAACCTTTATTAAAATTTTCACTGACTTCCTAACTCCTTAAAACATTTAAATCTGATGAATGAACAAGTTTCTCCAAGCCTTTAATGTCCCAACTTTAAGTTCCTTACTGAAAAAAAACACCCCAGCAAACAAACAAAAGGGGAGGGAGGGGAAAGAGGTACTGTATATTCACAGCAATGTACCAACATTTGGCCACAACTAATTCAGACAAAACCTTTCTGCTGCTTCCTACTCTCACATAAAGGGGAAGGTAAGGCAAGGAGCTGCTTTATACAGCTTCTGATTGATATTTAGTAATTTAGATCTACTTTCTGGATATACTAGTTACCTGATTTACTGCAATATGCTTGTAGTTTGCCGCTGCTTGACAGTGCTATGACTTGGCCTCCTCTTTCTCTCTCTTTGTGCTTCATCTCCCAAAATCCCGTGTCACTTCTTTGAAATTCTGATGGGTTTTGTACTCATGCATGAATAAATTACGGTCACAACTGAATGATCAGGCAGTTTTACTTCCACTAATTCTGCTCTCATTCATCAAGAATTTTTTTGCTTAGACAGGAAAATGTGACAACTTGTGAGCCAAATTACATCACCACATGACTAGAAAGGTATTAGAAGTCACTGCTGTTGCTACACATCTCAGACTCCTGGCAAAAATGAAATGTGTATCCTTTGAAAGAAATGCTCTATTATTAACTGTTAATTACAGAGCAAGCTGTTAATGCAGTAAGATTTTCTGAATGGCTCCTACACGTGTTGATATGCAGTACCCCGTTTCTTTGATAGCGATTTGGACAAAAACATCCTTCACATTTTTCTACCTAAATGCACAATTTTTAGTGTTAGTCAAATGCATGGCAGGTGAGAAGTCAAACAGTGGTTGCTTGTTTCTTCACATAAAAACTAAGAAAACACTGAAATCTTTGCTAAAGAAAATGAGATCCTTATATTATATACAGCAGCTTTCCTGTATCTGAAGGGCACCTATAAGACAGCTGGAGTGGACCTTATTACAAGGGCATGTAGTGATAGGATGAAGGGTAACAGCTTCCAACTGGAAGAGGGTAGATTTAGATTAGATATTAGGAAGAAATTTTTCACTCTGAGGGTGGTGAGGCACTGGTACAGATTGCCCAGAGAAGCTGTGGATGCCCCATCCCTGGAGGCGTTCAAGGCCAGGCTGGATGGGGCTTTGAGCAACCTGGTCTGGTGGGAGGTGTCCCTGCCCATGGCAGGGGGGTTGGAACTCAATGATCTTTAAGGTCCCTTCCAACCCAAACCATTCTATGACATTAAAACTCAAAGCAGTTCTTTGAATTTATTGCTATAGCATTGTAACACATTAGTTCGAACATTTAAGTATGTCCTGGACACCTAATCCTATTTTGAAGGAGTGGGGAGGGAAGGAGAGCAGGGGGAAGATAAGCAGATAGTAGAAGGGGATGATACATGATGGAAACCTGCGATCAGGACACCAAGAGCTTCAACCCTGTCTGTGACTGTCTATGGGGATGCTGACACTGACAGTCATAAACACTTTTGTTCCCACCCAACCCCCCCCCCCCCCCCCCCCCCAGCCATTTTCCACGTTAAATGAAGCCTGGATGATGTTTTGCAGACAGAAAGAAATCAAAAAACATTAATCAGAAAAAAGAAACTGTACAATGCCTGTGGCCCAAAATGGAAAAAGGACTACAGAGATTCCACCACTGTGAGTGAATGGATGAAGAAACAAAAGACCTTGCTGGGAACAGGGAGTGAAGGCTACAAAGGGCTATTACTGAACAGAATCCATTTATCTGTAGTCTTAGCAGATAGTATGATATGCCTTCCCTTCCTCCTCTATATCAGGATGCACTCAGCAGCAGTTGAGGGCACAGCTTTTCCTTCTAGCTCATCTTTACCTTGGAGTACTGCGTAACTTTCTAATGGCATCTTCAAACATCATTTTCATGGGAAATTTCAGCTGTTAACATTAGCATTAAGCCAAGTAGGTTTACTCAGGATTAAGGACAAAATTAGAATTAGGTTACAAACTGCTAAATGTTAAAATTGTGTGTTTTAATATTTTTGACTCTGGAAACTTCTGTAAGTACAACTAACCTAAATAAATTGGGAGTTGAGGTAAAAACTTTTCTAAGCATGAATGCATGCAAATTATCCAAGTTTCCACTGCTGTGTTTTGAAAGGCTAAAATTAATCAAGATATTTTGAGCCAATTAAGACTCCAGCACCGCAATCAAGCTGCACCATGTTTTTTATAAATGTCCTCATAACTGACATACACTTAAAGGCTGTACTGCAGATGTAAAAACTGGATAAAGTAGCAAACTTGACTTAGAACTTTTTTTTATTTAGAAAGTGGTTATAAATCATTACATTAGGATTACAGTTGAAAGTAACTGGACAGGAAATCAACTGAATAGGATGATTCTCTCTTTCAGAAGAGAGATTAGGGAAAGAGTAGACAACTGAAGTGAGCGTTATTGAAAGAAAATTGCTGTAACAGACTGTTTTAGAGGCAAATGTAATGAATTATAGCAAAAAGCAATGGCAAACAGCCAAGGTGAATCAAAGTGAACCTACCAAAGAAATCTCTCAAACTCCTGTGACACAAACACTGATTAGTACAGAATTAATAACTCTACTACACTGTCAAGAGCATAAAATGACTGGTGTAAAAATGCCTCCTCTCCTCAGTCTGAAAACTAGAAAGATGGTAAAGCACTGAGGAAGTTTCTAACACGGGGGGAAAAAAAAAAAAGTAGGAGCTCTTTCGTTGTTAGTGGGTTTGAAAATAGCTTAAGGTCTCAAAGAAAAGGAAAACATACTGAAGGATTTGCTAAGTTGTTGTTTTTTTTTTTTTAATTTTTGGGTTAAATTCTGGGAATCATTACTTCAAAGATCAAAAAAAGATAAAACAGTCCTGCCAATCATTTCTTCACAGAACTAGTATTCTGTTGCTTTAGCTCCCTCAAGTGACTTAGCACAGGGACAGACAAGTGCCATGGCCAGAATGAAAAAGTGGCAGACCCCATCACTTTTTCTTCGCAGTTCGGATGACTGACTTAATTGTAAGATCAAAACACTTCATTAGGCTCTAGCAAACACTAATGGTGGAAAGCCTGACACCGGAATCTCTTCCAGCTTTTGTGAACAATCAAGCTTGTGCATATGAGCCAGGAAATAGCTATATTTTTGTTTGAGATGCTCTTATTAAAAAATTGTAGCAAGTCTGAATGAAATTGAAAAAGTTTAAGACATTAAAAAATTGAGAGAAGTTATTGAGTCATTTTGGGTATGTTACGTACATGGGAATACATGGAATTTTGACAAAAATAGTCAAAGTAGTCTTTTACAAAATTGGAATTTGTCTAAAAAAAGATGTGATACAAAAAATACATGTTTTCTAAGTACAAACATAAAACTCTTACCTAAAGAGATCATCAGCAAGTGATTCTTCTCTTGCATGTCGGTTCTGTTCCTGAGAAAATAAGTTTATTCAATATTTGACATTAAGGATGAAGTTAATGAACAATATAGAAGAACAATATATACCTGCACAAACAGAGTTTTTCCTGAAGAAATAAGTTTTCTCTAAGTACTCCATTCAGTGCCTATTCACCGTAGATAATATATTGCACTACTCAAATTTGGCTACTGCTACCAACTAATGGAATTGATTAGTTTGTGCAAGATATCAATTTTGGTCAGAAATATATTTTTTGGTTTTTTAAGCATCATTATAGAAATAGGAAAATTTTTATCTGCTCATTGGTGTGTAAAGGGAGAGTTATCTATGCTTAGGGATTATCAGAAAAAGAGATAATCAAAAACTTGCTGTAACAGCATCTTGATCAGACTGGGGAAACAGAATGTGACTCATCAGCAAGTATTTTTAAAGAAACTATTGGAAAATGAAAATGCTAGAGAACTGCTATGACAAAATATAATATTTTTTACAACTTTTACATACAAAGGTGAAGATTTTTACAACAGAAAAAATACTATATTTATTCTTACTATATCTCTTCAGTATACTCCAACAGAATTTTACTCAGGGATTTTCTATTTTGTTCAACAGCAGAATATCAATTGTACTGTATAACAATTTGAACACAACTAACCACACAGAAATTCTTCCTAGCTCCCCGTCACATTTTTAGAAGTCACAGGTTTCCATAATGCTGATTTTTTTTTTTTTAATAAACAAAGTAATTCTCTTTTAGGTTATTGATTTTGCTTTAAGTCAATATTTCTGATTATATGAATGTTTCATGTAAAATTAATTCAAATAATCAGCAAGAAGATGAACCTTACCACTGACCTCTGACTTTCAGTAACTTTTCTAATGTCTATGTTCCTATGAGCATGTGTGGACAGCTAATTGGCTGAGGTTTTATTTCAAAAATAAAATTCTGAAGCATTTCAGAATGACCACAGGTTGGTATGACCACTTACATAAGTCAAGTTCTTGTTTGATCATCCTCAAGAAATAATTCCTTACCTCCATTTCTTGCCTCAACCAGTCTTCTAGTTCTGAATTCTTTTTAGCATGGTGAGCGATCAAATCTGATCCTCCAATAATGTATGGAAGTTGTCCTTCCCCTGGATAAGCTACCTGCCAGACAATAAGTTCTTACAATTACAATACAAGGCAAGCACACTGCAAGTAAAAGGTCTGTTTTAACAAATTCAGAAAGTCTATTCAGATATCACAGAAGAAAGTCAGTCAGTCTTCCTTTGAATAACATTTATCAGAGACTATATTTAAAAGACATTGGAGAGAAAAAAGAATTTATAGAAAGCTATTAACTCATTTTTTCCAAAAGAAACGAACAAACAAAATAGCTGAAGTGATGTATGCTAAATAAATCTGATAGTACATTAAATGGAGTTTGAACACATTATAAACTGATTTTTACTGATAGAATAAATTTTATCATCAGAATGCATAAGCATTTATTATGCTTATGGTGGAATGGTGGAAAAATGGTGGAAAAGAAAATACTATCAGAAATTTAAAGTGTTATCTGAAATCCAGAAAGCTGGAAGTTGTATTATGTGACTCACACTCTCTACATAGTATTTTACTGAAATGCATTAATGCATTTCTAGGAATCCTATACTATTTTTTTTGTTTGTTTGTTTTTCTAATATGAGCTGAAGTGGTATTTTTACATTGAACACAGATAATTTCAAGAAAATTCTTTTCAAGACTCAAGCAAGCAATAATCTTACTTTTGTAAAATACTAGATTTAGTTCTATTTAGAAATCCAAGATCTATTAGATAAAATGCAATATTCTGAACCTGCATATGCTTTACAAGTAGGTCTCTGGAGAAGTCAAATTGCTAGCTTTTGGAGGTACAACCAGAAGTTATGGAAGGCATCACTTAACCATTTATTCCAAGTAACAGCTTGAAATAGAGAGTACAAGCATCTAAATAAGTTTAGCATGAGGTATGCCTTTGTCAGCCTGGTACTTTCTCAGTCAATTAGCAAAACATTTATTAACAGTATGATATGGTATTTATATTGTTTCTTGCTGTAGTTACTAGCAATTTAAAAAAAAAATCTTTCATAACATATTTCTACAATCTGACAGCAATACTTTTTAGTACTTTTAAATACTGCCATCTTGTGACCATTTGAAATACACACTAACCTTTTTGAAGGTTTTGAAATTTTTCTTTCCTCCATAGCTGGTATTTCCAGTAAGCTGACTGTTCTGTCTTGGATGGCTGACAACCAGTGATCTAAACTCAGTCAACAGAAGTCTGCTAGGAAGGTTGCTGGAGTCATCTTGCAGCTCGTTGCGCTTCTTGTATGTGAAGAAAAAGGAAGGAGCACTTCAAGCGTGTAAACAGAGAGACAGCATATCTAACACTATAAACTTTAGAGAAAGAAATTATCATGAGCACAGCTGAGGTGAAAGTTAGGACTGCAAAAGGGCAAGGGGAAGCAGCAGCAGCACTAAAAGCCAAGAAGATCAATGTACTTCTCAGCCTCCTTATATACTACCGATAGAGCTGGGAACACAGTAAATTTATTTCTTTCATATTTACATCTGTTGAAAAGAGAGTATCATTAAGAACTGCAGTAATAACAACAAAGTCAGTGTACCTCATTTCACTAGGATTTTACTTCAAGAAATTTTTTTTTTTTTTTTCAATTTAGCTAATAACTAAGAATTATTTCTCTCTCCACCTTGCCTCTAACTCTAATGGAAACTCCAGTTAACTCCATGGAAGACAGTTGTATGTCTTCAGCTCAATTCTAGGCTACAGATTTACCATTTAGGCCAACTTTAGGGCTGCAAGCTGGATCTGAGCAATGAAGCAACTTTTTCTGGCATATGACAATGCTCATGCGCCAGCAAGGTTGTATGCACACTTTGCTGCTTGGGGCTAGATCTACGTGGATTAAAAAGGAAGTCTGGGTGCAGGACAAGTTCACAAGTAACATTAAACTACCTTCATGGACCGTTCCAGCCCAGATGCAGTACAGTTGTTTCATAGAAAAGTATAAATTTAAAGTCCCGTAATCTGCACTTTCATATATCTGCACAGCATTCCCTCTTCTTGGACTCTTTTCTGTACGTATGTGAAAAGGTTTTATCCTCCCCCTTGTTGTCTGGCTACACTCTCCTTTATCTCTTCAGAATCTTTCCATTTCAGTTTCATTTAGCCTAGTCTCCTTTTCCTCTGCCTCACTGCCGTTCCCAGAAATTCTCTCCTCCTTCCTTCCTCTCTCTCACCTATAACAAAGTTAGCATGCTATTTACTGTTGTCAATCAGTGTATGTTACATCCATTTTCTCAATGGTCCCTCTCTTCCATTCTAGCTGTGATCTCCTTATACCAGACAGAGATTATGTTCTTGTCTAAGTCTTTAAGCAGCAACCTAACAAAAACATCAGTACAAGTGTTAACCGTATTGAAGGGTTAATATAACTACATTAGGTTGCTGTCGTTTACAGCCATTTTAAGTATCCATCCAAAGGCCATCACAAATTTACACGTGATTATTTTAAGGAGTACAATCTTCAGAACCTCCTTTACTCCGAAATAAGATCCACAAATACTATGGTCTTAAAAGCAAAATTTTGATGCATTTTCTTAATGATTCTTCAAGTTCGCTGTTCAAACTTCTTACCAAGACTGGAGACTCTTGCTTGATCTCACTTTTGATTTCTGAAGTTAGAATTGATCCAAGTTCCTCTTCTTTCTATTTGATTAAAAATTATTTAAAATGTAACACTGAAATTAAGTGCAATTTTAATTACATAAAATTGTTTTCTGCTCTTTACAGTGGAATAAGCAACAAAGCTAGTGAGGGGTCTGGAGCACAAGTCTTACGAGGAGCAGCTGAGGGAACTGGGGTTGTTTAGCCTGGAGAAGAGGAGGCTGAAGGGAAACCTTATCGCTCTCTACAACTACCTGAAAGGAGGTTGTAGCGAGGTGGGGTTAGTCTCTTCTCCCAAGTAAAAGGTGATAGGACAAGAGGAAATGGCCTCAAGTTGCACATGGGGAGGTTTAGATTGGATATTAGGAAAAATTTCTTCACCAAAAGATTTGTCAAACATTGGAACAGGCTGCCAAGGGAAGTGGTGGAATCACCATCCCTGGAGATATTTAAAAGACAGGTGGATGTAGTGCTTAGAGACATGGTTTAGTGGTGGTTTTGGCAGTATTCGGTTGATGGTTGGACCTGATAACCTTAAAGATCCCTTCCAGCCTAGATGATTCTATGATTCTGAAGTATCAGGAGGAGAGTGTTACGCTGGTCTGAGCTAAGGATGCACAGACAATTACTAATTCTTATCTGATCCAAGGTATCTTGCAAATTCCAGTTACTCAATCACACATTCAAACTTTATTATTACAGCATTTAAACACTGCCTACACTGTACAAGAACTGACTAGACAGTAAGCTTTAATATATGTATTTTTTAAATAAACAAAAATCAAACCTGTTCCTTCTCTCTTATTCCCCTCTTTATTGTTAAGAGTCTACTTTAGTAAAGCTCTCAACACTGTTTTCCTCTACAAACTTGCTTTTGGGGTTTGTTGTTTTTTTTTTTTTTAACAATGAAGTGGCTACTGTTAACTTAGAATCCATTGTTTTCTTCATTTCTCTTAAAAAATTGCCTTATTCTCAAAAACAAAACCAGAGAAATAATCAAGAAAACTAATCACAAGCTGCGTTTTGGTTTTTTGTTTGTTTGGGGTGTGTGTTTTGGTTGGTTTTTGCTGGTTTTGGGTTCCCTCCCCAAGGAGAACATTAATTATCTGAATTGCCTCATACAGGAATTTTAGTAATCTTTCACATGACATCTAGAGATTCTGACTTGAAAGATGTTGGACACTACTGGGGCATTCAACAGAAGAGGTCAACTAAAGCTTTCTTCAGAAAATTCATTAAAGATAATACAATTGAGTATTATTTTAGTATAAATATCAACATTATAATTAACACACCAACATACAACGTTAGAAGTTTGTCTTGGACCAGTGATATACTCTGATGTTCTACCTATGGTATTCAAGCAAAAAGAGAGGAAAACTTTCAGAATACAAGCAGCTTTCAATTCACAATGAAACAATGTTCTGAAGAATGAAAAGACATTTAGTTATAACACTGCAATGTTCACATGTAATAAACACATCATGTCAATTTTTAGTTCAGAGTGATTTGAGACATTTTAGCAAACAAACTTTACAAAGCCACTTTCTGTATACAGGCATCCTTAAAGGAGCTATCTGCATCCTTCTAACGCAGCTGTAAATGTCCAGATCAGGTACACGAGAATAATATAACTTACCAGTACTTTATTCTCCTCTCTCTGCTTTACATTCACTTCTTGAATCCTGCTTCCTTTGGCTTCCAAACACTTTTTTTTTCGTGTATTTCCTTGAGCTTCCTGGTCGTGATCTGCCATTTCATCCTCCCAGTCTAGATCTCTGCTTCCAAACACAATTTCTAGTGCCTCTGTATCTTCAGATAAATCGTCTAACTCCTTTCTCTTCTTTGGTGCATGCTTTTCACTAGAAGGAGTTTTAGTGTCTATTTTATCACTTACTAGTTTGTCACTTTCCCTCATAAACTTTATACCTGTGTCTTTTAATGCAAAATTTGAGGTTGGGACCACGACGTTATCTTCCTTTTGATGCTGTTCTGCTTCGCTGTTCCACACTGATGAAGCTGTGCGTTCAGTGCACTTGGAAACAGGCAATGACCTTTCCTCTAGTTTTGCTAGTTTGGGTACAGATGTTTCTTCTCCTTCAGCTCTTTCCCTTGGACAGAAAGCAATTACAAAAGAAATAAATTACAAAAGCATTTTTGAACATGACTAGCTGCATACACAACATAACAGCTTTGTGGGGTTTTAGTGACTGCATTGTGAAATGTGAACCTAAGTACCCTTGAGGAAAAGCTTGCCATTCTAGAAAGCTGATCTAAAAATTATATTTTTAAGTATGTTTTGAATTAAATATACATCCCTTGAGTTAAAATTACTTTCCAGAAACAGCACCAACATAACAGTAAGGGAAATGACGTCAAGAACATTTCAACATACCTTTTTCTAGCTACCTGGAAGTAATTCGTAATTGAGTTAGACTGCTGACGTGAAGCACACTCACTAGATTTAGCAGCTTCCGAAATTTTAGATGGCGAAGCAGGATGACTTTTTTGACTAAACCCAGATGTTCTGTTCACTCTAGATATCGACGATCCTGCATTTATGCTGCCGACTGTGGTAAGGTTTTTCTTTACAGCAATTGTATCCTGGAAAGCCATTTTCCCTCGTCTATCCATGTGGGGAGTATTCTCTATCTCCATACTACATTAGAGAGAAAAAATATTAAGTGAACACACAAGAAGTTACCACAGAGATACACGGTAGAATACCACTTTTTAAAAAAGCTATACCTGTACTTTGAACACACTTGTAAATAATGTAGGTGTGCTAAAAAGGAATTGTAAAATCCGCTATAATAAATACATTTTTATAACTGTGAAATAGCTATTACAAATTTTCAAGCCATGACAGTCAAATCAGATATGTAGTATCTACATTTGTATCCAAGAGAGTCATATAAATCCCATGTGACGTTTTCTGTTATCTACCACTCAAAAGCAGAAATTATGTCACTGCAAACAAGTGACAGCAATTTAGTAAGTGCCATTTCTAACACCATATATCTATGTTCACGGCAACGATAGAGTTCCTCTGCCACAAAAGGTTGCTTTATTTGCAAGTATTAGCTTAGAAACTATTTCCATGAATACTTTACCACGTCTGCTCTTCCATTTCTGTATCAGCTACATATACTGTGCTGTCATCTGCAGCAGTTGGCATTATGGTTTCATCCACAGCCAAACTCTGAGAAATGGCTCGCCCTACAGCAGCTGATGCAGGAGTACTTTTAGTTACAGCTGCAAGAATAAGACAAGAGAAGAACTAAAAGGTTAATATCATATTGTGATTCTTTGCATGTGCTATCATACATCAGTAACTGACCAGGGTCAGGTTTTTGTAAAATGGTCTTAAAGCAATTTTAATTAAAAAATTAAGCAGATTTATTAATTAAAAAAACCTGAAAGAACCAGTTCTAGAGAAACATATTCTGGGATTCAGTTTTAGTTAAATATTCCACTGAATTAAGTCATGGAATTTTGCTTAAATATAAATGAAGCATAATAAGAAATCATATATTAATATGGACATAATGCAAGTAATAAATCATGCAATATATATTTTATGCAAAATTGTCAGAGAACAAAATTCCTTACATTTACTGCTTTATGATGATCTCTAACACGTGACTATTATATTATTTCTACTAATACAGAACCAGTATTTGCTATCAAAAAACCTTAGAATAGATGTCTTCTACAACCAATTTCTCATAATCCTCATAGTCAGGGGATAACCTTAAAACATCGTTTGCTGCTCTATTTAGTTAATTGCATTATTTCTCTGTAAAGCAGAAAGAAGAGCATATACAACATCTTTTATGTTGTCTGCCCTTTCACTTATCCTTGTCTTCATATACTTACGTCTTCTCCAAATCAAAGGATACTAACATTTACTTTTTTAACGTCTCACTGTGCTCCTACATACAGTTTGTTTTTAATTACTACTCACCTCTCAGCCCTTTACATTATTCCTGCATCTCATTCTGATTGAGAATATGATGACAGTACTATCTTTTCAGACAAACCATTCTTTATGCATTCATTCATTAATTTTTCCTACCACTGTAACCTATAGAGGAATAACCAATAGACACAACTAGGTTTCTTCCTTGAGCAACTATATCTTGTATACGTTGCTACTCGTTGTTCTGAGACAAGATCAGAGGAAGTCTTGTTTACAATCCCTTTGATTTGCAACGCATACATGGAAGTTTCTTTGTAATTCCCAAACAATAGCATTTGTTCCCTCTTAGCAAATAAACTGTAAACACAGCTACCTTTAAAAGCCTCATATACAGTCCGGTTACACAATTCAGACAGCTTACTTTTTATCCAATGGAATCATTCAGACTGGAAACAAGAATCATCATTTCTGATTTATTCAGATGTCTGCAGGGTCAGTATCTTTAAGTTTAATCTGAGAATTAATTTATCTTGTATTGTTTTTAAACTAACTGTATAGACAACAGATCAAATAAAAGTTACTCATACAGGAAAACTAGTCAACGAAAATATTTTTCAGAGCTCTGCCAGTACTGCATATGTATCTTGCTCTCTTCAAAATACATTTTGGAGTAAGTGATGTTCCTATATGTAAAGACAAGTTTATGGGGGGTTTGTTTGATTTTTTTTAAAAAATTGTAGAATTTGCTACCCGATACAACACTTTGTAGAACAGAATAGAACGTAAAATTATACACATAATGACAATTTTATAGAAAGAAAATATAGACTAACAATTTTGGAAGAGGCATGACAAAAACTCTCTCTCGAAGATTTTTATTATTACTGTATTAGCAAATACAAGTTAAGTTTCAAGATGAGACTTGGAACGTCCAACCCCAAACTATTACTTTAGCAAATGTGGCAATCATCTCACTGCTTTTACTTCTTATATCAAGATTATGTTTGTTTTTAAAATGGGTGGGGGTGGTTGAATTTTCCTAAAGCAAATTCCTTTTTGTGGAAAAAAAACCCCAACAAACAAAAACACAAAAAAACCCAAACAAACCCAAAAACCCAAAACAAAACCCAAAGCGAGCCTTTACAAATTAATTCCATTCTTGTTCTCTTAATTTCTAACATTCATCTTTTACCTCCCTATTACCCCAATCTTTTCATAAAAGACAGAATAGCATGGAATTCAAACACCACATATTAATTCAGTGGCCACTAAAAATGCGAACTTCAGAAGTTTTAATGTACCTTTCCTTTAAAGATTAATGTACTGCGTGTCCACTCTTTATGCTAATTTTAGATCTGCTACTTTTTATTTACATCTAAGAGTCATATAATTTTAATTGCAGTTTATTGCAAGACCATTAAAAAAACTCTTCAGACTTGTATACGCATTTCATACAGTGTCATTCTATTTTAGTGGTCTTGCAAAACAAAAAAACTTGAACACTAGCAGTTTATGCCCCTGTACAAAAAGAAACACTGCCTCTTTAATGCTGTTAACTTATTATTGCCCTTCTTCCAATTACCTTTGTTACCAAGCTGCTTTTGAGGGTTGCAGTATTTTTCTGTAGACATGAAGATAACAGCCAATCCAATTTCTGCCTCGGGAATAGTCCTGAGATTCTTGCTGTTAATATACAAATAAAGACAAAAAATTCAAATACATTTCTCAATACAGATTCAAAGACGAATAGGTGAATGGTACAAAATGTTCCAGTCTTCCTTTTCAAAAAACATCAGTGTACACTATGATTTTTCACAATACAATAAGTTAGTATTATTATCCATCATTATACCTATGTCCTATATATATGAACGTCCATGTTTCCTGCTGCTGTAGCCACTGTCTAGTCCCAGTGATCTGGCCAATGCATTTCTCCCTACCTGATTTCTGGGCATTTAACCAACTGTGGTCTACCTCTGATTCAAAAACGTGTGTGAATCAAAAAGTGACTTGAAAGATTTGAGTGCTTCTTACAAGTCAGTTAGGCACACAAACACGTCTTCTGTACTACAGCCATGAGAAGAGCTTCAGTACAGTTTTCTCTCTTTAGCAGGAAAATTCAGGGGAACTAAGTTTATGTATTAGGTTAAGGATTGGGATTTTGTTTTCTTTCATTGTTTTAATAAAATGGTATCATGAAAATCCTAACATCTATAAAATATGCAGTCTGTCCTCTCAAGCAAAACCTACCACCAAAACAAAAACTGATTTTCCTTAAACAGAAGCTGCTTTTCAGAAACACTGTATGCAAATAATTAGACAGCAATGAACCACATGACCTCAAGGTGCCATCTCATCTGTTTTCCATGAAATAAATATGTATATTTGTTGGAAAAATCATAGATGATTTATTTTCCATTCTTAGAATATATTAATTTTTAACTTGTTTTAAATAGCAGAAGAAAAAACACTTGCTATCTATAATTTCAAATGAATTTTTTTAGAACCAGATCCTCCAAAAAGAAAAAAAACTCCCATCAAATCCTCACAAAACTGTCAAGTCTTTTTTTTCCTGCTTCAAGAAATTTTAGTTACTATGCTAAATACTTAAAGCAATGAAGAAAATGACCTTTTTATAAGCATCCTACTGGTTAAATATGTATGCAAACACCATGACTAAAACTCTACAGAAATTCCGGAATTACCCTACCACTGTACAAAAGACCAATGCTGCACCTTTGCAAGACAGTCAGAATGGAATCAGTCCAGTTTCTCATGGAGTCAGATCCTGGGACCTGAGAGTTTGTCAACCCCACATCAACAACACAAACTTCAGGAGAAACTAGTAAAGATGTTTCTTTTCTTCCTTCTGTCATCAACTTTGCTTCCCCTCCTCCAAGAATAACTGCTGGACCCAGTTTCTTGTGCTAAAAAGAGAATGCAAATAAAAAAAATTAAAACATCTTAAAATACAGTCAGTTTAGAAGTATCAGCGTAATGAACTATCAGCTTATCTCTGGTGTACTAGTGCACATGCGATGTGTTCTTTTTCTGCCCCTATATTTCATCTTGCTTAGGCCATTGTGTTATAAGAAGATAAATACACAGAAATCCTTCTTTCCTGATGAACCCAGAATAAGTGTGAATTCACAGAATCTGTGCTTAGCTACTCCTGCAATGTTTTTGCAATGTAAAACCTGATTACCTGCTTAGCAGTTAGGAATACAAAAGTTTTTCCACTGAATATTTTTTTCCTTTCGTGATGCTCAGATAAATCCAGTTTTTCAGTGCCAATGGAAGGCTCATCCACTGGAGGATAAAAGCTGCGAGAACAGAAAAATAAAGTTACAAAATTCAGACTTACCTATAGTACTGACTTACAGTCTTTTCTGTTTTAGAGTAAAGCTCTGAGGTTACAATACTGCATTGCGCTGTTAAAACTATTTACATAAATATTTTTTCAAGAGCTTGTTAAGAAGAAACAGAGCCTCTAATTTCTCAGCATCTAAGCTGAGACCAAGACTTTCTACTTCAGTAACTGAGGACAACATTTTTAGGAATGTATTCAATCTGACCACTTTAAGCATCTGCTGTACGCATATCCACATTCTTCACTAACAATACTGACGAATGAGACTGCAATCTCATACTGCACTTACTCTAGCTAATAGTAAAACTCCACACAACACGAATCATCTTGCTTCCTCTACCCTTCAGGTGGGGACAGCCACTCCTCCTTTTCTTCTACTGGATCAAGAAACTGCGTACCACCACATTAGATGACAGTCTACCAACATGACACAAAATAAGTACACTTTTCTTGCTGGTGGGATAGAGAACTGAACTGATTCACCCTGCAGATTCTCAACTGTTTTGTCCAATACAAGAAAAGTGACTGGGAGTTCAGCTGGCGAACAGATTAGGCAGAAGTCAAATTCTACCCTGAAGTTCTCATTTTTGTTACGGCCTGTGATCTCAGCTCCAATTAATGATGGCATACCCACATCACGAGAAGCCTCTAGAGTTAAGATATGCATCTAACTGATAATTTCAGGATAGTGTTTACAGGATCTTTGAGACACACATTCACTACTAAAGCAGTTCTGATAGAGCAAGGTGAAGCCACATACTAGAAAGACGGAAAACTATAGTTCGATTTTAACCTTACTATACTATATCTGTACCCAAACAGCAGTTCATACACATACTCTGGCTCATCACAGAACTACTTGCCCAGGTGGCCAAGAGCATCCTGGCCTGTATTGGGAATAGCATGGCCAGCAGGACTAGGGAAGTGATTGTCCCCCTGTACTCGGCACTGGGGAGACCCCACCTCGAGTACTGTGATCAGTTTTGGTCCTCTCAGTACAAGACAGACATAGAGGTGCTGAAGCGTGTCCAGAGAAGGCCAATGAAGATGGTGAGGTGTCTAGAGCATGTCTTATGAGGAGCGGCTGAGGGAACTGGGGTTGTTTATCCTGGAGAAAAGGAGGTTCAGGGGAGACCTTATTGCTCTCTACAACTACCTGAAAGGAAGTTGTAGAGAGGTGGAGGTCAGTCTCTTCTCCCAAGTAAGAAGTGATAGAACAAAAGGAAATGGCCTCAAGGTACACCAGGGGAGGTTTAGATTGGATATTAGGAAAAATTTATTCACTGAAAGGGTTGTCAAGCATTGGAACAGGCTGCCCAGGGAAGTGGTGGAATTGCCATCGCTGGGAGTATTTAAAAGACAGGTACACGTGGCTTAGTGGTGGTTTTGGCAGTATCAGGTTGATGGTTGGACATGACGATCTTCAAGGTCCCTTCCAACCTAGACAATTCTACGATTCTACTTATCTTTATTTTGACTGCTGATTATACATCCTTCGCATGCTGCTATGCAGGAAAGAAAAGATGCTGAAACACACCCCCAAAATATGGTTTAACAGCACAATAAACTACATATAACCAGGACATGTATACATACATACACATGGATATGTTTTTAATTTCTTTTTCATAATTTATGCAAAGATTAGCAGATTCTAAGCAAGAAACATACTCCATGAAATGCTGAAATATTTTAAGTTTCTGAAAAAAATGCACCGTCTGTAAACATATAAACATTCTTCATACACGGTGAATATTCACATACTTATAGCTGAACACAAGAATAAGCATGTAAATTTTCTACTGCATCCAAATATGTAATTCAATTATGATAGGCTAAAGTGTACTATGTAATTACAGTTAATTTTAAATAATTGTTGTTCTTTTGTGTTCTTCACAATCAATTCCTGAAGTTTTATGTACACAATAGAAATTAACCAGCCTGAAACCATCAGGTTTCAAAAAATTAGTATTTTATCTATTTCAACAACCAGTTCAAGTCTGTTTACAAAATAGTGTTGCATTGAAATAGATATGATAAAGTCTACTAGTTGTAAGAAATAGGGCAACTCAGATTTTAGTTATCAGGCCAGAAGACTTCCGATACTGCATACTCTAGAGGCAGTTACTAACCTAAGATAAATACAGGGGACATAGTCATCTTTAAAGACCAAAGGACAAGTAAAAAGGGAGAAACAGCAGTCCCCATTACTTTGGAACTGGACTATCGTTTCTATATAAATACATTTCAAATCTCTGTTTTTCAGTTTCAGCAGGGAACTTCAACAGATCTTCTCCTCCTCAGAAAAATCTTTGATTTTCCTTTGAAACTCTTATCCAATGCTGATCTAAGCTCAAAGGGCAACACAGTCTTTTTCTGTCTTAGGATCCCGAAATGCTCCTTGTACCCTCTCCCCGTAAGCTCTGAACACTAACACCACTATCCAAAAGTGTCCCTCTACAGTCTCGAATCTTTCAATAGATTTTGATTCTTGATGTGTTTCTGTTAAAAGCTCAGTTACTTTCCTACTTTTTCAAAGCCCTGCACTATTTACACTGGACTGCTGTATTTATTTATTTCATGTATTTTTTTCATACAGAGCTGCTCTTATGCAGCCATTAGTGAAATCTTCAGTTATCATTCTTCTTTGCATAGGTTATCAGAGAAGACTGGGGTAATATACTTCACCATAAAAAAAAACCTCAAGTAAAAACCCCCACATTCACATGCAAACTGCAGGTTTGCAATTCTGTGAAGTCTCAGTATAAACAAAAAGAAATTTTAATTTCTTCGAACTTCAAGATTATATTTCCCTCATTTTTTGGGGGATCAGATTTACAGTAGTCATCAAGATTTAATTAACAGTGTCACCCTGTATCACCACATCAATATACCTTTCTCATTTCATACCCAAACTAGTACTGCCCCAAGTTGTTTAGTGTCTTGTAGATGTACCAGCTCAGATCAGCTCTAGCTACAATGCACAATATAGAGATTCCCTGTGAAAGTATTTTTGGAAACTGAATGCGAACAGCTGCTAAGTAAATTTTCAATATCTTCCCACAAGCTAAATCTTAAAGATATCACCTATTTAAAATATTGTAATTATTTTAAATATAGATCTGTGTATTGCACCAGCTGTCTCATTTAGGTTGATGCAGAACTCTCTTTGAAAGCTACATAATGGATATACTGCTAGTGTCACTAACATTTAGTCAGCTCAATTCCTCTGATGGTCTTAATAGTTCGCAAAAATATTTCAGAAAGGGAAACATACCCCTCTCGTTCTATTTTAGGGAGCACTTCACAGCTCAATTGTACTGTCACTTCTATATTAAAGGCATGGACAACATGCACACTGGTTTCAAGAGCCCAAGTCACTGTTTGCTTGTTACTGTAACAGACAGTAACAGCAGCCTTACAGCTAGATAACATTAGACCAAGCAAATTTCAGATTGCACAACTGATTGCTAGCTTTTGATGACTTGTACTAACTGTACTGAAAAAAAAAAAGAAATCTGCCAGAAAACCTTAGGTCCAGTATTTCAGAGAGGACTCCAAATAGTTTGTCTAGTTTTCTCATGTCCTTACAAAACAATGTAGAAGTATAAGTAAAATGAAAAGTTACAATTCTTGAAGATTCCCCTTCTTCTGAAACTGAAGGCCAAATGAGCTTTAAACGACCCACAGATGAATCATTTGATGTATTACATAAACCCCTGCAAATGTAAAACAACATCTAGAAACTAAAAACTATTTGCTACCAAATGCTCCAGATTGGCACCTGTATTGTTCTAACAAGGTACTGTCACGTTCTGTGTAATATATTTTATCACGAAGCAAGTGCAGCTTACTGTGATTCCTCTGCAGCTTTGCCTCCATCACTATGTGTGCACCCCTGAGGTTTGTTTAGCTGCCCTTTTCCCCCCCACCCCCGTTCTTCAAACTATTCTACCAGTGGCTAACATCAGACCCACTAAGGAAAATAAATTAAATTGCTATGTCCTAACACATATGTATGTATGTATATACATACACATGTAAAACCAACAGTGACTTCTATTCTTCTTCACCACTTATTTCCCTCAACTCAAATGTCTGGTGTCCAGCCTCCACCTGGTTAAAACAACACACCCAAAAAAATCATAATGTCTTGAATGCATTTCAAGTAGTTTCACAAGTCTTCCTCTCTGTTAATTGACATTAAAAGTTCAACATGTTATTTTTCAAATGCCAAGTCCTCTTACAATTTCCATTCACAATGTATTTCATTTCACAGTATCTTCCAAAGCATGCAAAGAATAGAAACGATAAAAACACCCCAAGTACCCGTGCAAGTTTACCTTTTAAAAATACAGAATGGAAATTTCTCACCTGCATAAATGGTATGTTCAAACAAACACCAAACAAAAACCAACCACCAAACAAAATAAAACTGTTTCCCTTTTCGAGGTAAAAATAGTAGTAATACAGGCTCAGTTGAAATTCTTGCATACAATAATGGGATAATTTTACACTTTTCTACACAGAGAAAATAAACGAAGGGCTATTCTGCAGTACAGTAAGAATTCCCTTTTCAAGTTAATTTAACCATGAAAACAACGAGTATTTTATTCTCATACAGTGAAGACCAAAGCACATTAGTCTCACTTCATCTCTTAACAGATAATTAAAAAACCCTGCTATCTCAGGGAATTCAGTGGTCAGCTAACTGTTTTGACCAACGTTTACTGTAACCTCAGTAACTAACTGCGTACCGGGAAAATATGTCTACATAATGAAATAAGCTTAATATAATTTCTTTTATAAAAATATAATTTTATTTTAATGTATCAACTCCCAAAAGAGTTTAAATGTTGCTTCAAGCATACCAACAAAACAAGGCTGTATTTAGAGCTAGTAACATCTCTAAGCATATAGCCAATTCCAAGAGCTCATTTTATAACTCTAGGGATGACAGCAAGAAAATTGCCTCAATATTAAAGTACTTGTCTCATTAAACATTCTTCCACAAATAAAGTTACTGTGAATCACATATTCTGTCAAATATGATCAGATAGATGTGTAGTTATTTGATAATGTAACTCCCATAAATCTAATTCTGTGACATTGACAACATGATACTTACCTTTCACGATTTGGCAACTGTTGCCTGGACTGAATAGCTTTGATTAATTCAACAAAAAACTCTGGTTTTATAATTGGTCGACCACAAATCAAAGCACATATAGTCTGAAAAGGCAGAAAATATAGATTTACTGTACGGAAAAAGTTCCGCTGGCATATTGTTCAACTGACATTAGATTTTTAAGCTCGTAGACGTGGAAAATGTCACACAAACAAACAGAACAATACTGAAATTTGCTACAGAAAAACAGGATAGTTTTGCTTCTAACAGCCTAGCTTTTAATTGCTGTCTTGATCAAAGTTATGAAAGTGTACCAGACAACTGATGATAATCAGTAACAGTCTTCAAAATTGGCTTTTTTCATTTGCTTTCCCGACACCCTCCCATCAATATACACCTCCTTCTAAACTTGGAAAAGGAAGAGTTGACTTCATAGCTTTGTGGAGGAAACTCTTGAGCAGGTCTAAAATTTAATTCGCATTTATGGGAAAGCTGCAGAGCAACGCCATCAATACACAAAAGCTCAACATACCTTAACAGTAACTTTTACTGATACCATTACAAGGTGAGTACACTCTTTTGTCCATTCGTTCACAACAAGGCCTCCAAGCTGCTGGATGGCTTGATTTAAAGCAGTTTTCTGAGCTACATCTAAACATGAGGAGCAGACAACCAAAGGTTCATACTCGACTCTGCAAAGAACAAGTGAAAGAGAATTGCTTTAGTTATTTCAATCAGTCATTGTGATGAACAGAGCTCACTTATAAATAACATGTTTTGTCTCAGGTAATCTAAAGCGGGGGGGGGGGGGGGGGGGGGGGGGGGGGGCACCCATGGCTCTTACCTAAATCAAAGACTGTGCTTTAAAATTCCCTGAAGAAAGTAAATACTGATTTTTATTCTGAAAAATTAACTACATTTTGACTTGATGTCTGAAGTATTTCTAATGACTTCTGGGTCTTTCACATACATCACATACAATTAGTACTTCAAGAACATTACAAGATCAGGAAATACCAGAAGAAATAGAGTACGTGCTTCCAAAGGCAAAAGTATACTCAACAGAACTGTCCACAAACAGATTAGTATTTAAAAAAAAAAAATTAAAGTGTTGTAGAATGCAAGTTCAATTAACCTTTTCCTAACACTGCCATTACCCTTGACTATAAGCCTATTTATATTTGCAGATCTTCCATATGGAATCACAGCATATCAAATTCCATTATTTGATTTGGTTTAGCCTACAAAGCACAAAGAAATTTAAATAATCTTTCTGGTACAACAGTCATGATATTTCTAGTCTCATGGCATGATTCATGTACCACATTTCAGGTATGTTCATCTAAAATACCAAAAAGAATTTATTGTAGTAAGTGGAGGGGAATGCCATTTTTTCTACCAAATAATACCAGCAGCAGTAACAAAACTGAGTCAAATTTTAAGGAACAAAGACAAGTTCTGGTTGCTTTAATGCTGATTTTAATTGTCATTAGAATTTGTTTTACTTGCCTGCCACTTTACTTCAAGGAGTGCTTCATATAATCAAACAGATAGCACTGGCTACCATGTTGAATTTGAAAAATTATCGAGCTGGGTTCACTAAAGAGAACACGGATTGCCCTGGTTTGAGGTAAAACAGGAACAATTTTGTTCAGTCACTTTTTAGCTAGGTCTCTTTAACTACTGAAATTAACAGCATGTTGTGCAGAAACTGTTCGCTCTCAGAGTGATAAGACTTTATAAATAGTTGATGCCAAGGCATGGTATGCAGAGAGGCTCTTGCTTATACTCATTGCTATAACACCCAAGGGCACCTCACTTTATTTGCCCCACTGGAGGATCGGAAGCAGAAAAATACAGAGGGGTCCCACCTGGGGGGAGGAGCGGACAGGACAGGTGACCCAAAACTGACCAACAGGGTATTCCATCCCATCTGTCTCATGCTCAGTATAAAAGCTGAGGGATCAAAGTGAAGGGTCAGCCCTCTTTCTTCAGTGGCTGGCGTCCGAGGAGGACTCTGTCTGTTCACCTGCCTTTGATCCCAATCCGGAATCCAGTTCCCGTCCGTCACTGGGACTTCCCCAGTGCCAGCTGGTGATGTGACTGTCATCTTGGAAGCTTGATACGGTTTTGTATATATTTCATTACTTCCTTTTTATTTTATTATTAATATTTCTTTAAAGTTGTTTAGTTCCTTCTAAACTCTTAAGTCTCTCTCTCTCTCTCTCCTGCTTCTCTCTGTCATTCTGCCCAGTGGCCGGTTGGGCCCAAACCACGACATCACAACAACAGGCATTCAATGGCTAGTGCTGCACAAAGCATCCTCCAACTATGTCAATTCTTTTCTCATTACATTGTCAACAGCTAACAAGGGCTCAGGCAAGGTCCCTCCCTACCCTAGACTTTCCCCCCTTCTTTGGCCAAGATAGCCTGAAAACACTCACTGTACATGATATAATGTCTTCTAAAATGCCAATGCTTTACTAAGAACAATTTTAGTATCTTAGTGTCAAAATAAATTATATTATAAAAATGTGTAATGGAAAACTATTGCAGAAGCAGGTGTGGAACACGGGCAAAATTCTACTCATCTCCTTTACTTTCTAAAAATCCATCATTGCTGTATTGCTTGCCTAGTTGTATGATGTGCTAGAATACTCTTTTCAAAAAGTGTAATTTTCTACTTGATATTTTATAACTAAAGCACTTACCTAAACTTGCTCTCAAAGACTCCAAAGTTGATTCTGTCACCAGACTGCAAAGACACTGAAGTGCCATTAAGTTTTGATCCATTAACAAAGGTACCATACTTCGATGTATCTGTTACCGTTAACGTAGGGACTGAGAGAGACTGGCCCTGAAAATAAACATAAATAAGTCATTATAGTTTATCAGAATGAGACAGTTTTATAAGAAACAGGTTAATACCGTTATGGATCAAAGCAGTAGATAAATAAGAAAAAGCCCACAAAATACCATCCTAAATAAAGACTTTGGACAATGAGGCTGGCTACGTGTAATTATTCATCTTCTGGTTTTCACTGTGAAGGAATGAGAGAAAACATACGTATTTTTACCTTCAGAATTTCTGAGCTTCTTACACCAGTCTTTTTGAAGGCTGTGCAAGGCAATCATTCACTGGCCCAAATCCTTTGCTAGTGTGATTTCACAAGGCTCAGATTTATTATGATGCTTTTATGTACCATTCAGCCCTGGCATAAGCACTCAAGTCACCTTCCCTCACTTCCTTCCACAAGCACTACTAGTCTTTCGCAAGCTGCAGGGCATGGTAGCATCAGCATGTCTTGAGAAGAGGTGAGACACTGTCATATTTCCCAAATACTTCACAAGCCAGCGCGAACACCGTCAGCTTGTTTTTGTGAAATTTTGACATGAATTTATACACTATTTGCAGTATTAAAAGGACAAATAAATCTTATATATTTCATTTCAAACTCTATACACGGTTGCATAAATGAAATTCCTCCTGATTGGCTTCAAAATGTCCTTAAATGTCACAACACATAAACGATAGTAAATTGCTGCTTGCTAATTCTCCTTGGGACATTTCTATTTTCAGTCCCCTAAGCACATACAGACTGAATGATGTGGAATGAAACACAAACTAAGCCTGCAGTAAGACAACTGAAGGACTTGGCAGAACCAAGACCTAAAACTTTTCTATGTAATGAAATTTAATTGCATAATTTTCCTGCTATGATTATTTTAATACAGACTCCTAGTGAATCTTCACTCTGGGATGAAAGGGAGCTTGGACCAGTAGAATTATGCCACTAAATTTCTCAACACAAGCAAGTAATCCTGAGGAAAAAAACAAGTCAAGATTAAGAAAAGGCAGATGATCAATGGTTCTACTCCAAGCATAAAACACCAGTGAGAGTGAAATCAGAGTATGTATTGTCATGGCAGACTGAATTATCCATGTAGCGTATCAATAACGCAGTAAATGCTGGCTACTTACAGTTGTTTCAGGACGACTTACTGCCAGAACTGCATGATTTCGACTGATGGACTGATCATCCTGAATTAAAATTGCACAATTTTTGCGTCCAACAACATATTCTGTACCACTTAATAGCCAATATGGCTCTCCTGAAAATAAACAAGACAGAAAAATACCAATTTACAAAAAACTCCATAATACCCAAAGCACTGAGGAAACACTCAGAAGTTTGTCGTATATCTAAAACGCAACTTTGTCATACATCATTTAAAAGGCTGACTAGAATTATGCATTTACTTTATAAACAAAATCTCTTTCTTCCCCTCTCCCTTGCTTTGTCCATTATAGAAGGACACATTTTATGATAAACAAAGCAGTTACAAAAGTGGCAGTACACTTTTTTTTTTTTAAGGACAATATATTTTTACTAACACTTTGCTTCTTAACTTTTTCCTTGTATTACTTCTTGAAGATTGTGTTGCATATAGAATAATAATTAAAAAATGATGTAAAATAGCTTTTTCAAAACACAAGTTCTAAGGATACATAATTTTCTGAGGGTACATAATTTAATCACATAACTTAACAGGTTCAGAGGAAAACATCCTCCTAATGAATGTAAGAAGATCGGCAACATAAATGAAACTAATACTTAGCAAGTTCAGTCTCTGACCTACACTTTAGCTCATTCTTGGTAACTGTCATCTAGACCTCATGGTGGCTTTTCAGTGAATGGCTTGACTACATCCAAAAGGTGTGTGTTACCTACCAGTCAACAGAACGGGAAATGTTTCTTGATGAAAATGACTTAATAACTACCAATTAAATTCTAGTTATCAACCCTGGGCAGATAACTTTCCAAATATGAACAGCGCAAAAATGATCACCCTGAATACAACGACAATATCAGCGTTTTGGCTCTTGCTCAAGAGTCTTCAAGGCAATAAGAGACAACTCAGTTCAGTTCAATAGGATTAGGTACTGTTGCCACTAGGAGATACACCAAACATCCAAAATTCACCACCAATGAATTCGGAAATAAAAGAGTAGATACAGTTGTGATAGGACTGATCATTATACAAAAGAGAAAGCATACAAGTCAAGAAGAAAATTGTGTATTATATGGTACCCATTATCAAAGTTATCAATGTATGAAAGCTCCTACGGATAAGGGAACCGATGAAGAAAGGTAAAGGGGTGGTTTAGTTTCAAAACTCTGCATCCAACAAACAACAGGATGTCTTAAGTTCAATACCTGGTCCTCGAAACATCAACATATTCAGGCACCCTTCTGAAAGGAGAGATTCCTGAGGTTGACTTCTGCCTCAGAGTTCAACTTCTCAGGTATTTCAGAGCAGCGCTCTGTGACCTGCTTCACTGCCGCAGCAGCACCTGAGGACACCCCACAGGGGCTCGGCAAAGCCCTATTAAATTTAACAGGAGCTGTGGTCTGCGCTGCTCGAGGGGAAAAGGGCAGGCTCAGCCGCGGACGAGCGCCCGGAGCGACGAGGACTTCTGTCACCGCTGGTCCGCACCGGACCAACGCAGCTTTGCCCGGGGAGCCCGCCTGAAGCCCAAACGCGGGCTCCTGGCGCCGGCTCACGGGGCCATCCCGAGGGAACGGCCGGGCCGGCAGGTTCCCGCCTCACCCGCCGCAGGCGGTCAGGGGCCGCCGCGGGCCACCAGCCCGAGGCCCGGCGCCGGCCGCCGCCGCGGGGGTCCGCGCAGGCGCAGGGCGGGGAAGTGCCGGCGGCCTGCGGTACCCGGGCCGGGCCCGGCCCGGCCCTGCGGCGGCGGTGTCTGGCGGTCCCTCACCTTTTCCTGCGGCGGGCACCAGCTTCCACATCCCGGAGGGGGGCGAGGGGCGCCTCAGCGCGGGGGGGGGATGGGGGTGTCCGCTCAGCACCCCCCCCCCCGGCGAACGGGAGCAAGGCCGGGAAGGGAAGAGGAAACCCCCTCGTTCGCTGCTACTGCTGCCGCCGCGTCCCTGCGAGACCCGGACCAAGGCGACGGCCGCGCGGTGGGAGATGAGGGGAAAGCAGTATAGAGCGTGTGCTGCCGCGGCCCGGGAAGCGGTGCAGCCGGGGCCCGGCGCGCATGCGCGGAGGGGCGGGCCGCAACCCTCCCCGCCCGCCCCGGGGAGGCCCGGGGTCTCTGATCAGCCGCAGCTGGAGGCTGCTCCGTTGCTTTCTTCACGACTCAGGACCACGTTTCAGCCCCAGGGAGCTGCCACCCCCCACCCCCCCCCTCATGGCACCCTTGGCCGGGACTGGCAGCCCCCGGCTGAACTGAGGCGGAGCTCCTGGGCCCGGGGCAGGGCGCAGGTGGGTGCCCCAGGTGAGGCGAGGCCTGAGGAAACCCCCTACCCCGCGACAGCCGTGTCCCTCTGTCCGGCCCTTCATAGTGCGCGAATATCCCTAACAAAATGCATTGCATGCCGAATGGGAAATACTGCAGAGATTCGTCTCTGAACAGAAAGCAACTTTGGGATAAAAAAAAAAGAAGAAATCAGCTTACTAGAATTTTAAGTAAAAGAAAAAAAAATATCCTGGGAGTTTGAAGGCCATTCTGCAGGTTACCAAAGGCTTGCTACTCTTAATTTTACTTACTCTGAATTTTGTGGAAAGGAACAGCAGGGGACAGGTATGGAGAAGCCGTATGTGCGTGACCCTGGTCACGCACGTTGGAGGTATGGCTCAAACTACCCATTTCTCCTTGTGCTACGCCGCTCACGAGGAGCAGGGTGTCAAATTCCTCATGTCATAGAATTGCAGAATGGTTGGAAGGGACCTTGAAGATCATCTAGCTCCAACCCCCCTGCCATGGGCAGGGACACCTCCCACCAGACCAGGCTGCTCAAAGCCCCATCCAGCCTGGCCTTGAACGCCTCCAGGGATGGGGCATCCACAGTGTCTCTGGGCAACCTGTTCCAGTGCCCTACCACCCTCAAAGTGAAAAATTTCTTCCTAATGTCTAATCTACCTTCTTCCAGTTTGAAGCTACTCCCCCTTGTCCTATGGAGGGGGGATTATGGACCATGTCCAGAATCATATTGGCCAGCAGCTGGAGAGCAAATTTCTTCCTACTGGGCAATCAGCTTGCTTCTCAGGTAATGAATATCGGCAATTGTTTGCCCTTTATCTTTGCAAAACAGTGAAAGCTTTTGGAGGTATGTCCACAGTTAAGAAGTTTAAGCATCAGAAAACCTGTGGAGTTGAAATGGAGTGAGGGAACCCAGGATAACACTTTTCTAATAGGAAAAGATTAATTTAAAACATACAGAAATGTAAATACAAGCTGTCAGTCAAGAAATGTTATTTCCGTATAATCACAATCTGTTTAATCTTCATGTGTTATGACTGTAAGTATCCTTTGTCCTTAAATGTTCACTTAGATACCTTTTTATATTTTCCCTCCTACGCTTCTAAGATAAATGATCTCTGTCTCCTTAATCTCTTTTCTTGTGAGCTTTCTTCATCTTCATTACTTGTTTTTTTAGTCCCTCACAATTTTGCAATTTCAGTCAGTTTTGAGCTAGGATGACCAGAAATGTAGAGCGTATCCTAAATGAGACTATTTCTCAGCTTTATATAACTGTAGTTAAATATTCTTTGCATTGTTGTCATTATTATGTCTTATTTATCCTATTGGCTTGACTTTTGTGATCACAACCTCATGTGACAAATCATCATAAGAAACTGTATGAATCCTCTAAACCCCACTATAATGTTTATACTTCCAATTTCCCTGCATTTATCCAATTTTATTTTTTGGTACCATGTTTTCCCATTCATTTACCTTCTAGACTTCTTGAATTCTTGCTGTCTCTGACCCTGATTGACCTGTCTGTCCTCTAATATTTGTTGGTTTTCTACTTGTTCCTTTTTTCAGTTCATAAATAAATGATTTGGCAAAGTCTGAAGCTTGGAGACTATCCGAGCAGAAAGAGGCATTTCAGATATTCATATGGACTGCAGGCTTAACTTGCATATAACTGGTGAAATAGTACCACAGGTGCTATAAGTTTCTTTCGACAAGGTAGTCTGAGTGGCAGAAACAGCATAGGCATTCAAGTTTACAGTGAGGACTCCAGTTTCTGCTGAGCCTTGTTATGCCACTTAGTCTTGAAAGTCTAAATGATGCCTGCCAGCATATATTTATTACCTCTTAGACATTTCTGTAAGAGATTATCAAGACATAATTATCTTCATAGAAGACTAGTGCTAGTTAGACACTTTCAGATCATGCTTTTCTAGGTGTTATGGTTTTTAATTACCTTTTCCCCCACAGATACTAGATTTACAGCCTTCAATTTCTCATGTTACCCTACAAGATTTTTCAAAAATCAGGTATTTTCTAAACTGTAAACCTCCTGACTTACTTTAAACCAGAGACTGGATGTTTTAATACTTCAGTTAAGCTATTCTTGAACTCTTCCTAAACTTGTAAATAAGCATCACTCAAACTGAAGTAGGATTTTATAAAGTGGAGTAATAGCCTATTAGGCCAATTTATTTTCCTTGTAAAATGCACGCAGTCTGCCTTCAATTATATTTTTAGATTGTGAGACATGAAAGTGTTATTGTAGTTTAAATTTGTCTGCTTCCTAGTCTTGGAGACCACTTTCTTCTTGTTACCGAAGAATAATAGGCCTGGTATAGGCCTGTTATTAGGTTATTTTTATTTACCTGTTATGAAAGTTGCTGAAAAACATTTTCTGAAATTTATTTTGGTCTTATCTTTTTGTTCACTTTTATCATAACAATGCAATGATTCTTCCGGAAGCAGCTGTGTGGCTCATTTCTATCTTCCAAAGCATAAAAGGTTTGCTTTTGTAGTTTGTTGCCTCTAACTTGTTAGCTTCATTCCAGTGAAGCTTTCTAAATTCTGTTCATTTTAAAACATCTCTTGAACTATATTCAAGAGGTACTCCCTTTCTCCAACTTCCCTTTTTTTGTTCAGTGATTACGTATCTCTTGGGACCCAGTGTGTTTTGAATTTAACTGATGTGAATGAAATATTACTATCTAAACCTTACAGTGACTTTTAACACGTTCCAGATATTTGACGTATGGCTTTAACGATGCTGTGGGAACTACTGCTCGGTGGTGCGGCACTATTGCTTCAGTGACTGCTGGATGGTGTCACCCCCCACTCAGAAGAGCAGGGGGAAGTGACTCAGATTCACAAATCCCCAGTGCGTGGACTAAGGTGAGACAACTCTTAGAATCTGTATACAAACATTTATTAGATTCCCACAGTGATTAATATATGTCTTAACTAGGTCCACAATAATTGGTTAGGTATATAACAAATTATGGCAAGCGGTAAGGTATGCCTTGCGTTACTTAACAGCTCTAAGACAAAAGAGAAGCAGAGGGATAGAGAGAGAGAAAGAGAGAGAGAGAAAGAGATCACCAGTCCTGGTTCCAGCGTTGGTCCAGACAACGGGAGGTCTCTGGTTTGCAGGAGCGCTCCTCTGTGGATCTCCCCCAGTGGCACTTATTTTCCCCTTTTATATTCACTGTAGCAGTACAACCCACCCTACAGCTACAGTGGCAGTTTCGTCTCAGGTTTCTCTCCCCCCCAGGTGACCTGTAGCATGATTTGGGTGGAGAGATGAGTGCTATAGTCATGTATGTTTAGCATGATCTTTATAATCTTCATTAGCATATGCAGGGATGTCATTTAATATGCATTTTGCAGATAATGAGGCAAAGGTCATTCATTGGACACAATGTCCCCGAAAACAGAGAACAAGCTTCACAAGTTGAGCAGAAAGTCCTGTCTGCACAAGACTTCTCCACCCCACGCACGTCCTGTGCTATTCAGACAAGTCTTCTTCTCGCCTGAGTCACGCAAGAGGTAAGCTAGTGTTAGCCTTATGAGGTCTTTGAGCACAAGGCCTGCGTTATCCAGACTCCACGTTATCCATCCCACTGCTATAGCTACATTTCAAGGTACTCATGAGTGTTTGAGACCTTACTCGGAGAGGCTCGGAGGGCCTCCACCCCCTCTCCTCAGGCTGCTTCTCACTGTCTTTGTTTCAGGGAGTTGTAAGTCATCTCTTACACACAGTCTGCAGGACCAATAATTATGTGTTCCAGAACTTACTGTACCAACAAACAAAGAGCATCAACAATATTTTTCTCTAAAATTTGAACCGTGAGCTGTTTGACCATTTTTATACACGATGTTGATGACTAAGCCTTAGGATTTTAATTTTGATGCCTCTGAACTCCCATAGCAGTGTGTATTCAGTTTGCCCTGAATTCTTAATTCAAAAGTTGGTAGTACAGACCCACTGACAGCTTTGTCGTATTTCATGCTGAGTTTTGTAACTGTGTAGATTCGCTGGTGTGGCTTCTTCTCAGAATTTGCGGTTTTCTTGAATCCGTAGGTTCTTACAGCTACCATACTACCCCCTTCTCTGAACTCAGTGCTGAATTTGAGAAGAGGGGTCTCAGGTTTTGTGGTAAGCCTTGTTGGGCAGCAGCGAGCGTGGCACAGGGTGTTGGTGCGCGCGGTGGAGCCACTGTGGAGCCCCTGCACTGCTGTGTCCGGGCCCGACCTGTGAACGCGCTCCGCACACCCTCACCCCAAATCAGGCTGTGTGTTACACACCCCATTTGAGAACCCCAGTTAGCAGACCGCCCTGCCACCGCTTTTCTCGTCTTTCTTAACCCCTTTCCCCTGAAAACACACGCCAAGAACTGCCAAGACCGCTTGAAAGGAGCCATGCTAAGGGCACAGAAGGCAGCTCAACTCCTGGTTTTAGATCCCACACGGCAAAAAAAAAAAAAAAAAAGAGAGCTATTGTTATTTAGTGTCCTTCAAATAGATAATTTGCGAGTGCCATTTGTCCCTGGCAGCTGGAAGTCGGGGCCGCGGGGCAGTGGCAGGGCTCCCCCCCCCCGGTTCTGTGCTGCAGCGACGGCCTCGCTGGTTTCCCGAGCTCAGCAGCTCAGCCAGGACTGCTGGCGGCGCACCGCCACCGACAGCGGCCCCGTGTCTGCCCGGGCACCCGCGGGGCGGCCCGCCGACCCCACCGCCTCCCGCCCCGGGGCGGGCCCCGGCCCCGGCCCCGGCCCCGGCCCCGGCCCCGGGGCAGGCGCACAGCCCGGCGCCCGCCCGCCCCCGACCCCTCGGCGGGGAAAGATGGCGGCGGCGGTGCGGCTGGGGCGGCGCGGTGTCCGTGGCGGTGCCGCGGCCTGCTTCTCCTGCGCCGGGCGGGTAAGGCGCTCCCTGCTCTGGTGGGGGCGAGGGCGGTCGGCCGGCGCCTCGGGGTTGCTCCGTCGCCTCGTTCCCCGCTTCCCCGGCGCTGCCCCGCCGCCCTTGTCCCGTCAGAGGGCACGGCGGGTCTGTGCGGACGGTGCTGTCCGCCGGACCGACGCCGTCCCGGCCGCCTCACGGGCTCTTCACCCCCGCAGCCGCGGGGAAAAGCCCTCGCGGTGTCGAGGGGCGGCCCAGGGTTGAGCGGAGCGCCGGCTGCTGGGGCTTGGGGAAACAGCGGAGAAATCCCCCGGGGGTTGGGACACTCCTCGGTTCTCCTCAGCGCCCGGCGCCGCCCGCCCCGGCCCTGTCCGACACGGAGCCCTCGCAGAGGTGCGGCCTGTGCTGCCGGGGCCGCGGCCCCCTGCCCCGCTGCAGGGCTGTGCCCGGTTCTCTGCCGTTGCGGCGCAGGCAGTTGGAGGCATTCCTGCCGCCCTTGCGTCCAAACAGCGAAGTCCCGCAGTGCGATTTATGTGGGGTGGTCTGAACGTTGCCGTCCCAGCAGTGCCGTGGCTGGGGGGGGGGGGGGGGTGTTGCTGGAGGCTGTGTCCAGTGAGTTCTGCCCAAGCACAGTGCTTCTGACTGCCTGGGTGCTTCCGAGAGGGCCTTCTGCAGTAATTTCATGATTCACTTCCAGCCCCGGGGTGACAGTTGTTTTTTGGTTTGTTCACTTCTTTTTTTCCTTTTTTTTTTTTTTAAGTTGTTTCCTGGCTTCTTTATATCTCTGCTTACACCCGCGGTTTAATTTAGAACTTTGACCTTAAATAGTGGAATGTTTAAATTGAGTGAATCCTGCCACAGAAACCCCTTGTGCAAACTAGTAAATGAGGCCATAGCAGTCTCATGAAAAGATTGCTGAATTATACCAACTTTACTGGCTGCTTGATATCACTACAGTAATTTATTAGTCTTGGTGCAGTCTTCCTGCCTGCCCCTGCTGTGGCCTGCTCCCTCATCTCCCTCCCCCGAGCAGCAGGGAAGCTGCTTGCGCGGTTTCTGTAGTGCTGCGCAAGAGGAGTGGGCTGTGTCCGTCACTAACAGGGCACCTGATCAGGGAGACTCACTACTGCCTCGGCATTATCTCCGGTTATCTCCTTATACTGGAGGAAGAGGGAGTGCAAGTGCCGTCTTGATTTGCAGTCTGCCATGAGAGGTTCTCCAGAGGGGGCTCTACTCTCTGCCTGCGTATCTGAAGACAGATGAGATGAGCAGGGGACTACTCAGAAAGACCTGAAAGAGAATTTCCACACTCCCCTCTCCTGGAGGCTTAGTAGTATTCTGGTACTCTGTGAAAATAAGCAAATTTTATTTTTGTTGGGAGAATTAAAAAAAAAAATGAGTATTTTAGAGACATTTGGTGGCAGATCTGATCTGTAGAATTTTGTAGTTTCAGAAAAATGTTGTGACGTTCTTTGGATTTTCCGTTTGGTCCATTTTCCATTTGTGAGAAGCCGTTGCACATAGCTGAAGAGTCCGAGTTTGGGAAAGAATCCCTAAAGTACACATTTAACATAAATGCTGTAGGACTGGCTGCACTGTTTTACTTTTGTGATAATTCTAGCTTTAGTTTGAATTTTACGTTTTAAAATTTTGTTCTACTTAGTGCTCACAACTCTTCTTCGCTCTTAGTTTTTGTTTCATCATTTCTGTGGAACGTGAACTGTATGAAATTGGTAGTATAATTCCATGATTATTCTCTCAGTTTTCACCTTTGTTACTCATGGAAATGTATTATCACATAGAAGGAGTCATACACACACACTGTCTCAGGACAACTTTAAGCTCTGAAACCCCCATCCCTGTGTATTATAGCTAAGGCATGTATAGGTTATTCAGCTACCACTAAAAGTGTTGTCTCTTAATTTTAGTGTTGAAAATGTGAGTTAGTAAATAGAACAATAAGTTGTAATATTTTTACTATTTTAAAATAACATTTCTTCTTCGTGTCAACCTACTGAACAATTGCATGTTTTTATTACCACCACCATACACAAGTAACCATTCAGTCTTCTTTCCTAAAATTATACTAGAAGTTTTTGTGTACAAATAAACACATTAAAGGCTCCAGTACAAATTATTGTTAGAGAAAATAAATATAGCTCGTATTCTTCTAATTTTTTGCACATCAGAAATAAAAGTAGCCCAGTTTTGTCATACTTAGAAGAGTTTGCAGCTTCAGGTTAAGGTTACTTTTGTATTCTAAATAATTTGGGAAATTCTGAATTTTAACTGTAATGCTGCTGTCCCAAAGCATTTAATTCAGTGTATAGTTTAGGGCTTGAGTTAGTTTAGTGTTTTAAGATGCTAGAAACACCCTCTTGGTTATTTTTGCTGTGACTTTTTTGGTACCATCACAAATTTGTCATTGCATTAATGGGATGTTTTCTTACTAATGTGAATCACTAGAATGAAATACTGAATTTTCTTCTCTTTTCATGTATGTATTTAAACACATACCAATGATATGTCTTTTTCCAAGGACCAGTTCATCGAGGGCTAATTTGCTGTAAATGGTATTTCAGCTGGGACAGAGTGTAATGCAGATAACCTAACCTTGCACAGTTTTGTCTGGGACACGGCATTGGTTTGCTTAGCGGCTCCAGTAACGATTGGGACAGGCCTCGTGGAGTTTGATTCTGCCCCATTCTCCAGTAAAGAAGAATGTTTCATTGACTGCAATAGTAAAGGATCAAAGCCTTGACGCTACTACTGAAGCTTTTGAGTTGTATGTAAATACATGCATATGTAATCTCAAAATCCCATGGGTTTGTTAGGACTAAACTCCTTATGCATAAAGTACAGTACGTATGGGAATCTGAAACCCAAATCCTGTTGGGAATCTGTAATTAGTTGGTAATGGTTTTCTACACACTTAAGTAAAAGTGACAGACATAAGAATAACTAACTTTCAAAAACCCAAAAATAATGATAAAAATATTTTTTTCAGTAGTTCTGTAGTTGGAGTGGAACATCTGAGAATAGCTTGGGTGCTTTCCTAGTCTATCTAGTGTTAGCAATTATGTGAAGGCCCGTGTGTTTCAGTGTAATACAACCTAGTGATTCTTACATTCAGTTTATAATAAGGCAGTTATGGTTCTTACCTCCACTGTCATAAGAAAATCTAATCTTGCATGACAGTCCTGTATATAGAAATGAGAAAAAAATAACTTTCCTCTTTTTTTTTTTTCCCCCCAGTTTTTCAGCCGTGGGCCAAATGTGCTGCATCAAGACAGCAGTGCACCTCAAGCTGCATTCTTTTCACCTCTTCAAAAAGTGATGTTGCCACCAAATACGTTTCAAGGCAAAGTGGCCTTTATAACTGGTGGTGGTACTGGGATTGGCAAAGCGATGACAACAACTTTGTCCAGTTTAGGTGCCCAGTGTGTTATAGCAAGCCGGTAAATATTAATGAAGATGTTTTAGAGCTTTGATTTAGTGCTGAATGAATCTGTTTTCTTCTTCATAATGGATCTTGCTTTCTTCTTCATAAACGGGATAAATTTCTTCTATATACTCTATTTCAGTACACTTTTGAATTATAACGGCATATTGTAAATACCAGAAACTTGCAAATATGGCTACAAACGTCTAATGGTGTAACCAGCAGTAGGAAGAAATAAACTAAATGAATTTCCATGAAATGCAGCAGCAAAATAAACAACCCAGAATATTAGACATAAATTCATCTAAAACCTAAAAGAGAACAAAAATTTGAAATAACCATTATTGAACATTTTGAATGTATTATTGCAGATGTTCTTGATATAGATTTGAATTATTATAAAGAATTAAAGCCATTCCTCTTAATTCTTATGACTTTAAAAACAGTCTCGATTTTCCTTTAATGAAGATGATCTTTCTACAGTTCTCTGAAGTAGCACTACAGTAAAGGCTAGAAAAACAATCTCATTTTAAATCAAAATAAGCAAAAGTGTTATGACATTTGTCCAAACAGTCGTTTAGATATTGAGTTTTAAATCTCAATATGCATGTCCCTTCTAAAATGCCAATAGAGTAGTAGCTAAAACTAAGTTTGTTATAATTATGTACTCAGAATGAAAATACTTTTTCTTAGCTTAAGGTAGTCTCTTACTGTAGTCACTTCTGAGTTGCTTTGAAGTAGCACTAACCAGAAATTACTTAAAGTTTTCTTTCAGAAAGTTAGTGACTAAACATAGTTTTTATCTTAAAGCTCGGTTTTCATGAAAATCAGCTATGTGCATGTGCGCACACATGTATTTTAAGTGTAGCTCATATTTGCTCAGAAAAAAATAATCAGATTTTATTAACCTAAATTGTAGTTGCATTTAATGGAAATTTAGTGACGTATACTTATTTCTAGGAAGCTCGATGTTTTGAAAGGAGCAGCAGAAGAAATTTCTTCTAAAACAGGGAATAAGGTAAATTTTTACAGAATTATGACTATGTTAGTTATTATACTTTAAATGGTTATAGGATTTTTATGCATTTATCTGCTTCTGTGGGCTTCTTTAATCTGAGTGATACAGTTTTGAATTCTTACAGCTGCCTTTCCATTATTATATAGGTTCATGCCATCCAGTGTGATGTGAGAGATCCAGTTTCAGTTAAGAATGCTGTTGCTGAAATAATCCAAGTGGCAGGACATCCTGATGTAAGTGTTCTTGTGAAATGAAAGAATTTCAGTCTTCATTACTGAAAATAATCTGCATAGTAGGTATGAAGAAAATGACTATGATAGAAAGTGAATGGACTCCGAAGAGACATTAGACCAAAAGTGGCAGTACTTCAAGATAAAGCTAACATTCACAATTAGGCTGGTTACTGTATTCCTGTGGTTCTTAAAATACTTAGTGGCCAAATAGACAAAACGTTGTGGTCCTTACTCTTAAGGACTAACGTTTTCTTTGTAAACAGTGGGACAATTGTGATGGGATTCTTTGAATTAATTAAGTGAACAGAATATTGTCCTTAAATCCTCCTGAAAAGGTGACTTAACCTCTGTTGGTACTGAATTAGACCTGTTGATTATTAACAGAATGTCTTACAAATGAGAAATGGAAGTAATCATAAACATCGAATTTGGTCATTGCTTAGCTTATCAAAATACACAAAGAAGGTTCCAATTTGAAGACTAAGATCTCATAAAATCAAGAAAAAATCTCCATTCAAGCTAAGCATGTGGTTTTTAATAGTTTGGTGCAAAACACGGAGCTGTTTACATCAGACTGTTGCTTTGAGAAGGGTGATCTGGTGGAGTCTGAACAATGATAGGCACCAAATTCTGATTTGATTGTGAGAGAAAAAACTCAGATTCTGTTAGCTTATAGAAAGTGTGATGATTGTTAACATTGATGTAAAGGGTAGTCAGATTTAAAGTGGTTTACTGTAGATTTAAGTGTCATACGTGTATTACAGACAGTTTGCATTCACCAGTAACTTCCTATAGACATGGAAGAGAACCTATTGAATTGTAAATGTGGTAGGAAGTGGACAAATTATTTCTCACAGCTATATGCTGTAACAGTGCTATAAAATCAGGCAGCTCACTGTTCTGATTTGTAGTTAAGATACTCTGGATATTATTTTGACTACTAATTACTGCAGTTTTTGGCCAAAGCACATAATGATCTCCAGGTTTTAAGTGTGTGCAGAGAGGGAGGAAACTTCTTCCTATACATTACATTTTTAGTACACCAGTAATTTTCTGAATAAATACTTCCCATGACTTGTTCTTTACAAGCATTTCCTTTCTCTTTAATTTCATATATTCTGTGTGCTTTAGAGAGTCTGCAGAGTAAATGGAATATTCGGTTCTTTTTGTCTAGTTTTTCTCTTAGTGACAGACATGACACGTCTGTTTATGAATACTGCAAGCCTATATATCACTGCCACTGTGTATGTGAGGTGAGATCTCAAAGATAGAAGTTAATGGCAGTACCATATTCCTTCTAGCTTTGTTTTGTTCATTCCATCCCCAAGACTATTACTTGCAATTAGAAAGCAATCATTCTTATGTCATATAGATTGTTTCAGCAGTTATATATATCTACATACCTCAAAGATCATATAATGTAGTCGTCAGTTCACTAGTTTTATTATTGTGTCTTCACTGTATTTATTCAGTGGTTCAAGTAACCTCAGTATCTTCATAGAATCATAGAATACCAAGCTGGAAGGGACCTCAGGGATCAGCTGGTCCAACCTTTTTAGCAAAAGCACAATCTAGCCAGCATGGCCCAGCACCCTGTCCAGCTGAATCTTAAGTGTGTTCAATGATGGGGAATCCACCACTTCCCTGGGGAGATTATTCCAATGACTGATGGTTCTCATTGTGAAAAATGGTCCTCTTCTGTCAGATCAAAATCTCCCCAGGAGTAACTTGCACCCAGTACCCCTCATCTTTTCCGTGTGACTTCATCTTCTTTGTAGCCACCCTTTAAATACTGGAACATGGGGATAAGGTCTCCCCTAAGCCTTCTTTTCTCAAGGCTGAACAGACCCAGTTCTGTCAGCCTTTCCTCATATGGCAGGCTTCCCAGTCCTTTGATCATCTTGGTGGCTCATCTCTCCAGCCTGTCCACATCTTTTTTTGTATAGCAGAGACCAAAACTGAACACAGTATTCCAGGTGTGGCCTGGCAATGGCTGAGTAGAGTGGGATAATGACTTCTTTGTCTCTGCTGGTGATGCCCCTGTTGATGCAACCCAGCATCCTGTTGGCTTTCTTTGCCGCTGCAGCACACTGTTCACTCCTGTTGAGTGTATTGTCCACCAGGGCCCCCAGATCCCTTTCTACAGAGCTGCTCCCCAGCCAGGTAGATCCCAGCCTGTGCTGCATTCCTGGATTATGTTTTCCCAGGTGCTAGACCTTAGACTTGTCCTTGTTGAACTCCCTAAGGTTCTTGTTAGCCCACTCTTCCAGGCTAGGAAGGCTATCCAGGTTTTCTGGCAGGGTTGCTCTCCCTTCCAAAGTGTCCACTTCCCCACTCAGTTTGGTGTCATCAGCAAACTTTGTCAGGTTACACTTGATCCCATCATCCAGATCACTTATAAACAGCGTTGAACAGTATGGATCCCTGGGGACTCCACTTGTTGGCAGGTTGGCAGTTTAGAAAGGAGCTATTTACCACCACCCTCTGGGTGCGGCCTGTCAGCCACTTCCCCACCCACCATTTAGACCACTTGTCTGGACCGTAACACATGAGTTTCTCTAGGAGGAGGCTGCAGGGGAGCCGTGTCAAAAGCCTTGGAGAAATCAAGGTAGACAATGTCCACCACTTGCCCCTTGTCAGCCAAGTAGGTTACTTTGTCATAGAAGGTGATCAGGTTTTTCAAGCAGGATTTGCCCTTGGTGAATCCGTGCTGGCTTTTCCACATCGCCTGCTTCATTTGACTTGTGATAGCCCCCAGGAGGATTCATTCTATAACTTTCCCAGAGAATGAAGTAAGACTGATGGGCCTACAGTTTCCTGGGTTCTCCTTTAAGCCCTTCTTGTAGATGGGGGTGACATTAGCCGCCTTCTGGGATGATGTTCATGACTTCTTAAAGATTATGGAGAGCGGCCTTGCACTGACATCAGACAGTTCTCTTTACACCCTCAAGTGGATAACGTTAGGGCCCATTGATTTGTAGGGGTCAAACTCCTGTAGTGGTGTAGTAGTTTGCATACCAACTCTTCCTTAACTGATGGTGGGTCTGTGTTTGCATCAGCCTGGATTGTTCATGAAGCCTGGGGCCCCATAGTGCTGCTAAAGACAGAAATGAAGAAAGTGTTGAGATCCTCTACCTTTTCAGTGGTGTTGGTGACAAATTCACCTCTCCTGCTTAACAGTGGGCCAGTATTTTCCTCCTATTTCTGCTTGTTTATGTACCTGAAGAACCCTTTCTCCTAGTTTTTGACATCTCTGGCCAATTTCAATTCGAGCTGAGCTTTTGCTTTTCTAACTGCGTCTCTGCGTGCCCTGGCAACACCCTTGTAGTTCTCAACGGGTATTTGTCTGCTTTTCCATCTTTGATATGCTTCTCTTTTGGTTCTGAGCAGACTCAGAAGCTCACAGTTAAGCCAAGGGGGTCTCTTGCTTTGCCTACTTCCCTTACCTTTAAAGGGGATGAACTGGTTTTGTGCTTCCAGGAGAACATTCTTGAAAAACTCCCAGCACTCGGTAGCTCCTTTATCTTCCATGGAAGCTTCCCACAGAATGCCTCCCAGCTGAGCTCTGGGCGAGCTGAAGTTTGCTCTTCTAAAATCTAAAACCTTTGTCTTAGTACTAATCTTCAGCGTGCTCAGCAGAATCCCAGACTCTGCAATATCATGATCACTGCAGCCAAGGCTGTCACTGACGGAGATACTACAAAGCAGGTTTTCTTGGTTTGTGAGTAGCAAGTCCAGCAGTGCCTCGTTCCTGGGTGGCACATCTAACATTTGTATGAGGAAGCAGTCCTCTAGGCATTCCAGGAGCTTGATGGATGATGTGTGCTGCTGTATTGTTCTTCCCACAAAAGTCTGCGTAGTTGAAGTCACCCATAAGAACCAGGTTCTGTTGTCCCGAAGCCTGCTTAAGTGACCCAAATATTGCTTCATTGGCCTTTTTGTCTTGGTTTGGAGGTTGGTAACAGATGGATACTGTAAGATTCCCCTTGGAGAGGACCCCTCTGATCTTGACCTAGAGGTATTCAATAGGGCTTCCGCAGTCACCATAGTTGAATTCTATGCATTCAAGGTTCTCCTTAACATAAAGTGTGATTCCTCCTCCTCTTCTTCCCTGCCTGTCTTTGTGAAACAGCTGATAGCAATCCATCGCAATACTCCAGTCATGTGAGTTGTCCTACCGTGTTTCAGTTATTCCTATGATATCATAACTTTCTGACTGGGCGTGGAGCTCCAGTTCCACCTGTTTGTTTCCGAGGCTGCATGCATTGTTTTACATACAGTTGAGGTGGTTGGTCTAATGGTTCTCATCTTGAGAGGCAGCTAATGGACATTTGTCACTGCTCTGGTCGGCCTGGCTTATTCTCCAGTTGGTTGCACTGGCGTGAGCATGGCCGCTTTGGACCCTGCCTCCTGAGTCCTTCAGTTTAAAGTGCACCTCGCTGAGTTGACCAGCCTGCTGCCAAAGATTCTAGACAGGTGGATCCCATCCCTCCCTAGCAGGCTATAGTCATTGAAGAATGTCCCATTGTGATAAAAGCCAAAACCCTCACGACAGCACCAGCCATGAAGCCAGAGGTTGATTTGCATTATACGTCTATTTCTGGCTGCACCCTTTCCTCTAGCTGGTATGACAGAAGAAAAGATAGCTTGGGCACCAGTACTTTTTGCTTACCCCTCCAGGGCTTGTAGTCTTCCTTGATTCTGCCCAGGTTCTGGCTTGCAATGTCATTCATGCCCACATGGAAGAGCAGCAATGGATAGTAGTCTGTGCTCTTGGCAAGTTCTGTGATTCAGTGATTCAAGTAACTTCCTCAATATCTTGAGGTGTTTGGATTTTTTTTTTTCTTCAAACTGTAGGGAGGCCTTTAAATTGTATTTGCCATCTGTATGTACAATTTATGGCTGTTGTATTTTATTTGTTTTATATTCATGCAATATGGGCTGTGCTCTGTTTTGTTACTGAAAATTCTAGTGTCTTAATTTGACCCAGAAGTTCTTCAGGACAAAAACTTTGTTTTATGTGCAAACCTACATTAATCTAGGTGCAATTCCATAAGTAATACACCATTTTATTGCTTCAGCACATTATATTATTGTTAAATACACAAGATGTGGCCACATAAGTTTTGGTTTAAAAACTGCTTATGTGATGCTTAGTCCCCTTAAAAAAACTTATCTAACTTGCTAGCTTGAAGGGCTAAGCAAATGATATATCGGAAGTATCCTCTGCCTAATTATTGTTTGTAGAAAGGCAACAAGTGGCGATTATACATCTATTTGAAAAAGTTTTGTGGCAGTTGCTTGCAGTTCACTAAATGATATTATCTTCGTCACGATTGACTAGACTTCCTGTTGTGTAACACTCAGCGAATCCAGACTTTAGTCATCAGATTACCTGAACTTCTTTTGCTTTTATTCCCACGCATCCACTACTTTAAATATGGTGTGTGACCTTGGAACTTGATGGGGACAAACTTTTCTGTTAGGATGCACTTGAGACGCTATGGAAAGTAGCAACTTAAGTCACCCTCTACATTCACAGTTCCTCAGTACTAGACTAGTAACTACAGCAGTTTAGAAATACAGCTCGTTTTGTGTTACTGATACATATCTGTGCTGCAGATGTTAAAATTTCTGATGGAATGTTTTCCCTGTCTCCTTCTTTTTCTCCCTCCCCACCCTGCACCTCATTTGATGAGGATTTTTTACTTTTCTACCTGGAAACACGAAGATGCTCCTTGTAAATTCATTGCTTTTCTCTCAGGAAGAGTTATTTTCAGTTAATTCTCAGGTTTTTTCATATGTTTCAGGTTGTGATAAACAATGCAGCTGGAAACTTTATTTCCCCTTCTGAACGACTTTCTGCTAATGCATGGAAAACAATAACTGATATTGTGCTTAATGGTACTGCTTTCGTAACTCTGGAAATTGGAAAGGAGCTCATTAAAGTACAAAAAGGTATCTTAAGATAAATGGTAACTAAGCATGATGACATAATATTATCACTTGCTTTCATTGCCTTACTATTATTATAGCCAGTTTTGAGAGTTTGAAAAGAAACACAGTTTTTCAACACTACATCTTTTCTAGAAAGAAACTTCATTTTGAGTAAAGCCGTACTTAAATATCACACAGTAGAACTGGCTAGCAAGTACTTCATTGTAGAATCTGCACTTAAAATTAGACCCAGAGGCTGTGAGGTTGAATATAAAAATCTGACTGCAGAGTACTAGTTGTAAAACATTCCTAAAATTTAAAAAATAAGGCTTTGTTTAAAACATAGGCTGTTATTTCGAGTCTTCTATATCTATGTTGGTTTCATCAAGCAACCGAACACGTGGTGTTTATTTAAGTGAACAGCAAGTCAGCATATCACTTTGAATTTTTCTCCTACACTTAAATAAGCAAAATTCACAGCTGTGGTATTTGACTAATAGCACTAGAGAGTATTACCTTTGAGATAATTTGAAAAAGAAATTCAAAATTGAAATCAGTATTAGGTTTTATTTTCCCAAGTATAATTCTTAGTTCTAGACTATCTAGGAGTTTAATCCAATATTTTTGCTTTACCTTAAAAATATGATAGTTCTTTGATATACTATTTAGCCAAAGACTTACTTAACCAGATTGTTGTCTTTGAGGGAAAGATAATGTATGCCCTTCTATGTTATATCATAGATCATGTACAAAGAATTACTTTCATTTTACATTATCTTCTAGTTATGAATTGAAAAATTTGAACTTATTTTTTGATCAGTATGATGTCATCTCAAATAGCATTTAAAAGCCGTGAGGTGTATTATGGGTTTCCATGCGCCCTCACTTCTGAATCCTTTTTTCTAGGTACAGCCACTATGTTGAAATAATCCTTTTGTATTTGCAATGTATTTCTCTAACTCTGGAATTAGTTGAGTTTCATCAAAACTCCTCTCCAAAAAGTATTCAGTGGATTTATACTATTTAATGATAACAACATAAAGTTAATGTTTCAGTCAGTCTGTAATAGTTTTGGTCAGTTGACAAGGTATTTCCCACATATATTTTAGCAGCACATGAAAAAAATCATTTCCACCGTTCTAGTGCTAATATTCCCACATTAAAAACACATCCTGCACTCTGACTTACTATACCATTATAGCAAACTGTTGTGATAGTTTGCTTTATGGCCTTCCAGATGCATGCAATGTCTCCCTATAGTAATGTGAAATACGTCTCTAAAAATGCCTCTCTCTCTGCTGCTGTTGAATGAAAAACTACTTTTCCTTGCTTCCACCCTCAAATTGGGCAAAATCCAGAAGTCATTCACCTTCATGTTGTCTCTCTTCCTTTCACTTCTAAGCTTTCAAAATACATGAATTTCTTTTGCTACTACTTGCATGCCTTCTTTCTAGGGAATTCTGTCTGTAAGTAAGACTTTTTATTTATGGCTTTCCTTAAGACATGTTTTTGCAAGTAAATCAGGTGCATCTGTTTGTCTTCTCGTCCTCATTCTCCACCTTCAGTTTCTTTTTACTTGCTTGTTTTTTTTAAGTTTCTGAAGTGATGGAGGTGCTACCCAATGCAAATATTTTACAACAGTCTGTGAGGATGCTATACATCTGACGGTTACTAGAACACTGGCACATCCTTTAAGTCTGCAGGTTGACCTACATTAAACTTAATTTAGTGAATAATGAAAGTGCTCTGCTTTTTAGACTTGTAAGTTTGTACTGGTATTTAAAAGGGATTTGTAATCTGCTAGTGCGTTATTTATTTATGCACTTAAGTTTTACAAAATGAGAGGAGTTAATTGGTTAGATAGTGTCCATTTTATGAGTATAGGCTTTAGAAATAAAGATTGTGTATGAACGGAAGTTTAATTTAAACTTCAGAACTGTAAATTTATCAGTCATTCTCACTTCTGCTTTAGCTTCACCCACCTTACCTCTATTTAACCTGTATTTTAAAAATTCTATGGTTTAATTCTGCAAAATGTATAATTAACAATCAACTCTAGATGACTTCAAAGTTGTTCTGTGTTTTTTTTGCCTGTGTTGATTTTTTCTTTTCAAAGTCTCTCACTTTTTTATAAAAATAGGGTCCATGGTTTATGGATATCTGCTGGCATTTCTGTCAGTGCTTGTTTAGGGTTCTCTTTAGTTTCTCTTGTGTAACATTACTGTAATATTTTAACTGAGTCTCTACTTCATCGTCACATACATTCTATCAGTAACGTATATTGTTTTAGAAATATCCCTTGGGTAGCTATTCTAATTAAATTATTTTTAAAATACAGTAAGTAGAACAGTTATTTTAGTTACTGTGGCGTAAGTAGTGAACTGTCATCCCTTGTCCTCCAGTTACAGTAAGTTCGTGCTAGTCATTGATCAGACAATTAGAATTTGCAGGCTTCTGTAAAAGAAAGATTAAATAAACAGTTGCAGTTTCCAGTATTTTCCGTAATGTTTTTGCTAAATCTGATATAAAATACAACATACAACAACAAGAAAGTGGGCTTTTTATAATACGGTTTGTTGTGATGATAATGGGAAAAAGTTACGCAGGTTAACTTTGTCATAAGCTCTACTGCAGAAGAAGCTTCTGAAATTTCTTTAAAGAACTTTTTTTTTTTTAAATTTCTGCATAAACTTGAACTCAAAACCTAAATTGTGTCATTTTAAGATTATGCCAAACCTAACGGTTACTGCTGATTATTTTTTTTTTCTCTCTTCAGTCAGGAATTGATGAAATTAGGGCAAATTACCTGGCTAGTGACTACTAGGGTAGGGCAGCTCCTAAAAAGACGCTGTAAGATCTTAGACCTTCACTCCGGTTAGACTGATTTGCACATTATCAGTAGAAGTCTGAGGGTTTAGACCTTTGGAGCCTAATCAATACCTATTTACACTTACATGGAACAACTCTTAACCTTCAATGGAGAAGAGGGAACTGAAATAAAAAAGCTTGAAATCAAAGCTTCCAAGACTAGATTTTAAATATATCTTTTTACAATCCAGAGTGAAATGGCATTCCTAACACTTGAGCTACAGACTTCTGTACCAGTGAAGTTGCTTTTTACCTTAAGTTCAGAATTTGATCTTTATGCATTTGTTGTTTGTTTGTTGTGTTTTGTTGTTTTTTTTTTTTAAAATGTTTTTGCAACTTCCAGGAGCAGCATTCCTGGCTATTACAACAATTTATGCAGAGAGTGGTTCAGGATTTGTGTTGCCGAGTGCCTCTGCCAAAGCTGGTGTAGAAGCAATGAGCAAGTGAGTAATATAGCAAAATGTGCGTACTGCTTTTCACATCCTTGAGATAGGGAGTTGGTCTAAAAAAATGGAGCTAGTTGGTATAGTCCTCCTATTCTAGTGTAGCATAAGAGAACCTTCCAGCCTCCAGTATCCTAGCAAGAAAATAGTGTGCTGACAGCTTACGGAAGTAAGTGTTAACTGCTATTATTATGACGATTTTTATCGCAAGGACAAGATACGGACAAGTGGAACTACTTTTTCTGGCAATAGCAAGTTCTAAAGTTTCAATTACGGAGTTCCGATAATCAGATTCTCATTGGCGAATTAACACTTAAAGACGGTTATTAGGGAATTGTTCGAGGTCTATAGTGCCTTCCGCTTTCTTTTGTCCCAGGAAAAGATGTGGTTGTATTTGGGTGGGGTATACTGTTGCCTCACCTATCTGGTTTCATAAAGAATGTGCTTCATATCACTATTTCAAATTAAGGTCTGCAGTTATACTTAATTCAGAACAGTATCACGTGACGTATCCAAGTTACTCAACAAACAAAAGGATTTCTATCATTATTAACTGTAGGACAGTCCTTCATAGCAAATAGATCCTCCTCTGCACTTTGGCAGAAGGAATTGAATAGTTTGGCAGCCTTTTAGTAGCTGGAATTCTTTATCCAGGAAAAAATGAGGGCATGAATGATGATCTTGATTTCTGTTCTGTAGAGCTGTAACTGAAGCATGTGCTTTTCAGAGACTTTATGACCCGGCTAATTCATTCACCGTAGTAGATGATCCATCTGAAGTACTGCTTATGCAGAGAAAATGTCACCATAGCAAAATTATTTGACTGGTCCCATTTTAGAATGTAACCTCTATTTTGTGTTATTTCAAAACATCTAATGCGAGAGCTATGTTGAAGATGTTAGAAATGTACACTTGCAGGATACCAGAGACAGATGGTGGCCTAACAGTTGTTTGTCAAGGAGTTTGGGTGTCAAAATCATCTGTATGATTTGCAAGGGAGAAAGAATTGCTCCTTAATGTTGCTTTATCTATGATGCATCTACTAAAACAATATTCCTCTGTTTGTGAATTTGATTTTTTTTCTTCTCTGAAATGTTTTTGTGAAGAGCAAAATATCCCCTTAAGTAGAAATGCCTGTTTCAGGAAAATTCTGGTATTTACACATTTGATTCAGTTTAAAATGATTTTTATTTTCTGAATATCATTATTAAAATATTGTGTTTAAGATATTGATGCATTTTGTTAATGAATTTTTAGGTCTCTTGCGGCTGAATGGGGTAAATATGGCATGAGATTCAATGTGATTCAACCAGGTCCAATAAAAACAAAGGTACATAGCATGAAGTGAAACACAGCCTTGAATATGCGTTGTAGTACAGACTTAACTTTAAGATGGTCTAACCTTTTCTATAACTGTTAAATTTAAGTATGATTTCCTTGGTAGTCAAGACTGTGATGGAATATTGAACACATTACCTCTCAATTCTTTTGTAAAATAGAATTTCTTGAACTTCTGAAACCTGCCACTGCCCCTTCTACTACACTAATGTAAATGAACCATTTTTCTAGTGTTTCAAAGAAATGATATATCAAAATATTTAATGTTGATTCTTATCAACTGTACGTACCTAGTTTGTTGAGTGAAGTGAGTTGTTACACTTCATAAAGCAAAAGTGCCTATTTCTGCCTGAACTCTTAATTTTTAAACAAAACAGCTCATCAGTTCCAAAATTTCAGAATCTCTTTTAGGTATATGAGAACAGAATCTCGCTAGTTTTGTTGAAAATCATAAAACTAGAAAAAGAAAAACTAAGTCAGCAAGGAAGTTTGAAGCTTTGATATGAGTGAAAAGGAGGACTGGAGGGTTTGAAGGAAGTAATCCAGACCAGCTGGAACAGGAAGAAAAAAGAAAGTGGTCCTGCAAGAGGAGAGAGGAGGATCCGTTTCACATTGAATCAAAATATTACATTTATGAGCAGTAACAGCTAATAATGGTATTACTATTCCCTGTAAAATGTTTCACAGTTGGTTTTGCTGCTGTTTTTGGGGTAGGGGTACAGGGTTGCTTCTTTTTTCTTGTTTTTTTTTGTTCGTTTTTTCCTCTTGTCAGATGCTACACTGGGCAACTCAGTTTTACCTTTTTTGACTGTAAAGAAAGATAAGTGGCAGTATCAGCAGGGTTATAAGAATGTTGAAACAATATTATAGGATCAGACCAAAAGTCCTCCAGGCTTTTATCTGGTGGATTTTTAGGCAAGAGTAGAAGAAAAACATTTAATGACATTTCTTTTTTATGTCTATGGCCTCGGGAGTTTGATACAGTTGATACATCTTCATATTATAATCATCTGGCTGGATTTTTTTCTTCCATTAGTTTGTTCTGTTCCTTTTTGAATCTGTATAAACTTTTGGCATCGACTGTATTGCATGGCAAGATCACTTTGATTTATAAATTCTCATAATTTTTGGCAAGTTAACTGCTTTAAAAGTCAATATTGCTACATCCTGTTAATGTTTTTGATTTAAACTAATAGCATATATCCCAGCTGAGATACTGTGTGGTCTTAATAAAGTACTACATTTGTCATACTGATTCCAAGTTAAAATTTCCCTGAAAGCATAAAAAGGCAGACTGGCTTTACTTAAAACAGCATATTACAAAATCGAGTCTTTCTGCCTTAGGGGCTGTATCCACGTCTTTAAAGAAAACTGTTGTAAGTCATGATAGGAAAGGAAAAAAGTGTACAAGTGCAACACCATTAAGCTTATAAACTGACATTTAAAAACATGGCAATAGAAGACGTAAATGGTGTGTGTACAGCCATGATTACATAAATTACAGCGTGCTTTAACTCTCATAACTTCAGTAACTTAACACAAATGTTACTAATACATTTCTGATTTTGCCTGAGGAGGTTGTTTTTTTGTGGAGGAGCCAGGAAGAAGTTTTACTTTCTCTGTCATGTATAATTTATTTCTGTCTCTTTCCTGCTCCTCTTCTCCCCTTGTTCCTCTCACCTGTCCATGCAGCAATTTTGAGTCTTGCTTATTTCCTCAAATGTTTGATAAGGGTGTTTGGGAAATAAAGATTATATTAATGTCTTGTTTTTCATAGCTAGATGGTGGGTGACTATCCCAAACATGTTCAATTCCAGCTTGTCATCCTCAGTAGATACATATCAGTGCAACAGGGATAAGGTGTTTTCTGTTTCCTACTTCTTCTTCATCCTACTGACAAAGAGAGTGTAAGCAGTTTACTCAGAAATGTTAACTTCCATATTGTTTATGTGGAGTCAAATCTGTGTTAGATTTTAATTTCTGATTTAGTTATAACTTTTTTTCTTTTTAAAATATTTCTCTTAATTCTCAGGGTGCTTTTAGCCGCCTTGACCCAACAGGCTCATTTGAGAAGAAAATTATTGAGAGGATTCCCTGTGGTCGTCTGGGAACTGTAGAAGAAATTGCAAATCTTGCTGCCTATTTCTGCAGCGACTACGCAAGCTGGGTTAATGGAGCAGTGAGTTTTGGTTGATCTTGTTCATACAATTAATCTGATGATGGTCTTGGTTTTGCTCGTAGTTTTTAAAGCCCTGGTTTCAAAAATGAAACAAGAACTGTTACTTTGGAATTCTTTACAAGTATTATTTACCTTTTAATTGTAATGTGTGGTAGTTAGTACCTTTAGAAAGAACTTTTAAAAGTGATTGAATTACATTATTTTGAGCATGAGTTTTTCTGATCCAGACCAATAAAAATTGCTTTCACAGGAGAATGCTGCAAAAAACCCACAACTATTAAATACACTGCTTATGCTTTCTCTAGGTTATTAGAATGGATGGTGGAGAATATGTTTCTATGGCAGGAGAATTCAATGATTTGAAGAAGGTATTAAATTCCTTGCTTGCTATTTTACATTCAAACAAATACTTAGATGTGTAGTTATTACATGGAATTCCAATAAAACACTCTTTTCTTTTATTAGGTTACCAAAGAGCAGTGGGATATGATGGAAGCAATGATTAGAAAAACAAAAGGCTCTTAAAGTATGTAACTATGGTGGAGATTTTTGGAAATGAACCACTACTTTTTCATGAATGTTTAGAAATAACCAATTGAGAAATAGCCTTCAAAATCTTTTCTATGCTAATTTCAATAAAATATTTTGAAATTGTATTTCGAATATAGCATGTATATTTTTCCCATCTGCAATCTAATCTGTTGCCAATAGTGAACAACAGTTATTCACTGAAATTTTACTGTTCTTTAGATTATGTTTTATATAGCCATGCCATGGTCTACAAATAGCTTTTTTTTTTTAATATTTCAGAGGATATTTTTGTTTCTCAGATATATGGAAGTGTCTCTTAATATTGTAATTCCAATAGCATTTCAGGACTGCCATAATTGAATATAATTGTTAATCTGAGGAAAAACTAAGAAATTAAGTCCTAATCTTTACACAAGTCCTAAACTTGCAAATAACAATGTTTCAAGTTACCAGCAGGACTACATACAGTGAGATAGGATGTAACTCCTGTGGTTACTTAGAAAACCTTGAAATACATAACCGTCTTTTGCTGACATTTTCAGTCTGTTAATTATCTTATGCTGAACTTTAAAAATGGTCTTTAAGGACTAGAAGTGCCTTTCTAAGGAGCTCTCTCTTTGTCATGATTAGGTTAATGTTCTTGAAAATGAGAAACTAAAAATCATTTGCTATTAACATGTGTGTGACTAGGGGAGTCTCTCCATAGAAAATGGTTTACATAAGACTAGCAAGGGGCATCAATAAATGGGGACTGAAAGCAGTGAAACCTCTTTGGTTGAGATTTACAGAAGTCCCTAGGTTTCATTTGCATTCACAGAGTGGTACTAAAGAAGCTTTAAGATAGCATTACCTGTGAATCTAGTCAGTTTATCCATCCCAAATAAGCAAGTTACTAAAACACAAACAAACAAACCCAACCAAACAATGTTTATTGCTGTCCCTCTTTTAGTATTAGATTTTCCAGGTTAGGGAGTTGCCAGTTGTTTGTGCCCCCCTGCTTCAAATAATGGATGGATTTCTTCAAAGAAATTAACAGACTCTGGCCTTTACAGCCTGAAATCCATGCCTTTTTTTTTTATTGTTTAATTCCAGCTCCAGACCATCCACACATACAAGCCTGGCCATAGCTGTATGTGCTTTGACACTGATACAGTGATTTAAGAGTCAGGAATATAGAAGCAGTTCAAGGATGTCTTCCTTCAAGTGCTGACAGAGGTTTTGTCACTTTACCCACACTTGAGGTCATACTTACGCCAGCATCTGACTTTGAAATCATTTGATCGCCTTAATACAAAGCTGAAGCAAGCTAATATATGTCCTACTGAAAGGGTGGACAATATTAGTGCAGGCTTGCAAGTGCCAGCTTTCTCCTGAGAGTGATGATGAGGGGGATTGAAAAGCATCTGTGCCACTGATAACAAAACAAAGCAAATGTGTTTATCATAGCAGCCTTCAGGATGTCTCTTAAACATAATGTAAAGCTTGTTTATATAGCATCTTGGATTTTGGTAGGTCTACTCTCAAGTTCAAATTCTGACACGATACCCATGTCTTTTCCCCAAAAAGTGATTTAATTGAAAAGTTTGACCCATATATACTATTCTTTGCTCATCGTGCTTTGCGTATACTTCCATTTTCATTACATATGGGGACATGGTTGCATGTAAAGCTTTGACACTTGGAAAAAAAATGTTTTGGAACAAAAATTCAAAGGTATGTTTGTGAGCTGTGGTACGATCAAGTATTTCTCTGCAGTATTTAGTAGGGTATCCTCTGGACATGGGTGTTCAATAAAAATAAGTTCCCACTGGTCTCTCACATCCGCGGGTGTGTACAACTTGTACTATAGGAAAGTTTTTCATGTGGTTGAAGTACTGGACTGAGATTGAAGAGAACCATGTTCAGTCTCCAACATTGACACAGACTTTGTGTGACCTTAAGTTATTTCTCTTGCATCTGAACAGCAGGGCAGGTACACTTTGCAGCATTCTCTCAGGAACGGGTAATCTGAAGCAGGGAGGCTGGCACATTCCTTTTAGCTCACAAAACGTAGGGGCTGCGTGGGGCACAGGTGGAAGAGATCAAGAAAAGAGGCGCATTCCCAGTCTCAACATTAAGTTAGGATCAAGTCTATACTTGGCTTTGGGCCTAGGAAGCACTGCTGGCTGCCACATATTCTTAATCCATCTCTCTTCCCTGCATATAAAATAAGAGTAATAATACTTTTTTTTTTAATTTAGTATACTTTTTTGTTATAATTCTACATACTAATTAATGTATTTTTTAGATGTTGAAAGCAGAGGCATTTTTTTGGTGGGGGTAGGGTGAGATGGAAAAGGAAGAGCGGAGGAGAAAGGGGGATAAGCTTAGCCCAGCTACAATTATTTTTCCCAAATATTTCAGCAGTAGGTACCGCGGTGCTTAGATGTAATGCCTGCTGACATAGTAAATCCCAGAAATCCATTATGTGGCTTAAAACACAGAGACTTCTTTGGCTCAACCACCACTATAATATTACTTTGCCTGCATATGTCCTTTGTTTAGAAAGTAAACATTTTGGACCTCAGTTCAGAAATGTTTCTCTTCCACAGCAAAAGGCAGTGGGTTCCTGTGCAAAAGTACTTAAAGAATATCAAGTGTTTTTGCAGTTTAAAATTAATACTGCTTCTTGACCTAAAATTGAAAAATGAAAAGATCTTTGTCTTTCCTTCATTGCTTTACTCATCAGAGAGATTCAGGCCAACCTTGTGTCTAGGAGAAACTTACTTTAATTCATAGTGAACCTTTCAGGGACTGAAGCTCTTTTCTGAACAATCAGAGTTACTGGAATGTGTCCTTTAAGGGTGGGGGGTTTTGCTTTATTTGATAAGGTCAGAATATTGAAGGGAGGCCTCTTAAAGCCTGTCTTGTAAATAGATACTGGGTATCTTCAAGAACAGAACATTTATTACTTGCAGAAACAGGTATTGCTTCTGAAGTATCTTCTACTTGTTTACTGTCCATAGCTAAGTGAATTATTAACTGTAAAGTGACAACAAAACAGTGATAGAACCAGAAAGCACATTTTAAATTTTAATGAGCATCTATAATAAGAATAGAGTCTATTTTATCTTACCTATACAAATAACATCCATTGCAAGCTATTCAAGTTACTTGCTTTTAGATTCCAAACATTGTGTCTTGACAAGATGTATACGATATGGTGATGCAGGTTTTAGAAATGGCATGTAATGTTTTAAAGAGTTACATGTTACTGGATAGCATATAAAATATTTCCTAATGTTTAGACTTGGTTAAGTGAAAAATCTTAACTCTGATCTAGCTGTCCACTTCTGCAGGACAATGGAATAGTTTGGCTCGGATTCATTTCCTTCATTAAAAGAGTTGTTAGACTTGTTAGGGACAGGAGAGGGACATTACTATGAAGAGATGAATCTTGAACATCTCGAGTTTATGTTTTACCTAAGTACAGTTTAATTATTTCTTACTGAAGTAGCAGCATGTGACATCTGAACACAGGAAAAGGGCAAGAGAAAGTAGCTTTTTGTGACTACCTAACCCAGGCGGTGTCTGGCTGGGCTTGGAAATTCCAGAAGAACCTGTTCCTAAATACCCACAAGGATGAGACTGTCCTGAAAGAGGCATAAAATATCCCTAAATCCCAAGAGGTGCCCAATCCATAAGCATGCTCCACAGCTGTGTATTGCACACACTTATCACAGGCCAACATAAAGCATAGTCGTCACAGCTACTTTATTCCAAACATAGCAGAGATGGTGGGAGATAGTATCCACGTTAAACACACTGCCCTGGGGCTGTTGCGTTCCTGACCCTGCCTCAGGTTGCCGGTGAGCCACAATGTAAAGGGGAGTATGAAAAAAGTACTGCTTTGCAGCTTAATAATTCTATGGAGATGAAGTTGGAGGGACAAGAAAGTGGAGGAACGAGTCAGAAAAGGTGATGGTATACAATGGAGATCAGAAAAGGAGTCAGTAGGATTGCAGAGGCAGTTTTAATTTTCATGGATCGCAAGGAAAACTTTCCTGGAATCCAGATACCTTTTCAGAAATGACTTTTGCATGGCCTGTCAGTCAAAGGTGTTAACGCTTCCATGAACTCAGCCGAGAGACACTCGAAAAGGAGGATTCATTGTCTGTTTTCAACTAAAAAGTACATCTTGTCTGCTTGACTAAATCTTGAAATTACCCTTTTTATTTCAGTTAATGATTGACTGTCTTTGAACCTGTCTGTTGCAATTTCTTAGATCAATTCTGTGCTGTAAAAGTGGCATTGCATTATAGTAGAGGCTTATAAACAAGTTATGAAAATCATGTGAGGTTGCAAATGAAAGAGAGTAGTTGCATTACCTCTTCGCTATGATACCAGAAGTGCTGTCAATCTTTGGTTCTCCTGTTTCTGGGAATTCCCACCTTTTGAATATTTCAACTGCTGTTGAGACTATTGCTATCATTTATCAATTCGAGGATCTGCTTTGCAAGCAGAAGATGACACTGTGTGAGGGAACTATGGGTTCCTACCTGTCCGTACTGGCTTCCAAGTTCATTGGCACATGAACTGCTCGGTTATCTTTCCTTTCTTTCACGTGCTGAGAAACACATAAGTAAAGACACTGAATTGCAAGGAAATTTGTACCTTTATCTAACTCCAGGGAGCATCTTGTGTTGTAGCTGCTAAACATGTAACCCCACTTTAACTGAGGTAAAACCCTCAATCTTTTATGTGATAATTTATTACGCAGTAAAATGAAATGATCTTTGGGATTTTGGTGCATTGCCCTGCTTTTAATTGGTGCAGAACAACTTCAGTTGATTTCAGAGGGATTTGGAGGTGCTCAGCACTTCAGAAAATGAGGCCACATGTATTTGGGTGCCTAAATGTGGATTCTGAGCCTCCTCATAGACACAGCGAGTAGGTGTGGGTTTCGGTATGCCTTCACCACTGGTGACTGCAGCCACGATTATGATGAGGGCTTAGTGTAAGTGCACAAGATGTCAAATGGAAATTATTCAGAAAAAGGTAATGTTGTCTAATGAAACAAAGACTTAATCCTAGTTTAAGTGGAGTTTAGCAGCAGCATGTGCGTGTTTTTGTGAGACGAGGTTCTTTTTATGTAAAAGCGCTGCCAGGTCTCAGCATCGCGATCTGTATTTGACATTTGCACATGGAATACGCTGCTTAGAAATTCCGTAAGCTTGTGTGGATAATCTTTTCAAAGATGCATAACTAAGTTGTGAACAGAGGGGGATTAGACCGGTGCTGTGATACCATGCATGAACTGGTCAGGATAGAACAGCACAGCGGGGAACGAAAGCCAAATCCCTCCCTTCAGGGCCCGTGTTCAACCCTGATTAAATCGTCGGTGAAAATTGGCATGATGTTCTCCGTAATGGGCCGTGGTTTGTAGCACAGCTGCCAGCTGGGTGGCATTGGTGACTTCGGATCAGGTGTGGCCCCCGAGGCACGCTGATGGACTGTGTGGTGGGCAAAGTCAGTGCCTGACTCGGTACTGTTAAGCTTTACGTCTGGCAGCAAATGCTGCATTTTTAAAGGGCCTAATAGTTACTGGATTTTTTTTTTCTCTTTGAGCATTAGTAAAAGCGTGCTGCTTTGGGCTTTAAAATGAAGACAAAATCACCCTGTTTGATTTGAATAGGAAACATTTTGTTAAGTTTTCAGCTGTACACCTTTACACTAGAATGAGCTAAAATTTTGCACATATTGCTTGTTTGCAACTTGTAGGACTCTGTTTGAGTATTTATTAGCTTGAGTGCTTATTAATTTGTGTATTAGTTTAAATAAAATACATATTTTTAGACTGTAAAATTGTTAACAACTTCAGTGAAGTAGACTCCCACGTAGCTACCTGTCAGCCAGTTTCTCTCTTTAGCGGGAGTATGGCATACCTGCACTACCACATGTAATTAATTTTTGTGTACGCTACTATTTTACTTTCAGCCTTTTTTTTTGTCACCAAATGTCTACCAGAAGAAAGAAGCTTGCAGTCGTCCCTGTTGTCACCTCTCACTACGCCAAGCCTCGCTCTGCCCCAACCCTGACTTTTTTTAAGAGCTCTGCCCCGGAGTGTTTTGGAGATTTTAAAACCTGGAGTTTTTACAGCAGTTTTGACTTACCCGTATTTGCTACATTTTACTTTGCACTGACATAGCAGACACCTTTACTAGAACTGGGTTTTTAAATTGCTGTCTTTTAATCCAAGTTTTATTTATGAGAAATTACTGCAGGAAACATCTGCCTGGGGGGGACTGAGACCTGCTTTCTGTGTCACACTCTGCAGCAGAGCCAGCTGGTGGGCAGCAGCAGTAGTAGAAGGGTGGCTTCAGAACAGAACTGTGACAGGTGACTCTGCTCGTGGTCAGGAAGACAGATTGCAGTTTCTGTGATGACTTTTTGTCAAAACACTTCAAGCGCTTTCGCTTCCACTGTAATGATTTTGGCAAACAGCCACATCATATTTTTACATACAGGTTTTAGGTTTTTTTCTTTACCTTTATAATTTTAAAATGTTAAAATAAGGCAAAATCCAGGGTTTCAAGTGCACAGTATGAACAATATCAATCATTTATTGTACTGGTATGCAGATTCACTGTTTCTTCACTTAACATACACAATTGTATTTCACATTGCATAGAGAAAAGAGGAGAACGAGAACAAGCCGGTGAGTAGTTAAATCACTGTGCGTGGACCGAGATTAAAGCGATGTGAATGAGCTAGCTTAACCTTACATTCATTTTTTTTTGTGGCTTTTTTCAGCAAGGCCCCGTCCTGCACCACCTACTCCTTAACTTTCCAAGGCTCAGACTGGGGAGAGCCCAGGGCCGTTAGACCATTCCTGAAATGGTATTTGGTTGCCTGAGTTCACGTGAGGCGTTCAAGGATTGGTTTCAGTGGGAGCTCAGTGACTGTAGTCTTGAAGAATCTGGGCCTCATTGTTTGAGACACATTTCAAATAAAATGCATTTGCTTCTGCTTGTTAAGTAAGACACAGAGATGCATTTGAGAAGTTGTATATAACTAATCTGCTAACCTGGGATTGCTTCTCAAACGGTTTTACATGGAGGCAACATGGGTTTATTGGCTTTAAGACACAGCCCAGTTTCCTTCCTGCACCAGTACATACTGGGAGCAACGGCCTGGACATTCATGGAGTGGTCTGGCATAAAATCAGTGTAAAGTAAAAAGGGAGCCAGGCCGAAAAATAAAGATGCAAGAAGACAGGGCTGTTTCCATATTATAGTTCTCGTTTAAAAAATACCTCTCTAGCGTAATAATAAGCAGAGCTTACCATGTAAACTAAATTACTAAATTGGTATAAAATCTGTACTACATCTTTTGCTTCGTTTAGTGTTAAATTTTAATACTATTATTATAGATTAGTAATTCAGTGTAAGATCCAAGGAGGCACATTTTTTTTGACATAGTTATTTTGTCCTTTACATGGTACAGAAAAAGGAATCCAGGAGATAGACAAACTAGACACCAACAATCTTAGGATATTAAATTTAATTATAGATTACACAGAATATGATGTAAAAACAGCAATTTACTAGAATAATTATAACCTGCAAAATGTGAAAATAGTTTAGAAAATGGATTGTCATATTCTCTGACACAGCAATAGTCATGAAAGGTACACTTATAATATCATATGTTAATCTGTGTATTAACTATACTACCTGTCATTTAGCCAGGATTCCGAGACAGATTAAAGGCATTTATTTCTGAAGTGCCTGTGTTTAGATTCAGTAAAGTTAAACAGCTAGACTGAAAACACTATAGTTTTGTCAACTACTGCATGGAGATCTATGCTGGATAAAGGCTTTGTCTATATGCTGTGAGTTTGTAATGAGAAGAGTAATTGAAAAACTGCAGAGAGCACGGACCTGCAAGTGGGTGGTTTGACAACTGAAAACATTTCTTGGTGCCTTGTTAAATTTTGGAAATCGGACGTGCCAACGTCTCTTTCCTGTTTCAGACCTAGATCATATTTAATCTGAATTAGCATTTTGCGTTTAGAAAAACCCATTGAGTTGTAATAGGGAAAGATAATCTGTAGAACTTTTTGTTATGTAGTTCAACAGGAAATGTTGCAAGTGTCAAAGGATATGATGACCACAGCAGTATCAGCAGGTTTAATTTTTTTCCAGCTGTGTTTATGAAAGCAAAAAAAAAAAACCAAACCAAAACCAAAATCAACCCCGACATATTTTAGTTTCTTTTTGAATATACAGACTGGCCCAAACATAGACATTCTCTTTATCAATCTTATTGTTACAAAAACTGTACATTACAAACAGTATAGAAACAAACTGAAAGGAATGTGCCACACATCCTGGCTAATTTTCTATATGCAGTTTAAAAATACAGCCTACTCCCTTATAGTGCACAGTTATTGTGTAGATAGAGTACATCACTAGTTAAGTGGACATGATAGAAGAGTTCTAGTTTTCCTCAGCACAGAGAATAAGAGCCAGTTCTGCTCGGTAAAGCTTTCCTCCATCAGACAAGGCCATGATGCTTTTCTTGTACGTCGCAAGGTTGGTAATGTCTAATTCCTATTTAAAGAACAGATAATGCTTTATAATCCTGTTTAGTTTACCAGCATGAACAAGTTTGCTTCCAATAGCAGAAAATGGGGGGGGGGGGGGGGGGGGGGGGGGGGGAAGGATATTCTCAGCCTGCCCAACAGTAGCACATTGCAAATGTTGTTTATGTATTTGTATGCTATCCATATTACAGCCATAAGTTCGATGGCTGATAGCTGATGTCTCAGAAGCAGGCTTTTGACACTGTTGCTCTGTAATCACAGCTCCCCTCGTTCAGGTTTTACACTGCTGTGACTTCCGCCAACATTTTCAGGTGTACTTTGACTTCAGGAATTATGACTTGGAAGCTCTATATTTATCTTAATTGGGTGGATTAAAGTGTCCTTAAAATCCAAATTAAATCTAATCTCTAAGGGGAAAAAAAAGCCCTCTAGGATTACCTTTTTGTTCTTTTCACAGAGATCCTTCAGTAGTGCGTCAAGTTCATGTTCATCTATATAGCCATTGCCATCCTGAAAAATAACATTAAAGATAACTTTAAACATTTATTTTTCATTTTAGAGGATACAGCTAGTTTTTCCCAAATTCAGAAAATAAGTGCCATCAAATGACACAATGGATAAAAAGTTTTTTTGAAGACTTACTTGATCATACATCTCAAAGGCTTTATTGAATTCTTTTGCACACATTTTGACACCCTAAATGCCAAAATGAAAAAAAAAAATCCATTAGTGACACCAGCTGTGTGTTGTGATAACAGGTTACCTTAAGAATATGAATTTTCATACCTGAAATTTAATAAGAAAATTTTCCTGTACAGGGAGTAGTCTACGGAGAGAAAAAAACAAGGTCAATATATTTAACTGTTTCCATAGCAGCAATTGGTACATTATATTTGTAATGAGAAGAGACAGAAGACATACCTGGCCAGTTCAGTAAGCTCCAGCTTTCCATCATTGTTTGCATCAAACATCCTGAGCTGAAAGAATATAGAATTTTACATTACTAATCAAAACCAGTCAACATAATGAAGAAAACACTTCTTTGGAAAACTTAAATTCAATGAAATTTAGCCTTTATTTCATGCCGAAATTATGACTTTGATGTCACATTTGCTGTGTTATACATTTATTTAGAGTACTGAAGAAGTAATTTATAGTAATTAACTCTACTGCAAAAGCCTGATAAGAAACCAGATGAACAGTTCAGGTTAACCTACTGTAAGGTAGGTCTTAACTTGCCTACAGTGATGAATGTCCCCTATGAGAAACGCGCGTGTAGTTTTTTATAAATGAGAGGAGTGTTGACATGATAACATTTTACTTTTGACTTAATGTCATGATCTGATAATAGCATCGTTATTCTCTGTTCATAAAGGTGAAACAACAGTCGGCTAAAGTTCAATAGAATCCACGGCATTCAATTCCTTAGACAGAAAATAAGAGACATTTCATTCAATTGGCTGCTAGGTCTAAATATTTAAGTAAAGATCAGGTTCTGTTTCTGTGACCTATTTCAAGAAAAGAGTGAACAGATGCTGTAGATGATCCCATTTTGTTGATGGTGTGAAAATGGGAAATTAAATGTCTCCAAATAATTATAATTAAATTATAGAAATAAATATATTAGTGTAATTTGACAAAATATGTGAATACTATTTCTAATCATGTTTAATCATCCAGTTGTATTAAAGTGTTTTCCTTTGAGCCCTTGAAAGCATGAGCTCCTGCTGCTTGAGTGGCACAAACAGCTTAGACTCGTTATTAGAAGTAGATGGAGATACTGCATCTGCGTGGGACTTCCTCTCCCAGTTTTTATGTCTCTATAGTTCCGTTTTTCTACTTTCAAGTATTATTTTGCCTTTGCTGTATAAGAGAGTTACAAAAGCAGCAAACTGTACAAAAAATAGTTAGACATTGTACTGAAAACACCACCACCCACACTCCATCCCATCACTTTCAATCACAGTAATTTTAGATGTAATTTTTAGATAAGGGGGAAAGCGGCATCCTGTACTGAGATAAGTGTATATCCTTTTAAAGACAGAATTAATGCCATGGAAAAAGAACCGATTTCCCGTGGTTAGTACGCAATAAATGGTAAAGGAGACCAGAAAAGAGGCCAATTCTATAAAAATTTATGTCTACGTAACACCCTGGTTGCTTTTAGCACTTCCTTTCCTTGTATAAAAGCGTCTGCCTGGCACACGTTTCCCATGCAAGGAGATTTGCATTTGGGGAAGGGAAGCAGTGGCCGCAGGGAAGTCAACGTATTTTGTATTTTGATGGGTTGTTAGTGGCTGGCTGCGCCTGCCTGCAGCTGCTCAGCGCCGTATGTGCTCTATTAGTCATCTTTTCTAGTTTCTGAGGAGCTTATGGAAGAGCTGGCCTTGTAATTTCTTTCTTACTGCTGTTAATTCTTTGTCACTGTGTCCCTCTGCAGGGGCCAGAACTTAGAGCACACTTTAAGATGGAGGCTAAAAAGCTCCCTGAATGGAGAGGATACGTGTTATCTTCACCAGTGAACAGTGACAATTCTAGGTAAACGGTTTGTACTGGTACAACAAACCAGAAGACATTCTCCAGGAGAAACACAAGTTTTGATCAGCCGTTCTCAGGCCAGTTTGAGGGCTAGTGTGTTTACCTAGCACGTTTTTGATTGCTAAAAATATTTTATGATGAAACCAAACTGGTAAAACAAAAAATGGAGTGTTATGCATTTGCTGAAGTCAAGGATTCTTTTTTTTTTTTTCTCGAAACATCCACTCGGAAGCCAATACTGATCCCTACCACGGAGCACCGCAGCTGTGGAATGGAAGGAGTGCCCCAAGGATTTAAGGCCGGGGAGGTGACAGTTTTTTTCTAGTGTTTATCTAAAACATCAGTTTCTCCTTCTTGAAGGAGGGAAGAAGGGAAGAATGAGATGTTTGTAAACCTGATAAGAAGCCACTGTGCAGTGATGACTTTTAAAACAAGAGACAGACACTATAGCACTGAAAGAAGGCAAAACACAGAAAGTAACCCCAGATTAACTTGATCTAAACGTAATAATGTAATTATGATGGGTACAATTTTTCTCCTATGAGCTGTGGAGACTTCAGTTTTACAACTAATGCCCAGGGAAGCATAACAGGGGAAAATAGTATGGTATGGTCTGGTATTATATAAATACCAAGAAGATTCAAAATTCCCAAGGTTTGGCTTTTTTTTTAAGCAGCACTGAAAACTGCCCATCAAAGCTCTGTAGCTGCAGAAGTACTTGCAGTGCTGGATGCCACGGTCTTCTCTCTGTTGCAATGACATAGTTCGCATAATTAGGACCTGGTGGGGCTCCAAGTCATTTGGAGCCTTCCAGTGGCTAAAGATAAAATGAGTTTGGATTCAACCACTCTTGATGAAATATGCCCGTAAATAATCTTACCATTATTTCTGTGTATTCTGTTAGCTTTGAATCTTCAATCTGCTTATTTGCTTTCTGTAATAAATCTTTCAAGAAGCTCTGTTAAAATAAATAAAAATTTAAAAAATAGGTGAATTTTTATCTACAGTATAAAATGCTTGACTTGCTAACTTCAAATGAAAGTAATGGGAAATACTGTTTTACTCCCACTTTAGTATTTACTGCTGAAGTTCCAAATAAGTATGAAAAGAAGTAGTAATTAACAGCTAAGAATATAACAGTTTCTTTTGATCAATTCAAGTATACTGCACAGTTTTATTTGGAAAAAGTGACTCATGAAACTTTCTGCATTGTATGCCATTTGTTGTATTGTGAACTTGGAAAAAATAGTTTGGCTTTCAAGTATACTGCTTCCTAATCAGCTCTATCAGTAAACTAAACTAATTAACCTTGAGTCTCCTTGAAAACTGGGATGCCTAATCACTTCTTACAACATAGGAACAACTTTACAGAAAAGATCAATGATTAATCGAGTTTTCTCCTTGCCTATGGCAGTACCCGGTGCTAGAAGTGAATGTTAACCTATGTTGCTCCTTCCTACCTTGTATTTTAAATGTGTGCAGCCAGTTTCACTGGATCTTTTTTTAATGACAATTTGATACAGTATCACATGACTTTAAACACCGGCCATTCTTACTTTAAAAATTAAGATTTTTTTCCGCCCGTTCAGGGGTTTAAATTTCTGTACTAGACCCGAGATGTCCGTATGCCTGTCAGTGCTCAATGAGGTACCTAAATACTGTCATCAGTTGGGGTGTCATTATCTTTGTGGAATTTCGGGCCACGTTTCAAGATAGAAAATGGAGTAGCTCTTAAGAAAATCTGTTTGTACGTAGATGACTTTCTTGAACTTGCATGCAGCCATGTCAATAGTCATATGACCAATACTCGCTATAGTTCTTCCAGTCTGGCCCCCTCCGTGCTGGAAGGCCTTCCTGGTAGCTTGTATAGAAAGAACATGACTGAAACGTTGTAAATGGATGTTACAGATCTATGTTTAATCTTGTGTGCTTTGATGGAAAATGGAGCGGGAAAGGGCATTGAAAGGCTGTCCAGCCCATCTCCATATCTCAAGACAGGATCATCTATATCTAAACTTTCTGAGTTACTGTCTGATCTGAGCTGCTGCCAAACCTTTCCTAAATACAGGCAATGATGGAGAGTCTGCCTCCCCCTTAGGCAATGTATTCCACTGCCGTTACTATTGTTAGAAAGTTTTCCTGATTTCCAGCTTGTATTTCTCTTACAAAGTTGTAAGTGGTTGTACTCCTCCCATAGCAAATACTTAAAATTCTACTTATCAAGAAATACTGATCTAAAAGTAAAACTGGACATTTATGCCTTATTTTCAACATGTTAAAAGGACCTGTTTCTCTGAGGCGGACAAAATCTCACAGCACAAGAGAGATGGGATCACTAGGGGTCCGGTTAAAATGTCTACATTCTTCAGCTGGTCCTCAATCAGCCCTGCCTTTTAAAGTCTATTTTAAATTATAGCAGCCAGCAACAGTCCTTAAGACATTGTCTAACAGCTGGAGAATTCTCAAGTGCTGCATGCATGGCCTCCTCCTGATCCTACCAACTTTAGATACACCAACCTGCAACCAGCATCTCTCCTATGAAGAAGGGCTGAGAGAACTGGGGCTGTTCAGCCTGGAGAAGGGAAGGCTTTAGACGACTTCGTCAACATATATAAATACTTCGGGTGGGGTGCAAAGAGGACGGAGCCAGGCTGTGTTGCAGTGACAGGACAAGAGGCAGTGGGCACAAACGTGGGAGGTTCCCTCTGAACATCAGGAAACACTTTTTCACTGTAAAAGTGACCAAGCACTGGCACAGGTTGCCTAGAAAGGTTGTGGAGTCTTCATCCTTGGAGATATTCAGAAGCCCATAGTCCTGGGCAACTGGCTCTAGGTGGCCCTGCTTGAGCAGGGGGGTTGGACCAGGTGACCTCCAGAGGTCCCTTCCAACCACTCTGTGATTCTGTAACACTTTGATTCAGCATCTACAAATTTCTGTTAGTTTTATGACTTTGGTTTTAAGGATTGTTAACTCCGCAAGGCTGAGATGGCTAATGGAATAATCTTGATTCTGCTCTTCTTTGCGCATATTAAAGCTGATACCAAAATCCCACCAAGTTGACCAAGCAGGGGCAACACAATTCCAGCTGTGTTAGCCTAACAGTGTTACAGGAAACTGTAGGGTGATGTGATACTTGAGAGAGCATGATCTGTCTCTGCATAATGATTAATGGTAGTGATGCTTTTACGAAAAAAAAAACCCAACAAAACAGCCTTCCTCCCTAATATACCAAAAAAAGAACAACATAGCTTTCGGAGGCCTATCTTGCTTTCTTAATCTTTCTTACTTCTAAGCTAGAGTACCCGCTACCTTGAGTCACTTGAGACAAACATTGATCTGAATTAAAGCACACTTTAAAAAACATCGATCAGATTAGAGTTTCACTTTAAATAATTTACTGGCGATAAAAACATCAGCTAATCATATTGCTTTTCCGTCATGTTTGAAATGCAAAAACATGCATGGGTGAGTATCTGAAGAAAGAGATAGCAGCACAGGCTGTAATCCAATGCCTGTTCTTATGTTGTGCATACCCATAGGTGTTGATTTACCTTAAGTTCCTCAGAGTCAATGAAGCCACTGTGGTCGCTGTCATATTTTCTCCATGTCTGCAATCAGAAGGTGACTGCTTTAATGATATATTTATGGCAAGCAGGTCTCGGATGATTTTACCAAAGGCAACTTTTCATACTGTACCTGCATAAAGTCTTCACTTGACTTTAGCTGCTGGCACCTGAAGAATAACAGGAAATTCTCTTCTGTCGGTAATATCTGAGCAAGCTGTAACAGAATTTAAGCAAGATTAAATTTTGATTCTTCATTAGGCCAGCTGAGCCTGCAAAAGAGTGTGAAACTTTTTAAAAGAGTATGAAAGTCTTTGTGCTCATACTGCCCTATTTTGGCCCCACAGGAAGCTTCATCCTCTTAGCTGAAATGTTTGGAAGACGCCTCTGAAAGGCTTCTGGCTTGCAGCTTTGCCACATTCATCAAGGTCAAACAGAACTGAGATCTGAAAAAAGGGAGTGAAACACTACTTTACCGAGGGTGGAGCTGGCAAAAGAGTGGAAAAAAATTCACCCCTGCAGAGTTAGGATCTGGGGTGAAAATCTCAGAATTGGCACAAAGGGAAAGCATAACACAAGGAAGTTTAGAGGATAAGTGTGAAGGACCATGAATTAAGAAAGTGAGGAAAATGTAGACTACTCACAGATACTAAAGAAGAGGAGAAAGGAACACTGACATGAAGAACACGTGTAAGGTAAACAGAAAAATACGTGGAAAAGCCAGGAGGAAAAAAGAAAGTGGGAAGAGTAAGGGGATGGTGACTGGTGAGCGTGTCAAACAGAGAGATGTGTTCAAGAAGAGCTATAAATACCAGAAAGAAATCAAAAGGGCCTCTAGCCCTGCAGAATCAGGGGTGGTTCTTCCAGTGCCTCTGCTCCACAAAAGGCTTTTTTAAAATCAGACATTATTGTACTGATTATTGAAAATGTTCATTTACTATAACTCAATTTTGGCAAGTGACAAATGTAGAAGATGGAGAGTATGCTGTATAATTTAATGTAAAATCATGATTTGTTTTTAACAAAAGCCCAATATTTTTTCTGTCCTCAAAATGTATGAAGTGTGTTTTGATTAAAGAAAACTTTTTACTTGAAGAATAGACCAGCTGTGCTTACTAGGAAAAGAAAGTGGAGAAAGACAGATTTCTTAGCTGCGTTCTTTTATGAAAAATGACATCTGCAGGCTTCCTGGACCCCCATCTTAAAATTTTGATTCAAATTTTTGGTTTTCTGCATTCATTTCACACCCTCAAATCTCTCATTCTGGTTGTTTCAGTGCTATTGCCTAATTCCTCAGGCTTTTTTATTGGGTTTCAGCAGTACTGTAGGTGGCTTCAGCTCTCCTTCTCACTCTACAGGCACAACAAGGGGATGGCAACAGATCTCGTATTTCTCTAAAATTACCCGTGCAAGGAATCAGTTATATTCTTCAAGTGTTGGTACGAATGAAAAGACACATCAGAACACTCTCCTTACAGAAATGGAGCAGCTGATGACAGACTGTCAGGGCCATCAGAGCGTTCTGAGGGCTTTTGCTAAATGGCTGAGCACCAAACCCAATCAACTTAATGCGTGTTTGTCAGCAGCTTTCAAAACCTACTCCATTATAAATAGCATATACACGTGTGGGTAAGTACATGTTCATACGTATGTAATAGCTAAGTGTGTGTAACTTAGTACTGATTTATGGAAAAATTTATTTATTTCTCCCATGACAGGGGAGCTTTGATTTTTAGAGTAAATCAACATTCCTACTCAACAACAAACGCTGAATGGAAGAACTGATTATAAGAAGAAGAAGCAGAGTTTTGGGGGAAGTGACTGATTATGACAACGGGGAAGGGTTTCCATGTGTGGGAATTATAAATAAGACCGAGTTAGTGGGACCTCTATAGCTAAATTTGGTGAATTTTGCAAGGGCACTGTAAAATAGTACAAGGTGCAAGGGTAAACGTAAAATAGTAACATTCCAAAGAATCATTAACAGCTTACTAGCAGTATCAAACAGTATTTGAGGTACAGAATATATTACCTCTGGAGGAAAATTACCTTATTTTAAGCTATACCTCTCACCCTTTGCAAGTCTCAGGGGAAAGCACAGGCTTTTGCGTTACAAAGACGTAGTAGCTCAATATCCAATATTAGCTCAGGCTTCTGCCAAAAAATGCCTTTTGTGTTTTCTTTCTTTTGTACCCTTTAGTGTAATAGAAACAATATAGCTAAAGGGAAGACCAGTTCTCCAAGTTCATGCGTCAAATAGCATTAAATTGCTTTTTTGTGGAAAACTCTGCATTATTAAGGGATAAGGAGATGGTGTGGAAACTGGCTCAACTTCCCAGTCCCAGTTATACCACTAAGAGAGGAAAGATGGAAACCTGGTGCTATTTCTAATGATGACTTCTTTGTGAGGACAGGCACAGGGGGACTCTGTGAGCATGTTTGAATAAGAGCGCAGACCGCTTCAAGTTCGTGTATGGCAGCAATAGCAGTTTAGTGAGCATTTCTGTGAGCTCTGCTGCTTTTATGGAGAATGTCAGCTATTTCTGCATCGTGAGTAGTAGAGGACAACCACAAAGCCTGAGACTGGCTTGATTCCTCTCCGCTCAGCTGCAGGCTGAGGTACATCTATAGGTTACCTAGCAGAAAAATTACTCTCAGTACTTAAAACAATACCAGAACTATTTGCTATAAATCGCTCTCCAAGTAAATTCTGTTGATATTTAATGCTATTTAAAATTCTTTTCTCCAAATACAGTGAATTTGCTTTTTAAAATCCTACAATAGAGAATAGGAGTAGAAAGAATATTTTAGGCTAATAAGTAGTTATTTTTACGGCGTGAGTAAGCTTCAAATAATTTGAATGTGGAATTACCACAGTCCTGAGTTTCAAATTTCAAATCAAAATGCATCCACATTTTAGTGAAAGCGTTGGTCTGAATGAGTACAAAAGGTGAAAGAAAGGTCCCTTACGCAATGACAAGGAAGCGGACAGGTCAGACTCTGCCTTTAGCTGGAGGGCACTGGATAAAAGCTAGTGAACTAACTGCAGTGTGATTGCAAAGACAGAACTGACACTTAATCTGAGCTGAAAATCCACTCCTTCTGTGAAGCCACCCAGGCCTTCTCTTTATCTCAGTCAACAGACCTTTCCTGAAAACTCGTTATTCACTAGGACATTTTCCGTCGGATGCTGGGATATTCGTGATGACGGCTGGGAGTCTCAATGGCTTCATATAATTTCTTTCTAAACAACATTCATACACTTCTTCAGAAAAACTATTTCGTGTACTATGTAAATCGGGGCAATCTGGAATTACTGGACATTTTATTTATAAGGAAGGAGAATCAAGTCCAAATACCAACTTTAATATCATACTGCTCTGCACGTACAACACATTTCATCTGAGTCCCATCAGCACTTTCCAAATTAAGCTTCATGCTGATGTAAGTGAAATAAAATATAGCTATTGGGTTAGAAAACTGCTATATTAAGGGAGAAAGTCCCTTCAGTCACTGAACTGAGTACTGTCACTTTGATGGCTTCTGTGGATGCTGAGCATGCTTGGCACTTCACTGGGGGTGGTGAGCACTGCACCATATCAGGCCCTATCGGATTTGCCCACCTTTACCCATTAAGTCAATAGCAGAATCAGAAATAGAATTTGAAAGGTAAAACTTTCAGTTGTCTTTCCTAAGCGAAGAAAGATAGTCTTTTTCAGGCACTGTCTACATGTTCTTCTTGCATCCAGTGCTTGCTATCACACATATTCAAAAATATGCAATTAAATAGGATTCTTCAATGCCAAATGAATAAGCGTTTGTTAGTCCAAAACCAAACAATTAGTTAGTCCAACTAAACACTAGTTCTTTTTAGATGCAGAGCTATTTGATCAATGCTAAGTATCGTCAAAAGATGCATTTTTTTTTCAATCAATTATAGCTGCAAGTGAAACAAACTGTTTGTATTTCCATGGCAGAGTCATAATTACATATGCATTTAAACAAGTATATGCAATTCAGACATGACAGAGGAGAAAAGATAACTTGAAATGATCTATTATATCAGCAGTGATACTTCGTATTGACTTTTACAGATTCTATTCAGTCCTCTGTTTTAAAATTAGCTACTGACCCAAAGTTGGTAACTGTAGAAATTTTGCAGACCTGGCTTGTTTCCAGCTGTTTCTTAATTAGCTCTTTAGGTCAGAATTCTTATTATCAGAAAAAAAAATATATAATGGCATTTCATAATAAAACCGCAGTCTCGCTGCACTGAGTGACATAAATGAGTCGTAGATTTAGGCTTGAAGAAGTGACTTCTCAAGCCGTAACCCAGCAAACTCTCCATTTTGACTTACAGCACTGAACAGTGAAAGCAAGAGAAAACACAATGTTTCCCCCCTTCCTAGCAAGTTGTCTAAATTATACAATTGTTGAGTGGCTGTATGTGTAGAAGGGGTTGGTTATCTTTGCCCTCTTTCGAAAGTGGGTGTAAGGAATAGGGGAATTTTCTGCCTGAAGTTCTGCTGTGGTTCAAGAAAGGAATTCATAAGAAATCTTGATATTTCACAAGCTGGATCACAACTACTATTAAAATTCTGTTTAATTTTAATGTGATTAACCTGTTCTCTTACTGTATATGTACTTTTTAGAATAGACTGCATACAGCGACTGCCCAGTTGCATTCGCTTATGTGTTATCCTAACTATAAGAGTGGTGACAGAGCATTAGTTCAAAATCATATGTAGAAATAAATCAGATTTACCTTTCACAATTTAAATTTCTCAAATAAAGTTCTTATCTGCTTTGCAGGAAAACTAAATTGCTGTTGCTGCTTATTTGTACTGAATAAAGCGTGCAAAGTTATATGAAGTATAGTGGAATGTCTGGAGAGGGGTAAGGAACACCTTACTTTTTGTTAATTAAAAAATTTCATTAGTGAAAAAAATATGGGAGATCTTAAGACAGAGGGAGAAATTTCCTGTGTAACTAAAAACCCAAAATATTTGCATATTATGCTCACATTGTTCTGCAGTAAATGTGTTTTCTACAAGTAAACCTGTCGGTCTTTTGTTATAAAGTAACCATCTTACCTCAACTATTCCTATTTTTCCATCAGTAGTCTTCCCATATTGGTCCACAAAAGCTTTCATTTCAGGTGTTAAATCCTATAAAGTTACAATGAGAGAACCATTACTTTAAGATACAGAGAAACATATATAAACTTACTTGAATATTCTATTAGTTGCCAAATAATATACTACTTTTAATGAATTACACTTACTGCAGGTAGATTCCTCAAGTTTAAATGAAACTGAGTATTTTTTTATCATGAATAATGTCATTGTGATTTTACTTCCTAAGGAATTACATTATAGTCAGTTGAATGATTGGCATCTTAGAACTCCTACTTTAGTTTACAGAATGAAAAATTATAAAGACAGATGTGTTGGAAGATGCGTGTAGCAGCTCCTTTGTTTAAGAGGGTGACAGTGAAGTTCATAGGCAATTATTACTCGATTTTCTCAGTTTTCATTTTTAAATTAGCAACTTGAAGGCAGTGCAAAATCTTTCAAAATAATGAAGATCTCAGTATAATACATCTGAACACCAAAATAGCCTTTCCACGTCTTTGAGCTGATTTTTCCTGAACAATGGATGCTATTTTAGCCCTAAAAGAACTCATCACGATATCATATTTTTCACTGTTTAGTATTTGGTTATCATAGAAACAGAGTCAAAATGTCACTGCTGAAATGTAGAGAGGCAGATTTAGGGGGGAGAATACTTTGAGCGGTACGTCAAATCTAACAGAGTAAAGCCAGCTTAATTGTTCTTCATATAAATTATGGTCCCTGCCATACATCTGTTCTCTAAAGGCTATTTTCACTCTAGGCTATGGCAAAGGTGCCAGGCGTGGGGTGAATATGTAAATATTTGATTTCACACTTCAACTCAACTTGCCTTGCTTTAATACGAGCTGCCATCAACCTTCAATACTGATAAAACTTTTAACTTTCTTTGTATTTCTTATAGTTGTGAGCTAGTAAAACTGTGCAGCAAGAATCAGGACTACAGTTACATTAAAATAATGGACAATTCTGTAATGAACAATTCTATGGTTATAGGTGAAGACACAGCAGACTGTGGAAATTAAAGGTTTAGCTGCTATAATAGATACAATTATATAGGATCTAAGTGATTCTCTCACTGGAGTCACAGGGAATCTCAGCTGTACAAAGTCTGTTGTAATTTGTCCCAAATTTCAACTGCCAAAGCTAACTAAAATGTCAGTTCCTTGTAGCTGATACAATCATGGCCTAGTATCCTATTTCTGTCAAAGTCATCCATGGCAGGTTAGTAATTTGCCATGGCTTTAATTAGAGATGTGGTTATTAATACAATGCACTTCAATGTCACCTTTCATCTGATGATCCCAAAGTGGGGACAAGTTTGCTTAGCAGATAGAACAGAGAATTTAGACACCTGGATTTTAATTAGTCCTGGTTAAATATTTTACTAATCTTTCTAGTAGGAGCTCCGCAGTGCCAGACAGTGTCCAGCCGTTGAAGGAGACACAGCCGATTACAGGTTAGAACAGGATGCTCATCCTTTAGTATGTTATTCATAAAGCGGTGGTTTTTTTGGTGTTTACTTCACCTGCTCTTGAGCTGCTTGATGAGTTATTCGAGTTATGTAATTCAAAATGTTTTCAGTCAAAAAAACTTGCCTAAATTTAACTAAGTCTAGTCCTAAACTTGATAAAGATGCAGTGCTCAATGTTTGAAATTAAGAAGCTAGCACTTCACGCCTTAGTCTCCCCTTTTAATATGTAAGAGACACTTATCCAACCAAGTGGAGCTGTAGAAAAAAAGACAGCTTTCTTTGATAGGATTTGAAAATGTAAGGATAGATGGCACTACAGAAACACTTACGTGACTGTAATCATAAACATCTATTAAATCCCGTATTTCTGGACAGAAATATTGTCATCGTCTGTATATGCCAAGAAAGCGAGAAACATGTGGAACAGCTCAGACGAGACCCTTTATCAACCTCTGTGTTAGTCACTTTTACCCCACGGTTTCTTTTGGCAATTGGCATACTCTTCTCTAAATAGAGAAGGTATTGCATAAACGTGGGGCACAATAAATGGAAGCTATGCTTATATACTTATACAGCTTCTATCTTTAAAAAAGAGGCAGTTCTTTCAACATGTCTAAAAGTGTCTCAGATCAATTCATTATCTACCACAGTGCACAGAGTGAAAAGACAAATTGTCATTAAAGAAAAGCCCAAGCCCTAAAACCTCCAGGTACACATCCACCCTTTGGGGCTAGCAGGAATAGGGCTGCATGCTCCGTCTGAGAAAAAGCAACTGTGAAAGTACAAGCTTGCCGAGTGGATTAATAAAAGCATGAGAATTAGAACATAATTAGAACAGTTCTGTAGTTGGGAAGAATATTGGGAGATGTTAAACCACCCTATTCAGTGCGAGAATCAATGTGATTCTGTAATGCATATGGCATGACTGATGTAAAATCCAGCTATGAAGAATGCATAATTGAATATTTCAAAAATAGTGAGCAGGAGAGTGACCTGAAATGCAGAAGTTAATGATGACAAAGAAGCTTTGGGGTGTTAAAAGAAGGACAGCCGAGGAAATGACATATAACCTACACTAGTTTCTCAATGTGTCCCTTCTGGCAAAAGAATAGAAATTCAAAGCTACTGAATTAGTATCCCGTGAGACAAGACACGAACTAATGAGATGCTTGTTTGGCAAATGAGCCTTCAAATCCAAGAATCAGCTTAGATTTGAAACCTAAGATGACATAAATCCATACTCCAGAAAAAGACTCCAGGGATGAAGGTAACATCTACCAAAGGCAGAGCCAGTGGAACAAGTACTGAATTTGATGTTGCTGCTGTGGGTTGCTCTTTTCAGCAGAATGCTCCAAAATTAGGTTTGACTCAGACAAATGGGAAAGGGAAACTTGATTAAACACCTGAGCATTTTTAAAATATAGTGCAAGATACAAGCAGAGGTTATTTTTTTTTTAAAGGCAGAAATGATGAAATTTGTAGCAGATAAGAATAAGGCTTTTCTGTATTACATTAAGCAGGCTCTGTTTTTAAGAAGAGATGCACACTTACTTTGAGAGAGAAAAGAATCTGATCTTAAAATGACAGATATTTTTTTCCTTGAGCTTCTAATTATTTTTTAAACTACTGAATAATAAATCAACATTTCAACTAAGAATGCCATTTGTACTAAATATACTCAGGCTTTAATATCTTCTTTCTAATGGACATCCTTAAGTTTCCTGCACTTCAGTACAGAAGAGAGATTTGTTCTGTTGCAATACTTGAAAGGTATTGAAGTTGTGTTTGATCTTTTCTGTGGAAAAAAAAAATCCTCTAAAAAACACAAACACTCCTTTCCCAATTCTCTGGGTGTTTTTTTTTTTTTTTTTTTTTTTTGAGTTGGTTTGTTTTATAAATTTAGTTTAAACTTACTTACACTCATGAGAATGAGTGGCTACACCAACGGCTTTAAGAAGAATTGACTGCAGTAACATTAGAGGCATTGCTGGGAGACTGATTTTCAGATGTGTGAAGTTTACACTCATAAAATGAATAACATACAACTTTCCACAAAAGGAATTAGTATGCATATTTTTGTCATTTACTTCTAAAATATACAGCAATTTTTAAAGCAAAGTTAATTATTGAAAAGCCATTGCTTGATTTGGAGGTATTCTTATATGACGTAGCAATTTATTTCCCCCATGCACACATGCCATCGAGTTAAATTATAATTTTATTTTCTGTTACTTCAGGAGTCTTTTAGCATAGACTGATTTAAATTGATTTCATTAGGTTATATATTTGAGTTTGATGCTAAGTGGCCTGTTTAAGAAACCAATTACTTTAAAAGCAATTTATTTCTTTAGAAGGTTCGCTTTGGTTTTAATTCAAATCTTTACATGGAAACTTTCATTTCTGTAATTTCTTTCTTTCTTTTTTCCCTTCTTTCTCTCTCTGGTGGTTTTGGGTTTTTTTTTTTTCCCACGTGGGTTTAGTTTGGAGGAAATTTATAACTAGTGCTTTAATAACTCATGGTCAGAATTGTTTCGGCAGCATTGTCAAAAACTTTGGTGTCCCTCTGAACAATTTAAACTACCAGGGTTTGGTACTCATACTCCTGGTGTATAAAACTGCTGAAGGGCAAAAAGTGGTTAGCAATCATCTGCAGATCTATTTGCTGACCACCAAGGGGCAGAAATGCATTTCAGCCCGTACTGCCCATCAGGTACGAAACTAAAACAGAGTCCAACTAACTTGGAGAGTTGTTTTTTCTTTTCTTTTCTTTTCTTTTTTCTTTCTTTTTTTTTTTTTTCTTTCTTTTTAGTATCGGTACGTATCTGGCTCAGGTAAGATTAATTGCAATGGGATAAGATCCCATCCAAGACAAAAAGGTAACGTCCACGCATTTCTTGACTTTTCTTTTTAAGCACTGTAAGAAGCATCAGCTCGTAGCCTGGCAAGGTGTGAGTGGGACCTGCTCTGCGGGGAGGTGGACTCTGCCCTCACCTTTCCAAAGCAGACGATTTATTTCATTTGCAACCTGCTGATTTCTAACCGAGCTACTTCCCTTTGCCTGGTGAGGCAAGTGCACGAACCGTGTGACGGCAACAGAGAACAGAAGGAACCAGGGCACTGGAGTTTGCCCAAGAAAACTCTTCTTTCCCGGAGAAGACAGAAAAGTGGGGCGAAACATTAACCTACCAAGCCTGCCTTCTTCCGCGCCTGCTGCAGCTCCTGGATGAAGTTTTGTAGCTCCTTCCCATCCATGTACCCATTGCCTACAACAGAAAGAGTTACGGTTGCGGTCACCGATCCCTCCAAACTCTCTCCGCTCTTCAATGCTGGCAGGGACGTCTCCGACCCGTCTGCTCCCTCCCGGCAGAGCGTCTCCCTGCTCGCCTCGCCCGGCACCGACCCCAGCCAGCCCCTGACGGCTCCGGGGCGGCGGGCGCGGAGCGGGGCCGGGGCCGGGACCGGGGCTGCTTTCGTGCGGGGAGCGGTGGGGTCCCCCCCCAACAGCCTCCCGCGGGCCTGCCCCCCTCCGCCCCCCGCGCCCCCGCCGCCCCGGGGGGGGAAAAGAGTCACCGTCGGAGTCGTAGTGGTGCCAGATCTCGAAGAACTGGGCGGCCGAGATCTCCACGCCCTGCAGGTGGGTCTCCGCCGTCATGGTGGGGGCGCGGAGGGGCGCGGCGGGGCGCGGCGGGGCGCGGCGGGGCGCGGCGGGGCGCTGTCCGCGGTGCTGACTCTGTCCGCGGCCGGCGCGGCGACGGCGACGGCAGCAGCGGCGGCGGCGGCGGCTCCGACGTCTCCTCCCGCCGCCGCCCCGCCGAGGGCTATTTATGGGGCCGTCCCGGCCGGGCCACTCCCCCCGGCGCTGCCCTTCCTCTCCGCGTGGCCCGGCGCGGCCTCCCCGCCCGGTGCGGGGGGGGGCCGGGGTCTCCCGCCGGCGGCACCATGGCTGGGGCCAGCCCGGAGGCACCCACCCCGGCCCCCGCGGCTGAACGCTCCGGGGACAGTCGCGATCTAAACATGGGTGGGAATGAGGGGTCTGCTGGTGCCGGGTGGAGGCCCCCGAGCAAAGGGATGAGCGGTGGGTGACACAGGAGTTATTGTGGGTCCCTCGCTGTGGGAGAGTGTGTGCAAGAGAAGTGGGGGGCAGAAGGCAAGCAGAGTCCCTTGTTTTAGCTATCGGGTTTCCATCTGGGAAAGGGCCCTGGGTGTCAGAGCATGGCTAGTAGCACTGCAAGATGTCCTGGTGCAAAAAAGCTGTATGGGACCCCACGTGGGATGCAAGGAATCCATTTTTCACTGCTCCATTCCCAAACCAGACCTGCAGATAGCCCCACACAGAGTTCATCTTTGAAGTGCTGCAACATTTTAACCCGATATTCCCACTAAGATACCATGGGATTTTGATATATCTATATTGAGAGAGCATGGGAACAGGCATGGTAGGGTTGAATATGCTGCCCTAGGAGGTAATTTCATCCCAACAGTTAAGTATGGAAGACTTCATTAGTAAGCTCACTCCTTCCCGGTGTGGAGGTGTGAGGGACACTACCACGGTCATTTCTGACTGGGCAAGAATGTTTTTTGGTAGACCAGCTCTGGAGACTTGCCCTCCTATAGCAGTGGGTTGGTGGGAGGGGACAGAGCAGCTCACCGAAGATCTTCCTTTTGTCACAGGGTAACATGGTACTGTACTAGTAATAATGATTAAGTCCCTTTTGGGCTGACTCATTTTAGTCATTAGGGTTACCTGGGTACCCTGAAGCATGGAAACTGCCTTTCTCCTTCCAGCAATATCCCTCAGATGCTACATGAAGTTAGCATAGTTTGATGGCCAAGGTGATCGGCTGACAGGACATTGCCAAATACAGTAGGTACTATAGTAAGGATGGTGGATAAGAACAGCTGGGAAACCCAGGAATCTCCATGTGTTAAGTGATTGAGATGAGCAACAGTAGGACAATAGTGTGTTAAGACTCACATATAGCACAAGAATATAAAAAAGATGGAATAATGCAGAACAGAAGACTGCAAAATGCCAAGGGGGATGCATAACCCAGCAGGATGAGAGGTGGATGCTTAGTTAAATGCTGACGTGTCCTGAGAGGGATTTCAGTAGATTGGGTGGCTGAAATCTTGTATGCATTATGGAACAAGATGTGGGCATAGTGATTAAGTAATCATGAGACCTTATACTTGATTCCCTCCATCTTTCCATTCTCCTGTTTCTCCACCTGTTATGCGCAGCTTTCTCTCATTCTGTTTCTGCTGTTTAGCTGTGAGTTCTTCAAGAAATACATCATGTTGTTCTGTGTTTTGCAAGCCACTGAACAAAGCAGCTAAGATGAAAGACACAAAAATCTGACCATTAATCCCTTCAGTTAAAAATATTTGTATTAATGAAAAATGTTCAGAATAGTTCTACAGCCACAAATGCCATTATACACTTGCAAAAGGACTGAAGAATTTTTAAATACTTCCTTACAATCAGGCTTTGTGTTTCTCCATGTGAAAAAGAAACAAAATTCATGGCTGGGTCAATTTCCCATTAGGAACTGTTTTTTGGGCACGGCTTTCTCAGAGTAGTAAACTTCAGTGGGAGCCAGATGCTGAAACTTCTGCAATCTGCTTACTTCTTGTCTTGAAAACAAAAATCTGAAACTAATGCGTTTCCATAAAGTAGCAATGACGACAAAGAGAAGGAGAGAGGATTCATGCGGCTTTTTTTACCAGGAGCAAGTACATGGCAGGGTCCTGGCCTCAGTGAGCGGCAGCACAGTGACTCGAGCCTGGGATTATCCTTTGTACTTGGAAAAGACAACGAGGTGCCAGTGACGCAAGGACACTGGAAGGAGACAAAGGTGGAACTGGCAATTCCATCATTTTTAGATAGCAGAGGTCTGTGCCAGTGAGGCAACTTCTTATATTTGCCAAGGGCATTGAATTACTCCGTTCAGCGCAGAATTTCAGCTTCCAGCAGCATGCATGAATGGAAACTGAGCACTGAACCTGTTTCGACAGTCCTCTAACTTGCAGCTTACGTTGATTTGCTCCTTGCTGCGTACCATTTTCCAACGGCACATCGAATCTTGTGCTTGTTACTTTTCCCTGACCCAGAAGTCTGTAGCCGAATGGGAGAGAAGAATTCAGCATTGTTTGGGGCCAGCCCAACCCTTGCTCATCTGACTGCTCAGAATTTTAAATGAACAGGAGCTGTAGTGTTTACATTTTCAGAAGTTCTCAGAATAAAATATTTTACATAGGTCATATGTGGCCAGGAGGGCTTGAAGCAAGTCTCACAGGAACTTTCAAGATATGCTGCTTCTCCCCACCAGGAATATGTATGATTGCATGTGGGTTGGATACTTGGACATGCTGACCACTCATTATGTGAATATCTACAAAATCAGGGCTGTCTACAGAGTGTGCATTCTTGTAAATGCATCGTTGTGCATTCTTTGTAAAACAGTATATTGAGGTGAAAGGGTTTGTGTGTTCTCGCTGCTGCACTTGAAATGATCCTGCGCAGGCATAAAAGTAGCAGACATTTCCATGCAAAAATAATTACTTATATAACTAACCACACACCATATTTTCATGATTAATGAATTACCAAGCCGCCATTCATATTTAATCCCACTGGACTCTGCTTCTTATGCAAAACTAAATCGGAAACTGGTCACTTCAATTCCAAGAAGCTATTAATTTCCACTGAAAGAGGAAGCACTGGAAAAGATTTAAAAATGCAGATATATACAGAATGTGATCCATAACCCAATGAAGTCCATGCAAATTTTTCCAGTGACTCAAGAGGGCTTTATACAAGACAAAGTTCTTCATATTTTCAGAAATTATATGTATGGTGATATGCATATATACACATTGATTAATGAATTACTTCTCTGAGAAGCCTAAGCCTTGTCATTTATTTTAGCTAGAGCTACTTGAAGTTCTCCTTACAAAAAAATGAGCCAGATCCATATCTGGCAGAAGTCAGAAAAGCTACACTGATGCCAGCTGGGAACTTGACCCAGAATCTAAGTGGCTATGATTTTCTTTGGAAACATTTGTTGTTCATAGCTGTTCTTCAAATGCTTTTCATTAATAATTTTTTGTATGTGGGTTTTCTGAGACTTCCTAGTTCTGACTACTGGACTTCTATCTTCACTCTCTGAAGAGTGTCTAGCTGTAATATTCCAAGGCTTTCTCAAGGTGTGTGGAAATCAAATATGCCAATTATAATAGCAATCCAACGTAAAATATGCCCGAAATAAAAGCAAGAAATAACAGGATAAGTAATTCTCATCCAGAAAGCACCAGTATTTCAGCATCACAAACTTGGATTTTGTTGAGCAGAGACCAAAAGAAATCCAAACGTAAGAACTTTCACATAAGAAACATGAACAACACAAATGCTCTGCAAGGGCAACAGAACTTATCATTCAGTTATTCTCAGCCCACCATCAGAAGATACACCAAAGGCAGGCACCATTGTGTCACCTCTCTTCTGAGAGGCCAAATTCATGTGTGATCTTGAGGTGCGGCTGGATTTCCCTTATCAACTTCTTCTTTCCCATTTGGTGCTTGGTGAAAGTTAGCAACAGAGTCATTCTTGAAAGATGTAGAAGGAAATTCTGATCCTTGGTTGTTGTTCCTGTAGAAAGCCATCACAGTGAGAAGCATTTTGAAAGAAGTGGTTCCCTAGATTTCAATTATAGCCTTTTCATGATTATGTGATATGGAGAAAGTCTCTCTCTTACACTTTTATACACTCCTACATTAAAAGATGTTTCTGAGAAACATCATAACTGGAAGGGTGGATAAGGTTTTAACCAAATTTTTAGACCTCGGGATCTCTTAAGCAAATACAAAAAGCAGTCTCACCCTTCATTTTGAGCCCAGCCATGTGAGTATTAAATACTTTAAAGCCAATAGTTACAGTCTTTCATAAGAGAAAAAGGATGTAGATGATGTCCTGAACAAGAACAAACACCTGTATCTCTACAGAGTCCTGCTAATGTCCATCTTAATAGTGACAGATGCACAGACCAGTTGATAGCTAAGGGCTGGTGCTTTATAAAGTAATGCTGGGGAACCAAAATCTTGAGAAGACCTTTTTTCAGATAAATCTTTGATCCAGGTACTCAGATAAGATCCCCAAGCTTACTCCTGATGTGTAAACCAGACAGAAAAACTGGAACAGTGCCAGTAACTGGCTTGGGCTGCAGCAGAATTTGCAGAGGTAGCACTGGGCTCTAGAAGGCAGCTTCAAGTTGTGTGTGACTGCCAGCAAGTATGGCTGGCCGTGAGTGGAGGAACGTGTCTTTTCAAAATATTTCGATCATACTATAGAATAATTTATTGCTTGCTTTTTCTTTATCTACATTTCAATCAGTATTTGCATTCTTCAAAAATGAAAAAGAAAATGCAGCATTGAAGTGCACCCTCTATATTAAGCTGGCCTAGGCTTATATAGCTATCATGGTAAACCACTATTTGCACAGGAAATACATTATGTAAATAGTGATTCACATGACCCTTCACTGTTTTCCAAAGACAGCATTATATAGAAATACATTTCTCATGCACCAGACAGAATCGTCCAAAATAATTTTAAGGGCATGAAATGTATTTTAATGTAAACTGGAAATTGGTGAGCCGCTTGTAAATTCAGGTTACAGCACATCCCAAACCTTAACTTTCTGACAAGTGAAGCCAGGGCCCAATTCATCCCTTTTTAACCTACTTTATGCCCTTACAGGCTCATCTGTAGCTTTCCAAGGAGCAGCTTGCTGATGACAAGGCAATGCTCAAAAACAGATTCCTCAGTATTAGAAAGCCCAAAGTCCATGCAACCATGCTTTGCTACATCTTCCCACCCTGTAAGTTCCTTGGAGCCATCAGAGCATTTCATTCTTCACACTGCTGCTCCCTTCCTTCACAGACCACATGGATGCCCAGCACAGGTCTCGTGGGCAGCACTGGCCTGGCAACCTCCCTCCAGTCCAGAAATTCCCAAGGGCAAGGAGTGTGACAGCCTGTGGCTCCAGGCGTGGGGGAGTGGCTTTTTTTGTTTAAAGGAATCCAACAATGTGTTAGCACTATAGATGCATGAAAGGCTGTACGGGGTGTCGATGTATCAGTGCCACCAGGAAAAGTGCCCGAGGTGGATGGAAACGGTTTGATGCTCTACGATACTATAGACCAACTAGGAAACCAAGAAGAAAGAAAGTGAAATTGTGCAGCGTTCTTGTATTTAGCTCCATCTTTTCCAAGATCACACTTAACTGTGTTTTCTCTTGTATTTTGCAGGCAAATACCTGCCTAACTATGAGATTTAGAAAAGCCTCAGGGATGACCTAACTCATTCCAGAAGGCAGCAGCTTGGGGATCACCTAACTCATGCCAGGAAAAGCAGCTTCTCTCACCCACCTGCCACGGTCCCGTAATACCTTCACATTGGTGGGGTGCGAGGTGCTGTGAAGTTACTGCTACTGCTAAATCTACCCCTGCCATAAGGAAATCTTCTGCTGTTGCCTTGAGCTCTCTGCATGACAGGGACAGATGGGGATGGGCTGCAGCTGGCTGGACCCAGTGCTTTCTCTGATGATTCTCTTATGATGATTTTCAGTGAGTTTCAGTGTGATTTTTGGCGGGTTGCGTTGCTGTATGCCAGACCAGGATTGTGTTATCTTTCTACAGTTTGGATAATGTGTATTTGTGTGCCATTCCAAGCAAATTCAGCACAGTTTAGTAGTCTAGCAAGTAGTTAACTGGAACATTAGTCCTCCTGGTGGTGGTGGTGGTTGGTTACTGAAGCTTTCAGAGACCCATCTTGTGAAACACGTTACTGGGAGACTGCTGGAAATTTAGGATTCTTTTTTAGGAGGTTTGTCTGTGTCTTTGAAGGATTTTAGAGCTCCTTTTGAGTATTTAGTACACTTTTGCTTTACCCTACCCACTCAGTGTCTAGCCTACAGGCTTTGGCTGAGCTCCACAACGGGAGGAGAGCTGGGCGTGTGTCAGTGGTCCCTGTTCCCAGAGTCCTCACTTCCTGAGCACTGACTTTTTTTTTTTGGAAAGAAACTTGAGCTGACAGCTGAAAGGAAACTGCAGAGTACGCCCACAGGTACCGCAGCCCGGGTGAGTGGTGGACCAGGGTGGCGGGGTGCACCCCAGGACACACCTGCTCTGCAGCCCAGGCACATCCATAGGGCATTACCCTACTTGGAGGAAAAGCTGACTGCGTGACCAAAACTTGGGGGTGCAGTTTAGGGGTACGTTAGAGGTGACGGGATCCAAGTGAAATGGTGGTGTGCGTCCATCCCCTGTGGACAGAATGGGAGCAAAATGCTCTGCTCTGTTCTCCATACATCCTCTCAACTGAACTTAATGCTCTTTAAGAAGTGCACGAATCACGAGAAACACAACCTGTGTCCTAGAGTAGTTATGCAGGATGAAAACGTACTGTTAATTTGTAACTAGGAAATGCATTGTTCTTCAGAAAGGTTGAATTAAAAGTTTAAACTGGAGGTTTTTCTTGTTTGATGTCACAGCACAGCCCTATCCCGTCTGATCTGTGTGCTGCAACATAACATATTGCATAGCATATGCAACAACATAACAGTTGCTTGAAAAAGTATTCATTTCTGCAAAGTTATGGAATATGAAGTTGTTTAATAAGTAGCCTCAACCTTTTGTAAATGATGGAAAAACTTGTGTTATCTCATTCCGAATTCTTTTATTACAGTTATAGGTCAACCCACACAACTTCAAAGCCATAAAATTACATGGTAAGAGTCTCAAAGTGTAATATGGAAAAAACAATAAATAAAGCAAACAATATTATAAGGTGAACAGGTTCATCTTTCAACTCTGCTGAACTCAAAACTAGCTCAGCAAATGTGACGTAAGAGCCGTTGTAATAAAGATCTCAGTCACTGCATGATGCTGCACAGCAATGTGAGTTCCTGGTATGGACAGAAATCTGTATGATCAATGATCCCTGCGACTGGAAGTCTACACAAGCAGGCATGTAACTCTATTTACTTTTTCCCTGCAAAATACCAACGACTGTAGTTCAGCTGTAAGGTCCATTCTTATGCACGGCTCTCACTGGAGATCAATGGCTGGTAATCTTGCATATCAAAGGGAGAATAACTCTTCCATATGCTATTTATCTCCCAAATGACATGAGCTCTTTTCATATAGACTCCTGCATTCTTCTATTTGGTTTCGTTGGTTTTTTTTTTTTTTTTTACTTTTCTTATTTCCACCGGCTTATCTCCTTTCTTATCCACAGATTAAAAAGTATGTGTGATTTTATCAAGAAAATAGAAGATTTCATTGGGAAGGCAGACTTGCTAACAGTATTTTCCATCCCTCTGATCTATTTAAAAAAAAAAAAGTTTAACATTCTTAAAAAATTTAAATAATTTACTTTGTAGATGAGTTCAAGATCAGAAAAGAGAAATTTAGTAAGGGTTCCCTTTGTTAATTCTCCAAGGCATATCATTTCTGAAGAGAATTGACAGCTACTTTTAAGCAGCTCCTGGAAATGATTTCAGCATCTGATAAGCATAGTGGCTTCTTGGAAGCCTGTAAATGATACATTAAAAAGCATTTATTTTGTTTTATTTCAAAATTCGATCCATCCTACCTGTTTGCGCTGATGTTCAAGATTAGAAGCTTTCCTTCCAACAATTCATAACATAACCACTTATCAAAATTTTCCAAGGTTTGCAGTAAAATTATGATGAGCAGGTTTGATATAAGAGCGGGAGCCTTTTCTGAGCAAAGATCAGGGCCTGGCCTCGTGATCGTGGAAAGAAGTGACATTTACAGCAGCCAGAGAATGGAAAATGTTAGCAAGTTAAAGCAAACAGACACTAAACGTTACGCTTTCACAACACAACAGTGCAGTGTGTCCAACTTGTTATCAGTTTACAACTTTAGCCTCACAGCCCTCTTTCCAAACTCACAAAGTTCTTTGTTACTTTTTGATCGAGATCGACCTGGATTGCAAGGCTAGATTCCCACCATGCCTCTTGCGATACCAGTGGTGTGGGAGCCAGCAGAAGTGTCAGGGCTGTGCAGTCCAACCTGCTGCATTATTTCTCATCAGTGAGAGAGAGTATTTAGCACCTGCCATGAAAAGATTCTGGGGGGTTTGCTTTCCATCCTCAGCTAACTCCTCCTCAACTAGAAGTGGCTACCAGCAGCACTGCCAGTTTGACCAGGTGGTAAATCAGGAAAAGTCCATCCTATATTTAAATAGCTACAAACAAAGCAGAGAAATGAAATGAAAAGGTACGTGTTGCGGGCATATTGACTGATTAGATCTTGCACTCAATCATACAGGAAAAATGTGTCATCAATACTTAAACTGACTGCTGCTCTGTCAGGGCACAAACTTACTTGCCCAGGTGTTTTTCAGTCTCACCTAATTGCGACACAAGACTGACCTCAGCTCCAGGTTTCTAGTCCCCCGTCTGTTTGTGAGAGAAGCACAGGGACACTCCCAGAAAGCCTCTTGTCTTCCACAGTCCCACCAGCAGGATTTTTGCACAGGTTTTCCTTGTGATCCACCTTTAGCTGCAGTTGGGCTCTTCACCTGGAGCATGGAAATCCCGCATGTTCAGGTGCCTGGGATGGCTCCCGCGTACCAGTTTGTCTGCAGTGAACCTATCCCACATTCACTGGGAATAAGAATAATAGCCAGGGGTTTCCCCCAACTTTTCAGCAGTGCCTTCCTGGCTATATTCCGTCGCTCAGTTTCAGAATGACTGTTTTGAAATGTCTCTCCCTCTGCTTCTCATCACGTCCCTACTCTTCTCACAACCTGGAGGAGGGTAAGGAAGAACTTGGCTCCGTGCCATGGAAAAACATGGAAGGCAAAAGTGGCAGATAAAAATTGTCCCCTCAAAATGAGGTCCCCTGCAGCCTGAAACAATACATGAATCTGTGGCCAGAACGTGCAGAGGAAAATCTCCCAGAAAGTGAAAAAGAACTGAATAATCCAATTGAGAAACAGTAAAACATGTAAGCTTAACACCAGCAGCACTGCAGTCTGACAGAGCCTGTGTTAGAACTGAAGGAGGGCCCAGGAACAGATTAACCTTCTCCTTCGACCCGTATGGGGGTGAATTTCCTTCAGCCATATATACCAAGACAAACAACTCCTATTTTGGTGCAGACAGAGCTCTAGTAACTGCTTTTGAAGTCATTTTGCAGAATGAAGGACCGACATGCCAGGAAGTAAATATCTGTGCTGGCACTGAGCTCCATTGAAGTCCTGCAGTTGCCCCATGGAGCTTATACTTGACTACCCAAAAGCTTGCTCTGTGGGTACCCCACATACTTTAGAGCAGTCTCATTCTGTTTTTCCATTCAAAATTGTGCTGTTCTCTTTATTTCAGGAATGTCCTACATGCCTTTTGGGCTGACTCTTCCCCTCTTCTTTGTGATGTTATCTAGGGTACAGATAAGTGGAAAAATTAGGAGTGTTTTGCATGGCTGCTCTTAAGATTTTGAAACACTTAGTCTTTACCTGTGAGAAAAGTTTGCTAACTTCAACAAGCCTTTCCAGCACATTTCTAAAGACTTACCACAATCTTTTTTACCATATATTTTCCATTGACAAGCCAAGTTCATAGAGCAGGATTAATGTTTAATCTTTATAATTAACGTTTCAAGTAACCTGAAGACGTATTATTAAATATTGCAAGCCACATTTCTTCCCTGGATGCCGGGGCGTGGCTTCTTTCAACTCAGAGCGACAGTGAACATACGTATGTCTGGCTTGTTGATGCTTTACATATTGGTGTAAAAGCCACAGTACAAAGGACTTCTCTAGTTTCTTACACAGGACTCAGATTCTTCCCTTTTGCTACCCATAAATCTCCAAGGTCATCTGTTCCTGAAACTAATGTACAAAGGAGATACTATTCAAGAAAGTGGGAGGAGGCTTTGATTTCACAGGATGGCATAGTGGGCAGGCTGGATTCTTTAGGCGAAAAGAAGTTGGCGGAAGCTTTCGTAATGGTGACTTCTTCAAGGGGAGATCACCAGTAATGAAGATTCATGATCTCCTCTCTCCATGTATTTAAAAGACGGTAAGGCACAAGCACACAGAAACAGCATGCTCCTAAAATGTTGACAAGCAGAAAGCATCTGGGACTTGTATGTGGAAGACATGGCCCAGGAAATCCTAACAGAGGTGACCCCCTAGGGGGAGCAGATAGCTGAAGTTTAAGCAGGATTTTTGCACTTATCCTTAGTGCAGAGCATAGGGAAGAGCTGCTTCAGTCTGGGAGGAGTCTGCAGACTTGCAGGAGTCTTGAATGTTGTATGAAGGTCTTTAAATCTTGAGAAAGAGCCTTTTTCATTAACTAATATGGTTGTAATGTACCCATGCCAGTAGCTCCTGGGGCCTTATTCATCCTTCCCCTGTCAAATGGTCACAAAGTATATATGTGGAAAAGGAAAAGCATGCTTTTGGGAGGCAGAATGATGGATTCATTTGATCAGATTTTTCTGCTTGCTGGTTTTATATGGACAGGCAGCTCATACCACCTGGTGTGTGCGGCAACCTATAAACATGGCCATTTGTGTCCTGCGCCGGGGAGGAGCAGGTTGGGCCACTGGTGGCAGGAGCTGAAAGGACCACGTAATGCTCACTTCTTCCCATCCCAGCCAGGAGGGTTGCTGCTGAGTATCTTATATCATGAGAAAACTGAAGAGCGTGGAACTTGACTTAGAAAAGTTTATTTAAAGAAGAAAGGGGCCCAAACACGTTTATATAATAAGGAAATTATCTTAAGACTTCTTCTGGACAAGCTACATTTTCCACCTGAATTCCAACAAATTAAAAACCTCATTTCTTCAGTGTTCAAAACTTCTGAGAGGGCCAAAGTTTTGGGCTTCTGAGTCCTGATGTTGTGATACAGAAATCTTGAGTTTGAGTAAGTTTATTAAGAACCAAAGTTGTTAACAAATACTAGAAAGCAAGTAAAAATCTAACACTTTGCAGCTTAATTTTTGAAATAGGTCTTTCTTTCACCTAAGAGTAGGAAAGTCTGGCAAAAGAATAATATATATTGTTTTATCAGCTTGCCTGATACACTCCAATTTAGAGATTTATATCAGGCTCTGAAGTCTATATCTAGGCACCTATGAACATACTGTATGACTTTCCAAAACTCAAGTGCACACAAATCCTATTAAAGCAATGGAAGCTGCAGATATTCACTATCACTTCATGAAGGCATTTTGCTGCTATCAGAAAAGTTTATCATCATCATCATCATCATCAGTTTTAGGGCCTTTTATAGTATGGACTGTAGCTCAAGCTGGGAGAAGGTGAACTTTTTCCTAAACCTCCTAAGTGGAACAAAACAATTTTTTGATTGGGGCCATAGCTGATTTATGATTTCAACTGCAAGTGCCACCAAAACATGCACATAACTGGGCCCGGAGGGTCTGCAAATTTAGATGTCTGATATTTCATTTAACTCCACTGAGCTCAAACGATTAGTTTTGAGAATCTCAAAATTCCCTATCTCTACAATTCAGTGCAGGCGGCATAATCAGCAAGACTTTATATCAAATTAGGGCCAAATCTTCCCAGCACCAAAAGAGAGGCGATAAAATGAAGTGAGTAGTCTAAGATAAAACTAGTCGGATCAGACATAGTTAACTGGAGAAGATCTATTTTAAACTTAAGATTAACAAGTTCATATTGCTGCGGGCATCACACTATCAGACTGGTTAACACCAGTTGCTCTCCCGGACATGCTCTCCAGATTAACCAGGCATGAAGTAACAGAACCTAAATATAGGTTTCTATTTTTATTAGCAGGTGTTATCCTTAACAGGTAAAATTTCTCATTCCTTCTCTTGGTAGCATATAAGATTTTTATACAGTCAATTGCTTTAAAGCAGAGACAAAGCAGTTAGGGAGCGGTCACTTAAGTATTTCAAACTGGCAAATAAAAGTATTTGGAACTGTGAGAGGGAATTTGGTGCAATCATTTTAGTAGCTCTCCTTGACAATGCTGAAGACTTTCTAATGCCTTTAAGTACGTGGTGTTTATAAAAATGAGTTAAATCATTGCTTATGCAATGCTCTCAGCTGTCAGGGAGTGCTACTAGGGGAGATGTACCTCTGCTTCAGTCTCCATTATCAGCTTTTCCATTTTTTTTCATCCCCCTTTGGACTGGGATCCTTTTCTAAGCAAACATCTGTGTATGATTCAGAATATTCTGGTTTTGGAAGGAGACCCCAATTTTTTTTTTATTTTATGAAAATAAAAAGCCAACAAAAAACTTAAAATGTGCCAGTTTCTGTGGTTGTTAGAAACGAAGAAAATTAATTACTTCTGTGTTTTGTTTTTTTTTTTCTCAGGGTTTTAATTGGGAGATGGGTAAGGAAAGGGGTCCTTCAAGATTTTAGCAATACCCTGGTCTAACCAGCTCCTGTAGCCTTGCCTCAGTAAGGCGCCTTGTTGCCAGTACCAGGTCGCCATGCCCAAGGAATCTCACACCATTGGAAGGAGTCCCAAATCCTGCTGCTCTAACACTCCACAGCTTGGCTCTGTATCATCCACACAAAGCTGCCCTAACGCCAGCTTAACTGGCCGCCGGATGATCCCCAGCTAGGCAGATCCACTGGCTGAGCAAAACCAGTTTGACAACTGCCATGGCACCTCTGTGGACCAAGGCGGCTGGGTTAGGTGAGCAAAGGGCTCTCAGTAATTAGAGAAATCTTTCAGCAGCTCTAGTGCCTACTAGGAGAAGTAGGGGAGGCTGGGAAAATGGTGAACCCCCAGGTCAGGGGGGCACAAAAGCCACCTTAGTGCTCCCTCATTATAGTGACAGGCAGTGCCAGGAGGTCTCTGACTTAAAGCTATATATTTGTATTAGTGGCTTGAAACCTAAATTTGTTTGTTGCATGGTAGTCTGTATTTGCTGTTGGATTAGTGACTGACCTGCTTGTAAAAGGGTTAGCCAGTTTCTTATCCCCACTTGCACTAAAAATGTGTGGATTTGGGAGGGAAGCACTGCTTCTGCAGAGCAAAGATAATAATCTAATGCAGGAAGGGGATTCAGAAGTGGCAATAAGTGGGAATCACTTCTATGTTCGCTGCTATTGTTTGTAATTCTCTGGCGTTTACAGATTCAAGACCTGCAGGATCAATATTCAAGATTTTGGCATCTGTGGCAAATGATGCCTACAAAATTGGTGCATGTACCTCATTTCCCACAAACCCCATGTTTCGTCATTTGTATGCAGACAGAGCTCAGAAAGCCACAAATTTGTTTTACATGTGTCGGTACAGATGTTGCCTGCAGAGCAAGAGTCTGACCTGGCAGGAAAGAGTCCTCTTTTCTTCAGAGGATTTTGGGTACAGCCTGAAACGTATTTTTGTGGAAGGTGGTGCTGTGCAGATTTGTCCCACTGTTTCCAAAGGTATCTCTCAAAGCCACCCAAGACACTATTTCATACTTAGTATACTTGGATAATTTGAAATGGAGGAAAGGATTAATCAGTCTTCTATGATACATGACATAAAGTTCATTATTTACATAGTAGACAGAAATAGTTCCCGTATATTTGCTTAATACAGGGTTGAATTCAATTTTTATTCTATAAGTGAGCTTCTTGCATCTGGTGAAGGACACTAGAGCTCTTGCTATGCTGGTTCTGCCTGCTCATAGCCCTGTTGCCAGGGCTTGTGGGGTGACAGCCAGGTATGCCTTTGATATGACAAATTCTCATTATCCACCAGAATCTCTTGTCTTTCATTTCTACTGCATAACCAACGAATCTAGAAGTCACTTGGGTCTATGACTCACATTTGAAAATAAGATTGTAAAGAGCACAGGTAAATTTTTTCAAGGATTATTTTCCCATTTTCATGGGTGATTCAGGGCTAAATACTCAAGGAAGAAATGGTTTTCTTGATGTCTAGGGTGGACCATAAGTCAACCATGAAGCTGGGGCACACGGGTCCTCTGTCCTGAGCCTCCTTCTCCAGAGACTGTCAGGCCTTCCACTGCATGCCACGTCTCAGACCCCAATACTGCTTGTCTCAGGCTCAGGAAACCTGCCAGCACAGCCCCAGGTGCCACTGGTCCCTATTTCTGTCTCCCTCAAATCCCTCTTTCTTTAGTGAGGGGCACGTCAAGTAGGGGAAGATGAGAACAATTCCCAGAAGAACTCTAGTTGATCTGGACTCCAGTGAACTCCAAATGCTGTGGACCCTGGTGGAGCAGCCATCTTACTTGGGGCTTTATACCTCTCTCTGTACTCTTTCTGCATCACCAAAAGCAGTAAAAGCAGGTTCTCCCTCTCCTTTCTGCCCGTGTACTGTCACGGGGGTGAGTGGTCTTGCAGCAGGCAGTGGGGTACCGCAGGCTGGGGCTCTCCTCCATCCTCCCCTTGCAGCTGTTTGACACTGCATTTTGTAGCTGCATGTGCCTTCGTCCAGAGTGAAGGAGCATCATCCCAGTGGCTGGGCATCACCTGAGCAAGAGGAGAGAGCAGGAGAAGAGAGTCCCCGATCCACTGCTGTTCAGGTAGTAACAGGAGGCAGGACCGAAACACAGGTGTCCCTTTGCCCACAGGAGCATCTAGAGAGTAATGCTTACCTTCTGGCCAATTAATATTTAATCATCCAACATAAAATGAGCAGCTCGAACAAGAAAAATTGCAAGTGGGCTTTCTTCTTCCCCCTCCACCCCCAAGAATATGCGATAACCTGAAAGTGAGAGCTTTCCTCCCCTGAAAAGCGTGAAGCACCATGGATTCAAATCCTCGTGGGCAGAGCAGGAGGGTATAATCTCAGCTCCCACAACCCAGTAAATTCTTCATGCAAGCTGATGGGTAAAAACCAGGGTGTGGGAGCTTCCCTTTTTCTGGAATCAGATGCCTGGCTGGCCGTGTGTTACAATAACCCTTGACAAATTTTGCAGGCTTATTTGAAAAACTCAGTTCTGTGCCTGCCTTATTCTTGTCTCCTTTATATTGTAAAAGCAGCCATACACATTCCGAGGGGAAATGCTTTAAAGTGCCCTGCCATCGTACCATGCAGCCAGCCTTTAGGGGCTGTGTGGTCAAGCCCTCGGGACCAGGGTTGTCCCCTTCAGACCAAGCACTTTGAAAATTTCCACTTGGGTTGTAAGAACCTCATGTCCCTGCCTGTCGGCCAGGTCCTAATTCTGGAAGCAAAGGTCAGAATACATAGCCAGAGTATTTACTGATGCAATGGCTGGGTTTTACAAGGTGTGCAGTGAGGACTGTTTTTAAGAAAAGTACTAACCCATTAAAAATTGTATACTTATAGAGTGGAAAACTTAGACATTTACGGTCTCGAAGTATTTTGCTGCCTAATTAGTAGAATGATAAGATACATTCTTTACTTTTATGGTCAATAAAGTAAAGCCTGTTCTCAGGTGCAATGCTCTTAAGTGGCTGCCAATTGCTAACATGAGACTTTAGACTGATTTTATCCTTCTGACGTTCAATGGAACAAATATCCCATAGTTGGCAGATAAGGATCACTCCAGGATCAGTTTCAGTTTGACACAGTTGTTTCAAAATTCACCTTGGGTATATTTTTTCCTTTCGACTTTATCTAAAAAACTAATCTGTCTGGCTAATGAATTAAAGGGGTCAAAGGAATCAATGGTCCTTATTTGCATTCATTCAAATGAATACATACCTGTTTCATTGAACAAGGAGTTACAGCTCTGGTATTCATAAATACCTGATACAGAATGAACGTAATTCAGTAAAAGTATTCTGGTTTTCTTGTTATGAATTAACATACGCTGAATATAAGTATTTTTACGATTAGAAAGATTTATCATGTGAAAGTGATCTCCAGACAGGTAAAATGGTGCTATTGAAAGGAAGGATGATTGAATAGCTGAGGTCCTGCTGTTAGACATAGGAGGTCTGGGCTCAGTGCTCCCTGAACTGACACCCTGAATGGCTCTGGGAGCTCTTCGGAGCTCTGGTGCTTCAGTTTCCCACTCATGAATTTTCTTTCTTAGAGCAGTTTGGTGAAAATGAATACCTTAGAAGCTAAGGATGTCAGATCTTTCAGTTGTGCAATATGGTAAGAATAGAAGACCAATACAAAAGAAAAAAGGTCAATCTCTTTTAAATGGAATAAAGAAATGTAGTGGGAAAACAGGAAGGGCTGACAAGGCTTTTTTTTTGTTAAAGTCCATCTTGTTTTTCCATGACGTGCTAAGCTAGGTCTGGCTGTCATATGGAAGGCTACAAGAAACCTGATTTGAAAGTTCGTTGGGCTGTTTTCAAAACTGTGCAGTACCTAATCATTCTTGAGACCACTGGAAAACTGGGCTACATTCTTCTGGAAATTATTTTATGTATTTAAGGTAATGGAGTTACTTGTCCGACTGCAGGCTGCAGAGTCAAAAGACTCCTGACTATTCCTGTTATATTTGCTCAGAAGAAAAAGACTCCACACTTAGGTCCCATTCCTGCTGAAGCACACCTGCTTTTAATTGTAAGGGCACGGGATGTCAGCTGGCAGGACTTTATTAGTGTCAGTGAGATGGCCCGGGTGGGGAAAAAAAGCCTTCAGAGCAAATCTCCTTTATGGAGAAGTAATGGATGTGTCAGGGCCACACAGTTCAGTGCCGTATGGAGAACCCTGAGCTGCTCCTGCTGCTCCAGCTGGGACCACAGAAGCCAGGCAAGCTGCGCCAGGCAGTGTGGAGTGCTGCACTGACATGGCCCTGCTGAGACAAAATGGTTTCATTTGCAGGAGCTGCTAAATGTGAAACCCTTTCGGCAACCCATTTTAATTCCTAGACAGTTATAAAAATGTACTCCTCAGACTATCTGTGGTAGTCTTTTACTGAAAATTGCTTGATATAAACCACATAGTCAGTAGCACTCAGGTGTCTTCTCTCTCCGAGAAGCATGTTCAACCATTAGCCAGAGAAAGTGTTTGTCCCCCTCTTCCATGCAGAAATGAATGGCTTTTATGGCAGGAAGGAGACACCTTTTTTGCAGCCCACAAAGCAGCCTATAGATGCATAGACAGGGCCCTCTCATGCTCAGAGTTCAACACCATCAGGACAAAAACAGGAGCTAAATGCAGATCTCTACATCTCAGTTATCTGCAAACACCAACAGGGGAAGCAGATCCCCATCAGGGCTTTGAATGAAAAGGCTCTTTCATGGTCAGTTCAGGAAAGAAAAAAACTGGGAGCAAGATTCAGGAATATTGTGGCACCAGCTCAGCGCTAATTAGCGCCCAGTGTAACAGCCGGAGTCAGAAGAAAATTGCCTGGTACAACATGGATGACTGAAAGGCCACCTCTGGTTCCCTGAGGACCTTGGTGCTTGCCTGCATGGGAAAAGATTTTAAGCTGAGTGGCAAATGGGGAGAATCTTAAGACACCTTTCTGGGGGCTTTTCTGCTTTGCTGACTTAGGTGGCCTTTCCCTGGACTACCAGTTTTTGCATATCTCTTTCAGAAATGCTGCACTATTTCCAGCCTCTGTAAAGCAGGCAGGCTCCTTCCCTGGGGCCTTAGATCAAGAGGGCTGGGGGGCAGCTGTCTACGATCCCTTGTGTGTCTTACCCCCTGTTAGAATTAATAACAATAGTTCAAAACTGAAGGCATTCAAATCTTGTCTGTGTATAGAGAAAGAACTGAAACAAATATTTAGTTTGATTTAACAGCAGGACAGGAAGAAACGTTTTACAGAGCTCCAAGAGTTTTCTGTTGGCTTTCTCCGTGCATCATCCCTTTAAATTTCTTCCTTCTTAATTGGTGAAGATTTAAGGACAAGACTCCTCGAGCTCTTTTTATCTCTGTAACAAGTTATGGTTTTAACAGGGGCCATTTTGGGCATACTGGAGAAGGAAGAGGGGACATTGGACTCTGGGGATGCATTTCCGTAGGGTAATGCTATTGAGCTGCTAGATTTGTGCGCATCATTGTGCCTTGGGATGAAAGGCAGGGAGGTGTTTGGAAAGCTACCTACTCACTCAAGCTATTTGATTGAAGTTTGCTATTACCTGCATGTGCACACAAAGTACTCATTTGTGTTTATAAGTGCTTTGTGCAGTTTTTTGGCAGATGTTGTGCTGTTACCCTGAAATATGGCTCTTTTTTCTCCTTAATGAGCAAGATCTGTTAATACCATGCTGTGTTTCTGATGTCTTTTTGCTGGTCAGTACTCACTGCCCTCTTTGCTCCAGCAGAAGCAGGAATAGAAGTGATAGCAGACCACTGCGCCTCCCACTTATCTGATGTTACAGACTGGGAAAGTAAGGAGATGTCTGGGAGGAAGAGCCATTTTCTTTTAATCAATTATTAACAGGTAAGTCACCCGGGTCAATCTTTACTCAACAGTTGAGTGAAACTTGTGAGCAAGTTTTTGAGCAGACTGGGCTTAGCTGAAATCAAGTGAAAGGAAAATCATATTCTGTGCAAACCTACTGAAAAATTAAGCAGGTGGTAAACTGTGGAGAAAATGAGAATGTGCCCACCTATATTCATAGAAGCGCTCCTGTCCTAAGTATCATAAAGCTCTTTAGAAACCTAGAAATGCATACAGTGCACAGGGACTCTTTCATTTTCACCTTAGAAACAATAAGAGAATGAAAGAGGCATTCTTATGACAATACATGGCAGCACTGCAGTGAAGAATACTCTATCTAGTAGCAGGTTATGTTGGCCAAATATAACTACCTAGTACCAGCTTGGCACAGTGTTGTTACTAGTGCAGCTATTTTTACTGTGAGTAATGCAGCACCTGTAGCTAGTGTATGTAGTCAAAACACTGATGAAGTCTTCATCAACACAATACCCCTTAAAACGGAGGAGTGCACAGATGGAGTACAGAAAGAAATCCCTCATTTAAATTTTTTTTCCTCGGGAAAAAATGTGAAGCTACTCAATTGCTGCTCCTTTCCTTGCAATAAACCCCATCTGTTGTTAATCTGATAAAAAGAAAGATGCCTCCAGTTTAGTAGTCAGACTAGCTAGGTATTCTGACAAAGGTCACTAAAGGATGTGTGTCATTAAAGGAAGTGAGGTCAAAGTTTTGGGTTTGCGGTGACATTGGGTGCTAAGCAAGCACGATCCAGATTAAGGTTCATCATAGTAAGCATCCCAGTTAAGCTACTGGAAAAAGTAATTCCCGTAAGTTCTCTGTGAAAGACCTGATATATGTTCTCTAGCTTTGATTTGTGGGTGACACGACATACAACCCTGGCCACTCTTTAACAGGAGGACTTTTTATGGCTCCACAATGATAGCTTTCTTGGAAGAAGCCCTCTGGGACCTCAGATTGCCAGTCCTGCAAGTGTGTGCTGCAGAGTTTAAATGGGGACCCGATGTAAACAAGTACTGAACATTTGTTAGAGGTAATTAAATGTTCTCAGAACACTAGATTCTCAAAAAAATACAGCTGTGTATAATTTTTATGGTTGTCTTCAAAAGAGAATTTGCTATACAGTCAACAAGGTGTACAGTTAATGAACAGTAAATTAATCAAAACATCTTTCTGATAATGTGCTTGTCTTCAACTTACATAAGCATTACTTTCAGCAAAGAATTTGCTAATGAGTTTCCTGCCACACTAGGACTTATTCAACAGAGAAAAATGAGCGATGCACAGAGGGAACTGTGTGAGGGTGTGATGCTTCTAATTCATCAGAGCTATTCAAATGAAGTCCTTCTCTGAGCAGCTCCGGTGTGAAGCTGTCTCTTCTATACATAACAAATCTGCTTTATACAGTTTTGTCTACTTTGGTGCTTTATTTTGGATCAGAAGTGTGTTTTGAAACAAATGTCCCTACTCATGATGAGTGTGCTTTGGTTCCCATCATGGAACAGTTTTTGAAGACATGAACTGGATTCCTTTTGCATGAAACTAAAGTGAAAAATGCTCCCTAGTAGCATAGCTAATGCGCTGCATCCACAAACAGGTCTTCAGTCCATGGGACCAGACTAGAGCTGTTCTGAAGAAAAAGGCAAAACAAAACCCTGGGATGGGTGTTGTGTGGATGTTGGGTTCTCAGATTCTTTCATGCTATAGTTCTGCTCCTACTGTTCCACCCTATTAGATAATGAAGATGTAGTCTGCATCATCAGGGCCATATCTGCTAAAGGGAATGACAATGTGTTGCTTTGACCCTTGCTGAACCGAGCTAGCAAAGCTGCTGCTCATTCTTGTGTGTCACTTTACATGTTTTCTGCTAATCCAGTCATGTTCTAGACCTTTTCTGTGTTTAATCAACAGACTTGCTTGATGAAATGCAAAGGATAACATCTGGCAATCCCACTGAAGTCAAAAAGGTTGCAAAGGTGTCACTGCAGACTACTTGAAATGCCGTGAGGTTCTTACACAGCAACTTAGTTTGACCTTGACTACCTTATTAATGCTGGTGACATTCAAGTAGGAATAATGTTTTTAGTCCTGACCATGGCCAGCTGAGTTCTCCAGACTAAGTGTGTATCTTGTGTGTGCACATGATCCAGACGATACAAGTGGATCCCAGCAGTACTACTTTTAGAGGGGAGAAATAAACTTCACGTAAGGAAAAGGCTCAAGCTAAGAGACTGGAGAGGGATATTACCGTGCAATTAATGGTCCAAGAGACTGCATGCAGGATTCTTAATAATAAAAGAATAAGGCTATTCTGTTACTAGAGTTCTGTAATTATTATGTGTTAGTCCCTAATGTGTGGGTCAAACATTCTATCTGCTGAAGTTGATAAAAATATTCCATCTGGCATCAGAAAGACACAGCCAGGACCTGTTAGAAATGAACAGCCCCTCTGCCATGCATATGCTGTCATGTGCATAAACTCTAATGCACTCACTACTTTGTGGAAGTAATATTTATCTCTATATTATATTTCTCTCTCTCTCTGTATAACTGTATATAATTGAAAACGAAACCAAGATAGATTTCAGTGGTAGTAGTACCACGATCATTTAGTAGAAAAATCCTAAGAGTGTGTGTGTCTTTGCAAGGAAAATTCTTCAGACTTTGTGTAGGATGGGCTCTGGCTAAGGCCGCTCTGCAGTGCACTTATATGCCTTAGAAAACAGACCAGGTTTTCAAACTGCAGATGAAGCTGAAACAAGTGTCTCTTTTCAAGTTCATTTCACTTCCAAGCCATCTCAGTAATGCTACTAATAAATTTCTGTCTCTATGTATATGATATTTCTGAATGTCTATCACCAGGGTATCTAAATGTCATTATAAATTTAATGAACAGCTGCTGCCCATTAAAAGTAAGTGTAACTTCTATTGCTTAAATTAAACTAGTTTAAAGTAAAATGAGCATTTAGGTTAGGCAGGTGTTGCTGCTATTTATATCCAAAAGTCAAATTTCTCCTAGACCGAGGGCTGGTTTCAAAATTGCACTTTTTCTGCGACTGTTATTTTGCCACAAAAAGCTCCATAAATTGGTATCTAAACTGCAGAGATTAGAGAGGTGCCTACATCACAGTTCTGGTCATCTCTAAAGTGTGGATATTCATGCCAGAGGACTGAATGGTCTTCTTACATGAGGAACTTCTAGCATTTGCCTTCTATATTGCCAATTGATGATACTACACTGAGGTTAATTGGGCCATTCAATCGTGTTCTGCCACTCTGTCTTTCCTTAAAGGACTTAGTAAGATTGCCTGCTGAAATTCTCATTGCCTCTGTAACAAATCTTAATTTTACTACTGCTGGTCTAGGAGCAGAGGAAAAGGATTGGAGCAGCTCCACAGAGGAACCAATTAGTGTCTTCGATGCTTTTTTGAATACTCAATTACCAGAGCTCACAAGGGTGTCCAGAAACAAACTTGGTTAGGGTAAATATGCCAGGACTATTGCAACCTCTCTGCTAGGTAATTAATAACAGGTAAAAGGGCCAGGTTCAGTGTATCTAGGATTGCTCTTCACAAGTGACTGAGCAAGGTCCAGCCCCAAATCTCAGAGCGGTGCCCTGTGCAGGCAGATCATGTCCCTGCTGGCTCTCTCTAATTGTGGGAAATCCGTTTATTAAGGCGGAGAAAATGGACACAATTGGAGGGAACTAGAAATGCATATTACACAGGCACAAATGTTGATAGCATCTGCAAGTCAAGAGGAAATGATGTTGTAAATAACCCATTTAGCATCCTTCTTCTTCACTGCTGAGTATCTTGCATCACTCCACTTTAGATACCCACCCCACTGTCTCCTCAGCTCAGCTCTGCAAAGAGCAGCTCTGTGAAGGTCCCTTTGCCTGTCTCGGGTCCTTAGGGAGCTTTTCTGATCTGGCTGTGAGCTGCTACTCCTTAGTGATTCAGCCGTATGAGGATGCTGAGAAAGCAGGACTTGATAGTAGAGTCCACTGAGCGATGCTTTCCACCCTTCTCCTCTCATCCGAAGGATTTCCTGCAGTATTTCCTGACACGTAATATTTCCCAACATGCAGAGTTTCCCAGCCTGGGGAACAGCAGTCAAGCCCAGGCCTGGCCATTAAGAAATAAATGGAGGGTAGGGGAAGGTGAAGGCTGAGCCCCCAAACCACTTTGGTCTTGTGGTAACTTCCCGAATGTTGCTGGAGGACATGTTAGTCTGTGCCTGTCCCCATTCCCAGGTCAGGCGTCTGGGGCTGCCCTGGCAGCCCTGCTCCCTGGCTGGGGCGGTGGGATGGGTCAGGGCTGCCTGGGCCTGCCCTGCCACCCCCATGGGGACCTCCCGAGGCCCCCAGCCCTGAGCGCTCCCTGGCCCGCTGGAAGCTGTGTGAAGGGCCCTGCTTTAACTGTGTGTCTGAGAACATTTCCAGGTTATTTTCAGTGTGTAACTCTAGTTATCAGAAGCCTCAGAAGGGTTTTGATGCATCTGGCTGAGCAGATCTGGGAACCAATTTCCCTGGAAATTTGAATGGAGAGTCTTTTCCATCATCTACCTGCAATGGTTGGAACCTACATGCATTTTGACTGCATGCCTGGTATAGAATGCTTGGCAGAAGTCTGGTGGAAGAGCTCTTTTAGATCCGGACCAGCTGGAGCTATCCCAGATGACAGCAGATCCGGCACAGCTGCCCTCCACAGTTTCTCCAACAAGCAGATGCCCATCGAATTCACCACCTTATTCAGATGGGGAAAAGTAATCCCCCTCTTCAACAGTGCCACAGCCTCCCCCTGTTTTCTCCTGCTCTGGGTATCGGGCTATCACTGGCCTCATTAATACACTTATTCCTTCCTGCAGATCCGCTTTACGTTTGACCTAATATTTGCCACTTTTATTTTGAGGACAAATAAATGCTCTGGGTTTCTTTATCAGCCTGGCAACTTGTTGCTTTTGAGTAGCTTATACGTCATGCTCGTGTAATTTCTTAGTCTACTGGGAAATTGTCTTTCTATCCTTATTAACTTTAAACTTGGCATTTACCAAATTGCAAAGGAGAGACGGTGGCTCTATGAGGCCATGCCTGATGTCTGACCACAGTATAATAGAGTAGGTGCAGATCTCAGCAGGGCAGTAAAGAGTTCATGTGGCACCATGTCTGAAATGGAAAATGGAAGGACTCAATGACCAGGAGATCTTTTCCAGCCCCATGTTATTTTTGCACTATTCTTTGCCAGATTAGGGGGTTCATCTCAAAGGATGAGATACAAAAGACAGGTAAGAAGGCTGCAGTACACCGCAGCCCTTACATCAGCTATTGTGCTAATCACTCTCTCACAGGTTGTCTTTTTAATTGCAAGTAATTCAGTAACAACTGGGTTTGGTTCACCCTTTACATGTAACTCAAGTGAACGAGGGACGTGATTCAATGATCAGTGACAGCAGTCAAACACCAGCAGTGTATATCATATATTTTAACCCCAGGCCTTATCAGGCAACAGAGGACTAGAAACAGAAGTTAGTTTACCATGTCCAAACATCCTTCTGTGATGTGAGGAAAAAGCCTGATCTTTTACATATCCCGAAGCCATGAAAATGCATGACTGTCCTAGAGCAAAAATTTTGAGGCACATTGCTGATGAATGAGATACAAGACAAAGCCATGGTTAGGAAAGCCCTTGAGGTAACGTTGTTTGACCTGGAATGTGGGAGTTTGAGGTTTTGCCCAAGTTTTTGGGGGAAACTGAGGGAGTTAGTCCAGAGTCTCTAACATGCTTAAAAAGGCTCTGAGAAATGCAAAAATCCTTTATTCAAATTTCCTCATTTAATGCTAACATTGTGTAAATGGGTCTCTTCGGCAGGTTTCATGTGTGTCACCTCTCTGCTCTGGATGAAGAGCTATTTCTTCATCTGGCTGAATTCTGAATGTAAAGACCCTGAGCTCTATTTCAGATGCTGCGTGCAGCAGGAGTGACTTTTTAAATCATTATATATGTATACAGTGCATACATATACAATACACTACAGCTCATTAGTCTCACTGCAAACAGTTTTCCTTCAATGGAAGTAGTCATGCAGATATATATCCTCTCCAGCCACTGAACTCATTGTCAGCATGACCTTGGCAACATTAATGCAACATCAAAGTGGAAGATCTCAGTGCCAACTGCAAAACTACTGGATATGTTAAAAAAAAAAAAGATTTAATAAAAATGATAAGCAGCTCTGTTCACTCCCTCCCCAATCGACACACTTTCGTGCTCCTAGCTACCATCTGGTTTATTAATGGACTAAAGAGGTGCAAAGTGCTGTACAGAGTCACTTCTTCCATGAGGAACAGTTTGAAGGACTATTGGAGACAACTATCATGATGGACAGAACAACTGTTTTTTTACCTTCCTCATAGCAATAAGACATTTTCTTAATTACAAGGAACTGATTATGAGCAAAAAACTAGTCAAAGAATTCTGGGCAGTGAGCTGAATCCTGTTTAGTGCCAACCTTCAGGTGTTACAAATAAGTGTTAGGCAGTTCAGAACATTAAATACATTTTGCTGCCTCAGAATGTAATTGATTTTGTTTAGCTCCAGAAAGGTTTGAAAAATATGGTGATTTTTTTCACATTGCAGCAGCTGCACTGGTGTGAAACGTTAATCAATTCTGCATGATTTTTAATTAATGGTCTCCAGTCTCTAGAAGTGTTGTACAATGGGAGTGGTTATCATTTGCACTCTACTACTGTATTTGTCTTCCTTTAAGAAAACACAGACAGTCTAAGTCAGGAACATTGCTCAATATGAGAACTGGACTCCTGAAATTTAAAAGCAAAATGACCACTATTGTTATCTCAGCGGATCTGCAAAACTCTCAGTCAGGGAAGTGGAATTTAGAAATTCATGTCTCAGGCTTGATCCATTGTGCATTCCATTTCAGAAAAATTAAAAATTTTAGGGCATTTAACAAGCACAAGATCTCCCCACATCCCCCCAAAAAGTAGAATTGGGAGAGTAAAGACAACATCATCGAGCAGAACGAAAGCTGTTAAAACAGCAGCAATCTACTTAAAAAAAAAAAAGCAATACAGGAAAATTATGAGTGCATGCAAATTGCTTCTTACCAAGTACACAAGGCACTGGAAATTCTTCTGTAAGGGATATTATGCTTTATCTTGGACATGTGTATTGCTGCAATTAGGTAGTTTGCTCTTTAACTCGAAATCATGAAGTGTCTGGACAGTAGTATTAGGGCTGGTTGTATTCTCAATTCCCTTCTGCACACTCAGCAGGAATAATTTTACCGTACTCCTTTATGAGCCTTCAAGCCATAAACACCTCCCCAGCTTTCCACGCAGAGCTCTGTAACTGGATAAGCAGTGACTCCATTAGCAATCTGGTTGCAGAGAAGGAGCTGGAGCAAGTATACTCCTCTGGAAAACTATATGTCTTCCATGTACTAGCTGGTGCAGGCCTCTAACAAGGACTGACAGCAATTTTCTGCTTCAACACCACCATGTGAGTAATTCAAGGGAGGCAAGAGAGGGGTGGAGATCAGACAAGCAGAATCAACCTACATTTTTCTTCCCCTTGAAATATATAGACATGCATCTAATAAACCTTTAGTCCCTCACTAAGTGGTTCACACCCAGTTCTGGTTAGAAATACTTAAAACTGGCACAAGGTGATGCTTGGATTTTGACTTCTGTGAAATGTTCGTTTCCATACGGATGGAGACTGGCATTACAAACTCCATCACCATAGCTGGTCTCCAAATCTGACAGCCTCAGCTGGGACCCAGAGCTGTAACCAAACCTCTTCGCTCAGAGGTGGCTCTTTCTGCATCAGGGCTGATGGGAACTGGTGGATCTGCCTATACAGGAAGCCGAGTCTGATGCTAAGCTTCAGAGGTTAAGTGCAAGATGCTGGTTGTCTCCACCATTTTTTTTTTTTAATGAGTGTTAAATTCACTTGAAAATATGAACAGTGTCTTGGAAGACTGAGTGTCTTGCATCTTCAGCTCTGCAGAATTTTCTGCTGCCTGACTGTGGGATGGTGTGACGAACTGTCATCATGTGACAGGTTAACAGAAAGAGATTTTTACAGGCATGAGACCCCCCACAAGTGTGTGGTGGGAGGGAGCAATGCATGTTTTTTTTTTTATCAAACTTCTGGCAAGGCAGTGAACTCGTGATCTTAAATATGCACCTTTTCATATTCATTGTGTAAATCTGACATAGCCCATTTCTGTGGGAGCATTAGCAGGGAAACACACACCTTCACTGAGTGAATGTGCAGCTGGTTTCCTTGCAAGTACCACTTTTCTTTCTTCATTCGTACATTCATGGGACCATGGAGAAGAATTGCTCAGCAGCAGGCATGAAGGGACAAGACAATTATTCCTCCTGTTCTGATGGACAAATAGGGTTGAACAATTTTCAAATCTAGCTGTTTCAATCCAGATTGCTTCTCCACACAGACAGTCTCTTGAAGGAGAGAGATAGGAAAGCAGGAAGAATTTCCTATGCTAGACTGTTAAAACTACCCCCAGAGCAGCCCAGGCTAGCTGGCGCTCTTCCATACAATTCCCAAACAATTGGGTGTTAGTGTGAGCTAGGCGCTTTTGCCAATACACAATTTGTCTTGGAGGCTAAGGAAGTTTAGCATCATGGCCACAGGCTTTCTGATAACTTATAACCCTAGTGTAAACGGAGCTGTCTGGAGGGTGAGTTTCTATCAGAGGATGGGTGGTAAAGCTTTAAATAACAGGTGCTCTGCTCCTGGTGTAATAAACTGTGCTCCTATTGCTGAAGAAATAGTGTTTTGATTTTGGGAAGAGTGATTGAAGCACTGAGTTTATCACCAGGAACAGTTTTGTAGAGAGTTTTATGAGTGTTAAACTCAGCTGGCCAGAGCGTACGTGCAGGTGAGACACAGGGACTGTGATCCTAAACGTAAGGGTATGTGGAAGAATTGTTCAGGACAGGAATCAGGCAAAAGCTGATACCAGAGAGGGTGAGTAGAAGGCCAGAAAGGGGATGAAGGTGCAGGTACATCTGGCTTTGCTGAAGCAGCAGGCACACCAGGACTTGTTTGTTTTACATTACCTCATTTTCCTCCAGGTCATCTGCATGACCCACAGAGACAAAGGAGTGCATGGGAGGCTACCTTCCTCTTCAGGAGTTTTCCACACTGTTGTTAGCACAGGCAGACCTTGATCCTGGGCAGCACACCAAGTACAAGGTGTTAAGGAACACAGCCAGATACTTGCTTTGAGCCTTCTTCTCCTCTCATGGGAAGACCAGTTCCCTGCGTTCATTTTCTCAACAAATCCTGCTAAAAAAGGAGCCCGGTGTTTCCTGGAAAAGGGGTATGGTATAGGGGATTGAGATAGAAGAGAAATCTCTGCAGCATGAAGTTCTTCCAGAAAAGGGGGTGATCATCCGTTTCAGCATGATGCAAACTCCAGCACCGAGTCACTGGGAGCATCTCCTGGATGAAGCTTCATAAAGCTATTATATTGTAATATGTACATGGGTGGGTTGGAGGTGACTGGAAATTAGACTTGGACTGGGAGTTATGTTTAGGATCTTATGTACAATCACAGAGTGGAAATGATACATGACTTTCTAAATTCTTCTTATTAAGAAATAAATCATAAGGTGATTGAGAGCACTTTGGAATAATAGAATAAGAGCTGTTTCAACAAATGAGACGTGTCTAGAAGCACAGAGCATGAATTTATGCATCTAACCAGTGTAACCCGAGCTCTACTTCTTACCCACTCATTATTCTCTTTTCAACAGGGGTCTCACCCTAAAAGGTATGACTGGTTTGAAGTGGTATCAATGGGAAAAAATACAAGCTTCAAGTCCCTTTTTTTGGCTCCAGCTTTGTTCTCAAGCTGAAGCACATGAACTCAGGATGGGATGCAGGGTGAGGCAATACGCTAGGGAAGGCAATGTCTTATTAAGGGATTTGTGAGTGAAATACTATAACCTTCCACCATCTGCACACATTCACCCAGTGTAAAATAATTGTTACATCCTGAAAGTAAATCAGAACCACGAGATATGGAAGCTACGTACTAAGTTATTTATGCCCCCTTCTTGATGTAAGATTTTTGGGAGTCTAACAGCTGTTGGAAAAGATAAGTCCCTGATTCCTTTAATCTTCACAGCTAAGGCTGACTTCCATCTCACCTTCTAACACAAAGTTTCATGCTGCACTACTAAGAAGGTTTTCAAGGTTTATGTACAAGAAACTGAGGTGTTTGCATGTTGTCTCCCCACCCTGATGTCTGTTTTCAGGGTAAAAACCAGCTGCAGTATTTACAGAGCAGTTACAGACACTACAGGCATAGCGTAATATCCAAAGTTTGGGTTAGCACCATCAGCAGAATCATGGGATGTGGGAAGGGTAGGGGAGAGGCATTACATGTGCAAGGTAGTGCAATAGAAGAAGCCATTCTGGCCAGTGGTCAAAGCTATATTGCTTCTCTTCCTAGTAAATTAGTGTCCATTCTTCTTGTTTCTTTTTATTTATTTTTTTTTTTAATTATAGGAAAATATTTGATTCTGGTCCCTGAGTGCTATATGCAATGTTGGGTTTTTTTTCCAAAGCAGGAATGCAAAGGAGGGAATTAATTTGAGCTCCTATTCTTTACTAACATAACGCATTTTCTTCAAGGAGCTCTTTGGATACTAAATCTGTGGGTCTTACTTTGTAACCTGCTTACTTACCGAAAAGGATGAAGTAATTTGCCTAGAGTACAGTGAATGCTTTTGAGGGTGAGGGTTAAAGAAAAGGATTTCCTGTCTTTCAGGTTTAGATCATGTGAAGACATCCGTCCTGAAATCCTGAGACTGCAAGTAGAGTTTTTCAGGCCTGTATGAGATGATTTTCTGCCTCACAAAACTGCTGCGCAGCTGAACTGATAAGGTTTAGGGGAAACTGAAGCTTGTAGAAGGCAAGGACTGTGCTCTTGGACCTGGAGAGCAAAGCGTACTTGCTGTAAGTCCTAGCCCAGAAGAAAGACAGTTTGCAAATCAAATTGGCTTATGCCCTTGTTGACCCTGATATTATGATGGTATGTACAGCATGAAACCTTTCTTATGAACAAGGACAGATGTCATAGAATATGGTAAATCCCATATTTTCCTGGAAGATAAGGGAAAAGCAGATAATCATGATTGCCTCTATTATTGTATTTCTCTCCTCATATACGAAGAATAGCTCTTCAATGTCTTTTCAGTTTTAATCAATAAATAAGTTATTGAAAATATAAAAAATTAAAGAGTTTATTTTTTAATTATATCCTATGTTGCTCCTGTATTTCTTTTTACATATGACCTCTGCTTTTACCTTGATCTTCAAACCTTTCTCCCTCCTTTGCACTTTTGTAAAGCTCCAAACAATCCTTCTGGTGTAAAATGGACCTGTTTTTTATGTAGTCTGAGCCTTGTAATTAGGACTTTCGATGCTTTCCTTTTAGAGTAAGTCGAGCAAAGCTGACCCAGATTGGCCACAATCAGACGTTTCTATCTTCTAGAAGTTGTCTGGAGAGCAGTGTTAAATGCTGCCCAGTTCTTTCCTGATGGTGAGCGTCTCAGCACAGAAATGTCTGACGTTACAATTAGTTCTTTTGCTGGCAGTCTCAATGGAAAGACTCAAGCCAGAAAGAACTAAAGACCAGACTACCTTAGCATCAGTGAACCACTTAGCTGTGGAATCCACAGTTAGCCCAGGGCTTTCCAGAAGAGGTAAATTAGGGGCTTTGCTCAGATGTACTGAAGACTTAGGTGTCCATGTGGTATCTTGAATTCAAGGGCAGAGCACCTGATATTCAACCCTGCCAGACCTGGTTTCTTTACGCAATGAAGGGAAATGGGAGCTGGGTTCAGGCTGCCCTCTACAGCTATATGAGATAAGTGTTCAGCATGAATTGGAGAGCCTACCACGGCCATGCAGCAGCGGGGCTCCCTATGCAGTCATGGGGGTCCCTAGGCAGTCAGGACAGACAGTGATCAGGAAAGTCAAAATAAAGCAACTGTGCTGTTGCTGGCAGTCCAGGCTGTCACCGAGCTGCATGTCACATAGTCTGCATCGCCCTGAGATGGGGTCTGCGTCTTGCCAGTGACTGAGGGTGCAGGTACTCACTCTGATTTGGGTCCTGATGCACCCTTGCTGCTGCTGTGCTTGGCATCAGGGGCCTCTTGCCAGAGGTAAGACTAGCGCCCTGCATCCCCCTTGGTGGAGAAGGTGTTTACTGAAGGTCACCCTTGTCCTTCAGTGTAGGCTTAGCTTAAGTTAATAACTTTGGCCATTTGGTCATCTCCACAAAGTATCTCAACTGTGTTCTCTGAATAACCCTGCCAGGCCAGGAAACGACATCTGGGTGATACAACACAGAGCATTGGGCAACCCTAAATCATTGCATTGAGAAAAAGAAAAAGTGTCACTTTTCCTTGGAAGTTATTACTACAATTCACTGTTAATCGCTTGTTCACAGAGTCCAAGTCCCTTCCTCAATGTCTTTGCAATCTCAATATTACTGACATTAGCAGAAGTCAGCAATAAAAGCATTTCCCTTAAAGCAGCCTAAAATCCATCTCTTTCACTCGATACACAAACACTGTTATCACCCACATTTGTGTATGATTGCAGAGTATGACAGAGCAGGGAGGTGCAGGTGAAATTCTTTGCCTGGTGTCACTCACTGGAAAGCTTGAATTTATCTCTTTTCATGCTTCCTGATTTATCAAGATAAAGTTGACATCAGCTGTTGAAAATGGCTCAAAACTGCTGTTCTTTGACAAAAAGTGAGTCATTCATGGTTAAGAGGAATACGATTATCTTTTCAAATTCTTTCTCCAAACAATAAACAAGCACAGCAGCAATACTTATTTTTCTCTTCTGTGTTCTTGCTCTCTGTTCTTTGCTTTATTTCAACCTGCACAGCTTGGAGCTGGTTGGGGAATATACTGAGCGTTCACAACTCTTACAGAAATCTGTACGATTTGTGGAAATTCAGTGTGTCTTCAGCTTCCGTCCTGTTAAAGAACTTCAATAGGATGTGCAGAAAATCTCTTTTCTTTGCATAAGCTCCAGCTGAAGCTTTTCACTCACCACTTGAGATGAGTCTTTAACAACTGTACTTCACGTCGTGGATGCTTGTCTTCATGCAGTAAGTTTGGTTTTGGGTTCTGTGTTTACCACAGATGTGCTATAAGCAACCATACCTCAGTACTATGGTGAAGCCTGGTCCCCCAGGTCCAGTTAAAGCTTCAGTAAGAAAGAGCGTGGGTCTCGTTATATGCCAGCCTTGCAAGGTTATAAATATTTCTCTGCCCATTTTAGGGGGGCTCTTATTACTCAGTCTTTTCAGTGGTGTTTCCAGTGGCACCTGCCTAAGTTCACAACAGGGTAGAACATGCAGTGGAAGGACCAAACACAAGGCAGACCAGATTTAAAAAGTCTCTTTTCAGATGTATGGAGAGCTAAGACCTAGGCGTTTTTCAGCATGCTCCAGCAGCTATGTTAAATAAGACTATATCTGCTCTGGTGAAGCTGTTTTGCCACCAAATTCAGTAGAATTTTTTGTAGCTTCCCTAGACTATGCTTAGAAATTTGATTTCAGTTTTATAAATAGCAATGATTTCAGATGGAATATTTATGCCTACAACAAAGAATCTAACTTCATTAATGACACAAAAAACTTTTTCTTCCATGGAAAAACAGTAGAATAACTTAAACGAAATATTTGGGTCCTGGTTTATATTTTCTGACGTATTGAAATAAAGATAAAAATTCTGTAATTTTGAGTCTGCTGAACTTTAAGTTGGCTTCAGAATGATTTGCTGAGTCTGTGCATTGAGAGGGTTCATTAACAAACAGGCTATAAATGCCTTTTTTAAGTTTAGCATTTTTTGTGTAGCTGAATTTCTTTATTTTTTTAATTCTTGGGGAATTTATGCCACCTTCAAAAACTGTATTTTTGAGTAAATAAATTGTTCACCTAAAAAGTCCAGTTAGCTCCGTGTTAGCTGGTCTAATGCATTCACCACGATGAGTTTTTGAATCACTTCCAGTATTTTTTAATGAGTGATAAACCAAGCCCTAAGGTTTGAATGCAAACCCACACCTTATGTCTTTAAAGTTTCTTATCTGGATAAGATTTGGTGTTACTACCATCAAACTGTACTGTGAAATGAGGCTATTACTGAACATGGAGATCAACTGAGCATCTCAGAGGATTTTCAATGTTACATCTGTATGAATGGAATTAAGCCAAAATTGGCTTTGCTGGGATCTGCCAGTTCTAAATAAAACTTACAGCAGGAAAATCCCTATTGCGTACTGCATCAATTCATAAGTCAATAAACTGAATTTGCAAGAGACTCAATGTATAAAAAGATCAATATCTCCTTGGGTTTTACCAGCTTCTCTTGGCAAGACACTCTTAGTACTTAAATGCCTTTAACCTTCATTATAGCCCTTATATTTTCTCTGATATGATGTATATGGTATGAAGATATTTAAAACAGATAAGGTAGGATCTCAAGATTTGCTCTTCTAGTTGTCTTGTATGGTGGGTAATAGGGAAGGAGAAGGACCAAATTTCACTACAAAGATAAAATATCTTTGGGTAAAATTGCTAGCTAGAAAACTGACAGGGCTTGAATCAGCTTACTCATTTAAGGGGGATACAAATTCAAGAAAATTATGAAAAACTAATCTTCACTCTCCAAGTTGACAGACTTTGCCTCTTATGAAGTCTATAAAGAGAGGCAGGTGGGACACCCAGGTTAGACCAGTGTGTTGTGGCAAGTGGGTCTCTTCATGGATGGTGCAGAAGGCCCAGGAACGACAGCCATGGGTAGCAGAAGCATCCTTGCTTAGCATCCATCTTAGATGAATTCTAATTGCTTAATTCCACTTCTGTATTTTGTATTTACAGCTCCTTTAGGCTCCACCCTCACCTTTGCTACCCCTCTGTAAAAGACACACCAAATACCAGCTAGGTCTCCAAATACTAGCTAGGATAAAGCTGTCAAAACCCAGGTCTGATTGATTGCCACCAGACTCTGGGTTCCTCCACCTTGTATTTGGACAAGAAATCTGCAGAGGATATAAAAATTTGATTCACATTGCAGATCTATGCAGCCCAGCGTCCTTCTCTGATGATAACCAATGCTGGGAAAAGTATACAGAAGGGACAGATGTGTCATATGTCCTCCCAGACCTCTCCAGCTTGCTGAAATTTGAGACTCAAGTATTTCCTGAACCAAGGTGTTTAAGTACTTCCAGTGGGTTCTTCTTTTAGTATCCATAAACCTATATTGTGTGGAAATAGATTCTAAAGTCTGAGACTGAATCTGTCTCTTCACTAGGCATCAGGAGCAGTCTGCGGATCATTCACATAGGCAATTCATTTAAAGGCACATACCTATACAGCTCCCACTGAAACCAGTGGCTATGTCCATGGTACCTGGGGCAGTGATCTGCCTCCCCCACACCTCCTGCATATGGAGCTGCCTTGAAGACAGCCTGCCTGAGAGCACGGCACACATCTGGGGATATGGGACCTGTTGGGATGTTTCAGTTCATCGGTGTGTTCTGGCTGCACAGGTAGCCAGCTTTGCAAACCTTCAGCTTTAGTTTTCCCTGTTTTCCTGGGGCAGCCATCAACACACAAATCTAGAAATATCACTGAAAATTAGGTTCCTATGTGCCTCATCCTACATCTACCCTCTGCAAACGATAGAAGATGATTTTGCCTTTTCTACTTGCAGTACTATGGATAGATGTAATACCGTTGGTAAGGACACAGATGTTATAGTGACAGGAGAAGACAGAATGGAAATCCTAGATCCAAAACCAAATTAAAAAGATACCAGCTTGAATCCTAGCAGCATTATAGATGCATTTGTGGCACTAATTTATTTACCTCCTAAAAGAGGTAAACTGTTTTTCTATCTCATTTAGAGGTAATTTGAGAGTTTCTGCACAATTATTCTTTGTACAATGCAGAGAAACTTCATGATTCTCAGCAGCTTTCAAAAACAAAAAAGAAATCTCTTGCATTTTCCTTTCCTCACAGGTTGGTCTGGACATGTGGTTCACCAATGCTAGCACACCTGGAGTTAAAATGTTGACAGTCTGTATTTTGTTTTCCTGTTACCAAATAACATTTTATAAAGATGAAGCACAATTCCCTTGAGTCTGTTCCCCCAGTGTCTGGTTCCTTGCCTCTGCATCATAAAATATTACAGTTTGGTCATTATGGCTGTCTCTTACTAGTCTATTTTTGTGCAGGTTATCTGGGGACATCCATAAGTCTTTGATTTCTGTTACCCAGTTTAGCCCCAACTTCACCAGTGAAAATTCTAAGGGTCAGGGAAAGATTTTTTTTTTTTTACACTTAGCAGCTTGTGACATAACTTACAATTTTCATCAAGCCTAATTCAGAAGGAAATGCAATATAAGCCAGTTACCAAACTTCTTCCACCTCTCTCACAAGAAGAGAGGGGTCTAACATGCACAAAACTGGAGTAGGAGGTTTTGAAAGAATATCGAGAGTAGCAGTGATTCCCAGCAGACAGATCATCCCACAATAGGACAGTCAAAACTACACAGTTTTGTAGGTGATTTACAGATCACTCTGCTTTGGGAGGTTCAGAAGTCCTTTACGACTGATACTTTTAAGTATTCAACATTGAATATATTCAGTCAGTTTTGTAAGAGCACGTTCAGAGTTGTCAAACTGTAAAAGCCTCTCTCAGATCTATGGAAACAAACTAGCTTGTGGGAAATAATAGTTAAATATTGGCTCAAACAAACATTTAATGTGAAATAACAAAACACTGGCTGTTAATATTTAATGCAAGGGCATGTAGTTTTGGCTAGTGTCAGCAAAACCATGAGAAGGCACTGAACTACTGAGGAGAAAATTCATTTAGCTAAATTTAGAACCTCCTCGAAATGACAGAAACTCCCATTAACTTCAACAGAGCCAAGATTTCATGCCGAGCTCCTAAATTTAGTACAGAACTTGAAACATTCGTAATTAGCAAACTGGGAGTTCTGAAATGGTGGGATTGGTTTTATTTATTTGCCCGCTAACTCTTACTCCACTGTAATTTGAACAATCATTCATTAGAGGAATGGTTCATCTGTTTCCCAAGTTATCTTCTTAAATCTCGAGAAGACTTTTGAGGGAAGATTCCCCAAGTCTTGTATTGCTGGTGGGATTCTAGCATTCTTCTTGAATCAATAAATGGTAAGCTTCCTTCAAAAATCTGTTTTGATTTTCAAACAGCTGACGATAGCCTGTTCCCTGCACCAAAGTAGAAAAAGAGACATACATCCTTTGTCAGTGTGAGAAAAATGTAGATCTACATTTTCATTCATTCATGTCTGGCTTCCACCCAAACACCAGAAGGGATTTCTTATTTCCTCCATCAATTGTAAACCGGAACGAGCTTGTATCTTCTTCCTCTTGAAAAGGCAGCTGTTGGGCAAATGGTTTCATGAAAAATAATGCTTGTGCATACTCTGCAGTCAGCTTAATCTGTACGTCCACAAACTGTGAATTGTGCAGAACTGGATCTCTATCAGCTCACCTCTTGCAGGCGGAACTGTTGGCTTCAATTAAGAAAGCACAAACACAAACACTAAACCTGCTGACGGGCCTGTATGCAATTTCACCTTCTTTGGGGCTTTTTGTGGGGGAATGAACGCAATATGTAGGCTGTGAATGGGTCAGTGAATCTTTGCATTTTCAGGGTCAAGCCAAGTCATATTAAAGACTGACTAGGTAACTGTGGTAACTTTGATAAGCTTTTCCTGGAGCTTATTTCATCATGAAAATTTTATTCGGAAATTTTGTGACTCTAACAGCAAGTATATAAAATGCCCTTCCGCCTACTCTAAACCTTATGCAGCCATGTAAACTTGAAGAGACTGCTCAAATGAAGGGTAAACTTGCTTACTTTGTAGGTAGCAGTCTTTAATAATAGATATGTGGTCTTCACATATGGCTATCAGCATTGCATAAGAAGTGATTTCTATGAACTTCTTGCATATTTGCTGCTCTTACCACTGGCTGGATGTCAGCTGAGCCATCAGTGGCTGAACATGTGTGAAACGCTCAAGATAACTTGCATCTCATATTCACAAGTATCTAATTTTAATATTTGTCACCTGTGAGAGTATACAAAGTGAAGAATGAACTCACTTACTTGAACCAAAAGATCGCCTGGAGAGCTGTGTCTCCAGCAGCACCCAGTAACGCAAAGCTTGAAGAAAGTGTGTAAGAAACAGGCATGACTGGCTGATGGTTCTCTTTGTACATCTTAGTGGCTATTGCTCCTTAGTTTATCCTCCTTCCCTATCATAATTTCTCCATTTCCAGAAAAAAAAAGCTGCTTAGAGATCTCTGGAGTAGAAAGTTTCATCTGGACTACGGTATATTCATTCTCCAGGAATCTGTTGAGTTTCTGTGTGCACTGATATTTTGGTCTCCCCAACACACTGTGGCAGAGTCCCACCATTCAGCTATGTCCCACATGAAAGAGAACTTCTTTATCAAGCATGTTGCTTGATAACACCTCCATTTTCTGAAAACCTGAAGCACTTGCAAAAAAGTACATCTCATACTAATTCTCTGTAACAAAGAAGGCACCTTTCCAGGGAGCTACTGATTGCCTACTGGTGTATAATTTGAACAAGGTGTATTGTACGAAATTCATCCTCTTTCTAATTCAGTGCCTGGCTTCCTCTAGCATACATATAATTTAGGGATATCTTGTGCCTATGCAATAGATGCTCATACAGAACTGTCTCATAAACAACTCTCAGTTCCCTCCATCTCTGGTCACTACATCTGCCTACTTTGCCAGGGTGTTCGGAAGGTGCTGAATGATTGTTTCCTTTGCCATGGTAAGCTGAGAAGAACAGGAGCCTCTAGCAAGGTCTGCCACATGCTGACTGGGAAAATGAAGCTTTCAGAAGTTCCCTTTGTCCTTCGCTTGCCACCCACCCACCCTGCTTTCTAGAGCACAGCAAGCGTTTCTTTTTTTTTTTTCGGTAAAGTGATAAAGCAGGTTTTTGTCATCCTATCCTTCTCCATATGCTTCTTTTAGCAGAAAAATAATCCAGCAGCAGCAAGAAAGCTATGTTTGCGTGAGTGAGCACCTTTCAGTAACCTGACTGAAAGGACTTTTTCCCTTCTTCCCCAAATCTATTTATCTGACTGCTTAAGAAGATTTATGTTCCTAAGCAGAAATTGGATAAGTTTGTTTGTTTTTTCTTTGTTGGTCTTCAGGAAGAGTAAAAAACCTTCAGTCTTTAGCAATCTTAAAGCTTGCTAATGAGTGGTTTAGTTTTCTAATTGTAGTTTCTGTGCATTAAATACAAAGACACATATTTTTGTTACTTCTCTTTTTCAAAGAAACAGTTCTTTTAGTCATCTTAGAATAGTTGCTCAAAAACAAAGGCACAGTGTCACTAGTCACTTTTAACAGTCTTGGGTTTGTGTTTTACAGCACGTGCCAGTGCCACATGTGGGTGTTGAATATCTCTGAAGGCAGGTGAGAAGTGCCATTACAATACACTGCTATTGAAGGCAGAGTCATAGTAAGACAGCAAGCACCCCAGGCAGAGTTTTGGTTTAATTTCCCAGCTAGGATGGGTGTGTGACCCTGCACAGGCTGGGCCTTATGCGGGATGGTTCAGCAGTGCCTCCCATTTCAGGTGACTAGAATGAGCCAGATTTGATGGTGGCACCTCTGCTTTATCTATCCTTAGAAGCCTCCAACACTCCCAGGATGCTTGGAGAGGAGTCAAGCTGGACAGGATTTTAGGTCCAGCTTTTCCTCTTCTACAAACTTTGAGTGGATGCCAAAGGAGCTGTGCCTTGTCCTTGTGGTTCGTGGCTTTCTGCCGTGACAGGTCCAAGCACTCAGCTGGCTTCTGACCCGACAGCAAGGCAGGGAAAGGGCAGAGTTTATGTTTACAATGCAGACTGTCATTTCCTGGCTGTGCAGCTCTCTCTGCCCATGGCCACGCTAAGGAGTTCAGGGACTGTGTGAGCCTGATATGCAACTGGCTTCTTTGCTGAAAAAGCAGAGGAAGCAGTTACCCATGGATAACTTTTCATGGGTGAAAGACATCACCACTTGGCCTGTAAAAGAAAGGGGAACAGGTTTCTTAGGGTTTTTGCAAGCTTTATATAACTTTTTCTTCAAATAGGGTTTACATGAGATACTGTGAAGACCATCAGGACTATGCATGGAAAGCCAGAGGAATTTGATTGTCTGTGTTTTAGGAAATATCTGCCCACCTCACTCAAGACCCAAAGGACACCATCTCATATAGTTCAGGGTTACCAGTGAGACTCAGAAACACCTTCTCAGGAAGTAATATGCATGTTGGTACAATCCCCCACCAAACTGAAAGGGACACATTATTGATTGGGAATGATCCCTAGCACATCCTGACCCCTGAATCATCTGCAGGTGTTATCTTCAGGAGTGTTGTTCCTGCAGACCAATCCAGTGTTGGGCAGTTGCAGGATGGGCAAGCCACAGGCTTGTGCTTGTTCCCTAATGTTTTTAAATCAGATTCCCAAAAAATGTGTTATACAGTTCTGAAAAGACCAGACAGAGGCAATTCTTAGATACTAGAACAGTAGCAAACTTGATTGAGCCTGTACCACACCTGTACAGGTCTAAATTCCAAAAGCTGGTCTGCTTTGACTCAAAACTGGCAACGTGTTTCAGACCTTGCACTTCTCCGGGTTCTCAGTTCTTATCTGATGAAGAACCTGATATATCTGCAGGTGTTGGTGCTCCTATTCTTGCAGATAGGGGGTAGAGGCATCACGTGTCATGGCATCTTGTTGCCTCTCCACAGTTACCATATACTTTGTCCCCAGGTCAGCGTCCTGCTGCAGAGCAGGGTATTTCAACAGGGGATGCACCTAGAATTCCCACCCCTATGAACGCAGAGCTCTGAGAATGAGTCTGGTGGACTAGGATACATATAAAATGAGTCACGTTTCCCCACATAAGGAGTTACGTATCACAAGGGATTACATTGCAGTGATGGGTGCCTCAGATATGCCTGTAAGGGTTAAAGATCCAGTTGCACCAGTGGGGAGGAGTGCACACCGTCTCTAAAGCTAGCCCTGCTTGCTACTTTTCAGGATGGAAAGGCACAAATTTGCCCGCTGCAGACCTGTGAACTTGGGTTACTTGGGGATCCCGCAGTCTCTTGGTACATCTTGGAGCAATTGGGAATCTTTCAGGACAAAGCACGTGATGAGGATAAGCATTTAGAAACACAGATGTGTACCCTACATTTCTAAGACTCCAGCCAGCAAACTCAGCAGCTGATGTCTTTCTCTCTGTTCCTTATGCTCTTGTGAATCCAGCCTGTGGTTTTGTCATGTTTCCTGGTGCCCCCAGAGGACTATCTCCACAGCTAGCCTGGACTACAAAGACCCTTCTGACACATGCACTCCTCAGACGAGGGGCCAGCAACTTCCCTGATTTACAGAGTAATTCCTCTTTCCACTGCCAAACAGTGCCTTCAGTACCATGGAACATTTCATATACTTCCACTTGGGAAAAAAACCCACCCCTCCAGCTGTCTTTTCCTATGGAACATTTCTGGCAAAATGTCCTCTGAAGTCCTCAATACTCTCCAGGCCTGAAGAAAACACATAAGCATTGTTCCTTTCCCTAGGAGTGGAAAATGTTGTGCTGCTGCCCATATATCACTCATTGCACTGTGAGGTATGCTTAGACCTTGCCAAGGATGAAGAGTAGATGAACAGATTAACCACTTTATTTGGTCCTTGCTGAGACTTTCGGGAGTATTGTTCTTCTCTCAAATACAACCTTTCATGCATAGTTTCTTTTTCTTGCTCATTATGCCTGAAAGGTTGTAACAGAAAAGTTTTGAAGGTATTTGGACAGCTATGACTTTCATGCAGAGCTGACAGTAGAATTCAGTTTTACCAAGCCTCAGCTGTGGAGATAATTTTTTTCCTCAGCCCTTAGTAGGAACTGCATTTTGGATAAACCCTTAATTGGCTAATGATTTCTTGGACATAAGGGTGGGGTTTGTTTTTTTTTGAGGATCCAAAAGATCCATTTCCAGTCTTTGTATACCTAGACAGTTTCTCTTAAATTCCACTTTGTCCACACAACTTGCAACTTTCCAGTTTTGAGGTTCTGCTGCTGGCCTATAATTACTCTTTGGCTGAGATTACACTTGAAGGTCACTGGGAAACAGTTCCTCATGTGCATTGCAAATGCATACCTACTAGGTAGTGTTAACTAGTAATCATTACATTAGCTCTTTTCTAGTTCTGACAGCCACATCTCACACAATCACAGAATGGCTGAGTCTGGCAGGGACCTCTGGAGGTCATCTGGTCCAACCGCCTGTGCTGAAACAGGGCCACCTACAGCCAGTTGCTCAGGACCGTGTCCAGGTGGCTTTTGAATATCTCCAAGGATGGAGACTCCACAATCTTTCTGGGCAGCCTGTGCCAGTGCTCGGTCAGCCTCCCAGTGAAAAAGTGTTTCCTGATGTTCAGACAGATCCTCCTGTTTTTCACTTTGTACCCGTTACCTCTTAGTTATTCTGACTGCAATTCAAACTGTTGAGTTCCTTTTGTAAAGCCCCAGAGTGTTTTTGTCCTTCCTTTCTGAGTGACTTTCTGCAATCTTCCATAACTCTCCTTAAACACTTCTCCTTGTGGTTGAAGTTTCTCCAAAGCAATTGTGAAGATGAAGAGTTTGTGGATTCACAACTTCCATCACATTTAAGGGCTAATGTGTTACTCTCGCCTTTCAATCAGGAGATTGGACTTTGTTCTTCTAGTACATATTTACACCCAAAATGGAGCTCAAACTATATGTTAAAACATGAGATTTCTTGACCAGCAGTCGCTTTAAAAGTTGGAGTGGAAATAACAGCTATTACTGTTCCTATTTAAGAAAAGCCTTAGCACTGCTTGCCTTTGCATTTGATGCTCCAAGCAATAGATGTGCTTTTGTGCCTTGCTGAGTCCTGCTGTGCCCTGTCAAACCCCCTGCAGCTACTGTACGCTCCTCTGGGTTTGAAGATGCTATGAGAAACAGCAAGTTCAGAAGACACCTAACATAGGTTCCATCTCTAGGGACAGAATTTCCCATTCATTTTGAATACGCAGACCTAAGCCACAAGTTTGTATACTTGTTTGTAAGGCACCTGTCTATGCAAATTCCAAATTAGCACAAGTAATCATTTGGGAGATGTAACAGGTTAATTTATTCCTGTGCATGTTTTATTTTGTTCCCATTTAAAACGTAACATTATTCTTTTACATTAAGACCATTATCAGATTTCTGGAGTTAATGAGCCAGAGAGACTAGAACACACCACATTTTCTTCCACTGAGTTGGAAAAATGTAGTCATTAAAAGAAAAGGCATCACTTGTTATTCCATGGGTCTAAAAGCTTATTTATTTATTTACTTATGGAGAAAAGGGAGGAGAATGGCAATGGCAGATAATTAGACCTGGAATGACATATCTCAGAAGGAATTGTACAAAGTTTAGAGGTATATGAGATATTGACCACTGTAAACATCTCTGCTTTCAACATTTCCTCTAGATCCTAAATGTGGTGAATGCTGAGTAAAGCATCTGGCCCTATCAGCAAGGTACAGCCTGAGACACCAGATGCAGTTTGGTGTCTGTTACATCTCTTTGCAATGCCACAGCTCTGTCACTGGGTGCCTGGCATTGTTTAACATCACTGGGGATTCGGGCGGAAACTTCTCCGGGCAGCTCCGCGGAGAAGTTACTGCTGGAACAGTGCATATGGCTTCCTCTGCAGCTGCTCAGTGCTAAGCTCAGCAGTAAACATATAGTTAGCACACATTTATGGACATGTATGCAGGTGTAGATACATCCTAAATGAACCCATTTACCCACAGCAAAGAATACTTAGTATGTTAACAAATAAATAGTACAGCCTGATGACTAAACAGGCATTAGCAATGGAACAGACTAAAGAAACTAACCTTTTCAACTCTACATCCAGTGATTATTCTCAAGGTAAAGCTATCTGTGTCAGTTGTTGCATTAGTCACTCAAGTTCAAGCTTCCTGAAAATGCTGCAGAAATTTCTGGAAAGATGCGGAGTGTGCCAACAGTGCAGCCTGCAGCGTGGCGCTGAGATACCCGAGCTTTTCCTCATAAAAATCCCTCACTATGGTCAAAGGACTGGGTTAAAAGCAGGTCTCGTAGCAACATGCCGTTCCTTGCCGTTTGGGGATGGGAAGGATGGGTGAAACTGCGCCCCGGGGGATGACCCATCTCCCCCATGGGCCTTGCTGCCCCGCAGGTCCTGCCTGCAAGAGTGGGCATCTGCCATGCAGGAGGTCATCTTCACCATGGAACCACCATTGTCCACACTTGAAAGTAAGTCTGAATGAAGAGGTATCTCCCTCACTTATTTAGGCATGGAGAAATAAGTAGTTAAACTACTTAAATAGCACTTGGTTTGTATCTTTTTTAGATTTCCACAGATTTAGTTTCTACATGATAAAATGAAACCAAAACCCACAAAGATTTGTTTAAAAAGTGTAAGGTTAGCTGTGATAACGTTGCTATTAAACTCCCAAACACCAAAACTTTAACAAGCACCAAAAAATGACATTTTATATGAAATTGCATGAACTTCTCGAGTCATTCTGTCTACTTGTCAGCACCATGCTATAAAAACACTAACCAAAATGAAAAATTACTTGAAAAATTTCAATTGTAACTAAAGAATTATTTTAATTGAACAAATGTTGACTAGATCTAATACACTCTTTACAGAGTAAGTTCCTGAAATGAAGAAAGCCCTGTTAATTTAGAGAGGAGTTCTATTTTGTTCAACTAAGCACATCCCAGAGAGCAGAATGATAAAAAGGTTTAAAGCCTCACCTCCACCAAGCCTAACATCCAAACCATTTTTATTTAGCAGTTTATTGAGCAAAACAGAGCTAATTTCTGCATGTCTCTCCTTAGAAAATAATAGTGCTGAGCTCATTATGCCTTCTCTAACATCAAAGATATGAAGAAATCAGCTCTGTTTGGGTCTTTTTTCTGCTGCAGGGAATCTTAGCTAGGCAGCTGGGATTCAGTAGTGTTTTATTCATTTTAATACCTTACTCTTTAAAAATTAAAGGCATTTTAGTGAATCTGCTGTTCCCAGAACATTGTGGGAAACAGAAAACAGACATTGTAGCTATTTCTACAAAAGTCTTCTATTCAAATGGCTTTCAGCATAGGAAGCTTAATTTCCATGCACTCACTTATAGTTCAAATAACCTCAGAAAAATAGGACCTTGCTCTCTGATTTACAGAAACAGAACCTGAACTTCTATTTGCATTTGCAAGAATGTGAAGAATTTATTCACTCACGGATTTTCTGTCAGGCATAAACTCCACCTTTCTGAGACCAGATTTCATCTAATTGTATGAATGCATGAACTAAATGGTTCCTTAAAGCATTTAAAAAGCAAATGTCCAAACTAAACTTTAAAGAAGGTGTCTCAGACCTGACCCAAAACAGTAGCTTTCATTTGGTACTCCTAACACTAATATTAAGGAAGAACATGCAAGATTCTTGGTGTGCAGTATATGTATGCGTAAGCTAAAACGTTTCACTTCTTTATCTTTGTAGAGAAACAAGTGTTCTGCAAGCCACTCAAAAAATATCCTAAATTGTCATCAAATAGCTAGATGCAATCTACTGTGTCACTAATGAATGCACACAGATGATTACAAAGATAAAGTATTTTTACTATAGTGGCTTGCATTTAATAAATCAAAAATAAGATGTCAACATGCAAAAAAAGTGGAATTGGAAAAATGCAATTAAATCATGCATCCATGCATTCTTGCTTTTGTGTATGCCAACAAACAGATCTATTTCCTGTTCTTTTTGTCATCCCCTAAATTAATCCCAGAAGATCTCACTATCATTTATCTGTTCATCATGGTTGTCCAGGTAGGAGCAGTTTACTCATAGTCTTCACCAATTTCATGATTCCACTTTAACAGCCAGACCAACCTTCAAGGACAGTAATCAGATCAAACATGACCACCTAAACCTTAGACCAAATAATAAAATACAACTTCTTTTAGTGGCAGTAAGACAATATTTACAAAATTAGCAGTCCAAGATACCAAGATGATAAATTTTATGTACCAAGTTCCAAAGATAAGGGGCACCTGTGGAGCTTAGTGGGGTTTGTTGCCCTCTTACACATCCAATCTAGAGGTAGCTTGACCTATGCTATTAGCATCACAGGATGATTCTTGTATTCTTCAATATGATAACACATCCATTCTGTGGACTAGCCATCAATGTTTATTTTTAGGTAAGCTGTCCTTCCTTATCCATCAGGGTATATTTTTGAGCTTGCAGAGTGACGTTCATTCTAGACATGGTACTTCACTGCTGTGTTTCCAAATGTAGTTCAAGGTAGCCTTACTATATTCTTGGTCGCTCATATATTTTTACTTTAGGGTTCCCAGATTTCTCAGGGTCCCTCAAATTTAAATTATGTAGCAATAGTAAAAAGCATGTATCTATATGTGTGTGTACTTATAAGCAATAACTTTATATCTATGTATACCACCTAACTACATGCTCTTAATATATTAACACCTGTCTAATTCTGACAACGTTAATGGTAGTTATCAAACTGCTTCACTTATATTCACTGGATTTTCTTGTGGCTACAACATACCACAGCCTAAGTTTCCTGCCGGATTTGGTGGATCAGAAAAAGGAAAGGACTACGATGGCTGACCACTGATTAAGTCACGCCTTTTTTAACTTCAGTGCTGGTATGAGTGCCTAAGAGAAAGGATGAAGAAGAGTGTTTGGTAAAGAAAGCCATCATGCTCTAATCCATGAAAACAAGGCATTGCTTTGCATGTATCTTGGAAACAACACCATTTTGATATAAGCAGAGTTCGGAAAAGGGAGACAGTGGCTTTGGACATTTGAGGGGTGCTTTGTAAACAACCACCACTGCTCAGATGGAAATGCACTGCTTTGTCACGTGGCTGTCTTAAGACAAAGTTGGATATTTGTGATCTGATATGGCAGTTGTGCCACTTTGTTTATTAACTGCCATTGTTAATTATCATATAAACTACCGTTGGCCCATTGTTTATTAACTGGTAATTTTAAAAAACAAATGGACAAGTCTGGCCTGCATTCACAGTTGGTGGAGACTTTGTTGTAGAGGACATGAGACTAAATCTTGCCTATTTAGTTAGTGGATTTGAATGTCAAAGAAAAACTTGAACATCTGAAAAGACTGGGAGTGCTTTCTACCCACTTTTTTTTGTTATGGTGTACTCGTGTGAGTGGGTACAGGAAGGTGCCAGGGCACTGGTGATTCAGCCCCCTCATTAAATTCTTAGTTATGCCTAGGCATGGGTAATTGCTTCCGCTTTGGAAGGAAATGGAGGATTGAGTCTCTAGCAATGGATTTCGGTTTCAAGCCTGAGGAATACGAAGAATTTCTGAAAGAGACATATTGAGTACAGGGATTCTTTCATTTATTATCCTCAGGCCTGTGGGGAAATAAAACATTTTATCTGTGTCTGGAAATTTGTTTGCAAACTGCTGACCCAGAAGGATAGCCCTGGAAAGAATTTGTTACAGGCTTCTTGGTGAACTACTGCGTTAGCTGACACACATCAGAAGTGCCTAGATGTCTTCTGCTGCTGGGACGAAAATGCAGTTAGTTGCAGATATCCTCCGAAAACAAAAAACTGATACAAAACTGTTGCAATATTCAGCACTGGAATCTATGAGAAACATAATATGACGATATGGCAAGAAGTAAACAGCACAGGGCATGCCTCTGAGTGAAGCTGCAGGAATGGGATTGGTGTGCTTTGTTATCCAGAACAATTACGCCAAACTGTGGATTCATGTAAGAGAAATCCCCAGGAGAAGGGTGGTGAAGGCAGCTTTACAGCTGCTGTGCGCTGATGGAGCAGGGAAAAACATCCTGGCCCTGGTATCATAATTCTAGATAGCCGAAATTCTTGTGTGGCTTTTTTGAAAGACTTTGTAAACACATGCTGGAAGTAAATAAGTGTGCTACTGTGCTCTGACAAGAACTGTGTAAGGAGGAACTGGGGAAATGTAAAATCATTATATTTTTCAGAAGATGAAATATATATTTGTTTTCTTCACATGAAAACATGGCAATATTCTGTAATAAAAGGAAAGATTGGTGCTTGCTCTTGGTTGTTTGATGGGCAGAAATATGATGCTTTCTCATGTGCTCTACAGCAAAGTCTCCATGCACACAGAAAACCTGTGTGGTTCAAAGAGGCATTTTGTTTATGTGACACATCTAAAAAGCTCTCTGCCAGCCATGGGTGAGAATGTGTGCAGATACTTTGACAACTGTTGCTCAAGGTAGAACAAGATGTTCTTTTGAGCTCCTGGGGAATATGGCAGCATCCTGGCAGTCCTGAGAGGGGGGTGTGGTCTGCTCCTAGCCCAGTCCTTTCTCTTGATCAGTAATGGAAGAACAGGGTCAGGATGATCTCACTTTCCCACAGCCTTTGCTAAAGTCAATTCCAGTATGCATAGTGCAGGACCAGGGCCCTACAGGGTCTGGTCAAGAGAGGCACCCCAGGAGGAACTGCAGCAGATCATGAGAGGGCTCCTTCTGCATGTCCATCCAGGAGCATCTGCCCACGTGCAAGCTGTGCCTGGGTAGCCTAAGCAATAATAAACTAAGAGCTAAGTGTTACCAGAATGGACTTGCTGAGACACTGCGTGAATCGCAAACTTAAAACTCAGTTTCTCTTTTGCTACTCTCTCTCCTGCCAGTGGTTCTCACCCTGTATGCCACGCACCAGCTGACAGGGGGGATGGACTTGGCTCAGAAACCAACATCACTAAAGCCCTATGGCTAAAAATTTTGTGATGGAACTGGGTGGAGCTAGGCATTGCCCAGCAAGGCGTTGCAGATGGAGAAGGTACGGGCAATCACAGCATGGCATGAAAGGCAGCTTCTCTGAGCAGTGGGCTCCTCACGCATACTCATTTCAGTGTACTTTCTTGCCTACAGAGGACTCTTAGCCCTGAGATTTTAAGAAAAAAAATTTAAGCCCCAACAGGACACTAGGTTCCATCAGAAAGTTTGGGTGTTGCACGTCTCCCTGCAATTTCCACCTTTCAAACTTCCCTCTCAGCTGAAGTCTCAGCAACAGCAGCAAAGCTTCTATGAAGACAGCTTTTACGTTTCCTGCTAAGCTGAAAGGCTCTGAAAGAAATCTTGAATTTCAGTTTTAGAAAGAAATATCTGAACATGGAAAAAAATATTTTATTAAGAAAAACAAATTTAAATGGTCTGTCTCATGCCAGCTGAGCATTAATCTGTCTCTGAATTGCTTGTATGTGTGTGTGCTGTATGACGGCATATGCAGTCCAGCGAAGAAGCACAGCTCACAGATCACTGTGGGATCATGAGGCATTTTTAACTACAAATCTCATGAAATACTGATGTGGCTTAAAGACATTGCAGGTCAATATTGAGTAAAGTAAAAACTAAGTACTTCAAAATTTCTGTATTAATCTCATCCAGAAATGGGGCATTTTCTCTTGCTCCATTCAGTGTAAAATCAAATATTAACAAGTATTTACTCCATAAATTCTAATTTGTAACAGCTCTGATGAGTATTAACACTCTAAACTATGTGGTTTCACTGGAAAGTTAATCACTCCGCTAGCAGATTTTACTGTGGCAAAATATACATTACAGCTTCAGTCAGCCTGATTACTTAATCCAAACTATAACTCTGTGACCAGAAGCATCTCCTCCGTCCATAGCACAGTGGGAGAGAGCCCACAGCAGCTGTGTGAGAGCGCAGGGGAAAGCCCCTGCAGGGCAGTGGGTACCAGACCTGGCCATCATTCTGTGCAGTGGTTCTGGACAGAAATCTCAGACCCAGCAGCATGGCCCAGCAGTCTGGTCAGCTGCAAGATGGATTGTACAAACTGATGAACAGAGTGGTACAACTTGGTTGTCTGTAGGAGCAGGTAAGTGGATCTGATGATGCAAGGACTTTCGCAGGCCTGTATGCCTGTATTCCTGTTTCATCCATGCATCCTGGAGCCATTCTCAATGCAGGCTCCTATTCTGGGAAGCCTTCAGGACACCTTTCTAAGGACATAGCTCAAGCAGTGCTCTCAAGGGCTGTAGCTGCGCAAGTTTCCATGTAATCATATTGGTTCATACAAGTTACTTTCTCTGCTGCTTTGCATGGTCTACCTCCCTCCTCTCTGCAGAGTTATCCCTGGTTTGATTTTTGTCCTAAGAGACCATAATCCTTTTTTCTAAACAGATAATTTGTCCATTTTCCCCCAAATTAGAATACAATTTCTTTACCTTCATCTACATCAGGTCCCAGGACAATTACTGGTAAAACACTCCACCGCACTTACCATAGCTGGTTCCCGTGCAAGACACATGGGTGTTACAGAATTAGACAAAAGAAAGTAAACCGGGGCAGTTTAGCTGATAATGCTGTTTCCTTGTAAGGTTATAGAACGTAGCAATGTGTCCTAATGAGAGAAATCTCTCCTTTATCAAGGGAAAGCTATTTTTAACTGATTCTTTTAATTGACTTGCTGTAACTCCTTACACGAAGCAGTGAATATTGTATCATCTCACAACATTCTTCTTCTCTGACTTCCTGCAAAAAGAGATGTTAAGAATATCTATCATTTTTGTATGCTAAAATAAAAAATAAAAATGTGGATTTTAGCTTTAGTTCTGGCATGAGTCACTGTAGCGTCGTATGAAATTAAAAGGAAGTAAAGTCTTTTTCATTTACTGTCCCTATTGCTGTCTCTGTAAAGCTCTGTGTGTGGATGTGATGTGGAAGAGACAAAGGTAACTAGGAGTGCAAAAAGGGTCCAAGTGAAATGGGAATTATTTTCTTATTTCTGTCACCTCCACTGTCCTGATTTTGCTGTATGAGGGCCTCTTTGTTTTATCACTCCTTTTTAAGAAGGTTGTGAACACATGAGAATCTCTGTAAGCTGAAGTCTACCTGATCTTTACATGGGGATGCAAAGGCAGAGAATGCAAAGGGAGTGGATCCAATGGGAGACGATACTTTCTCTCCATTTCTGAGGGGATCTTGCGAAGGCCAACCTTTAACCAAAGAAATTGTGGTCAAAGAAAGACACTCATGACTCCTCTGCCTGATGCCCTACAGGGGATGTTACTCAAGATGTTAGTGCCACCTGAGGGGAGACAGACTCTCTTTAATCACATATGCCAGGTTACCAAACAAAGATGGCAGGTAGTAAGGTATGGGCTGTCTGTCTTTTGTACGTGGGTATATTATTCTTGTATCGTGAGAGTTTAAGACATTGAAATGCTTCCAAGCATTTCCAAGAAGCAGAATGCTTCACGGTGCTCCCTCTGGGACAGATTGTTCTGCATTACGAACCTTGAAGGTATATTTTAGCCCTATATGATCAAGAAAGAGTTTTCTCTCTGTATAAATTTAAACTTATGTTTGACTAATTTGAAGGTAGTGAGAAAGCTGTTTTCTTCCCTATGCACAGAGGGTTTACCTTGCAACCTACAACAGAGCAATTAGTGTTACAAAGAGCTAGGTGCATAAATTTAATCCCCTAGATAACAAGTACATATTAGCTGCATGGTTATGAATTAGGTGTGTTATATATATAGAAAGCCTGTCCTCTGGACTGTCACTGAATTTAAGAGCAATTTGTTCTCTATGAAATGCTCAGATTAAAAAAACAAAGTCAAAGTAGGATATCTCTGTCCATTTACAGTCCAGGAAGTCCTTGCATCTGATCTGACACAGGTTATTTTCAGATATCTTTTAACGATAAAAGTAGACTTCATCAATTATGATGTGAGGTTGCAATATATGCTAGTAAACAGAACTAACATCAGAGGACTGTACTGAGCAATCTGTCCTCTGCAGAGCAAGGCAGTAGTACATAATCAACTCGAGAGCTCAAGTTCATTGACTTTCAGTAGGGCTCATTTTCCTAAACCACCATGGGATACCATGAGATAATTTCGGTAAGCCTGAACGGTGCTCTCCAATCAGACCCCTCCTCAAAGGGTTCCTGGGCAGTGTTTTTGGTGAGGCTATGCATATGGGGACACAGCATCACAGCCTCTCTTATGCTGCAAGACATAAAGCACCTTCCCCATGACCTGGAGAAATCCCTTCCTACACACCTGGAAGTAATAAATTCCCTCCTTCTATCTAAAGCTGCTCAGCACACCTTGCTGAGGGATAATTGGAAATGTTACCTCCATGTTGGCTGGGGTGTAGCACATAGGACATGTTTGATCATTGTCTAACAGCAGATGGGCCAAAGTCATGGCGTGCTGCATGTCCTGCCATGGCTTCCCAAACTGCCTGCAGTCAGCTGTGTGTTCTTACTAACATTAAGGGTTCCAAGCAATCCATGAAATACAGACATTTCATAGGTCCTTAAAATAAGTAGCTGGGATCTGCACCATGCTATGATAGCTGCTATATGTCTTGTGCGCCCTGGGGTGAGATGCAAGGGCATGTGGACATACACCATGGAGCAAAGCACAGCTGCAGGGGCAGCCCCTGGAGAGCACTGGTGCCTGAGCTGCCTCCATACTCAGCTCACTCTGAAAGAGCGCCAGGGAGGGAACTAATGTACATTGAGTGTGAACAACCAGAGACTGTGGCAGCCTCAGCTGTGGAGTGCCACATTGCAGTAATGTAATGTAGATGCTGTATCACCAAATAGTTTCTTTGCAACAAAATGTTATGTGTCATCATGAGCATACCAAACAATGGGAAAGTACTAGAACAAGAAGAATTTTCCCCTCCCTTCTGCAGGAACATTGTCCCTTCTTAATTTTATTCCCTCAACCTAAGTAGTCAAAACATCCAACACACCCCAACATCTAGGACAAGCTGACTAGTGCCTTCCCAGAAAGGACTGCATCCTTATCAACCTGTCATGCAATAAGAGCATAGCCTTTCTGCTGGCAAACCATGGACTTCTTTTTGGTTCTTTGTAGTTTTTTCACTACGTTATCCCTAGAACTATCAGTCAGGCAGAGGTTTTGTTGTCTGCATTTTTTAAATTATTATTCTCGGGATGTGCTCAAGAGTACCAACATTTCAGTTGTCAAATATCAATATTTATGATACTTAGCTTATTGTTAAGTGTCAGCGTCACATTACTGCCAACCATTAAGCCAAGATTAAATTTAGTCTTTACATAGTTTTACTCTTTGCTGTCAAAGAGACAGCATTCATACTGCGTGTGTATGAAGTGCAACTTTCAGCAGCAGGAAGAGCTCTCTTTCTTTTCATGTGGACTTATAACTCTTAAATTATTTACACCTACAAAACACAGCATTACAGAACTTGCAATGATAGCAGAAAATTTTCAGACAAAATGAAATCTGAACAAAGCCTTTTCTCAGTAGTTTAAGTCATTTAAATTACAGAAAATATTATATTTTTTCCTAGAAAAGATTTCTGTACAGATAGAGGGGAATGGTGATTAGCTTTGCAATGATAATGAGACCAGTAGTTCAGTTCCTAAGGGTATGAAATGCTCATCTGCTTTTAGAGTACAGTGATTGCAGAAGAGTCATAAAATCTCCTAAAGCTGTATATCCCAGTTAAGACCGCATGCCTCTGTTTCTTGGTAAATATAGAACAACCTTTTAAAATCCCACTTCTGATATCTGAACTCCTAGGATTCTCCAGCCAATACCACGCCACATCTCTCCAAATGATTTTTGCCTGAAGGAAGACTATAAACAGCCTTTTCTATCAGTTAAGCGTATTAACTGAAGACCACTGGAAATCTGCTGCTATCTTTTCTGGATCTGACATCTGTTACAGAAATCTCACAGAATCACAGAAAAGTTGAGGTTGGCAGGGATCTCTGGCAGTCATCTGGTCCAACACCCCGTGCTCAAGCAGAGCCACCTAGACCCAGTTGCACAGGGCTGTGTTCAGATAGTTTCTGAATATCTCCAGGGATGGAGACCCCACAGCCTCTCTGAGCAACCTGTACCAGTGCTCTGTCACCCTCACAGTGAAAAAGTGTTTCCTGATGCTCAAGAGGGAACCTCCTGTGTTTCGGCTTAGATGCCGTTATCCGGTATTTCAGTTTCAAACCCAGCCTGAACACACTCTGATTTGACAGCTTTATATTCTTGTTACAGCAGGGAAACGACAGATTTCTCGATAGCGTTGTCTCTCTTGCTGACGAGGAGGTCAGCTGTTTTATTGTTAGCACAATGACGGGAACTCACAGGGCTGAAAAGGTTCTGTTGCTGTAGCATCTACCTTATGCGCTCTCTTGGTCTATTGTGAATGTATCAGGATATCTCAACTTTTTACTATTCTAAACGTCAAAATATTTCTGTGAAATATGGAAAGGCTGTTATCTTTATTTTGTAGCTGAGAAGCCCAGAGACAAGAGAAGGTAAGTAATCTGTCAAAGCATACCCATATGTATAACCACAGTAGAGGAAGGCACTGATTCCACTTCCCAGAGACTTCCCTGCAGCCCTTGCTCAAAGGGAGGGTATGGCTCTTCTCCTCACCTGACAGTGATGATGTTCTTTGCTGAAAAAAAGACTTTATATAGAGCTGGCTGGACAAAAACATTCCCTGATGTATCTCATCTTCTGTCATTTATGATGTATGTCACCATAGTTCACTGAGGACATACCTCAGATGAGACAGAAGTACTTATTTTACTAGGATAATATTTCATTCTGAATCCTAAAGTGAAAAAAAAAAAGGTGGTGATATTTACTTTTTATATCTAGAGTATTTCATCCAATATTTAAAGTTTTTCTTTTCTTATTTGCATGTATTTTATGATTTTATAAAAAGACTAAACAAAATACTGATCCAGAAATAAAACCTGCCTATCAGATAGATTTCAGACTGGAGAAACTGAAATGAAATATTCTGTGCTGTTTTCAGACAAAGAGAACCAGCACATTCAAATCCAGTGAGTACTAGCTATGGGTACAGTGGAAAATTACAACTAGACTTTCATTATGTGAAACCTCCACTGTCTTTACTAACTTAAAACTTACAATATCAGCTTTTCTCCTGAAAATGGTTGCACGGTAGCAGAAATTGTGTAAAGGGCTTTAACAGGCTCCCTCTGACTTAAGATCAGACAACAGGCTATAAGTGTAGCAGGCATTATATGAGTTGTTTTTCTGACAAGAACATTCTTCCTACCAGCCTCTATCTCTACATCATAAGAGAAAGTGGTGGCAGTAGCAATCACCTCCCTCTTGTAAGTCCTAACAATAATGTTAGCCAAAATCTTCTGCCTATTTATCACTCCTAACCAAACAGCTCTCAGTGGAAATGAATAAGATGTGAGAGTTTTGGGGTTTGTGTTTTGTTTTTTTTCCTCAGTTCTCACAAACCAGCTGTTTTTTGCTGAGAATATGAGACAAGTCAACTGTTTCTCTAACTTCAGCTTTCATAGCCCAGCAGCTAGACAATGATTTTCAGATGATTTGTTGTTGTTTTTGTCAGCCTAGATTTGTCTAAATGCCAGTTCTACTCCTGGAAAGGTGCCTTTATAGTCTCTTTCTGTCATGGTCAGTCTCCCTTTTGCCCATTGGCACCCAGGTTCTCCTGGCAGCTACATCCCTGGTGGGACTCTGGAGTGGCCAGTGCCCTAGGGCTTCAGTGGAAGTTATCAAATTCTCAATATCAGGCATAAAATCAACAGGCTTGGCATATTAGAAAGGATGTCTGAGTTAGACCTATCGGTTGCAATCATTTTTATCAAACCTTTAGAAACAACCTACCAACATTCTTCAGTAGATGTTTGTAAAACAAGTATTTTCTGCCTTGAAAACTAAGTTTTCTTTAGATAAACATATACCTAAAAATAAACATGCATTACTTAAGGTACTTTTCAACATTAACTTTGTTTTATCTACTGTGTGTGTACAGTGTCAGCAAAAAGATACTGGCATATCTTTAGGGTTTTGCTATGGGTATAATGTTCACAGATCTAGTCATAAACAGGTTAAACAAAGTAACAGGCTGGAGTGTAATCACTTGAGGAAAAAATCAGTTGAGGAAACAACTGATCTGCCTTGATTTGTGAACTGCATGAGAGAGCTTTACGCGCTCTTAAATCAAGGGTGGTGTCAACTGCAGGATGCAGTTTTGGATTGTCTTCTTGTTTTTGAACCCCCCACAGGACAAACTAGTCCATTGATTTTGTATTTACCCTGGCTTATCACCTGTCTGGCCTCTTGCCTCCACTCATTGGGATGAAAGCTTACTCCTTCCTCAGTTGGCTCTTTGAAGCAGAGGTTGCATCTGATAGCCCCGCTCTCGTTAGCCCATGCAGTGACCAGGCAGGTGGGGGCACTGCCGACCCCCAGCAGGTTACCGAGTTCATCTCAGCCCAATAACTGAGCAGGAGATCTCTGGAAAACTGAGATAGTGAAAGAGATGTGGTGAAAACCTCCATCCAAGGCAAGCTTTGCTCTGCGTGCTTAAAAGGTGGCCAGGATCCTTTACCACCTCCTGGACACCACCTCTGCTGGTGTCCTGGGGAGCCAGACATCTACCAGTGATGCAACACAAGAGCACACAGTGATGTGGGACTGTGTAAAAGTATATACAGATATATACCGTACTCCATCTTGAAACATGGGTGCTTCTTTTCCTCCTAGATCATCAGTATGCCCATTACCCATGGTTGCAGCCATTCCCCCAAATGGTTGTACATCATGAACTCAGTTCTGTTTTTCTAGCAAGACACTGAGTGTAACTTCTTTCCAAACTCCACAAAACACCACTTTGTGTCCACTCAGGCTAAACTATTTTCCTTCTGACATATCTCTGCTAATGTCTTCTCACTTTCCACATCAGGTTCAAATCTGACTTGTCACTCTTTGATGTCCACCCTTTAATTTCACCTCTTCTCATATTTTCTTCCCACCTTCAAGACAGCAGAGACTGCATCTTCCATGTCTTTCCATAATGTTTCTCTTTTATGCCTCCTGCTGGAAGCTCTTATCCTCCACCAATTAGCCAATATCTTTCTCATGAAGATCTCTGTCAGGCTTTTCAGCAACAATCCAAGAAATGAAACAACCATTGCTTTCCTTTGTGCTTTGGTCATTTCTTGTTTTCATAGGGTAGAAGTTGAGTACCTTCTAATGTTGAGTTTGTCTCATGCCATGCTCTCTAGTGGCTGAAACTAATAAAATGATTGAAGACAGCAGTCAACATTTACCTTCATGACTTCCTTACTATCTACTTCTTCCCTTCTGAAAGGAAAGCTCTTGAAGTCCTCTCTGCGTTTGGTAGTGCTGATGCTGTTATTCATGCTGCCCTTGAGACCTTTCTGCAGCTCCCCATTTCTACACCTCAAATAGCTACAATCTGCATTTAAGTATTAGCTCTTACTTTCTCTTTCTCCTCTTACCCTTGATTGTCTTTCCATCTCACACCTATCCACCTTATTTTACTATCTCTTATGCTTATAATTCTGTATCTAACCCATCGAGAAGTCTTTCTCCCTTGAATTCGAAAGCCCACTTCTTCATTTCTCTGCTGTGTTTTGGGTTTTTTTACTGGCATATAGTACGGTCAACGTCTTCCCTGAATGTTTTGACTAAATTTGTTTCTCTTGAAGACCTTATACTTTAAGTGCATTTCAAGCACAGTTTTAAAAGACACAGTGGTATAGATGTGAAGCATTATATAGATTTTCTTTTCATTAAAAGGAAAGGCATTATCTGTAGGCATGAGCAGGGATGCATGCATATGCAGTGGGGAATACACTGACACTGAACTGCCTTCTGGGAGAAAAGCTTAAAAACCTGCTGCTGGAGTGCCCCAGCTCCAAACAGCACTGTGCTTGCTAAAAAGGCCTAAACTTGTTTATATACATAAACAAGTCTATGTATCAAGGGGTTGTATATACCAACACAGAGACATATCAAGAATATGTGGTTATTGATACACAGGCACCTCAGTAGACCCGATAGAAGGAAGATAATCTTGGAAAATTGAAATAACAGTGTATAAATTATATAAGAGAATAGGAATTTAAGAGTGGATTGTTCCAGCAGGGGAGGAGTGTTATACATTAAGGAAAGTTTGGAAGGAGGCGAGTGAATTTGATTAGCACACAACATTGTCTATCAGTGCATTCCTGGAGATTGCACAGCATCCCCAGCAGCTGCAACTTCAGGCCTGCATGAAGGGTACACTATGAAGCTGTCCTGTAATCACGCAGGGGAGAGACGACCTGGACTGTGACTGTTACTAGAGAAATTATTAAGGAGCTATTAGAGAAGCCACAAAGGCAGCAAACATGCTAATAAAAGATAGATCTCATTCTTCCCTGCTTCCTTCTGCACCTCCATGCCTAGGTATATGCCCCAATGGGACATTATGCTGAGGCTGCGTTTTCGGACATCATAGGTGTTTTAAAGCTGCTGTCTCTTGGAGCAGCTGGTTAGAAAACCCACAGCAGAGAAGCATGATTTGATGGGATCAGCTCACAGGTCCTAGTCTGAGGCATTATTAAACATCTTGTAATGCTGAGTTCAATATACTCATGTTCAGTAGCCACGTAGAACTGAGAAAAGCCCCCCAAAAGACAGGAGAAAAACTCCTAGACCCACACTCCAGTATCTCTTGGCTTCAAAACCAGGAACGGCATAAAAGTGATGTAATTCCTTCAAAGGAAATGACCAAGTCCTGGTAAGAGAATAAAATGATTGCAGGTGGCAGAGAGGTTGCATAAAAGCATTAGATTAGAAGCTCACAGTAAATATATTCCTTTCCAAAAGAAGTTCAAAAGGTCAAGAAAGACTGTGTCATCATGCAGCACAGCAAACACGTTTCTGGGAGTAAGGACTACCCTGTAAAATGTGGAAGCAATCTCCAAACTTGAAAACTGGAAAAATCGTATACTCTGGCATGCTGAGTGTAAAACCATTGCAAGGCAGGCCAGAACAAGTTCAAGAAACAGCTAGTTTAAGACATGAATGTTAGTAACAAATCTTTTCCAGGCATATCAGAAACAGCATGCCTGTTAGAAAACTTAGAGGACCACAGGGTAGTTGAGTTGTAAAAAGATTTCTCAAGGAAGACAAAGAAGTAGCAGAAAAGCTACACGCAATATTTGCATAAGAAGTCAGCATGGCAAAACCTGGGTCTGGTTTTACCTCTCAGCCTTTCTTTACAGGAGACAGAGTAGGGGAACCATCTCAGTCAGAACAGTCAGCAAAAGACATTTTAGGACAATTTAAAAAAAAATCAATAGAGCATTATCAGTGCTGATAGCATTTGCCCAGTGGGTCTGAGATAATTCAGATTTGAAACAGTCATGCTCTCGGCTGTGGTGTGTAACCTATCACTTAAATTGGCTGCAGTACAAAAGGAAAGGAAGATAGCAAATACAACCCTGGTTTTTAATAAGGACTCCTGAGGAATGTGAGAAACTACAGACTAGGAAGTTGTACTTTTGTACTGGGAAGATTGGTAGAAACTGTAACAAATAACATAACCAGCAGTATACATGAATCAATATGATTTAATAAGGGAGAGTTAACATAGGTTTTGCAGGAAGAAGTAATGGGTCTCAAACCTGTTTCAGCACACAGAGGACTCATTAAACATTGACATATCACTAAGCTAGTTTATTTACTGGGCTTGGTTTTCAGAAAGGCTTTTGATAATATACTTTTCCAAAAGCTCGTAGAGAAAATAGGTTGCTATGGGGTAAGAGGGAAGGCCCTCTGCAAGAGTAGTAGCTAGCTAAAAGGTAGGAAAGAGGACAGATGAAGTGGGCAGTCTCGAAAGGGCAGTGATGGGATCTGTACTGCTGGATATATTCACACATAAGCCAGGAAAAGAATTACATAAGGTGATTGTAAAACATAAGTTTATGTAAGCTTTCTGACTTTACAAAATTATTTAGGGTAGTTAGAAATAAAAGTGATCACAAAGAGCTGCAGAACTAGATTGTGATACTGAACAATTGTTGAGAGCTGCAAAGAAATGCACTGAAAAAAATAACCCTGACATTAACTATTACTTAGTCAAAAGCTGGATGTTAGGTTTATTGTGGGTTTTTTTATGAAAATGTCATCTCAATACTCACCATAATTCAAAATGAAAACAGAAGATTAAGTACTATCAGGCAAGGAGTAGAGAGCTAGCCTTTAAATGTCACTATAATAACACATAAACTCAATTACATTCCTGCATTCTGGGTTTTGGTTGTCTCACCTCTATGATACAGAAAAGACACAAACAAGAGCAAGGAGAATGACCAGAGGTACAGCATGGTTTTCAAGAAAGACGAACTTAAACCAGGGCACACCAGATATAATTATTCTGCAAAAAGTTCAAAAGAAAGCAAGTCAAGTTTTGTCAAACTGCACATCCAATAAACTCATTGCCAAAGAAACATTTTAGACACCAAAGTAAAAATAAGTTTGAAAGCAGATTAGATGAAAACAGAAAAAAAGCCCATCAAAGCTTCACAGTATAAAGATGCAGGTGCCATGCCTTGCTCAGGAAGCCTGGAGTCTGCAGCTTTCTGAGAGTGGAGAAGGTAACTGAAGAAATATTGCTTGTCTTCTTCTTATACTCAGTAAATAACCATTACTTAGGACCAAGATAGATGCTCCTTGCCTGAACCCAGTTCAGATGTTCTTATGTTTTAAGGTGTGCAGAGAATCAAACTGTGGAGGACGCATCCCAGAAAAGGTCGTGACAAGGTTTTCTGTAATGAAAAATGGTAACTCCCACTCTCACTGAGATCCACGCAACATTTTTGGGAGCAGCAGCTACTCAGTAGGTCTAACGCTGCTGGGCTGTCAAGCAACTTCACATGCTGTTATTCCACGTGTCCAGTGAAAAGTTATTTAGGGATGTTTTTGCACACAAGCAGTAACACACACTTGTGCGGACTATTCCTTCTAGAAACATAGCAGTATTTGATTAATAGCACATCACTATTTTAACTCTATTCAGTCCATTGTATTTAAACAGCTGCTGCTGTAATCTCTTCATGCAAATATTTGCTGCTTGACACTCCTGCTTCTCATTAAATAGCAAGATTGAAGAACATCTGCCACTAAACCTTTTTTTAAAATGATCCAGTAGAAGACTTATCAAGACTTATTTCTGTTAGCTTTGTAAAGCTCCTTCTGCTGAAGATCAGTGATATGTTAAAGGAAAAAGAATTATGTCAGGCCTTCTGAATACCCACTTTATATATTCATAAACACTCCCAGCCCAAAATCAATCTGGATCATAATCAGTTTACTTCTTTACTCAGCCATGGATAATTATTTCAAATCTATAAAAATCAGCATTCTGTATGATGATTAAAACTCTTGATGGATCTGAAAGTCTCAGCCACAGACTGCAACATGGAAGTTATTGCAATGATTTGTTTTTATTCTCCTCATTACACTGGCTTCAGTTTTCATCCTGTGGTTGAGTAGTTAACTTCACCCAGACCACAGGTTTTTCCCTTTCCCTTTGTTCTTTTGTCCTCATTCATCAAGTTTCTCTTGCAGGCATTTTCATTTTGCAGGCAGAGGGCCACATCATCAAGTGCAGCTTTTGCTCAAGGAAAGTCTCATACAACGCACAGATATTCCCAGGGACTGGTGCACAAACCAGTACTGTTCCCAGGTGATCTCATAAGTGTTTGTAGTTGTCCCACAGAGCTGGGGTAGCTTGTCACATTTTCAGTCAAAAGTTTGGTGATGAGAGACCCCAGCACCCGGTCACAGATCTGAAGGGCTGAGGACGACTCACCCCAGAAGACGGGAGCTGTGTGAGTGCCCTCGTTGGTCACCCTCTCAGACATCCCCCGTGACTGACACTGCAATTTTCTGACCTCAGTTTCAAAGTTCAGATCAAGGAATCAAGCCTGGGCTTAACTTTCTGTTTCGTATTAGGCTTCTATAAATACACTGGCTTTGCAAATGTAAGCATTACAGCCACGCCAAATCCTTTCACAAAGAACAATATTATCTCCCGCTCTTTTTCAACTATTAAAATTTATTTTCTTTTCCTATCTTTTGTGAAGTAGCATATTTATTTTTAACATAACAACAATGGGACATCTTTGTATGTATATAGATCTGGTGTTTCAGAAACATTTAATAATGAAAAGATGTGGTGCTCTAGGCTGGGTTTCAGTGGCTGCCCAGTGTTCATACTTCCCTCCAGCTTAAGCAATGCCAAAAAGACATCTATTTCCCTTCTAGGTGCAACACGGCCTTCAGTACCAAGTTACCACTGTAGCAGGCCTTTTTCTTTGAAATGTTTAATTATCTGCACTGTGTAGAGCAGTTGCATAAGTAACCAGTAAGAGTGGCACTGTCAAATTCCAGAGAGTCATGACTCGTGCCCAGGGTACCTACTACAAGGTGACAAATGATGGGAGGGAATCAAACCTTTAATTCACCCTTCTGCTGTGCCCTGGGTGGTGCAGGGATCTCTGAAACACCAGCAGGTGGGATGAGGATCTCTTTCTTCATCAGGTCTTTAGAGAACAGAGTCCTCTCTGCCTTGTCTCACAAACATTATTTACTAGGAGATTTCAGCTAAATTCATATTCATCTACAGCTATTGGGGACAGATTAATAAGTTTGAAAGGAAGGTGTGGGGATTGCTCTTTTCTGGAGTAGCATTTTGGTGGCTCGCACCTTGCTATGATTGCTGCAGCCACCGCCACACATCTTCCTTTGGGGACAGTTGTGACAAGAGCAGGGTGTTGCTGCTCATTAGGCTGATGACTTTTCAAGGTAGGGAAAAGCAAGAGACCCCTCGGTGACCTGGCACTGCAAATCCTCCGTCTGCGGTGTGTTTCCGGATTACGGCTGAAGCAGGCAAAGCTCCACTGTACAGGAGCCAGCACGGTTGATACCTTGGCTGTGGATTACAGGGTTATGCAACGGGTGAAGCTATCCTGGCTGGCAATATTTTCATGATGTAAATTTAAATTCGGCTCTTGCCATGTGAAAGGCCGCGGTGTAATACAGTGGTGTGGCTTCTGGTTGCTTTGCTCCATACAGCTCTGTTTAGCAAAAGTGTATAAATAGCTGCGAACAAATAGCCATTCAAAACTGTCACCAGCAAATTACCGATTCTCTGCCTCTTGCCATGAGAGCATTAAAAAGTATTTTAGATATTTATCAAAAAATAAATCCCTCTTTCATGAGAGATGAATAAATTTTCTCAAGTGCTGATCTGCACTCTTACATGTTTATTGAATATATTTGGCATGTGAGTATTTATAGACATTCCATACACGCCTATAAACATGTTGTGCAAAAGATATTGCAAACGTGAAATGTTTATGGTACATATAATATTACATTGAGCCTAGAGGCAAACAATTTTTTAATGGAGGCAAAAAATTCTGCATTGATATGTACCTCTCTCAACAGGGTAATTCATCTTCACAAGGTAAATAGTTTCAAATGAAACCCTGGAGATTGTTCACTAATACCATCCTCTTATATCATCCTTAGAGAAAAAGTGAAAGCTATCTTTCTAATCCCATAGGTCTCAAAAATCAATACCCCCAAAAGCTCACTGACAAGCTCATCGAAGGACAGGGTTGGCCACTGCATTGCCTTTACCGGGCATCGGATGGACCCAAAGTCTCAATGGTGTGTTTTGTAGCTGCACAACAGTTTCTGTGAGGGGTAAATGGTTTGAACCATGAGGCTCCCACATGCCCCCAAGCCCCAAATATTCCCCTGATTGCTCAAAAGAGGCATGAAACAGCCTGTCCCCCAGACACACACACAGCTTGAACTGTGAATTATAAACAATGAAGATTGTTGATGCATTTTGGGCTGCATCAAGAGAAGTGTGGCCAGCAGGTCGAGGAAGGTGATTCTGCCCCTCTACTCCACTCTGGTGAGACCCCACCTCGAGTACTGTGTCCAGCTCTGGAGCCCCCAACATAAGAAGGACATGGACCTGTTGGAGTGAGTCCAGAGGAGGGCCACGAAGGTGATCAGAGGGATGCAACACCTCTCCTATGAAGACAGGCTGAGAGACCCTGGAAAAGAGAAGGCTTCAGGGATACCTTATAGCAGCCTTCCAATACCTAAAGGGAGCCTACAGGAAAGATGAGAAGGGACTCTTTATCTGGGAGTGTACGATGAGGGGCATTGGTTTTAAACTGAAAGAGGGTAGATTTAGATTAGATATTAAGAAGAAATTCTTTACTGTGAGGGTGGTGAGACACAGGAACAGGTTGCCCAGAGAAGTTGTGGATGCCCCATCCCTGGAAGTGTTTAAGCCCAGGTTGGATGGGGCTTTGAGAGACCTGATTTAGTGGGACGTGTCCCTGCCTGTGGCGGGGGGTTGGGCGAGGTGGTCTTTACGGCTCCTCCCAACTCTAACTATTCTATGTTTCTATGATTATATATTTTCAGACAGATACTGATAAACTTTCCATAATTTTGATTGTTTGTTAGAAGCTGGTTTGCCAGAGACCTTACAAGTCTCATATAAAAATTGTCAGGATTTTAAAGATAAGCAGAGAGTGTTCAAACAATTTATGAAAGAAAATTAACAAACTGGTTTACTGTTAGTGATATCGCAAAAGGTATTCGTTTCAAAAATAGGAACAGCATTTTTGTTACAACTCTAATTTCTTCCATCTGGGACAAAAGTTTTGAATTTGAAGACCTAGACTGAGCAGTTTGCCAAAAAAAAAAAAGAGTAATTTTCTTTATTTCCTGGACGAGGGGATCTAGTGCACCCTCAGCAAGTTTGCAGGTGACACTAAGTTAGGCAGGAGTGTCTATCTGGTTGAGGGTAGGATGGCTCTACAGAGAGAAATCTGGACAGGCTTTATCGATGGGCTGAGGCCAACGGTATGAGGTTCAACAACGGTCCTGCACTTGGGTCACAACAACCCCGTGCAATGCTACAGGCTTGAGGAGGAATGGCTGGAAAGCTGCCTGGTGGAGTAGGACCTGGGGGTGTTGGTTGACAGCTGGCTGAATATAAGCCAGCAGTGTGCCCAGGTGGCCAAGAAGGCCAACAGCATCCTGGCTTGTACCAGAAATGATGTGGCCAGCAGGACTAGGGAAGTAATAGTCTCCCTGCACTCTGCACTGGTAAGGCCCCACCTCAAATATGGTGTTCAGTTTTGGGCCCCTCACTACAAGAAAGACATGGAGATGCTGGAGTGTGTCCAGAGAAGGGCAATTAAGCTGGTGAGGGGTCTGGGGAACAAGTGTTATGAGGAGCAGCTGAGGGAACTGGTGGTGTTTAGCCTGGAGAAAAGGATGCTGAAGGGAGACCTTATTGCTCTCTACAACTACCTGAAAGGAGGTTGTAGAGAGGTGGGGGTCAACCTCTTCTCACTAGTAATAAGTGATAGGACAAGAGGAAATGGCCTCAAGTTAGGCCAGGATAGGTTTAGGATGGATATTAGGAAAAATGTCCTCACAGAAAGGGTTGTTAAGCATTGGAACAGGTTTTCCAAGGAAGTGGTGGAGTCACCATCCCTGGAGATATTTAAAAGACGGGTAGGTGTGGCGCTTAGGGAAATGGTTTAGTGGTGGTTTTAGCAGTGTTAGGTTGATGGTTGGACTTGATGATCTTCAAGGTCCCTTCCAACCTAGACAATTCTATGATTCTATTTGTGACTATTTCCTGAGTATCCCAGGATGAGGCTGGTCCAGGGAATTTCTGTGATGGAGGAAAACATTTTTCAGTGACATGTCCTGTGCTGGTGTTTTCTGTGCAGCCTCTGTTTATGTAAGTAAATTAGCAGCCTCTTTCTGTGATAGGGACATGAACGTGGGGAGGAGAATGTGGTGGAGGTATGGAAAGGGTCTTTAAAGACTACGACAGCTATAAAGGATGTAAGGCCATTTTCCCCATCATGGGCCCCATGGAAAGTTTAAGCAAATTAGCACCCCTCATAGAGGAGTAAAAGGAAAGAGTAAGAGAAACTGGAGTGGGGCTGCCTCTGTGACAGTTTCCCTGGTAGAAATTGCTGCTTTATGCTGTCTACAGATTTCTTAATATTAGAAGAGGGCTGGAAATGAAGGTAGTGTAGCATCAGGCAAATGGAAGCTTATACAGAAGATTTTTCCATTCCACTGTCTCTGGGAAGAGCTTCCTTTAATCGTATTATTGTAAACCCAGCATCAGGTCTTTCCCTTACGTTGTTTTGACAAGAGAAGGGAACTGGCACAAAGACTGTCTCTATATTAGTGAATTACCAGCAACGGGAGTGCTCTGAGGCCATTGATGCCTGCCCTGGTGATCAGCATGACTTTCTGCACTTTCTGAAACACCTCCTGAGCCTGGCTTTGGTGTTAGCATAGGACTAGTCCTAAAAGGAAATATAAAGTAAGCTGTTCCTGCACTTTTGTGTTCTCCAAAATGTGACCCAAAACTATGGAAATTTTTTCTTTGCCTCTGGTTCTCTGCCTGCCTTTTTTTATTTTTGATCACTGTCAGCAATTCTATTAAATAGCTAATATCCCCATAAGCATTCTGCAGATGCCAGAAAGAAATTAGCTATTAAATATCAGCCATTAGAGTATAATTCTCAGATGTTTTATTCTGATTTTGCCGCAAGTCTGGTGGATAACTAGCCACAAAGTTATCCTTAAGTCCCATCTTACAAATGCGTCTCAGCAGCATCTTCCTCAGGACGTTGCTTTTTACTACATTATCGTAATTTCTTAAAAACCCAATTGAACATATATTTTCTTCTCTATTTCCTTCCTCCTCTTAAAGAGAAGTATTCCAGCTTTATTTAATGCTTTTGACCAGAGGTCAAGCTGCTTGCGGAGGCCCCAGACACACTTGGATTAGACTCTTTGCAGCACCTGTGGGGAAGAAAGTGCAGCAGCCGGTGGCAGGCTCTGCAGGTGAGCTCTCAGCAGGAGGAACTGAGCACTGAGCAGCTGGTGGGGACAGCACGGCCTCATCTCAGTAAGCTGAGGTACGTCTGAGCACTCACGCAAATTGCATTTGACTTCTGGGGCCCCGGGGATGCCTGCTGACCAGGAAGAGGACTTAACAAATACTTTGTAGTTTTTTTTTCCCTCAACCGGTGTGTTTGTGACTAACTAGGTGTTATTAAACACAAGCTCTGCAAATACTCAGGTCAGTGAAATATAGCTCACCAGGAATGTATATATTGTGTTTGCAAGCCATCAAAAGATTAAGCAAATAACTTAACAAATTACATTGTCAAAGTCTCGCCAACTTCACACAAACTCAAACTCTCTGGCTTTGAACAGGACTAAACAATTTTACATTCTGTCTTATTCAGCAAGTAAATTTAATCTTGAAAGTAAAATAGGCGAGACTGAGATAAATCATATTCATGTTAATTCTGCTTCAGGAATGTTATGGCACTGGGTGAAATCAGCATGCTGAAGACAAAATGTGCCAGTTATTTCTGTGTGTAAAGATCATCTCCGGTAAAATCGGGCAGGATGGGTACCACTGCTGTAGCTGTGAGGCTTCACTGCCTCCCCTCATCGATACCGCCTGACGCTGGTTTCCCCTGGGAGCAGGTTAGTCCATAGCTGTTTAACGTGAGAACTGCAGCTCAGTCCTCATCACAGAAAAGCTGCTCCTTGTCCTACAGACGCTGGTACTGCCACTGTTCTCATGGCAGTATTGCTGTGGAGGTGTTTATTGACCAAGCCAGGCAGTAAGATAATATGTGAAGTGTTACAACAATATGCTACACTCATCACCAGAGAACGGAGTTTCAATCACGAGCACTTTTTTGATATTTTTAATTGGAAATCCCATAATTAATTCTTTTTTTTAACACATGCGAATGAATACTGAACAAAAAAAGGTGAATACAATCTGGTACAGTGCTGATTGTGCGATGCTCGCTCCTTAGGATAGAAACCCAGGTGGTAGTAGTCATCAGTCTCCTCCCTTCCAGGGCACAGAATCAAAGAGGAATTCAGCATATGGTCCTGTGGGCAAACATCACGACCCCAAAGCCGTATCATTCAACGCAGATGCAGTTTAAGATGCTAAGATTAGGATTCACAAACAGACTCATAGCTGCTTACGTCTCTGTAACTGAGAGGATATGTGATCCTAAGACTGGGATGGCAGCACTTACAGTACTGAGTGGTGGATGCCATCCCTGGTGTGTGACGGGGAGGTACTCAAGTATCTTACCACAACATTGGGAAAGGAGTTTCTGAGACAGTGGTATTCAGAGCTTGAAAACATTTCCTGGACTTAAAATTAATTTTTGATATACACAAATAACTTAGTTTCCTTTGAAGGAGTATCTGAAGTACGTCTAATTGCCTGCGTGAATCCTGTCCTACATATATAAATCTGTGCTTTAAAAACACATTTTGTTTTAGATCTTGGCCTGAATGTTCAGGCTCCAGAGCCAAGCTTTTCCTTTTATCCAAGACATAGTACAACGGTTTCTGATTGCACAAATTCCTATCTGCTTAGAACCATACTAAAATCAAAGTCATCACATAAAGCAAGGTTAAACTAAGACAGCAATCTGTCTGGCAGGTGAAAGGCGGCTGCTTTATTTACTGAGCCTTATAACCTTTTGACTTGCAGTTCACCACCAGAGAAGATTATGGAAGAACTACAGCTCCTATCCAAGTGTTACAAGTCTATATTTAGTATCACATTGAACACCTATAATAAAGGTTGAAAAAGATTGCCAAGTATGAAAGATTACCAAGTAGGTTGACAGACAAGGACTAGAGCTGCATTTTGGAAGATGTGTAAAAACAAGTTGTACATTTATCTGTATCAACACAGATGCTTTCCTAGCTCTTTCTCATCACAGTTAAAAGCTCAGTGCCATGCATGAGCTGTCTGAACTGAATTAAAATCAGAGGGTGCTGCACAAATCATTTAAATGCGGATTTGGATTTTCAAAATTTGATAATAGGACACTTTTAACCATCTATTTTTATTCATTCATTAATAATTAACTTGATTGATATATACACATGGGGTCTCCGTGGGCGTCTTCAGTAGCTCATTGACTGTCCTCAGGAGGCAGCCTGGGTGCCCTATTACCTCCGTGAAAATCAGTGTGATCAAAATATGATTGTGTGAGAAGAGCTGAAAAAGGGTAGAAGTCCAGCCCACAATTTACATGCAATCTATTACACTCTTGGTAATAGCAAAGTGACAGTAGAAGCCCTTCAAACCCCCCCAAAAACCATTCCTGTAACTGAATTACTGGTGTGGGCTCAGTGTTTTGGAGTGGGCTGTGACAGTCTGAAGCACAGAGAAAGGTGAATCCCTGGCAGAGACAGCTGAGTCAGCATTACCTGTAAAACAGCCCAGTTATAGGCTGACACATTTGCAGATAAAAATCACAGTTTTTTTTCTTTCATTATTATTATTTTTAAAAGCATGAGTGGGGTGGGCCTTCTGCTACTATTTCTAACCATGAGGAGGAATGACTGACCATCCTCTACAAGATGCAAAGGATATTTCCTTACAGAAGCTATACCTACATGTGCTCTCACAGTGTGGGCTAGAAAGGAAACCTAGGGATAGATTAGGAAAGAATTGTAGTAAATATTACTGGTAGTTGGGCAATATCTAGTGTTAGCCCTTAAAAACCGATATTTTCCACTCCTGCTCATATTTTATCTGTAAATGCGCAAGTAAAAAAGTTATAACTGAAATAACTACAGAAATTAAAAAATGGAAAACTACTTAGGATTATTGTTAAACTGCAAAACTTGAGCCAACTACTCACATTGGTTTGAAGAACTATGATCATCCTGAGGAATGCATCCAGTTAGAACTAACCCAAACAGCTTAAATATTCAGATATCACTTTGCCATCAGGAGATTCACGAGGAGTTTCTGATCTGCAGTATAAAATGCTCTAAAATATTGATAACTAATTTACAGCACACAAAAGCAAACTGCAAGCTGTACCATGACGAGTTATAAAGGGAAATGTAGTTAATTTGGGAAAATGTGTCGCATCAACCATTATTCCCTAAGATTGCAGAAGAATCAATTATATTACAAGTTCATAACAATGCATCTTGCCATCTTGATGCCTCTGGAACATTGGTTTTAACAGCAGGCAGCCCTATCACGATAAATATCTGCTGCATGCACAAAAAAATAGACACTATCTAAATGCACATATGTAGGAATTCTTGCCTTACAACACTTTGGTTGAACACTTATTTGCTCTTTCACTTGAAAGTATCAGACAAGGGAATATTTGCCACTTCAAACAACAGTGGCAGAAATTTAATTCCCTCATCTCGTTGTCCTTCTCTCCACCCAATCTTGAGCGAAGTAGAGACCTTGGCTATGAAACCAAGGTAAAGGATGGGAGGCGAGCTGAAACCAGGCTGCCAGGCAGTGCCATCTAGGGGTAAGCCATCAATCAGGACGGTGTCTTCTGCATTACCCACGCTAGAGACCAGACCTATAGTTGCTGTAGGATAAAATACATAAGGGCTTGTATGCCCTAAAGCTGATATGGTTTTCCAGCTCTGTAAGATGGCGTAAAAGGACTCAAAATATCACTTACATCCTTACAACCTCATTTCTGTGACAACACCTCCATGAAAGTCCTATAAAAATCTCTGTAGTACTTCAGTGGGATTATGTTGTGGTTTAACCCCAGGCAGCAACTAGGACCACACAGCTGCTCGCTCACTCCTCTCTGCCCTGGTAGCGTAGGGAGAAGAGCGAGAAAAGGAGGGGAATGGAAAAAACTCGTGGTTTGAGATAAAGACAGTTTAATAGAACAATAACGGAATAGGAAAATAACAATAATAATGATAGTAAAAGAATATACAAAATAAAGTGATACAACACAAGTCACTCTCATAACCCAATGATTGGTTGCCCATCCCGTCCCAAGCAGTGATCACAGATTCCTGCCAATCAGCATGACACCTATGAAATGGAATATTGCTTTGGCCGGCTTGTCCTGTCTATGCTCCCTCTCAGCTCCTATGGGAAGCTAAAAAAGTCCTTGACTAATATAAACATCATTTAGCAACAACTAAAACAATATGTGATATCAGCATTATTCTCATACTAAACCCGAAACACAGCAGCTACTAGAAAGAAAATGAACTCTATTCCAGCTAAAGCCAGGACAGATTATTAATAATGATTATGTTGTATCTTCTAAGTTATTTGCTTTTTTTTTCTTTTTAATTCTGGCTCTGTAATAAAATTGTGCTTTGATTAATGCATCTGATAGATCAAAAAATTCTGAGGGATTTTGGTAAAAATTTGTATTACTGTCCATGCAGGTAGAAAAACAATAAAATAAGAGTTCTAGTAGGATATTCAAACCGTGATGGCAAAGATCCCAGACAGTCACCAGAGGTTCTCTGTCTGTCTGTTTATGCACCTGACTGCCTTAAAAATGGGTTCAGTACTTGGGGTAGGATCCTCCTACTTGTGAGGTAAAACTATGGGCTTTCTGGTCATTTGATCATGACAGCAAGCATGAGCCCAACACCCAGATGAGGTTAATGGGGAGGTTGCAGCCCTTTTAGATGCTCCATTGCCTCTCCTGGAAAGGATGCTCTTCGGCAAGACCCAAATCCAAGTAGTTCCACTCAGGTGATGTGGAGGAAGATGGTAAAATATTAATTCTTCACAATGTGAAACCTCTTTGGACAACTGGGTGAGTGCTCTGGTGTGTGCTGGGAGAAGAAAAGTTATTGCAGTAATCAAGACTCAGTGCAGCTACCTACTCTGTTTCTTAATTTGCAACATAAATAACATGAAAGCTGCAAAGATGCTGACGTGTTTAATGCAAAGAATAACTTTTCTTAGGGTCTACTGCAGCACAGCTATAGAAACCGTAGCCAAAATAATGTTTTTTTCACTTGAGAAAGTGTGTCAAGATGCAGAAAAGATCAATGCCCAAGGGACTTTTTGATCTTGACACAACAGCGAGGTTAGAGATGGGAAGTGTTGTAATCCCCTCATTGTAGCAATGAATTGAGGCAAAAAGAGATTAAGTGGGTAGCCCAAGGTCATATGGGAAGGTCTAGTGGAGAGCCAGGAACCAAAGTGAAATAAGACAGCAAAACAAAATACAGTCCTGGTGGTTTGAGGAATTCAGACCAGAACCCAGGAGCCATTTTTTTTAGGCAAGGTAAATTAAGCACTGGAATAGATGACTGAGGTGGGTCTTGGATTCACGATCACATCTGAATGCATCACACTCAGATGGGAAGCCTTTCATATGTGCCATCACTCCACAGGAAGGTACTGGCCCAGTGCAAATACGACTCCGTGATTTCCAGAGATTCATAAACGCCCTAATCATAAATCATGACTGCGGTATCTGACCTTTGCCTTTAGGAATCACAAGTCTCTTCTCTGTTACAACATCTCCGGATACCTCTTCCCAGAATATTAAACATGCTAAAAATCGGTCTGTTACTAAGCAGCCTAATGATGGATTAGGTGCTTACCGCTGAAAATCCTGGCCAGTTCTTGCAGCAGACAGCAATTTCCATGGCTACCCCTCGCTTTACTTCTTGGGACTGATGCTACACTGTCCTGGCACCACTCTAGCCCTCACGTGAATGTGAGGGCTGCCTGTGATGGAGCATCAGAGGAACAGACTGACAGCTTTTGCAAATCCCTGCTTTGCACTGCTGTAAACAACCACAGAAGATGCAAGGCAGCTTTGAATGGAATAGCTGATGTTCTGGAAAAAAGAAATGAGCTGTATTAGGGCCACCCTATGCAGGGCACTCACTTGCCAGGGGCACACCATGGTGCCCAGAGTCTGCTGCCTCTGCCATGGGTAACACATGCTTCCACCACAACTCACTGCCTTGTCTCACTCCAAATCCTTGTTGGCTGGGAGGAAGTCATGTCTTGGCACTAGTGCATTGAAATCTGTGGCCTGTGATACACAGAAGCTCAATTAGATTATCACAGTTGTCCCTGCCTGCATTAAAGTCCATTATTCTAAGCCACAAGGTCCTCCCCTTTCCCCCAGCCTGAACTCCTGCATCACTTACCAGAAGAGGAAAGCCTACCACATGTAAGTAATAATTGTAACTGCAGCTTACGTGTTTTGGAAACACATAGAAAACTGTACTGATTGATTGATTATAGATGTTAACTATAATTCTATTATGCTTTTCAAATCACATTAAACAGCATAATATTATTGAGTATACAATTATAGGCGGTGTGTTTTTTCTACCAAGCTTCTGACTTAAGTAATGAAAGGTGTAGAGAAAAATCAATGAAAAACATAAATTCAGAGGCAGCTAATTTGTGAAAGCAGTCAGCCTTTTATTCTGAAAGAAGTCAGCTTTGGAATACTTTCATTTTTATTTTTGGTGTCTAACTAAGGAAACTTCCTGCAGAGCAATCAAAAGAAGGATCTGGAAGTCCCATCCCCTTGTCTGGGGCAAGGGTTTCCTGGCAGGTCCATAAGGGCTGGTGACCCATATGAAGAACATGTGAAGGGAAATTACACGAGAGCTGTGACCCAGCACGATCCCTCCTGATGGCTTTTTGAAAGCTTGTGGTGAATTGCAGCAGCCTGAATTTTAACCTTGAATTGACACCATCCTCACTTCCAGGTGATTATTGCCCACACTTCTGAAATGCACGTGAAGAGTCTCTTCCTGTGCCTTCTCTGCTTGGAGTAGCACAAATTCAACAAAGAATGATAGGAAAAAAAAACCCAAACACAAAAGAGGGAAAACTTCTGTTTAGGTTAAAGATGGGGGTGGCAGCTCTCCTGGCTACATCCCAAGCCACTTGATGGGCTTACTGAAGGAACCTGACTCTGACAGTGGGGAAAAGGCACTAATGTAAGGAAGAGGAAAAATGGTTACCTAAGAAAACATTCACAAGTGTGTTGCTACAAGGCACCTTTCTCCATGGATGTATGGATATGTGGTCATGAAATGAGGTAGTGTCAAGCCTGCTCCAGTTCTTCATTTGAAAAAAGAAAGTTTGTTAGGACTTTAACGATAACAACGGTCGCAATGTACAGAGCAGGCTGAAACTGTAGTCTGTTGGTACCTGCATCTCTGGGGAGGAATGAGGAGGAAGGCCAGTAGGTGTTTCACCTTATTGTATATCGTTATCAACAGGTGTTGATTAATGAGTGTTTGTGGGTTTACATAAAGCTTCTCAAGCATCTCTCAGGACCTTATTTCTAAGAGATCCTTGTGATTAAATTTAAATAAGGTGATCCTTTTTTAGCTTTTGAATTTTTAACATTTTGACTTGTAACGTGCAGAAAAGATAACGTTAGTAGCAGTTAGGTGAGTAGGAGGAGTGTGCATTTCAGGTTGGAGAACCTGTCATACAATAATTCAGAAATGAGTTTGAGAGCTCACTTGGTAAGATATTTGTTTTTAATGCAAACTTAAGAGCTCCGAAGCTTTGACATAGTTGAGCAAGCCCTATAGCTCAGCTCTCTCACCAGTGTTGATCTTCTGAGTTTAGGCCTGTTTCTTTCAGGGCATGAGAAGCTGCACAATGAAAGTGTTAAAGGCCTTAGCACAATAGCAAAACCAGGATTAGAGCAAACATATTCAACATCAACCAAAAAGTCCTAGCAGCCACGTGGGCATAGTGGAATTAATCTTAATTTTTAAATCTTACATTTCTAGCTATGGTTAACCTGCAGGAATCAGGAAGATCTCCTCCCTGCCCTCTCTCCCCCTGGCCATGTCCTGGCACCATGAGGAAGCAAGCCTGGACTTGTGTTTAACCCTCCAAATCCTCCTCCTCAGTCCCCCTGGGTTGGAAATTCAGACAAAACCTGAGTCAGGAGAGACATGTGTGGCCCCTCAAGCTGGATAAGCAAGAAATGCGCACCGGGGCAACACTGCCTTCCACATCTGCCACATCATCTACCTTGCTGACACGGGCAAGGCAAAGTTGTTCTGCCCAGACAGCCACCTCTTCCATCTTTACATATTCCTCTAAGGTAGATCTTCATTTCTAGCCTGACCACGTAGCATTTAGAATAATTTAAAGCTAAATAATGACACCTTTGCATATCGCAGCTAGGGAACAGCCTCCCTGCCCCAGTGATTGAGACAACTGTGTCAGGGCTGCAGGATCTGAAGAGCACAGGACCACGTCTTCTGCTGCAGTACCTGTTCCCACGATGACCTGGGTATCTCCTTTAGGCACTTCACTGAACCATCTACACACTGAATGTGCACACACCTCTGGCAGAAACACTCTTCATGTTACAAAGGCGTGCTTGGGAATTGCACAAATACATGTGCCCTGCTTCTGTATAAACGAAAGTCCTGCCAGCACATGGGAAAACTGGAATTTGTTTCAAGAAAGGCAGTTGACTCTGACATTCAAAGTCCATCATTAAAACAATTTAAAAAGTCCATCAAACAGTAGGATGGTACCATGACCACTACTTCTGATAGCCAGCTTCAGGACTGCATACTCGCTGGGAATGTCTCCATTGTAACACAGTCCAGAATGAAAGAATTTCCAGAGCTCCTTCAATAAATAAAGATACAGACATGCCAGCTAATATATGTATTCATTGTCACTTCTTGCTGTGACGTGGCATTCATTGAATGAATTTGATCACAGTGGGATTGCATAGAGATTTTGCCTATTTCAAACTTTGCACTCTAATGTTACAATACCATGTATATAATGAATAGTTTAGAAAGGAGAGCAGAAAATTCTTTCATTCCTGTCTTACAAAGATCTAGAAGACACTTCATTAAATTGTAGGAAGGGCATTTTTAAAATGGGTACAATATATATTGAGATATTTAGCTAAAAGATATATGTAGATATTTATGTATGTATGCATAAAAATTTATCAGACATTATTTATAAACTTTATAGAATTGTGTATTATATATTATAGTATATATAATGTATACTACACAACATATATGTACATGTTCTTCTCTACAAATTAAACCGAAGCCTGCCACAAATTAGGCAAGATGTGACCTGATGGTTCAGATTTCCTCACACACACCTACTTTGATATTTTGGACAGTTTTTAGGGAAGTTCATGGTAGTGGCTACTCTTGGATTCAGGAAGCTCATTTGTTTGGATCTTGTGCCTGGCTCAGGATTACTCTACCTTGCATATTCTGCTGATGTGCAAAAGTATGACATAAAACAGCAAATGCCATGTCTTGGACATTGCAAAAATAGGTGAAGAAAGAAACGCTCAAAGTATTCTCAAGAAGTTATATATGAATATCTCTGGTAATAAAGTTCTGTGAACTATTTTCTGACATGGTATGGAATTAGTCTGATACTATGCTTAATACATGCTGAAGATCCATATCCCATAACAGTGCACTCATTTCAGCATCAAACCCATCATTTCTGAATGAGCTATGGTATAACTTTTAGAAATACATTCAGTCCTGAATTAAGCCTTCCAGTGATGCAGAACACACCAGCTGTTAGTTTTCAACATAGATAAAAATAACAGACTTTGTTTCTAGACTTAGTTCATTCACATTTTATTGTTGATCACTGAATCACACCATGTCTTACTGTCCTGAACAGAAAACTTGTTTATTATCAAAGGTCTGTTCCCCATATAGGTATCTGCAGACAGAAAGCAAGTCACTTAATTTCTTTTGGATAAACATTGTAAGTCTCTCTCTCTTTCTCTCTCAGGCATGTGTGACGTGGGAAATAATATTGCAACTCTTTTTTAAACACTTTCCATTTTCACTACAATCTCTGCAATGTAAGAACACCGCAAGGGGACACTGTGTCAGTATTGGGCCTGTTACTGGCATTGCACAAATGTAAAACCATCCCCATAGCCTTCTGAGAGATTGTCCTGCTGGTAACGTCAAGTGTTTCTTAGCTAAGAACCTTGCACGGGGAGCTCATGTTCAAGTGGTGTCCACCAGCACCATAATGAGGCAAAGAGGAAATGAGACAGGCAGGGATGGAAACAGGGCTAATGGGGAGTTGAAATTATTGCTCATAAAGTAACACCAAGACTAGATTATGTCTTCTGAGTCCAGGTTTTTGGGTGTGCCCACCAGCTACCCCTTCTCAGATGGACATCTGCACCACCAAGCTGCTGTGTACTTCGGCATGACAGACTGCGCTTTTCACTCCCACGCCCTGTGGAATAACATTGGTTTTTTTTCTTAAAAGACAGTTCCTAAATGTATTCAAATAAAGTGTGCTCTAAGTAGGCTAAGAGGCACTCTACAATCCCACTCGAACATCCTGTTAATCTATACTGTGATCTAACCTTTCACATCCAAGTTTCTGGGGTGTTTTTTTTCACTCCTAGGTTGTGTGTGATAGGGAAAAAGGAGAAAACAGGTTTTAGGTTGGGGTTTTTTTTGTGTTGTCAGGGTATAAACAATTAAAATGTAAACACTTGTCTCCTATCTCTGTTTCCTGAGCAGCGCTGTGGGAACAGTCTTTCATGCCTTTCCGTGATTTGGAGAAGATGAAAATAGCCATACTTCGAGCTTTCTTCCTTTCCCTTTCTTAATCATATTCATCTCTGCGTTGCAGGCCTTAGAGACGTACAATGAATGCTGACAGTGACTTTGCAACGTAAAAATTAACATTCTGACATCCTGTTAATCCGCAATGATAATCAGCTGGAGACTTTTGATCTAGTAAGGTTTGAAGGGAGATTAGCGCAGGATGGACAACCTTTTTAATTGATTAAAATGATAAGCAGAGAAAGAGCAAGCTGCTTCCAAAATCCTACAGCTCAGTGGCCAGAAGAGTTTACACAGTATATTTTCTAAACCCCGCAATGACTAAGAAGCTTTGACTGATATCTTCCATGCACATTACTTCTCACTTCAGGAATACAAGAGGGTGCAGGCCTTTAATTGGCAGACTAAGAGGTGTAATGATGTCTACAGCAGTTTTGTGTTCTCCTACAGGGAAGCATCAGACAAAGCATATGTAACAGATTAAAAGATCAGACAGCTGCTGTAGGCTTGCATGTCAGAGAATCAGCTTTGGTTGTTCACGTATCAGAGAAAAAAGGGATGATTTATTTGCATATCTGTGTTTAAAATACACATGCATTAGGGCAACCTTTTAAAATTATGTGCCAGGGAAAGTACATTCTCAGTAGCATCAGTGATAATCACACCTTTAGCTTTACAATTATCCCTTTCAAAACTGTACAGTAAATTTTAGATACACAAAGGAAAAAGAATTCCAGTCTGGTTTTAAAGCACTTGTATTTGCTTCCTGCTGAGCAGAAATACACAAAACCCCAGAACGAATGCAAACCTAGTGTGGTGCAGACACTTCTGAGAAAATGGCTAGCGCATATCTTCAACATAAAGCTACAGGAGAGAAAATTTAATTAGGGAGCACCCTGGTGGTGAATCAGTGAAAGGAAAAACTTAAATCTGATAATGTGTGCACAACTATGACTGTGGCCACCAAAGTTATTGTTCATACAATAAAAAGAAACATGTTTTGGGACTGTTACTGTCCTGTGTGTTTCACTGACTGTTGCCATATAGTGTGTGCCTTCAGGAGCTGTTGGCAACATGCAAGTAAGTGCACATTTATATACCACGGTGAAGAGGGAAGAATAAAACCCTAGACCGACAGACTGACAAATTTGGTGCTACTTTGTATTGTTGTGTTGTGTGGTTGCTCTAGGAATACATGATCTATTGCAGACTAAGTCACCATGCTTTTCTACTTGCTCAGCTAGCTGCTGTCTTTCTGGTTCAGTTCATACTGTAGATTTTTTTTTTTCTGTGGAGTTTAGAAACACTGTCAGTGGGGAGGACTCCTTGTGTGAAGTGCTGCACAAATATACACCCCAAAGAGTGTCTGCAACTCAAAAGTTACACAATTTGAGAGAAAGCACAGGTACACACAGTGAAACATAGGGAATAATGGGATAGTATTTGACAGAGGAACAGGCAAAAAGCTTTGCTGTTGTCAAGGGGTTTGTTTTCTTTGAAATAATCAACTCAGAGGAGAACTAAAAGGAGAGATGTGAAGAAGGAAAATGAAGAGGACCTGATGTATTTATGGGTACCGTGAGAGGGAGACACTAATAAGACCATGCCCTGCCATTCTTGAAAGTCAGCTGTCGATGTGTGACATGATCAGGAAATGAGAGCTGCAGAAGACCATCAAAGCATCAGGCTAGGATGGTGACCACGGGGAGTGGGTGTGAGCAGGCTGGGATTGCCTCTGTCAGTGTAGCTAGAGATGTTGAATTAATCGTAGACACCAAAAGGCTGGGGAAGAGTTACAGCCATGAGGGCAAGCCATGAAAGACTGAGACCTCTAGAGAAAGAACCTTCCATACAGTCTGAACAGAAGAATTAAGTTGGGACCAAGGCAAATTCTCACCGGTAGATGTGAGAAATAGGTAGGGTGAGCATTGGTGTCTGTAAGAATCCCACAAGAAAACAATAAAAAAGATGGGGAAAGGAAATTCAAAGGTCTCTCTCAGTTATGTTAGCTTTGACAAGACATCTGCACATCTGGAGGGACATGCCAGAAATATAGGTGGGGTTTTTAATTGATGTACATTAAAACACTGGGTCCATAAACTATGTCAATGGAGAGAGCAGCCACCTTTCTGTAAGTTCATAAAGATATGAAGAGGTAAAAGGGAAAGACAAAAGCATGGAGCTCTGTGGGGATATTTCTCTCTAAAGCCACAGTGAAGTAACCCCAACTGGACAGGAAATTTCTAAACATGTCTGTAGGCACATTCCCCTGGGAACTTTATTCCAGACTGTTTGTGCATGCCTTTAAACAGCAGTATTCACACTGTTTGTGCAGCAACCCTATATCCTCTGCACAGCAGTGTTTTTATGAATCTCTGAGTCAGTTCTCATTCCATTTCATGCACCTTTGACTTGCTGTGAGTGTAATAAGTTTGCCGGTCACCTGGGCTGGTATTCTTATTATTGTCTGCCTTTGCTGTTCTTCTGGGCCATCACTTCTTCGTGTTATGCATAATCTGGATCATAATCAGTCTGTGTGGACAGCTACGTCAGTTAATGATGTCTACTGATACTGTGAATGAACATCTTTATGCTGTATAAATGAATACAGGCTTGCTTTCATCAGTCTGCACTGAACACTAACCCATTCATATTGCAACTTACATTTCAGGTTACATACATATAGCACAGAAAGGGCTTTAGTTTATCTCATCTCTTCTTGAAGTAACGATGAAATACAGGCTTTTCTTTGCAAACCCTTTCTTCTCAAAAGGAGGAGTCAGGTTGTCAATGAAAGTCTTAAGCAAACCATGTTCGCTAGAAAAGGAAGGTCAAAGGAAGCATACCACCCTCAATGAGCACAATTGGCAAACTGGTAACAACAGACGAGGAGAAGGCTGAGATACTCAACAACACTTTTGCCTCAGTCTTCCCTGGCAGCCTCTCTCCCCACACCTCAAGTGGATGGACAACAAGGCAGGGACTGGGGGAGCAAAGTCCCTCCCACTGTAAGAGAAGATCAGGTTCATGACCACCTGAGGAATCTGAACATACAGAAGTCTATGGGACCTGACAAGATGCATCCAGAGTTCTGAAGGAACTGGCTGATGTAGTTGCCAGGCCACTCTCCATGATATTTGAAAAGTCATGACAGTCAGGTGAATGCCCTGGTGACTGAGAAAAGGGGAACATTGCACCCATTTTTAAAAAGGGTAGAAAGGAGGACCCTGGGAACTACCAACCTGTCAGCCTCACCTCTGTGCCCGGGAAGATTGTGGAACAAATCCACCTAGAAGCTTTGTTAAGGCACATGGATAACAGGGAGGAAATTCAAGACAGCCAGCGTGGCTTCACCAAGGGCAAGTCCTGCCTGACCAGCCTAGTGGCTTTCTATGATGGAGTGACTACATCAATGGACAAGGGAAGAGCTACAGATGTCATCTATTTGGAATTCTGTAAGGCCTTTGAAACATTCCCCCACAACATCCTTTTCTCTAAATTGGAGAGACAACAATTTGATAGGTGGACTGTTCAATGGATGAGGAATTGGCTGGATGGCCACATCCCGAGGGTAGTGGTCAATGGCTCAATATCCAGATACAGATTGGTGACAAGTGGTGTCTCTCAGGGGTCTGTATTGGGACCAACACTGTTCAATATCTTCATCAGTGACACAGACAGTGGGATTGAGTGCATCATCAGCAAGTTTGCAGATGACATCAAACTGAGTGGTGCGATTGACATGCCTGAGGGACAGGATGCCATCCAGAGGGACCTGGACAAGCTCGAGAAGTGGGCCCATGTGAACCTCATGAGGTTCAACAAGGTCAAGTGCAAGGTCCTGCACCTGGTTCGGGGCAACTGCCAGTATCAATACAGGCTGGGGGATGAAGGGATTGAGAGCAGCCCTGAGGAGAAGGATTTGGGAGTACTGGTGGATGAAAAGCTGGACATGAGACGACAATGTGCACTTCGAGCCCAGAAAGCCAACCGTATTCTGGGCTGCATCAAAAGAAGCGTGGCCAGCAGGTTGAGGGAGGTGATTCTGCCCCTCTACTCCACTCTGGTGAGAGCCCACCTCAAGTACTGCATCCAGCTCTGGAGCCCTCAGCACAGGAAAGACCTGAACCTGTTGGAGTGGGTCCAGAGGAGGGCCATGAAAATGATCAGAAGGCTGGAACACCTCTTCTATGAAGACGGGCTGAGAGAGTTGGGGTTGTTCAGCCTGGAGAAGAGATGGCTCCAGGGAGACCTTATTGTGGCCTTTCAGTACTTAAAGGGAGCTCGTAAGAAAGATAGGGGCAAACATTTTAGCAGGGCCTGTTGTGATAGGACAATGTGCAATGACTTTACAGTGGGGATTGTGAAACACTGGTGCAGAGTGCCCAGAGAGGTGGTAGATGTGCCATCCCTGGGAGCATTCAAGGTGAGATTGGACAGGGCTCTGAGCAACCTGGTCTAGTTGAAGATGTCCCTGCTCATTGCAGGTTGGTTGGACTAGATGACTTTTAATGGTCCCTTCCAAACCAAACTATTCTATGATTCTATGTGCTTTCTCCACTAATTAGGTCGTTTGCTGTTTATTCATCCTTCAGACTGTTTAGCAACTGTTTTATTTAGTTGTTTTCAATGTATTTTCAGGTATTCATGGGATGATATATCAAATGGGAAACTAAAATCTACCTACTTCGTCTCCTGTCTTTGCATAACCTACTAATTTTGTAACAGTCTTACAGCACCAGCTGTTCAATATCCGATTATGTTGTTTGTTGTTTATAATTCCATCATACTTACACATTCAGAATTTTTCTCTTAATATTTATTCCACTGATGACATGTAGACTTCATTTTGTCAATATCTGGTTTAACCAAGCCTTTAATACTTCATAATTGATCAAACTGCTGTCTTTAAATATCAGCATCCAGGCTGTCATCAGTTTTATCTTCTTATTTAGCAGCAAGCCTCTATGATATTTAAAATGTCTCCGTGTATTACTTGTAAAAGCCTTTCTGACTTCTCCCAACTTTGTTGGCTAGAATTACCTCCATATATCTTTAATTTTTTCTTTTCCTATAAAACTTTTCTCGTTGTATATGCAGTTACCCTAAGTGTCTCTAACCTAGTTTCATTGATACATTTCATAGTCACGTTTCTTAACATTGGACATTGGCCCAGTTCTCTAATGATCTTCATTAGGTCCTGTATTCTTATTTGTGATAACTTAATGTCTGAATCATCTTGCTGTTTGAAAATAAAATGCCAAGAAGCTCTTGGCACTTCTTAGACCATGTGCTGCTGAGACTAGGTAAGCACCGTGAGTGTGCTTTGCTCAATTATTTGTGTTCAGTCCTAAGCTGACAACGTGATTATTAATTACATTTTGCAGAATTTCAGTTCTCATCCGGCTAATTGGACTGGGATGCTAATGGCTGACCTTCTTTTCAGTCTTTTGCCTCCGATGGCTTGTCTGTTAAAAGGCCACATCTGACCACTTGTGTAATTCAGTGTGTCTTGTTGCTGCAGCTGCTTAATTACGGGTCATGTCTTCATAATAAACTACATAAGCAGAATTAATTTCTGAGAATTTCATTTACTGAGAGGAACTGGGATGGGGATTTCACTTGAATCATTTATGATTTCATCTCCTTGACTGATGTTTATAAATGTCTACACCTGAACTGGAAATAATGTTATATTCTTATTACCTGCTTCCAGACATTATTCTTAATCTGCATGTACGTCTCACAGAAGCCAATGGTATTGATTTGTTGAAAACTTCCCTTTTTTTAATTGATATCTAAATATTAAAGTAACCATGTGTTCTGCCTTCCCTCAAATTAGAAGCCCAGGATTTCTTTCCTCTGAATTACACATCACATTGTTTACCATAAGATTCAGCTGTAGGTGAAAAATTCATTAGGTTCTGTCCCTTTTGCAGTGGATTGCAAAGTTTGGCTGTTGCCTGCCCGTGACTGCAAGGCTCCAGGAGTAGCTCAGTCTATAGAGCTTTCCTGTATGTCACCACCAGGACTCCACAAGCTATCAAGCACCATGCGTATCCCTATGGGCTCCCTTCAAGATGCTGTGACAGAGACCAAACATTCAAATACACTGGCAGAAGAGGACACGCAACAATTTAACATGGCTGAAGTAAATATTAACACCTCTTAAAACACACCATTGTGTTTCATATGGCTTACCTTGCAGTAGAAACTATTGATTAAGGTAATGGAATTTCAGAAAAGCAGTTTCAGATAATGATGCAAAATGTTTGGTATGCTGTTACTGTCATTTAATCCAGTGACTATCTAGTGTAATATATATAGAAAAATCCAGGAGGAAGAGCTCTTTGGACTCCATCACCTCGGCTGAATACCTCACCACCAGATAATACAGCCACACTTCATTTCTCTTGCTTTACTAGCTGCTCAGTGGCTCAGCTTCAAGCGGTATTACAGAATGTGCCTTTTCTTGAAGTCAGCGTGGTCATTGGTCTGTGACCACAAGCCATTGTGACTTGTGGTTAGTGTGCAGTCTTTGGATTCAAATCCCTCCAACAGGGAAAATCCTGAGTTTCCTTTGGCTAAGAGAAGTGCTCTTGCCATTTGGATACTGGCAAAAGATATATTGGACCTGCTCCAGTAAACTTTTTAAATTAACATGTCAGGAAATTTTAGCTATGCTTACATAATTTTTACTGGATTAAGCCTTAATCATCTCTCTGACTAACCTTTGACTTTCACTGGTGCTTTGGAAGAAGAAACTCTTATACATCTTCAGACCAAGAAGTTTCTAAAACGTGTCGGAGGCAGTTTAGGCACCAGGAACTGAGATGAGCCTGGGATAACTTCAGAGGTGTCTAGAGGCTTTCAGGACTCTTGTGAGTCAGGCTCTGCTGTGAGTGTGAAGGCTTTCTTGTTCCCTAGCCTAGCAGAGTTGCCTTAATTCTGCCAAATTCAGGCAAAGTGTAGGTGTAGTGTAGTGTAGGTCCTTGCCCAAAGGAACTAATGCAGCAAACTCATGTCCTGACTCACTCTGTGGACCTGACACAATTACAGAATTTATAGTGACACTCTCCCATACTGAGGGTGCTGGTGACCTGGAAAGGTTGAGGTTCTTGCATCGTTAGTCAACACCTCACTCAGATAGCACTTGCGTTCTTTAATTTCTAGCTGAGCTTTTTATGCCAATGTGACTAAGCAGTGCAGCAGGGCAACAAACCCTTTTGTTGGTCTCTAGAACAATATTTATAAGAATTAACATTGCTTTCATTTAAAATATTCTGATGACAAGACTAACCATTATAGTAGCAATACTTTATAATACATTATGACCAAAAATTCAAATAATCTATTAAATAAGGAAAACCAGCATAAACATTTAGAGATGAACAGTAATGTCTTAGAGTAATTTATAATTGGAAAGGATATGAGGTTTATTGAGCGGCATTGGTACTTTGGCCAGTGTCTGAGGGTGAGCAATTTCTGCAGGGTTTACTATTACATGCAATCCCTCTTATTTTGAGAAGCGCTGGAAGAACTGTTCCACAAAGGAAAGGCCCAAGGATGAAATCTTTTTCATCCTACAAGCTGATCTGTACAGGAGATGTTTTGAGAACTCTCTGGGATAAGGAAGGCTTGGTGGGCATCCATTCCTGCTGCAGGGGAACAAGGTCAGATTTCCAGAGAATCACATCAGGATTGCCCCCAGTCACCCCCATATTCCCCTTGTCAGGAAGATGCCCTCTCTCCCTTCACATCAGCAGAAAAGCTCAGGACTCTCTTGTAGCTTCAGGGGTGTGGCATCAGGGTGGCTAAAGGGCAATCACCTTGGCAGCCGTTGCTCGGCCTTCCTGCTCATATATCTCACACTTACCAAGACAAAGAACGGATCTTTGTTTCATGCTAGGGTCAAATTTTTTTGGGCAAAATTTCTGTTACTTAATGGCTATTACTTAGCCCACACCATACTCTTGACGAAGAGCTCTGAATAGTTCCCACCTATAAAGTGAGATTCCCATGTTTTTTAGTTATCAGTCCTGTTTCTGGATGAGATTCCCTTTGGCTTTTATCTGTATTAATAAATTCATTACTTCCTTTTAAATGCTGTGACCCACTGACATTTTGTTTGCCATGTAATTCTCAACCAATATGTCAGGACATCTCGTTGTCTGAAGATGTGTCATAGATTATTGAGATGTTGCAAAGCAGATGGACTGCTTTCTGAAAAATAGAACTCTGAAGTTTTAATTTTTTAATGTATTTTTTTTTTATTTTAAATCCAAATTAGGCCTCATTTCCCACCAACTTGAAAATTTTATAGATGCTTTTAAAATGTGTTTTTTCATTGGTACTGTTCCACAGCACTAACTTCCACTTTCCCCAATATCTTTTTTCTGTCTTTACTGAAAGAGAAGTAAAACGTCTCTCCTCTTCCTCCACATCAGACTGGCTGACATTTTCACTAAAGGACTTTTTCTCTATGTTATGTATGCGGTTGTATCAGGAGGCATGGGCACATGCTGGCATCTGACATTTTTGAACAGTTTTACCAACTATATATAGTAATCAAAAATGGAAACATTTTACCTGCTAGTGTGTCTCTAAATAGCCCAGTCAGTCAAGGGCTCCCAGCCCAGTGGGTGCCCTTGTGGGTTTAGGAGTAACAATGGGACATCAGTCCCTCCTTAGGAGAGAAGAAGGGAGGGAATGGTGTCAAGCAGGGGTGACAATAGCTTTAATGTTACTCTTACCAAGTTGGAAGGAGGATGGTGATTATTAGCTATTTACTAACAAACTGTACTTGCAGCTGGACACCAAACAGACCTGTCCATCTACAGAAAAAAATGATTTCTCCATTCAGGCATTTCTTGCAACAAGGTGAAGAGGAAATTGCCCAGGTTACTTCTCTCATGTCAGTCAGGCAAGTTCCTTGGCTGCCCCATGCTGTAACTCTTGGGATGCTTATGGAGAACCCTTTGCAGGTGTGAAATGCAGCATGGAGACACATCAAAAGCCCACCTGAAAGTCAAGTAATTGCATGATGGAGATAGGCATCACAATCCTGAGACAATTATGATCAGACTTTTCATAATAACCAAAATACCCGGCTTCCACTGTTGGTACCCCGAGAGCTGGAGGTGCTGGTGATCATCCAGTCCAGAGAAGCATGGCTCTTCCTTCATTTTCCAAAAGAAATCAAATGGTCATGTTTTCCATTCTGTGCCATTTTTGCCATTCATTTTCAGATAAATATTTGCTTCCAACAATTTATGCCCTCTCTCTCAGTTTGGGTTTATAGCGTATCTGAATTGGTTTCACATATGGTATTGCAGAGGGTTTTGATAGCCACAGATGGTGCATCTGCAAACATTTGAAATCTGCTTCACTATCCAAACCTTTAATACTTGTCAGTGTCCCTAAAAGAGTTAGTAAATGCCTGATTCACTCATAATAAACAATAAAGGATAGTGAGTTGAATGAGCTATTGGGAATGAAAAAATCAAAGAAATCTTATCCCCCGACTCTGTAGCTCCAGCAATAATATCAGGAAGAGAAACACCTCACAGCAGGTAAATTGAAGGATAAATTTTATTTGGCCTTTCTGAACTTCACATTCATTTCTTTCACTTGATTTCAATCAGACCTTTTTAACTAAATGACACTATTTCTACATTAGTGTATTAAGTTTTGCTGCCATTAAAAGAACACATGGGAAGAATTTACATATGTATTGCCTAAAAATACCAAAGTCTATCCAAAAGGAAAAGAAAAAGCAGAATTATTAGGCAGACAAAACTGACTCATTAATAAATGCACTTATACGGAAATTTAAAATGATTGTCAGATAATTTTTATTTTCTGTGCTACGTGAGTACCAGTACCCAGCTGGACTCACCCTGGCTGAATCCTTCACAGACAGAGACCTGTTGGTGGGCTGAGGTGGGGAGGAGGGAAGAGTAGAAGCACAGCCAGCCCCTGCTTTAGTACAATGTCAGCCCAAGCAGGTAGTTCAGTTGATGGCTGTGGCCCAGATCCCATCTACGTGGTGACACTGTCTGGCCTTTGCTTCAAAGGCAATTCTATGTCTGCCTGTAAGTAAAGTTAAGGACAGGGAGAAACACTATGCTCTATACTCGTGCAGACTTTTTGAAACACAGAGTGCCATTAGCCCCATAAGCTCATCAGCAGTCCTGGCTCCCAGCTCGAAAAATTGCTGGGATGACTCCATAACACAGGGTAGATAGCAAGGCAAAGAAAAAGAAAAAGACTTTATCCCTATTTTGTAAATGATAAATTGAAGTCCTGCAAACATACGTGACTTGACCAAAGCGACACAGAAAAATCTGTGCCAGAGCTATGCTGTACTTCAGATGAAGAGTGCCAAGGCCAGACTGGGTCCCCACACTGATTTATCCACAGTCTAAAGGCACTGAGGATCCAATGAGCTGTACGGTGGGAAGCTCCTAAGAACAAACACGTGGAAGGATGGAACAGGGTGGATGGCAAAAGGAAAGTTACACCCACAGACAGGGTTATCTGGTAAAGTCCAGAGTTGGGAAAAGACAGCAAGACAGAAGGTAAGGCTGAGCTTAAGAGTGGAACAAAGGAGGCTTAAAAGTCAAGAGCAGACCCTGGGATGGGAGGAAAGGGAAGCAGGATATAAGGAATTCATAGATCTACTATGGTTAGAGGAACAGGCAGGGAAGTACAGTAAGTTTGGCAGCTCCAACTTTGCTGAAAAGGAGAAAAAAAGAAGGGAAAAGAAAGACGAGTCTGTTTCCCAAGGATGAACAAAAAGGTGCAATGGTGCCTTGATAGTGTGTGTGTACATTTGGCAGTGCAAAAGGGAGCCAGATTTATCAAGGGTCTGGGTGCGAGAGGAGAAGGGAATGACTCCCAGAGCCGAGGCCATGGCAAGATGGGCAACAAGGAAAGGTCTGTGACAGAGTCAGTCATTATACCCCATGCTGTCCTGTTTAGGGGAAGCCTGCTCAACGAGCGCTGAAAGAACCGTGACATCCCTTCTGCTTGTGGACATCTGCTTCCTTCAAACCTGCCGGGCTGGGAATTGCAGGGAAAGGTGAGCAGCAAGCTTTGGGCAGGCAGGAATGGCAGAATAAACAGGCAGTGGCTCATGTCTCTCAAAGGCATGGTCTTCCTTCCCAGCCATCGATAACAAGCAGGTTTTAATCCCCAAACTTGACAGCTTCTCTACAATTAGCTTGAGAGTGAGCGTATTTGCTGAGGACTCACACATCCACATGTAGACCTCACTTCCTACACTTTAAATGGCTGTCCAAGGATCATGACTTTGAGCATGAGTTACTGTGCAATCAAAAATAGCATATTTTTGCAAGCAGGGGAATGAGAAGAGAGACCGAGTTTCTCTCTCACTGTACAAACTTTCAGATTTACACAGTGCAGCTTGAAACCATAACCATTCTAATGAGGGAAATGTGCAGTCAACTGAACATTAACTGTTTTGGACACTATTACTGTAAAAATAAATAATCAACCAACTTTATCTCTGAATAGAAAACTCTGCAGTGGGAAGACTGACTGAATAACTGACATGATTGCTGAGGAAGAGATGGAAATAACAGTTTACAGTTCACAGGATCTCAATGGACAATCAATGTGGTAAATTAGGATGTGGCTGAAATTATAGATATAGTAATTAAAATTATCCATGAATAATAGAACACAGTTCTTCTAGAATAGAATAGAAAGTGCCGCTAGACAGAAACAGAATAATACTGTGCAAATGTACAGAAATTTTAACTTTAAGAGAAGTTCAAATTGGCAAGAGATACGTTCAGTATCTCCACTGACACTTTTCACAAGCTTATAATAGGCAGCCGTAAATTATTGTTGGAGAGGAATTTAATTTAATCGCATCTCAGCCTTATGAAAAACACTTTCTGAAGCATTTTTTAAAGTCAATGCTAAGGTGTCTCTAAATTACCATTCAGACAAAGTCTATTCATTTCAGCTGGCCACAGTTTGACTGTACTTTCCTCTTTAGTCTACCGCTCTCTTTTAAATTGCAGAAACCTTGTTATGAACAGAATAGCCATAAGCCCTGCTGTTCCAGCACAGCGACTATTCACAACCAATGCTGGGGCCACTTTTTACATAACAGGAGAAAATTACAAAACCTAAAAAGTGTGTGTGTGGGGGGGGCTATTTGTTCTTTCTCTTTCCCTGCAAAACTCCTTTTGGAAGTCACTGTCAACAATGTGATGCAGAATGTAAGGTATTAGTTTTTTGTAGCAAAATTATTCCCAAAATTTTAAAATCTTAAAGTGTAATGTGATTGTGCTGAATGAATACAGGACTGCAAAGCTAGCCGAGAAGCCCATAAGTCATTAGATTTCTACTAAAGGTATAACTTCAGATTCAGCAGGCTCTATAAACATGTCTGATTTCAAGATATGTGGACGGTATGACTGAAGTCCTTTTTTGCTATATCTGATCTTAAGTAGTTCCTCTTAATCAATTAATCAATGTTGAACATTCAGGCTTTCCAAGGGTAATTTTTTTCCTGCTAGAATTACAGTATCACAGTATCGTCAGGGTTGGAAGGGACCTCTGGAGATCATCTAAGTCCAACCCCCCTGCCACAGCAGGGACACCTACAGCAGGTTGCACAGGACGGCGTCCAGGTGGGTTTTGAATGTCTCCAGTGTGGGAGACTCCACAACCTCTCTGGGCAGCCTGTGCCAGTGCTCTGCCACCCTCAGAGTAAAGAAGTTCCTCCTCATGTTAAGATGGAACTTCCTGTGCTCCAGTTTGTGCCCGTTACCTCTAGTCCTATCACTGGGCACCACTGAAAAAAGGCTATTCTCATCTATCTGGCACCCTCCCCTTAAGTACTTATAAGTATTGATAAGATCCCCCCTGAGTCTTCTTTTTTCTAGACTAAAAAGACCCAAGTCCCTGAGCCTTTCCTCATAAGAAAGATGCTCCAGTCCCCTAATCATCTTGGTAGCTCTTTGCTGGACCTTCTCCAGCAGTTCCCTGTCCTTCTTGAACCGGGGAGCCCAGAACTGGACACAGTACTCCAGATGCGGCCTCACCAGGGCAGAGTAGAGGGGGAGGATGACCTCCCTCGACCTGCTGGCCACGCTCTTCTTGATACACCCCAGGATGCCATTGGCCTTCTTGGCCACCAGGGCACATTGCTGGCTCATGGTCATCCTGTTGTCCACCAGGACTCCCAGGTCCCTTTCCGCACAGCTGCTCTCCAGGAGCTCAGCCCCCAACCTGTACTGATGCATGGGGTTATTCCTTTTGCATGCATTCATTTTGCATGCATTTCCATTCCTATTGCATGCCTTCACTTTGAAAATTTTCCCTTTCTCTTGTACAAATTCCAGTGACACGATGGAAGACATTTGTGGCATTTCTAACGTTTTTCAGCTGATGGGAATCTCAACAGAAAATTTTGTCTTAGATGTGTGCATACTCACATTTGTAATGCAGTGGGGCCTTAGGAGAACAAGATCATACAAAACACCAGTATAAGTTATTCGTTATCAAGGTAATACCAACAAGATAGGAGCATTCAGTTGTTATACATTGGAAAACAGAAAAAAATGGCCATTACTTTGCAGATGACCTTTTAACTTTCCCTAGTACGCCCCTTTCCAGTTGCCACACTGCCAACCCTGTGAGCTGGGACAGACATCAGATCCTCTCTGAAGAGTACGTGTGTAGGCCCATGAGTGCACAAGAATGCTCTGACACGTGCTAAGCCTGCTTATCAACCCCAAGACACAGAAGACCCCCCCTTATTTAATGATAAAAACTGCTTCATCATAAAAAGGAGAGTTGAACACACGGGTATACTGACCGTATGACATTCTCGTCACTCCCCCTCCCAGACCAAATCCTCATCACTCCCCCTCACAAACCAAATCAGAGAGCAGCCAGAGTGTTGGGACTCTTCAAATTTCATTTGTTCCAAGGGTAGGTAACACTCTCAAAGACTTAACTGAGGATTATAGGACGCAAGTGGGGATGGGCTCCACTAAACCTCAGAGGAGACTCAGTGCTGGAGGATATGGTAGCAAATTCGAGTTTTGATATAAAAGCATGATTATGCCTGCAATATGTCTTTCTATCTTTCTTTCGCTTGTACTACATGTATTCTGGCAAATCTTTGGGTTCTCCAGCAGTTTGCTAATGATCTGTTATGTTATAAACAGTCTTGTTTTGTTTTGTTGTTTCTTTTATTATTTTTTGTTGAGCTGTTTCTAATGATTCACAATTAATTACAACAGCTCTAAATTTTCAATTTAAACTAGTTTAAATTATTGCCCAGGCTTTTCCCATAGGCAGAGGCATGCTAGTAGTACAGTACTGGTGAATCAGATTTAATGGGAATTTTGAAACAAGCATAGCTGCAATTATGCCCGGAGAATCCCTGCCAACTTTTTAATGGTTTATTTTTATTGTAAAAGCATCTTTTAAATACCTTTGTTTCTCCTGGGATGGAAATTATTGTTTTAGAGTGTTTCAGGCCAAATTTTTACCTAGTATGTTACTTAGCAATCTATATATCATTACATAAAAATCACAATATATATTTCAATGATATAGAGAACCAATACAAGAGAACATGCTGGAATTAAAGGTATTTGTGTTTGCTATAATACATCCAGTAGTTCTTATTTTTACGTTACTCCTGATATTTTAAAGTGCTATGCAAACAATAAGTGAATCATAAAACCTAAGAACTCATTATTGTTCTATCTTTATTTTATAGATGAGGAAAAGAGGGCACAGAAGTGCCCTGCCCATTGCAACAGGGAAGCAAAATTAGAACTCCTGAAAGTGCTTTGTGAATAACAACCCATCTCATGAGAAAATTGTCTTTGAATTTACTTTTGTAATAAGATCTGGACTTTTTCTTCCTTCACAATGGACAGAAAAAAAGAGAAGGTGTTTACGTTTTACTCATCATGTTGATAAATGCTGTACAACCAAATTTTCAACATTCTTCCATTGCAGCTTGAAAACCAAATGAATGCTAAGCAGTGCCAGTCACCACGTGATAGCTAAACCAGCATCTTTCATGAGACCCCATTATGCATATTAGATGGGCTCTGAAAGCTTCAATTAATACATTTGAAGTCCAGCCTCCAACACGAGCAACTGACTGGAGTATTTGTTTATACAGATGCCACTGAAAACAAAGCAATAGACACAGTAGGAAACAAATTAGATAAGTAAATTTTTTCTACCTGATTAACAGAGTACAAGAAGAATTAAGCACGAAAAAAACATGTAAAACATTGGTGGATAAAATGGGAACATATTCATGACCGCTTTTCCATCATGGATATTACCTGACAGTGAAAATACCACTTAGATATTCTGAATGAGGCACATGGCAAATATATTTGAATTTGGTTGACTGTATTTTAATATGGTTATCTTTGTCACAGATAAACCATGATCCACTGACATGTGATTCTGAATCTCACACATTTTGTTAAATTCAGCTTTAGCAGTATGCTGGGCTGAGGCTCCAGTCCTACCTTTGGCGGTGTTATCTCTCTTAGTTGGTATGAGTCGAGTGTGACACCAGTGGTTATTACTATAACTATTTGCATTTTTGATATTTATGTATTTACCTACATCTCACTTTTGCAGACTGCGCTAACTGTGGCTCCCCAACTCTCAGAAAGGGTATCGCAGGAATAAGAAGGTACAAAGAAGGGCAACAAAAAATGTTCCCCCAAGAAATCTGTTCCACAGCTCGATCTGTGGGATCCAGTGATTATCACTGTTGTCATTCACATCTTAAATGCTTACATACTTATTTATGTCACACTTAAGCAAGTGTGGAGTCGGGTTTTTGTATCTCCTCATCTTTGTATTTAATTTGACCTTGCTAAGATTTCCGGACCCTACATCCAGCAAGCAGCTATCTGGAGCATGCCAGAGGACACCGAAGCAACAAAGACAGTAAATGTGAATTAAAAAAAATAAAGAAGGTATGAGTGATTTTTCCATGCAGGCCTAGAAGGATGACACTGGAAGTGCTGAATTTTAGGAACATTCTTCTTTTCTCTGAAATAGCTATTGAAGTAATTATAGAATAATCTCCACTATACGACTTGTTAACACTGTTAAAGATCACTATTTTTTCCCTCGGTGATGTGCCTTCCCATTGGATTGCTCAGAAGTGCAAAATATATTTGTTTAGTCAGGAGGACTCCTGCTAATTGTTCGATGGCACTTGCTGTGCTGGAGAGATTTGATATTTATGTTGTTGCTCTGAATGCAATGCACTTCTGATTCATTTTAATGTTGTTTGGATAGCTGTGAAGAGAAATAAAATGGTACAATATTGTTTTCCTATGCTGCTTTCAAAGTGACATAATTACTGCAAATATTGCCTGAGATACCCACTGAGACAATCAGGGGACTGAATTTTAGACGAAGCAATCTGAAGCAATCTGTATCTGAAGACTGAAAGCAAAATGGTGTGCTGCAAAGTGATGGAGGAAGTGTTGGAACAGAGATCACTGCTAAGCATGGGGTTATCTACCTACTCACTCCCAGCCAGAGGTTACATATTTTGAGACAACTGCCAATTTTTATGGCAGGCATACTACACATTGTTTTACTTCTGTAACACACCTTTACAAATAACAGCAGAGAGATTTGTGGGCTAATTGATTACTGTTTCAATCTTTCACAGAAAATGCACTTGTTATCATGAACAATGCACCGTTATTCCTTCAGAGACATCACTTGTAGGTTGAGTGCCTTCTTAATGTTATGAAGCAGTCTTTCGATTAAAGAGAGAAATGAGAAATTTTATGCTGCTTCTTAATTTTACACATCTCAGTGGGAAAGTGTGTCTTAGCGTCACTCTTCGTTCAGAATAATCACTAATTTCCCCAAACTTCTCTCCACTCCTTCAGAGGCAGACCTTGTTCTTCCCTTTATCCATGCCGGCTCATGCAATATTAGGTCCATTCTTCATAGCCTTCCTTCTCCCTCATACAAATGCTCATTTACCTTACAAATGCAGAAGCTCAGTGCCTGGACCAGCTTGTAAAAGGACAGCTTGCCTCCTAGCATCGTGGGAGCAACTGTTCAGTTCACAAAACCATTTGGTCCACGGCAGAGGTGGGATTCCCACCCAGAGGCGGGAGGAGGTGAGCTATGCCCATGCTGTGTGAGTTAGCTTGGGTCCCATGTAGGACTTATGGCATAGCTTAGAGTGAACTCACATGAGGTTTGCACTGGAATTAGCAGTGCCCTCATAAACGTGGAAGTCTTTGGCACTCTCAGAAGAAATGCATAGTTGCAAAGTGCATAGTTGCAAAGGCTTGGTGACGAAATACTGTAAAGCAGCTTTACATCTCGCTGTACACTTGAACGTGTCCCTTCACTTAGAGGTGGGTCCCCACGCAATGTTCAGAGCTTCCTGGGGGGAAAGGGATTCAGAGCCCAGGAGGCAATTTTGTGAATTTCACAGAAATAACTGGGGGAAACTAAATTAGATTCTACATTGTATCTTTGGGAATTGTTATGCAGAGGAAAAAATCTTGAGGGGTCTTTTGATTGCTTCTGATTTGCATGATCCTTGGCAGCTCTGAAACACTCTGGATTCAGAGCATGGGATGGGTGTATCCATCTTCCCTAGTACCTTGCCACCAAGCAGACACAAGCAGATGCCTAGAGAAGAGAAAAAGAAAAGGTCAACAATATAATGATATTTCCCTAGAATACTTTTCCAGCTTCGGAGACTCCTTGAGTCAGAGATTGTGTCTTTATAATTAATAGCCCTGATGTTTTTTTCTTTGGATAATTTTTTTTCAGTTATCTTTTGAACTCATACAGATCCTTTGCACCTGAAAAAAACTTTAGTTTACCCACACCATGTGAAGAATCAATTTCTTTCATTTGCACTGAGGTTGCCATCTGCTTACTTCTTCTGTTATTCTGCAGTTCTTGCTTTGGCAGAAACCGTGAGCAGCTATTCCTGATGCACCTCTCTGTGCATTTTTTTAAAATGTGCCACCTCTCCCTACTGCCCACACCGATTTCTCTCTTTGCTAAACTAGTGTTTACTCAGCTGCTATTCCTATGGAAAGTGTTCCATATTTTTAAAAATAGTTCCATATTTTTGAACATCCCTGTCACCTTGCTCTCAACCTTTCCCAACTATACTCTGTATTTTTTGTGATTGGGGGATGAGAACTGCATACAACAGTTCAAGATGTGGCTGAACCATGGATTTATACAGATGGGTAATGAGATTCTCTGCTTGTTTCAAAGGCTGCTCTGTCTTAAAACTGATTATCCAGCATAGCCTTGCCAGCCCCTGTATGCATATTGTTTGGAGACCTGTAATTATGTGAGAGTCTCAGCTTGCATTTATGAGTTGCATAAACAAGTTTCTATCTTTTGTGACTAGAGAAAATATCTGTGGGATGTAAAGCCTCTAACTTTGAAATCAGAAGCTAAGAGAAAAACAAAGATGCATTATTTGGGGGTGTGTGTGTTAAATTTCACTCCTTTAAATTTGGTTTCATAACTGTAATATTTGTATGCATTTTATTAGTATTGCAGTATTTTGTGCCACTTGGTATACAGATTGGATGAGCTATGCTGAATAAAGCTCATTTCTCAGTGCACAAGATATACTGCCATCCATAGATGGGATTCCCATTTCCTCACCCTAGTTCCATACCTGGCATGTCCTTATGTTTTGGCCTCTGTGTTCTCCCCACAGCCCATCTCTGACTGCATCTAACCTGCTAGTAAGAGATTTTCTTACACATGTGAGCTCCCAAACCTGCCCAGGAACAGTTTGTGAGAGGAAGGGTTGACCTGGGATGGCTCAAATGGGCTCTAGGACGTGCAGTCTTTAGGGTTTGGTGTCACAGCAATATTTGGAAACAAAAGCAGGGATGATAATCGCTCCACGTGACTCATTTTACTTCTGACAGTGACCTGTCAGCAGCCAGAGTCCTTCCTGAGAGCAAAGACCCAGTCCTGCTGATTTTTAAAATAAATTTCTGCCTCCTGCCTGTATTCTGAGGATCATGTCTGTTTGTTCTAGCTCATCAAAGTTAACGTCAAATAACGATGCAAAATAATACCAGACAAAAGAGCTTTCATCACATGGTGTAAACCACCTATTGAAGGAAATAGAATGGATGTAGGGAAAACAGATCAGCAAGGGTTAGAGGTAGCTATAGGGAGGGAGCTGGTATTAATGCAAGGTCCTTGTCAATAAATGCCAACCAATTTAATCTGAAGTACTCTTCCTCAGCTGTGTAAGGACTCTGAATGATAGATGTGAAATGAGAGTGCTAATGGAGCAGGTACTTATTCTACAGTCTTGTTCTTCTTCGTAGAACTGTAATTAGCTGCATGTCTTTTTCAAGCAGTGCTATTACCATTTTTATTTTTATTTTTATTTTTATTTTTATTGACCCTTGAATCCTATCCAAACAGCCACAATGCTTGTTTGGACTGCTGATATTACTTACTAGATGCTTAGAATAAGCTAAATTAAAAGTAGATGTGCTGTTCTACAACTAATTGAATAAATAATCCAGAATGTGCAAATTTATTTATCTATTTGTCAAGACAACAGGTCCTTTGATTAGCCTTATCCAAATTCAGTTTCCGTTAGCTCTGCTTGGAAATGAAGTAGAACTATAAGGAGAAATGCGTGTGTCTATGTGTGCACACAAACCTTCTTGTTTACATCTAGGAGGTTGAAAACTGAAAACAAACTTAAGTTCAGTGCTATCATTCCCATTGGAGAAATCCTGTCATGTTTCTGATAAGATATAGACCTCTAATAACTCCTACAATCATATACCTTCTTGTGATGATGTATTTTGAACAAATCACCCTGAAAGCTAACGGCCATTTGTAAAAAAACAAGGTCATTGTAAACTGTACAGGCAGAGACTCAGAATTTCCAATGCAGCAATTGTATTTATACATTTAAGATAATGCTAAGTTAAGGAGGCTGAACTGGAAAATTACAGGTCTTATTTCCACTAGTTTAGTTATGACAGTTGCATCAAAGCATGATGGCTATTTTCTGTGCAAAATTTTTCAGCTCCACTTTACAATTCCATCTTCTACTGGCCTCACTGACTCTGGAAGACTTTCTCCTTTAGATGTTTTAAAAGCTTTATTACTTTTTATACTCATTTAGCAAATTGTTTCTGGAAAACTCTTCTGGCTTATCACATTGTGATTGTACATCAATTGTACACAGAATTCATTAACTTTTATAATTATTTGTGCTTTTTGAAGGGTGCTTTTTAACACACAGTATCTTTGTTTTGTCATCTGTGTTGTTTTTCTGCATGTGTTTGGTCTTTATGAAATCTTAATTTTAGGAGTGTATATATTCTCTGAATATATAGACTGTGGTCTCATTAAACATTCTTCATGGCTCCTTCAACTGCTCTTCCTCTCTTTACTCTTGGTAATTTTGTTTCAAGAAATGCTCTCATTTCTATTCAGGAGCCTTTTTTAACACATCCCTATATCAGATTCTTTTGGGTTTGTCTTTTCTACAGGGATGGTCATTATGATAAACTGGACCCAGTCTTCAGTTGCTATATCTTGAACCAGACTCTGTGCGCCGCTTGGGAATATACCAAAAAGTGCTTCTCCTCTTGTAGACTTTCTGACTAGCTTCTTCATGGCTCCATGATTGATGATGTCTAAAAACACTGGGTTTTTTTTTTTTTTCTGGATCGTCTTAATATTTGTTTTCTGCTCTCACAATCTGCCTTATTTCCCTTACCATTTTGTACCATGCTCATTGTCACCATTTTGGTTGGGTGGTCAGTAGTGTGGATACCATACTCTTCTTACTAGACAAAATACTTCAGATTCAGATTTCCACAGAATTCACCTTATCTGTCTTGAATTTTTCTTCAACATCACATACCTTCATTAGTGAAGCCTGCCCTGGCAACCTTATATGGTTTGCATCACGGAATTATACTTCTAGGTGTTCCCTGGATTATCTTCCTTTCAACAAGCTTTTGAGCTGCCTGATCTAGCAATACCATCGTTTAAAGCCAAGTATTCCACTGCAACTTGCTCTTTGAAACAACATTTCTGAACTTTCTTTTTAAGAGCAAAACCCAAAACAGCACACATGGGAAAAACAATAGAAATTATAATTGTCTTAAGTCAGGTTTCTTCTCATGAGCTCTCTTCAGTGGCCAATAAAAAATTCTGTTGGTGCTGAAAAAGAGGAGTTTAATTATGAGCAGGTTTGCTTCCTGGAAGTTAGACAGCATATAGATGAGGTGAGACTCCACCTGGAATACTGTGTCCAGCTCTGGAGCCCCCAACATAGGAAAGACATGGACCTGTTGGAGCAGGTCCAGAGGAGGGCCACGAACATGATCAGAGGGATGGAGCACCTCTCCTATGAGGACAAGTTGAGAGAGTTGGGCTTGTTCAGCCTGGAGAAGAGAAGGCTCCGGGGAGACCTTATTGCAACCTTCCAGTACCTAAAGGGGGCCTACAGGAGAGCTGGGGAAGGACTTTTTACAAAGGCATGTAGTGATAGGATGAGAGGGAATGGCTTTAAACTGGAAGAGGGCAGGTTTAGATTAAATATTAGGAAGAAATTTTTCACTATGAGGGTGGTGAGGCACTGGAACAGGTTGCCCAGAGAAGTTGTTGAAGCCCCGTCCCTGGAGGTGTTCAAGGCCAGGCTGGATGGGGCCTTGGGCAACCTGGTCTAGTGGGAGGTGTCCCTGCCCATGGCAGGGGGGTTTAAACACAATGATCTTCAAGGTCCTTTCCAACCCAAACCATTCTATGATTCTATAACTCCTAATGATCAGTGCATTGAAACGCTGGCAGAGGCTAGCTACCGAGGGTGCAGAATCTCCTTCACTGAAGGCTTTTCAGACAGGTGATACACAAAGGATCTTGTTCTGCCTCAGTTCAGTAAGCTAAACCATGTCATTTCTTCTGACTTTTTCCTAATTTTCTAACTAAAGTTAACTTAGTTAAGCTTCCTAAATAAGTTTCATACTTGCATAGTCCAAGTAACTTTTCTGTATGCCACAAACACAGCCTGACAGTGACAATGTTTAGATTTCCTCTGCTGTAAAATGCAGTCCTCAGGCCACGGTGAGTCAACCACCTAGCCATTAAATCAAAAACATTTAAAATAAATGCTCTTTGTACTAGAACTTTCGACTCCCACATTTCCAATTATGGAAAAGTTACTTTCAAAATACTTAATGTAAATATTATTGCAGATATTACAATTTTATATCCTGCAATCCATTTTGTACTGATTGAAATGAAGAGAGGAAATGTGAGAGACACGTAGACTTCTGAATTTAAAACAATAATTCAAGAAATTAATCCATTTTAATAGAAGAAGTTCATGAATTAGAGATGGAAAATTAAGGCAAAGAAAACTGGGAATCTTAGAGAGTCCTTTCTTTGGGTTCAAATGATGCCCTCACTGAAGTCTTGTGATGACACCTAGAACTAACACGTGAACGGTTATGTTTATCCCCAGATTTAGTATGTAAATGTGAGTTCAGTGAAGTTCATACTAACTAGGAAAAACAAGATTGAGCATAAACAATCCTAAGTGACCACCCCTTCAGGGAATGTGCACTCAAGTAAACCCAGCACAGTCTCAGGGAGCAGCGGTCCAACCCCCTCTGCTTTCCTTTGCCTTAAAGACGGGATGGTCCACAAAGAGGACACAACCACCCAGCAGCAAGACGACAAAGCATGCAGGGTACTTTGGCCATTTGCAGTGCCTCTATCCCGTCCCTCCTGGCTTCAGCTCATCTTGCGCTGAGATGCAGTCAGTCTCCATGGGAACCAGCATCTTCCCCTCTGCCGGAGACCTGAGAGCCGAGATCCCTGGCTCTGCTGCTGTGTAGGTGCCACTGCAAGGGATGGGAATGAGAAGTGTTCCTGTCCAATATTCACTGTTTTTTCCAGCCCAATAGTTGTGTAAAGCAAGCTCTTAAAATGGGAATACTAAAAATACCAGAATCTGTTAATTTTTCAGCTTGTCCAAGAGCAGTCAGGTACTTCACCTAGCTTCAGCAAGTGGAGGTCAGTGTTTGAGTTAGCAATGGTCTTTCTTCTCCACTTCAATCTACTATGAAAGATTGCATGGCTGGACACATATCTATTTCTTTCTGAGCAAACCACTTTCACATGTCATCCAGTTTAGTCATCCAGAAGATGATAACCACAGAAACTAAAGTTCCTACCCAGAAAGAATGTTAGACATAAATACAGAGCAGGGAAGGATGCGGCCTGGAGTTCTTCTCATTGATTTCAAAGGACAAGAAAACATTTAGTGTGAAAGTATCAATCAGAGGGCGTCAGTTGAAGAAGCTGTCCTTGTCACAGTCTGCTTCCTTGAGTTGAATGCCTAATTTCTTTGTATACAGCTACTGTTCACCTCGTAACACTTACTTATTCACAGAGCTACCTGTGAAAATACATCCCTTTACAGTCAGCATCCAGTGCTCCTGGAGGCTAGCATAGAGCATGGCTCACGTTGCTGGATGACTTCCCTGTAGCAGAGCTTCATCGGCAGCATGTGGGTGCACTGATTTACAATCACAAAACTTTGCACAAGGTAAAGGTACAATCTTCCAGTACAAAGTATTGCTTTTATAGCATAAAAATCTTGTGATCACGCCACAAAAAGCTCTTTAATCAACAAATAAATGCTTCATAAAAGGCATATATACGCTCTATTCACCCTCTTTCCAATGACACTGACTTTCAATAACTATAATGATTATAAGTAATATTTTTAGCACAGTTTCACTTGATACCAAAATAAAAAAATTCCGCATTTTTTCTATTCAGGTTGGGATCTTTTCACTTGCCATGACACATATTTACTTAATTAATCTAAGCTTACTGTCAAGCTGTGTTTAATTCCTTCCATAAGTTTGCAGATCACACCAAGTTGGACTGGAGTGTTGATCTGCTTGAGGGTAGGAAGGCTCTACAGGGGGATCTGGACAGGCCCGATTGATGGGCTGAGGACAATGGTATGAGGTTCAACAAGGCCAAGTTCTGGATCCTTCACTTGGGTCACAACAACCCCATGCGGTGCTACAGGCTTGGGGAAGACTGGCTGGAAAGCTGCCTGGTGGAAAAGGACCTGAGGGTGTTGGTCAACAACCAGCTGAATATGAGCCAGCAGTGTGCCCAGGTGGCCAAGAAGGCCAATAGCATCCTGGCTTGTACCAGAAATAGTGTGGCCAGCAGGACTAGAGAAGTGATTGTCCCCCTGTGCTTGGCACTGGTGAGGTCCCACCTTGAGTACTGTGTTCAGTTTTGGGCTCCTCACTACAAGACAGACATTGAGACTCTGGAGCATGTCCAGAGAAGGGCTACAAAGCTGGTGAGGAGTCCAGAGCACATCTTGTGAGGAGCAGCGGAGGGAACTGGGGTTGTTTAGCCTGGCGAAAAGGAGGTTCAGGGGAGACCTTATCGCTCTCTACAACTACCTGAAAGGAGGTTGTAGCGAGGTGGGGGTCAGTCTCTTCTCCCAAGTAACAAGTGACAGGACAAGTGGAAACAGCCTCAAACTGCACCAGGGGAGGTTTAGATTGGATAGTAGGAAAAATTTCTCCACTGAAAGGGTTATTAAATATTGGAACAGGCTGCCCAGGGAAGTAGTTGAGTCACCATCCCTGGAGGTATTTCAAAGACATGTAGATGTGGTGCTTAGGGACATGGTTTAGTGGTGGGCTTGGTAGTGCCAGGTTAATGGTTGGACTCGATGATCTTAAAGGTCTTTTCCAACCTAAATGATTTTATAATTCTAATTAATACTGTAACTGACATTCCTGACTCAGAATAAAGCACAAAAGGTCACAAAATTCAAGGTGTGTATTCTACCAATGTGCTTCTTCTTCATAATAACCTTTATGATATAATAGGCAAGAGATTTTTCTCTCCAGTATCTGTAAGCATTCATTGCAATAACGTCTATACTATGCTGAAGTATTCGTGCTGCCAGAAGTTCTACATGGAGAGAAAGAAAAAAATGGAAACAATAGCAAACAAATACTTTTATGCCTGGCATAAACTATTCAATTTTCTAGCAAAATAAAAGTGCATTTCACATAGATAGAAAATCTGAACAATATGATTCCTTCAATTTTTACATTCTGTCTCGGAAATACATTCCTGGCAATGTGGTTCTTCATTAATAACATTAAAACAGAGATACTCCTTAGTTATAATGTATTAAATATCTGAATACTGTGGTGAAGACAAATTATTTCTACTTAGCTATAAAATGAAGATCACAAAGGACTTCATTTACTGGTAACACTTTCCCTGAACTTTTAATTAGAACAACAGTGTAGGGTTACAAACACCGTTCAGTCCTGAAAGATGTTCAGTAGCCAGAGCGGTGTGTGGCTATCTTAAATAGTTGTGGGTTGTTTTTTTTTTTCTGGACCATCCTGCTACATACTCAGCCCTGGTTCCAGACTGGTGCTTGGCAGGAGTGCTTGGAAGCATCAGCTGACTCCAGGCATGCCAGGATGTACCCATAAAACCTGCATTGCCCAGACAGGACAGACCCACAGCATGTTAGATGGGTATCCATTTGACATCCCTGAAGGTCACCAAGGCTCAGTATCGGTGAATTCAGATAATTGCAAGGCAAATGACCAAGGAGCAGGAGCACACTTTGCAGAAGGACTGAGTTTAGAAAAGACTCCAGGAAATGCCAATCATGCATGGCCAAATGCCAGCTGATACTGCATCTCCATTTCAAGTTTGAGAGTAAAGGCACTAATCCCTTTAATTACCAACCTCACTGTGCATGAAACACTTTACAACATAACTATGTTCTAGGAACTGAGCTGCATGGACTGCAAAAGTTAACTTTTTTCCCTTGGATAAAAAGGATTGTGTAACAATAACAGAGCTCCTGGCACTTGCTGAGGCTCTTTCCTGAAAGCACTAGCTTTTGTCTGAAGATTGAAGCCCTGATCCTGTAGAGAGGGAAATGAAACCTCCTGAAGGCTGATGGTTCTTCTGGGCAGTCCTTGCAGGATGGCAGCACCGACTTGTTTTTCATCTGTTAAAGTAACCTGCTGCGACCCATATACAACCCACATCTCGCAGGACCACCTCAGATGCACCATTTCCTCCGCTAAGAGTTACCGCCTCTGACTCAGTCGATGGTACAGAAAGCTTCGTCCCCTTGCAAGCAAATTACGTTAATTACTTTCTGCTGCTAACACTGGCAGCATGAGGTACCTGAGAGCAGATTTATCTGAGCCATGCCTAGTTAGACTTTTGTCTCCCAAGTGCAACACAAACTCCAGTGGGGCAAAGGAAATGCCAGGACTGCAAACACAAAAGCATTAGCTTCAGTCTGCAAGGGCTCGCTTCCCCTACTCCTTTCTACTTCCAACTGCTTAGTGGAGATAATTGCCACTTGCAGACACTCTCCCTCGTAAACCTATTTTCCTACAATGTGTAGCATCCTGTTTCTTCCAGTGTTTGCAAAGACACTTTCAGTGATAAAAAAACAACCCTGGTATATAATTTGCCTCAGACCCAAACTGCATAGAAGAAACCTACACTGTCAAAAAATAGGTATGTCAGTGAATGGTTCCCAATCAAACACAAGAAAACGGGTAGGCTTTGCCTGGCAGTCCTGACTACATGTATTTGCTCTCATTAGTCCGTGCTATTTTGCTGTTGTTCTCCCACTGTGAAAATTGCTGTATGAATCCACAGTGGCTCTTCCAGCTGGAAATAATATATGTTACTTTAAGTTTCTTGGGAAGAGCAATCATTTGTAATTTAGTCATGCTGTGTCATTCCAGGGCAAGCAATATGATCTGACACGTTGTTTACAGTATAAAGATGTAACAGAAATAAACCTGGCATGGTATAGAATTATCCTGATATTGAAAAACTAGTGCCCATCAGTACATGATAGCCACCAGATATGAAACAAGGGGGGGGAAATGGGTGAAAGATAGATTTTTGTACAAAAGTCACATTTGAAAACTTTTCCTTCTTTTTACAAATGACATGAATGCCAAGGGAACCTCACTTACAGTCATTGACAGGGATTCCTCTTCACCGCAGGTGATCTTGTTGAAGATCTTTACGGTTACTGCCACCTTCAGCTGCGCTGTGTTTTCTCTGGCTGGCCTTTCACCTGAGCTCATAAAATAAGCCATAGGAAACCACAGCAAGAATGAGAAAGAAGGAAAGTAGACAAAACACCTCTGATATGGCAAATTATGGCACTGATGTTTTGGAAAGCACATTTTTTTCAAAGGACTACTGGAGAAATTATCCTATAGAGTGAAATGATGAGGAAAGGGCAGTGTGACCCTTTTTTGTTGATTTCATTTTCTGAATGAGACATTGTCACGCAGCACCACTCAAACCTTACTCTCTGGCAGTTTTTTTTCCCTGAATATACTAACACTGATTTTTTTAGCAAAGTTTAAGATTGAGCAAGTAGCATAATATCTAATTAAAGGGCTCCTCAGCTTCAGATGAGTTCAATTTTATTTCTGATCCTATTTTACTTCCTGTTCCTCTGTAGTGCTGATGCACGTGAGTGGGGTGAGATTGAGCCCATGTTAAATTCCAGTGTCTGAGTGTGCACTGGGTGTCTGAGCTCCTGCTACAACAAATGATACTCTTGTTCCCAGCTGATGGGAGGCCAGCAAGTGGTGCAGATGGTCACCCACCGTGGAAAGCAGGAGCTGCATCACCTCCTGGGCTCTGCTCCCTAGACCTTCATGGACTAGGGACCTAGTCCTCCGTGGACTAGGGACTCCACGGACCCACCAGTGAACACCTACATTTTGGTATCATAATGTGCTCAGTCAACCTCATGCCTGTGTGCTCAGTAGTGAGTGAGCCAGTGAAGCAACAGCCAAAGGTGCTGTTTTCTGCCTCCTTCTGACCTCGCTGTAGTCAACTGAAAAACTGCATGTCCAGCTAACTGTCCAGACTCTTGCACAGCCATGGGGAGAGAGGTGGCTGCAGGCAGGGAAGCAGTTTGGCATTATGACACTTCTACTTTGGTGTAGTGAATCACCTCTTGGAGCTGCTCATCTCTCTCCATCACCTCTAGAAGGATTCCCAGACAACTGGCTTTAACTATATACTGAAATTAAAAGCTAGCATGATGAAACTCACTCTGCGCCAGACTCTCTGGAGCAATATACAGACAATAGCTACAAGAAACTCATTGTAGCTGGTGGCAGAAGCATTAGTTCAGTGTTAGGAGATCTTTTAAGCCTCCAAAGCCAGCCCTGATGTGTCCATGGAGTGTGGGAAATAGATCACTGTATTCATTTGTTGTTGATGGCTGTGTCAGGGGCTGATGGTTACTAGTACCACTCCGCGAAGGCAGCCTCACACAGAGCAGTTGAGGCTGCCAGCAGCACCAAGGCCTGTGGCATTCCCCATCTTTGATTTCTGTAGACAAAGCTCCAGGCTGCTGAGGGCAACCTATGCATGGTGGACATGGCAGCACCTGGATGAAACGTACTACCTATGGATGAAAGAATTTCACATATTAAAAGTGTGATAGGGATTATAGCTAAGATTAATTATTTGCTGACCCCAGTTCACTCTGAAGTCAGCTTAGTGGCCATGCTTATGTCAAAAGCATGATTTGCATCTGCTCCCTGCTCCCCTCTGACCTGAGTGGTGTCCAGGTACCATAGCCAGCAAACAGCGGATGGTAGCATTTGTCCTCCACACGATGCTTCTACTTGCAACTCTAAATTAAAAGACTTATTTTGCTATATTCACGAAATGATAGAATGCTATGCAAGGGCTACTGAGACAAGGGAAATATGGAAGGTTTCTTCTGTCACTTCTCTATATACAGATGTTTACATAATGTGTATTGGTAACAGTCCCTCGTACAGAATACACTGATCAGTATATGAAACATAACTTGATGCTTCTCAAATGCTGTACACGCATATAAATAAAAAGAGGAAGTGCACAGACAGATACGCGGTCTAGGTGTATAATATTATAGATTTGAGATCTGTGGTTGTGTTAGCTGTATTTACTGGCTGTAAGCAGTCTTTCTCAGCAAGTATATTCATTGCATCTTACTCAAGCCAACGTTGCTCAATATTCATTAAGCCTACAAATTAAATGTGAAGAATTAAAATTGGATAATCTCACTATCCTGCCATCTGTTCTTCAACTTGAAAGTAGCAGAGCATCATGCTGTGTTGTTTTTTTTCTCAAATATTCACTGCAGACAACAAACCACTATAGAACCCCAGGCACACAAGCTTCGGGACGGTGCCCAGAATCAGACTGTTTTATTTCAAAAGCTTCGGAACAGTTGTAAATTCAGCAAGAACACAAATAAGTGTTTTCTGCCAAATGCGCCTGAATGCCGTGGTGGAAAGTGTTCGCACAATACTGCCAAATGCACCACTGGAGGGCGGTGGCTTTGCTCCTGTGCAAACCCCAGGTGTTCGTGGGGTGGGCAGGATTTTTTTTGCAGGCAAAATGAATGGTAGCAAATTTGAAAAGGTGGTCATACAACATTGAGGTTCTTCATCAGCCGGCATGGCAGGAAATCAGCAGTGTAGTTGAAGTTCTCGCGTTATTGTTTTGTTAAGTCGATGCAGCCAGAGTGATTCTTTTCCAATGTTTTGATAGCTAGATGTTTGCCTTAAGTTTCTTGTAAGATTTCAGTTTAAAATTGAAGATACCCAGATATCATCTTGATTACCTCAGTAAAAAACACTGATATTACTCTTTAATAAGTTTTAGAACTAAATTCAAACTTTTGAACCTCAGTAAAAGCCATTGACGTTAATATTTGTTATCACCCCATATTCCCAGAGATTGAAGGAATGGCTAAGGGAAAGGCATACTGCTTTTCTGTAGTGATTATCCAAAGGGATAATTAAAATGCAGGTAAAGTTAAAATACAGATTAAAATTTTCCTATCTAGAAAAGGTAAACCAGGCCATCAGTATCATATGACACTACCCCTAGAGATCCATCACCTGATGGGAAATTCAGCTCTAAAGAGAGGGCCAATAAAAGTCTAATTTTAGTGCAGAAGTCTTTTTTTTTCCAGACACAGAGTGAATCAAGGCTAAAGGGGCATAAAGGCCATCTTTGTATTCTCCTTTTTGAGCTGTCATAGCTGCAGATCTGATTATTGCTGTAAAGGATCACCTTTGATAATTGCAGCAAAGGACCGCCTTTGCTGAGGGGTGAATTTCATCCTAATGTAGAAGTTCCAGTCCCTGTTCCAGTGATTCAAAAAGGTACAAGGCGACTGTCAGGAAAGGTTAGTGACCCCTATTAAAACAAATAGACTATGTTGGGTACTTGGAATTCCCAGTAACTTTTGTTACTTTTTTTGTGGCTTCTGTTACAGCAGGATTCACTTTTTGATCTTTGCAAAACCCTCTTCTGAGCTCTATAAATCCTTAGTATTGTGATGACCACATAAGATTAACTGCAGTGAAGCCATGGTGGAGCAATCTCAATTACTGGGAAGCACCTAGGTAAGAAAGGTTAATAGGAACAGCTAAGGGAAGGCATATATGACACTGAGCAGTAGTAAAATATTGTTTCAGAGGTATATGTCATAGACAATCTCTGCCTGCGTTCCCTGTTGATGTCTGCCTTTGCCTACCCATTCCTTCAAAGGCAGTAATTCTTTTGTGGCTAGTAATTACTGATTACATTTCATTGGCAGATTCATCCTCTCCCCTCCTCCAAAGAAACCTATCAATAATGTGTTCTTATATTATTTTCTAATGGTACAAGAGATTTTCTGCCAAACTGCAGATTTCCTTTTAAGCCACTATCTGTAGTAGTTTAAAGTAATTTAAAATCATGTCTGATGGACACTTAAAGGATAGTGCAAAGATTTAGAACAGACATAGAATCACGTTAGTGTTTTAAGGAGGTTCAAAAGAAGTCTGCTCCATTAAATGATTCACAAGGAGAATAAAAGGTCAAGAAACTTGTTCTTATTGCATCCCTGTAGTCTGAAGGTCTATTACACTCTGAAGTCTCAGTCAACTTAGAACAAAGCCAAACCAAACTGTATAGCAGCTAATTGCACCTCAAGGCATTTTTTTAAAGGTTACAGCTGGAGCTGGACAGGAACTGGGAGATCTGATGAGACACCCACCCTTCCCCATGCACCATGGGGATCGCAGGTGTTGGAGATGAACTTTGCAAGTTGAACTGCAAACTGTTGAGTTTTTTATTCATTACACAACAACAATAACAAGAAGAAATCTCCTGGGTAAAAAAGGGATCCAAATAAACTTATTTCACCAGTACATTTCAAATTTTGGGCTAAGACACATCAGTACATTGCTGTACATCCTGATAGCATCTAAAACAAGACAGGGAAGCTTATTTGGGGGAGTACAAATTACTTGAAGCATACACTGTGTTCTGACATGTTTTGTAACCTCCTGCGAGGTGTTCAGCCTAGACACCACCAGTCACTTCTTGGGGCAAGATCCTGAGCAATGCTGTAAGGCAGATTGCTCCTGTGAGGGAAAGGGTCAATTAAAATTGCACTGCCAGTTTGTAGTTTGTGGTGTGCAGGAGGCTGTTGATATGTGTGTGTGTCTATGTGTCTGTCTGCCTACATGGGGGAATTTTGACTCCCTGGGAGCCTTACATTAAGATGACTGTATATGTTTGCTCCAAATGTTGTCATCCTGTGCAGCAGCAGATACATTAAGATGCCAGAAGCAGTTGTCCCAGTTATCAGCTACCCCACCCAACCTTCTACTGGACATTGCCAGCTCCACAGCAGGGATGTTTGAGAGGATTGTATACCTGCCTCCCAGCCCGCCAGCATTTTTATCTCCATTTTTTAGCATAGTTGAAATGTTATAGTATGTAGGACTGTAAATATGGCAGCACAGATGCAGCCACGTGGTGTGCTCAGATGTCCCTGCGAGGGAATCGTAGAATCATAGAATGGTTTAGGTTGGAAGGGACCTTAAAGATCATCTAGTTCAACCCCCCTGACATGTGTGGAGACACCTCCCGCCAGACCAGGTTGCTCAAAGCCCCATCCAGCCTGGCCTTGAACACTTCCACCGGTGGGGCATTCACAACTTCTCTGGGCAACCTGCTCCAGTGCCTCACCACCCTCAGAGTGAATCTCCCCTCTTTCAGTTTAAAGCCATTCCCCCTCATCCTATCACTACATGCCTTTGTAAAAAGTCCCTCCTCACATTTCCTGCAGGCCCCCTTTAGGTATTGGAAGGACACTATATGGTCTCCCTGGAGCCTTCTCTTCTCCAGGCTGAACAAACTGAGACCTGCAGAGAAGAGGCAGCAGGAATGTGACAGAGGAAAGCACACGAGCTGTATTACCAGCCCAGCCAAGATTTGTTTGCCTGACACCCTGAAACTTTTGCTGTGTGAGGGTTTGATGACACGATTGCAAACATGAGGGGTTTGACCCATATGTTTCTGCTACACCACCCCCAAGGGAGTAATGTACAGCCACCCCAAAGCTCTTAACTAGGTCCAAGGACTCTCTGAGCTCTTGACTGGGAAGGAGCAGGAAATAGTTACAGCATCCCATCTGTTTCCCCCGCATCACTTGGGATTTAAGATCAATAAACACAAATGTCCAATTCAACGTTTCTTTGAGCTGTGTTCAGGTTTGATGTTGCCAGGTTGGCCCCAAAGGTTCCTGCTACAGCCCTTTCAAATCGCTTGCCAAACAAGATGAATAGCTGCGTGGACAACCTGCAGAGCTGTGGAAAGCTAATCAATGCCTGCCTCTTTCTCCAAATGCTTTATGTGCTTTCACAGGTAGTGTGAAAGTCAATATCCAAACAGGAGACCATTGCCACATGTTGTCGTGCCCTTCTGAGCAATTGTTTTGATTTGCAAATGGCTTTTCTTTCCCCTGCTCTTTACGGCAAAGCAAGTCACATACTGTCAGGCTCTGGCCAGATGACATGATGCATCATGTTTCTTGTAGGCCCCTGTGGCTAAATCTAGAGAAAGTAGGCATTAAAAAATAACCAAATCCAGGGGAGGAAGTTGATAAATGGAGAGGCACCAGCCTCGGTAGGTTAGGTAACTTCGCTGCATTTCAGTGGCAGACAATTAGAAGGAAATGACTGACAGTGAAATTCATCTTACTTAACTTTAGTCCTCTAAAAGGCATTTGGTCCAAACTTGTTGTTTGGGATGCAGCGTCAGTTAATGGAGAGACACACCTCTTCAAAATGTGATCCGTGCGTTCACTGGAACATGTTTCAGATGGGAGAGATGCATTACCTGTTGAATGTACCCATTCTTCCATATGGGCAGCAGCAGGCATCTCTGACCAGCTGCCAAACTTCTAGAAAGTTTGAGGGTCCTCCCAGGACCCCCAGCAACTCAGGGAAGAGCATGTACACATTGATTTAGTGTAATAGTCTCTGGAGATGTAGGAGCTTAAGCTTCATTTCCAATGACAGTTTACGTAGCAAGATGCATCATGGCCTTGTAAATCAAGGGACTAAGGATTCCATATGCCTATTGCCTCTGAAAGTGGGATCCAAGCTCCTAAATTGCCTGATCCTTTGGGAAATCACAGCTACTTCTGAAGGACTTTGAAATTAATGGCCCTTGCAGTACATTGCAGTAGCTTCAAACAATATGTTGAATAATCTGATAATTTGAAAAGGTTACTGAAGGATAAATTTTTGTTTTAACTTGAACTCCAACAAGGAATACATTTCCTGACCAAAACAGTTTCATAATTTTCAGATAAATCTCTCAGTAGGGAATATCAGGTTATTCTCTAAAATTTCAATTTTTGAGGGAATTAAATGCCTTTCAAAATGGTAATACTGCATGTTGTGAAGCACTTTCTCCCCCTTGCAACCTGTGAAAGAGGATGGTGCTCTTAGCTCCTTCATCCCTCCACAACAGGAGCCATTTGCTCTGAAGCATTAATTTTTGAATGATGCAAGTCTGTATACCAGTCTGTGAAGTCAGACCCAGACTGAGGTTTGTGCAGCCCATTTCAGGAGCCTTCTGTCTCTACAGGCATGGTGGGAATGACGTTTTTAGACAGAGGGTGTACCTAAGCTTACATCCTATATGAATAAAGCTAATCCATACTATAACTATGTATGTCCAACAAGAAAGGTTCAAGAGCACTTGATCGCTAGGAGTTGTCGCCAGGTTTATGGATCTCAAGGTTTGCCAGGGTGTTTGTGGTTTGTGTTTTAATTTAACAGCACTGAACAGTAACTGCTTTCAGTAGCTGCTTATTGAGAAAGCACATCTAGAGTGTTGCACAAGGACTAAATATTGCACATCTTTCTGTACTTACAGAATAAAAATCCTGAAAATGATTTCAGAAACTGCAATCTGTTAGGACTTTCCTGCAATCAGAGGCTAAAAAGAATGGGGAAAAAATGTAGAAATTTCTTTTTTAAAAAAAAAAGATAAATAATGATCATGCTGGCATATCCAGATCAGATGAGCCTGAATAGGGATATAATTAGAAATTGTACATAATTTCAAATACAAATGGAAATGTGTCATGGTTTAACCCCGGCTAGAAACTAAGCACCACGCAGCCACTTGCTCACTCTCTCCAGTTGGGATGGGGGAGAGAACTGGAAGAGTAGAAGTGAGAAAACTCGTGGGTTGAGATAAAGACAGTTTAATAGGTAAAGCAAAAGCCATGCACTCAAGCAAAGCAAAACAAGGAATTCATTCACCACTTCCCATGGGCATGCAAGTGTTCAGCCATCCCCAGGAAAGCAGGGCTCCATCACACATAACGGTCACTTGGGAAGACAAATGCCATCACTCCAAATGTCCCCTCTTTTTTCTTCTTCTCCCAGCTTTTATTGCTGAGCATGATGTCATATGGTATGGAATATCCCCTCTGGTCAGTTGGGGTCAGCTGTCCCAGCTGTGCCCCCTCCCAACTTCATGTGCACCCCCAGCCTGCTCACTGGTGTGGTGCTGTGAGAAGCAGAAGAGGCGTTGACTCTGTGTGAGCGCTGCTCAGCGATAATGAAAACATCCCTGTATTATCAACACTGTTTTCAGCACAAATCCAAAACATAGCTTCATACAAGCTAATATGGAAAAAACTAACTCTATTCCAGTCAAAACCACGACAAAACGGAAAGAGGTCAGGATAAAAGAAGAAAACGGTAAGAGTAAGAGCAATTGCACTAGCACATGCTGTACCCACAATGCACTATATGGCCAACAGACTAAGGACCCAAGGAAATATTAGAAGTGCTCGATCGTGTTGATGTATGTAAACAAGAACCTGTGGAAACATTATATCCTCACATTACTAAACCGCACTAGTCACCAATTTGTGCAGCTACTAGATCTTGGGAGATGCAATAGGTCAAAAGGGATTAGGAATAAGGGACAAAGAGTTTGTATGTGAAAGCACAGAGCAGGTACACCGATTCTTCAATGCTACAGGTAAGAGCAAACTTAGTAAATAAACTCTCATACAGATGTAAAGAAAAATAATTCTCCAAGTAGCAAAGATCAAAAGTTTACCAGGAAAGATAGTGCCAAGTATGTGCAAAATCAGAATCGTCTAGGTTGGAAGGGACCTTTAAGATCGTCACAAATACAAAACAGGAAATTAAAAATAAAGGAAGGCTTTTGGAGAAAAAACTTTCTAATACCTAATGCTCAATATACTGAGTCATTTGCAATAACTATGTCTAGGGAAATCATTATCCCAAAGTTTGCAGACAAGAAAAGCCAAGTGAAAATGTACCATACTGAGGAAGCAAGCAGTGACTCACAGGAAGAGCTTCAAAATAATGTAATACTAATTAAAAATAAATAGTTGGTAAGGCAAGGTTGGTATTAGGTACAAAGACAAAGCAACAGCATCCACACAAAAGTAAACTGAATGCCAAACATGCAATGTGAACACACAAAGCTTCAACAAAACAGCATCAAATTAAATGATCCGATAGCATGGTCATTACAGTGTTAAGATGAGCTCAGCCAGAGCACAACAAGGGAAGATATGCAGACTGAAGGATTAGACATTGCAAAAAACTCAGAAATTATGGCTTTCACCTGAAACAAACACATTCATGGGCTCATTGATACTAAACCTGGATGAATTGTTCACACCATAGACAAAGTGATTCATCCATCCAGGCTGGCACACTGTGAAGCACCATGTGGCACCAGGGCACTGCTGTTGACACATGAACTCATTTGGAAATTCGGGCCAGGCCAGACACAGCTGAGGAAAGCTAGTTATTTATGAAGTTGCTGTTTAGCTATATGTGAGAATACAGGCTTTAGGGTAAAATAGTGAACTTCAGAAGAAGAAACGATACACACACAGTCTTGCATCTCTCTCTACCCCCACCATACTTGAACATCACCACCCCTTTCTAAAGTGATTTAGAAAGTTTAATCTTATTTTTCACCTTCTTTCTAGCCTTTTAATTCATACTGATAACATGTGGGAAAACCCTCGACTGTTCCTGTTCTCCCAAAGCCATTATGTTTGAGAGAAAATAAAACAGTAAGAACAGGCCAGCAGGGACAAAATCTGTGTGCTTTATGGGTCTAAGTGAAAGTTCATCTTTAAAAAGGCCACATTAACGCTTTTTTTTTTCACCCTCCATTTGTTCCTCTTTGCGACAGTGCTGAACACTGCCAGCTGAAATGACTTCTGAGGCAGCTGAAGTGACCACCGCAGCGGGCCAGCTGAGCTGGCCACAGCAGCGGGTCAGTGCCAGTGTCACAAGTTTTTTAGTTTGGATGGCTGTATTTTCGCCAATGCAATATGAAATATACCTTACTGGAATATTCCTTAAAAAAAAAAAAAAAAAAAAATCAAAACCCCCTTCTCAGATATTGTATAATAGAAGAGGAAGACAAAAGATGACTGATATACCCAAAGAGCCAAGGAGAAGTCTCCAGCTCGTACCTATCCTTGTACAAGAGACATTTATTTTCCTTAGCTATTGATCTGCCATTACTTTCCATCTTTAGAATTCTGAAGTATTTCCTTGTTTGTTTTGGGTTTTGTTTTTAAACTGTTCATGCTCGTACATTTTATTGTATCAGAGCCTTTAGATATTGCCTGAATTCTGACTCTTGCAAAAGTTAGAATCATAGAATAGGTTGGGTTGGAAGGGACCTTTAAAGGTCATCTAGTTCAACCAACCTGCAATGAGCAGGGACTTTGTCAACTACACCAGGTTGCTCAGAGCCCTGTCCAACATCACCTTGAATGTTCCCAGGGATGGCACATCTACCACCTCTCTGGGAAACCTGTGTCAGTGTTTCACAGACCTCACTGTAAAAAATTTCTTCCTTACATCTAGTCTAAACCTTCCCTCTTTTAGTTTAAAGCCATTACCCATTGTCCTATCGCAACAGGCCCTGCTAAAAAGTTTGTTCTCATCTTTCTTACAAGCTCCCTTTAAGTACTGAAAGGCCACAATAAGGTGTCCCCTGAGCCTTCTCCTCCCCAGGCTGAACAACTCCAACTCTCTCAGCCTGTCCTCATAGGAGAGGTGTTCCAGCCCTCTGATCATTTTCATGGCCCTCTTCTGGACCCGCTCCAATAGGTCCATGTCTTTCCTGTGCTGAGGGCTCCAGAGCTGGATGCAGTACTTGAGGTGGGCTCTCACCAGAGTGGAGTAGAGGGGCAGAATCACCTCTCTTGACCTTCCGGCCACGCTTCTTTTGATGCAGCCCAGGATACGGTTGGTTTTCTGGGATCGAAGTGCACATTGTTGTCTCACATCCAGCTTTTCATCCACCAGTACTCCCAAATCCTTCTCCTCAGGGCTGCTCTCAATCCCCTCATCCCCCAGCCTGTATTGATACTGGCAGTTGCCCCGAACCAGGTGCAGGACCTTGCACTTGACCTTGTTGAACCTCATGAGGCTCACATGGGCCCACTTCTTGATCTTGTCCAGGTCCCTCTGGATGGCAGCCCATCCCTCAGGTGTGTCAACTGCACCACTCAGCTTGGTGTCATCTGCAAACTTGCTCATGGTGCACTCAATCCCACTGTCATTGATGAAGATATTGAACAGTGTTGGTCCCAATACAGACCCCTGAGGGACACCACTTGTCACCAATCTGCATCTGGATATTGAACCATTGACCACCACCCTCTGGATGTGGCCATCCAGCCAATTCCTCATCCATTGAACAGTCCACCTATCAAATCCATAACTCTCCAATCTAGAGAGAAGGATGTTGTGGGGTACTGTGCCAAAGGCCTTACAGAATTCCAAATAGATGACATCTGTAGCTCTTCCCTTATCCACTGATGTAATCACTCCATCATAGAAGACCACTAGGTTGGTCAGGCAGGACTTGCCCTTGGTGAAGCCATGCTGGCTGTCTTGAATTTCCTCCCTGTCCTCCATGTGCCTTAGCATAGCTTCTAGGTGGATTTCTTCCATGATCTTCCCAGGCACAGAGGTGAGGAGTTGTTAGGTCCTGTGCAATAACAAACAAACAAACATACAAATCCTTGCTTTGGATAGATTCACTTTGCAAAACACAGCAACGTGAAAGATAAAATATTAGCTTTGGCCAGACTAAATCCTGGAGTAAATTAGCACGTCCAGCAATTGAGCTGCTCTCAGGCTCATTCAATCCACTGATGCCACTGCTTACTATGGCCTGGGTACACTGTTCCTGAACACTTAGACGTGATACCTGTGCATTGTTTGCTACTTCTGCTTTCAAAAACCATTGTGGAAGCCAAGTGAAGTATTATTTTGAATGAATGAATCCTGATATAAGGAACTATCACACTGCATGTTGCCACAAAGGCAGTTCCAGAGTGCACCTACCCACTAACAGCTTCCTGCAGCTCCTCAAGACACAGGCAGAAGTAGGTGAACTTTCAGTGTTTTCATTGTCTCCCATTCCAGGTTCACAGCAAACACCTTCACTTCTTCCCTCCCCCCCCCCCCCCCAATCTGAGGCATCTTGGATGAAAATCTACTCCGTATTATTGCTTTGCAGATTTAAAGAGTTAATGCTTTTTCCCCCAGGATATGTGGCCTTGCAATGTCACTTCTTAAGGTGGAACAAATGGTCATTACTGAACATTATGGGAAGATGCTAAAAATATTTCCAGACCCTTTATTCTAAATTGTCCTATGGATAAAACTCTGCTTGTAAGTGAAAAGATTCACTTAGGAAAAGCATTTCATTTGGGTAATGGTAACGTGATATCTAGCTGACTTAAAAGGTCACACTTATGACCATAAAAAAAGAATAACATAAATGCTCATGTGCACAGTTATTTTAACAAAAATGTCTCTATAATGAAACCTGCTTAGAGAAGTGAAATACAGTGATTGAAATGAAAGTTTCAAATCTCATTGCAATCAAAGGGCATAAAAATTCCAGCTTAAGTTAAAGTGAACTTTCCTTCAGTCGTGGCTAGATAAATTGCATGTTTATCACCCATCTAGTGATACTGCTGTCCTACAGCTGTGAGGTAGCAGTACAGAATAGTGTTCTACCAAATGTACAAGCAATGTGCTGATTACAAACAGGAAAATGTAGGGGAACATCATTTCCCCACAAACATGGGATCAGGAAGTCCAAATTTCCCATTTTCCTCTAACAAAGAAAAAAATTGGCCATTTCAGCCACAGGAAAGTAATATGTTTTATTAGGACACTTTACATATGCTGTATTTCAGTCTTCTCATTTTTTCTGTCTTCATTTTTTTCCACTTAGGAGATAGATTGAGCAGTTCTGGTTTGAGTCACACTCTTTTCTCTCTTTCTTTTTCACAGAAAAATTTATTCACTGTTACCATGGAAATGATTTCATCTTTCCAATAGTAGGATTCCAGCCCTGCAGTCTTGATTTTGTCAATATAGTGTCCAACCCCTAACATCCCTCCTTTATTAATGTCACTGTTAGATGAGACTATTCACCTATGTATAAAAAAAAATAATCTTTAAGACATTTTCTTAAAGGGATTTTTTTTTATTTATTTTCTTGGCCACTAAGTTTGAATACTAAAGCTCTCATTCAGTTTCTTATCCTGTATGGATGTGATATGAAAACGTAACACTACTCCTTTCTCTGTCCTGTGTGGGCAGAATACCACTGAGTGACTGCCCCTTATTCTGAAAGGACACAAATGGGCATAAATGGACATAACCCACCAAGAGAAGTAGGCTTTGGCCCAGTCTCTTGCCTGGTTCAACACGGCAATCAACATGGTGTGGAGAGGAGTAAACTGCAAGGAAGTACATTTGTAGCAGCAGGCTATAAAGCCAATCTCCTCCACAAATGGCCTGTGTTGTGTGCCATAATCTTGTTTTACAACCCAAATTATGACTGAACTGGGCTTATGTTGATCTGGTTTTTTTGATGTACAGTGTTGTCAGTATTTTAAGGGCTATTAGAAAAAAGTAATTCACTAAAGCCTCAAAGAACTTGACAGCACTTGGAGCGATGGATGTTATCTGAGTACACCTCCATTTTCTGTCATTTCTATTTTGTTATAAGGTCAGAAACATAACATTAATACCTTTTACAGTGTAACAGATCATACAAAACTTATCTTTATTATTTATTTCTTCTTCTTTTACATGAAAGTAAGCCTAAGAAGATATTTTTAATGAAACAACATATTCTACAAAACCTCTAGTAACCTCATCCAACCTTTCTGGTCTGATATATTCCTGGGAAAGGTAACTTAACTTCCCAGAGGTTAACTTCCCAGCTTCTTACTGCACATAACTGTAGTCTTGTCAGATACTTAGAGTCACAAAGTAGAATCATAGAATAATTCAGGTGCAAAGGGATGTCTGGAAATCATCTTGTCCAACCCCCTGCTCAAAGCAGGACCAACTTCAAAGACACATTAAGTTACTTAGGACCTTGTCTAGCCAAATTTTGAAAATGTTTTTCTGTTTAAAAGCTTCCTTTTTTAGGAGATTGTTTCAGGTTTTCCCACATACCCTTCTGTTATCTCCCATTTTGATACAGGATTCACATCATTAATAACACAAAATAACGGTACATTTGTATTCCTCTTTGAAACTCCTTGTTCTGAAAAATATAAGAAGCAGCATTAATTTATTGTCTTACTAGTTCTGAAGGTACGATCATGCACTCACAATTCAGTTCACTATTACAAGACTATGACCTGATCCCTCTTGCAGTTCCAGCAAGTCCTCACTTTCCTAAGCTTCTGCTACATGCCAGCACCAGCGACGAAAGGCTGGGCGAGACAGACCTCCAGTCTAACCCTGTATAGCAGACTGGTGTTTCTGTACCACTCTAGAAGACAAGTACCTTACATTTGTGATCTCCAGTTTGCTCAGCGGATCATGAGCCTGACTGTTCTCTAGGAGACGCTGCTGAAGCCTGATTCAGTTGTTCTTAGCTGCTTTAGGCTCAAAATCAGCCATACACCTGACAGAATCACAGAATCACAGATTGGTCAGGGTTGGAAGAGACCTCTGGAGATCATCTAAGTCTAACCCCCCTGCCACAGCAGGGACACCTACAGCAGTTGCACAGGACGGTGTCCAGGCAGGTTTTGAATGTCTCCAGTGTGGGAGACTCCACAGCCTCTCTGGACAGCCTGTTCCAGTGCTCTGCCACCCTCAAAGTAAAGAAGTCCCTCCTCATGTTAAGATGGAACTTCCTATGTTCAAGTTTGTGCCTGTTACCTCTTGTCCTATCACTGGGCAAGTCACTGGCAATGTAATCACCTCCTTACCTTGGAGGATCAGCATGAGTCGACTGGTTGAAGGTCTACTGCCTGACTGCCTTTAGGTCTGGCTCCCCATTGGCTCTCTCAGAATGTGTTTGAGCTATATACCATGAGCTACAAGGATGCAGTGTAGCCAAGCAAGGAAGCTGGGGCTCCATCCTTTCACAGTTTCATGCTGCAAACAAAAGACTGACATTTGTGACCCCTCACTATTGTGCAGTAAATAAACACAATTCAGCCTCCTCCCAGGGCCCTGTCTGGCGAGCATTTCTGTCCCTCCTGGAATAGGTAATGGAAAAACACCGGTGTAGCACAAGGTTTCCCACTGGATTTTTCTTTTCCCAGTCTCACAGCTTTTTCATATTTTCCTGGTGGTCTTTTGGGATAAAATAGACCTGGCATTCCTGAGTTTGTACCCCTACCTCTCCATCACTGTTGCTGGCTGACTTGCCAGGGGAATGACACATACCCTAATCCTCCTTTCAGCTGAAATCGGGTTTTGCTGTGTTTCATAAGGCAGATGGAGGCAGACAGAATACCCTCAGACCAGCTGATGGAGAGCAGAAGCAGCATACATACACACACAAACACAAATAATCAGAGCTGTGTAAGAAAGTTGTGATTTCCTCACAATTTGCTATGCTTCAGCTGTGACTCTTGCAAAACACCAGGCCCAGCCACCGCACTCGTGGAGAATAACAAATTAATTTCTCCCTTTGATGTTCACCAGCAGATTTTAAGAGCCTATTCGGGAGCTGGTGAAGAGTGATTTAAAGTTCAGTCTGGTTTTTGTTTATTTGTTTGCAAGGATTGCGTGTCTGACAGCAAAATATGAGATTTTTCTTTAAGGCATAATAAACTTCAAACATTTTGATGAAAATATTCTGCCCTGTCTTTGATTATACTTCAAACAGAAGTCTCCTGGGCTTCTACTCCAACATGAGGCAGTGATGTGGAGGAAAGCAGTCTGATCAGCTGTAGCACCATTACTCCATATTAAGCCACATCTCAAAGCCAACTCAGCACTCTTTTAAGTTTCTGGCCCATCTTCTTCAACCTTCTGGTGTGTTTTTTTCGAAACTCAACTGCTGGATGAAGTGTATCCACCTTTCATTAAAAATCCCCTCACTGCCCATCTTTTTGAACACAGAGGCGTAAAAGTTTTTTGTTAAAGCAGCCTCTACAGGGAGGGACAAATTACCTCATTGATTGAAGACTTAAAATTAGCAAGGCAGATCTGATGAGTGTGAATAAATGTGTCCTTTTAATATTTTGGGGCTCTCCTCACATGGCCTGTCATAATATTACATTAAATTTTCAGATATCTTGTTGCCTTCGTTGGCAAAAAATAGATAGTGAGAGAAGAGGGAAAACCATCAAAGATAAGAAATGTCTGGATGAAAAGACTATCTGTTCCAAGATGCTGCACATTTTGACTATGTCATTCCCTTTTTATTCAGGCTCAGTGATAAGCGACTGGTGGAACACAATGTGGTGGTGTGCCAAGTTCTGGCTTGGCTGCCTCAGCCGGTGGCAATGATCAGGAGATGGCAAGTGGAGCTGATGATAGCTGTAACAGTAATAAAGGTGACCCTGATGCTTCCTGTTCTATTTTCAGCTGCTTAAAACTTTGCAGACTTTTAGCGGTTAAGGTGGAAGTTTTCCATGCTGTCTTTCTGCTTCTGGATGATCTTTTTCTTCTTCTAAGTTTCACCTAACATAGTCTGGCTATTTCTGATGGAGAAGCTTCCTGTTTGGCTCCTAATGATCCACAAAACCCGAAACTGGGAGGAGTGGCTGATACACCAGTTGAGTGTGTTGCCATTCAGAGGGATCTGGACAGGATGAAGAAATGGGCTGACAGGAATCTTGTGAAGTTCAATAAAAGGAAATGCAAAGTACTGCATCGGGGGAGGAGTAACCCCAGGCACCAGAACAGGGTGAGGGTTGACTGGCTGAGAAGCAGCTATGCAAAGAAGGACCTGGATGTCCTGGTGGACAACAAGCTGACCACGAGCCAGCAATGGGCCCCAGCAGGAAGATGGCCAACCGCATCCTGGGCTGTGTCAGAAGGTGCACTGCCAGCAGGTGGAGGGAGGTGATCCTTCTTCTCTGATCACCACTGATGAGACACAACTGGAGTGCCAGGCCTAGTCCTGGACTCCCCACCACAAGACAGGCATGGACTTACCGAAGCAAGTCCGAAGAAGGACACTAAGGTAATAAAGGGAGTATCCTGTGCACAGGGAGAGGCTGAGAAAGCTAGGACTATTCAGCTGGGAAGAGAAGGCTCAGGGTAGATCTTATCTGTATGTATACATATCTGATGGGAGGGAATGAGGAAGAGGAAGCCAAACTCTTCTCACTAGTGCCCACTGACAGGACAATAAACCAATGGGCACAAACCCCCATCTGAACACATGAAATATTTATTTGCTGTGAGAGATGTTGTGGAGTCTCCATTCATGAAGATACTCAAAACCCAGCTGGACATAGTTCTGGACAAACTACTCTAGCTGGTCCTGCTTGAGTAGGGGGTCTGAACTAGAAGATCTTTAGAGGCCCCTTCCAACCCCACCGGTCTTTGATACTGCGAATGAAGAAATCTTGTTAAGGGAACAGATAATTTCTCGATTTGGACCAGGAATTTTAAATGTCTTTATAGAAGGAGTCTTCTGCTGTCAGTTGCCTTCCTGTTTCACCAGAAATATTCTAAATTCACAACATGTTGAAGTTGCCAAGGATCAACAGAGACTGGCTGGAATTTGATTAATAGGCAAACCCTGCAGGCACCTCCGGCAAGGAGCACAAGCCATCTCTGGGCTGCAAGCACTGAATACACATTACCCTACATTTGCTCCTTGGGGCACTGTGGTACAAAGCTCAGACACTGAACAGGGCTTCTTCAGGCTTGCAAGTTGCCTGAATTGCTGGTGCCCCAGATGGGAAGAAGAGGAAGAAGCCTAACTTGACTACAGCAAAGTGATATATCCCTCACAGGGATATACTCTGACAAGAGCCAGAGAATGAAGTGGAAAAAAAAAATCGAGTGCAGAGGAATGAAAGAGAGTAAAAGGCTGTAGCCTAGTGGAGTTTGGGGGTCATGGGACAGACTGCACCCAAATGCAGGTGTAGAGGGAGACCAAGGGACAATTCCACAGAAAACCTGCGCTACAGCATTTTGTGAGCTTAATGTGATTGAGCAACTAATTACTTTAACAACCTGTTTTGAAGCTAATGCACATCTTCCTCCCTACCCCATACACAGATGTATACATGTGAATTCTCCCCACCAGGCTCATCAGATGAACCCTCTTAAGATGCATGGAAAAATCCAGTCTTAGTATATAAAGTGCTATAGGATCTTTTGAGATAAAATTCTCTAGAGTGTCCCATTCATTTCCTCTTCCTTACTTTGTGGAAGTACTTAGTCTTTATATAATATTCATCCCTGATTACAGGGTGCAAGACTGTTTTTTTCTGTCTAAAGAACTAGTTATGAAAGAAGGCTAGGTTTGGGTTTTCTGCTTTTATGCACAGCAAACATGCAATTTTGTTACCGGTAGCAACAACCAACTCAGAAAATGATTAGGCTCTTAAATGGCTGGGTTTTGTGAAAAAAGCATAAACAGGAAGGTGTGGGCTGTTTCTGGGGTTATAGAGACTGCACTAGAAGGAATTCAGGGAAGAGTCAGAGTGAGTGAGACTCCTACACCAGTTTCCATGTGGACTCTGCTAAGTCAGAGGAATTCCTCCAAATTTATGAAATTTGCAGAATTGTAATTGAGCGTAAAATTTGCCCCTTGCTGTTTTTCAAGGCTAGAGTGGGATTTTATCAAACTAACTGATAACTCTTGCAATTTTGAAAGGTTAATTATATTGTTGAGCAATATTTTAATTTATTCTAATTTGTCTCATCTGGATTTGTTTGCCTAATAGTTTTGCATATCTTTACATTCATTACAGTCCATTAAGGTAAAACCTTTTAACAAATACTCATTTGTGGCCACTTTTACCCCTTTCCGCATGAACCTCATTCTTTTCCAAATGTCAAACTCTTTAAAAATCTTGGCATAAAATGTCACTTTTCTGTGAAAATAAGTCACCATATTCAACATTTCAAATCTGGCATGGAATGACAAGTTATACAGAAGTCTCATCCTTTTCAAGTGGAATCTCAGGGAGAACTTAAAGTAAATTTTTTTCTTAAAATTACATTTTTCCCACCAGTTTTTAGCACTATGCTTCTTACAAAAGCTAGTGCATCTACTGACCACAGTTTTCATCTGACATTATTTGACATGACCAAATAATGGCCCAGAAAGAATGCAAGAGAATTTTTCATGCATGGTGGAGCACCCTGCTCTTGCTTTGTGCAGAGCAGACCCACCAGTCTCAGCAGTGCTCATTCATGACTCCTGATAATGAAGAGCATACAAAATGGCTGAAAAGACTCTCTGAGATGCTTATGTAGGGGACATACTCAACTATGTAAACTTGGACTGCTTTTCATTAACTTTCATAAATGTTGTGAGAACAAGTCAAATATTTTATTTTGTTATTGGTTATTTGTACTGTGGTACTACTTGCTTCCTCAGGTGTGCTTGTATTCTGCAAATCATAGAATCATAGATTCATAGAATGGTTTAGGTTGGAAGGGACCTTGAAGATCACTGAGTTCCAACTCCCCTGCCATGGCCAAGGACACCTCCCACCAGACCAGGCTGCCCAAGGCCCCATCCAGCCTGGCCTCGAACACCTCCAGGGACGGGGCTTCAACAACTTCTCTGGGCAACCTGTTCCGGTGCCTCACCACCCTCATAGTGAAAAATTTCTTCCTAATATTTAATCTAAACCTGCCCTCTTCCAGTTTAAAGCCATTCCTCCTCATCCTATCACTACATGCCCTAGTAAAAAGTCCTTCCCCAGTCCACTTGGACACCGAGCCGTTGAGCACAACTCCTTGAGTGCGACCATCCAGCCAGTTCCTTATCCACCGAGTGGTCCATTTATCGAATCCGTGTCTCTTCAATTTAGAGACCAGGATATCGTGTGGGACAGTGTCAAGTAATATACAGTAAAAATATATTCCTTGCCTTAAAAGCCTTTTAAGTTTAGACAAAAACCAACAGCAACAGGTTACAGCAAACAGACACATGGATACTAGGAAATAACTAATTAAACAAGTCAGCAAAAAATGCTGTGGAAGTAATACGTTTGCAATTATTTTATAGGCACCATAGCAATATATGAGATTGTGCATTCACCTGGGTCTGAAGTGGCCATTTAGCGGAGCTGCTAATGACAGCTGTCAAGTGATAAAGAAATTTTTTAAAGTCCAGGTAAAATTGGAACAGCAATGTTTACTGAGTTTGCTGATATTTCCCAAATAGGCATGTAAAAAATATATGAAACAAAATGACATTTACTATTGCACAGTGCCTTATGCTGTTCTCAGCTCTGCACCCTTTCACACAAGTTTTTAAGAATCTCAGTAGCGGTACTTTTCTGCTTTTATTCTTCCATTATCCCCATGGCCCTGCGCCTAGAAACCCCAATAGTGTTGTCAGGGCAAATTCTCATGGGAAACAACTACCACTTTACCCCTCTTTTTCCTCACTTCTTACCTCTTGTTTTGTAGACCTTAGCTCATATGGGAGAAAAAGAAACATATTGAGTAACAATGTACAGAGCAGTAATTTAAACATACAATATCCAATAATTTATGTGCACAGAAGTTTAACAAGTAGCCAATGTGCAAAATCTGCACATAATTAGTATACTGCAGTCAGTGTTAATAGCACCATAAGTGGAAACAATAGGGAGTATGAGTGTCTCACAATGAAAAGCATATAGTGCTAGTGAAAAAACATGACAAAATCATCACTATCCTCATCACCTTTATCCTTATAACCTGCTGCACTGGACAGTCCGGCCACTGCCTCCCCAGAGGAGGACAGTCACCTGGGACTCTATCTCTACTCTTCCTGGCTGGGCACAGGGAAGAAGTTTCCCTCTTCCTTTCTCCCTTTCTCTCCCTGGCCCCCACCTCCCCCATCCCCTCCCCCTTATGTTTTTATTTTTCTCCAGAAGTAACTTGCACTGTTAGAGTGGACATATGTCATCAGCTACAGACCCCACCAATAAGTGTCTCTGCACGTGAACCTGTCTCACTATCCTTTGTGCAACATCCCCTTTTTATCGGCTTTACTGTCTACCTTTAGAAATACTGGGCTTGATGTGAGTTTTCAGTATCTTCTGCACTTTGACGTAAAGGCTGATTTTCTGATAGAAGTGCCTGTAACGTATAGTCTGTTACCATACCCTCTATATTTGACTCGATCAAATCAATCTCCATCTTTTCTATCTGATTTGCAGTAATCCATTATGTCCTGGACACATAACCAAGACACATTAAAATCCTCCCCCTTCAATATCTTGTTGAAAATAGCCTTAGTCTCACTTTTGGAAGATGCTGCCAATATCTGCACGGCATCAAAATATGGCAGTTGCAATTTATTTATCAGTGCATTAGGTTTTAACCACAGCATGCCCTCTCATCACCCAAGAAACAATTGCAGACTAGAGTCTTCTATCTATATCATTTCTGTGAATAATATGTATAACTGAATTTAGTCTATCACTGATATTATTCTGTCACATGAACATCATGGCAAAGGAGCTCTAAAGAGAACAAAAAGAAGAAAAATGATAGTCATAAGGTAAATAGTTCCAAGAGAGAAAGAGAACCACAGGTTGAATATTCACTGGAAAGCTTTTTTTACCAGGTACTGGGGAAAGTAATATGGCTTGTCAAGACCTAATACAAAAAGAGTATTAAAGAGCTAATGGACTTCTCCTGGAGAGCAGATAAGAGAATTAGCCTATAGGCCTGTTTGGGAAGAACAGACTGACTGAGAAGTAGGCTGTAAAGGATAGCCTAGGCAGCTGGATCAGCCCCCACCCTGAGTTTTAGAAGTTTTCTGCATAAAACTCAGGCACATAGGCCTTACGCCACCCTATTTCACACTGCTCCATAGCTTTGACTGAGCAAAGGAGAACTGTTTGAAGGAATTGTCTTGAATCATTTAACATGACTGAAAAGCAAGATATCCCATTTATTCTTTCTCAGTAGTCAAATCATGGGATTCTGACTTCAGACAGGTGAAGTGAAGGGAAGCCCACCACTGGGAAGATGCCCATGATGTGTGACTGTCACATCCTGGTCCGGGATGTGGTGGTGAGGGGGGGTCTAGGAGGACCGCTAATGATTCTGCATGTGAAATTAAGACACAAATGAGGTCAGATGCCGTCTGCTAAGCTTTATTGTTATCTCCCAGCCTTGATTACTGAAATGAGCGATAGAGCAAAGGAGGAAATAGAGGAAAGGGAGAAGAGAGAAGCAGTATTATGGAGCATAGCAAGAGGATAGCCACCAAAACTGACCCTCAGCGTCCTGAAGGGTCCCTAATCGCCAGCAGTGTCCTGTTGGCTCATGATCCTTGGATCACAACAATGGTGGGGGTTCCGGGGGTCCAACTGTAGAGGCACACGGCACAAACTTATAGTTAAAGTCTGCTCAATACTTGGCCAATCAGTGTAGAAGCCACTTTTGCTTGGCCAATCTTTCTTGGAGGGTGGTCTTCTTGGAAAACGGTCACTCCTGATATATTCTTGTGGTAAACAGGATGCTGTGGTTTGTCGCACTGGCACAGCTTGCGACTTAGCTCAGCAAGTTTCAGGTCCTGTGATGAACAGGTGGTGGCTGGTTTGCCTACGGTAAGCAAGTTTTCAGACATTTTGATTGAGACATCTTTGCAGTCTCTTACAGTGAGATGCAGGTCACACTGTACCTGGGACAATACCGTACTCAGAAAAAGTCTGAGGAACTGGGTAGGCATGTTTTTGTTGTAACAACTCAGGCTATGTCATGGAATTACTACAGTTATTGGGCTAACATTATTGCCATGTTACCACATAACTTGCAGTCTGTTCATTCTCATGAAATCTATGTGAGATAGTGTTGTGGTTTAGGCCCTCAAACCAGGACAGTTAGGTTTATTTGGCCAGTATTGTAGGCCAAATTAGGAATTGAGGCTCCCAGTGAAATGGCAGGGAGAGTTGCATGCCACTAGGACATGCTGATAGGTAAGAAGATGACAGAAAAGACTTATTTCTTTCCTAAGGAGGTTTGCATAGTCTCCAGAATTTGCTCCAGCCTGAGGAAGAAAGCCATATATTTCAATATTTTCCTTCTTGAGGAAAAACATCATAGAATATTACAATAAGTTTAGTCAGAACAGGCCTCCAGAGGTCATCTTGACCAACACATTTTGAAGAGCTCCAAGAACAGCAAATCCACCCTTAGTCCCTCATAGATTTCATGAGCATATCACTCATTGTTTGCTTCAGTTTCTGAGTTTCCCACAGGAGAGGTGGAAAGAATCAATTACTTGAAGTTCTTCATAACTCAGTACTAGCCAGTAAGTGTTGTACATGGTCAAAAAAACATTTCTGGAAGCACTGAAATTGAGGAAATATTAATAATGCTGTTAGAGAAACAAAAACTATTTTCACAGCAAGACACAGCATATTCATAAGAACATGACTCAAAATTTCCATTTGCCAAAATAGTCCTGGGGGTATTATAGGCAGGAAAAGGTTTCAGTCTTCAAAAGTAAAAGAAGAAGAACAAGCTGAACTATTGGAAAAACCTTGGTGACTTCAAAGCTCAACACAAAACTTGTCTGCATCAAGTTTTTTGAAATGTAAAATTCTAAACAAGTAAGTGGTATTTAAAAAAATTGAACTGTGAAAGATTGCTCTGTATCTCCAATTAATCCCCCTCAATGTCTTAACCTCCTTATTTTTATTATTTTTCTTGTCCTGTTTTTAAGATAATAATAAGTTGTGAAAAGACTTTTTCTACTGGAAAAAAAAATAATTACGAACCTTCACAAGGATTTTAAAATCCTGGGATTCATGCCTTTGAATCCACATTCAGATAATAACTTCATTATAGAATTTTACTTTGTATGATGTTCATTTTCAGATGTTCTTTTTGTTTGTGCTAGTCTTTTAAGTAAAGCCATTAAGTAAAAAGAAGCCAAACAATCTCAGACTTTTAATGCAAGCAGCTTTTATCAGGAAAAAAGCCATTGTAAATAATATTTTGTTTTCCTCTAACAACCATTTAGTTCATTAGCTTGAATTTTTGAGAACTATTCAATTATTTTAAGCCTGCTGTATTTAACAGTGCACTGCTGATGACATGATGAAAGTATATCAAGGTCATTGTTTGTGATTGACATTATCACTGTCTTTCTTTGGTTTATTACATTTTTTGTGAGCAGGAAATCCTGATGCTGTCAAGTCAAGTACCTACGGAATTGCTAGAGACTTATGCTGCCATCCTCCTTAGGCAGAAAATAAATTGTTCTTTCACTGTTGCATAATCTGATTGACATACCTACATTGAATGGGCTCCTTTTTACCAAGACAATGAATCCCATCTCCCTTGTCATATTTCATAAATTCCACACAGTTGCATTACAGAAATCTGTAAGCATTGTGAAATTATGAATATGGCAGAAGGCAACCATGGTTGGCCACTCTTTATAATGAAGGATGGATTTTAAATTAATTCCGATGATTGTGATAGATTTCCATGCTGGCATAAAAACTGTCACAATCTCTTGCTGCCTTTTTAATGGACACACTCTGAAATAGATATTTCAATGAAGCAATTTTCTTTTTGCTATTTAAAACTCTTTTTTTTTTTTTGTAAGGCTGTGATATGTATTTCAAGTTATGCTACCAAAGAGAAAGGATGCACAACCTCTCTCTAATTAATATTTGGCATTCAACAGGAACAGTTCTTTTCTTCTACTTTAATGGCCCAAGAGGAAGAGGTTTGTTTAAAGCACTTTTAGGAGAATCAAGTGGCCAAGTTTCAAGTTTTAGTTCTCTTGCAGGTGTTCCTGAGTGGGGAGAAATCTGGCAGCCTGTGGTTTGAAATCCACAACTCTGAGTTAGGTGCCTCAGCTCCTGAAACATTGTACAGGATAAGGTAGGTGTCAGGATCTGTATAAAGTCCAAACCTGGAATAAAGAGTTTCCAAAGCTGAATGAATGTTGTAGTAGGGATATTTCTGTTCTACAAGGCTGAGTGGTTGGCGTTTAGACACTGAGTGAAAGAAAATCTCAGTGACGGCTGAATATCACTTGGTTTTCAACGTAAAAATAAATGGGAGCAGAGAAAAGCCCCACCAGAACTGAAACTCTCTGGAAGGGTGGATAACATAAGAATGTTAAAAGAGCATTTCATCCAGAATCACAGACAATCAGTTCCATAACACAAAGAAAAGTATGAAAGATGATGGCTTTGTTTCTACTAATATATGATTCCTCATACCTCATTAGCTCTGTTTTTTCAGGAAAAGTTGACTATGAATCTTTACAACTGATGCTGAGGGCACCTGAGCTCCACCTAAAGAAGAAACATATGAGAGGAACACATTTATACAAACTTCAAAAGGAAAGTGAAAGCACACAAAGCTTGTAAGTGGGCAAAGGAGTTGCGTGGGAAAGGATCTGTAGCGTGATGAATGAAGCCTGGCATGTAGTGTGGCCCAATGCAAATGGATCTGCTGAGGGAAACACTTTATGTTGACAACTCAGTGTCAACACTGCATGTGTTTCAGGGGGTGTCTAACTTGGTCCCCTTGAGTGGACATCCATTAGCAGCTGTAGTGAAATAGGTGCACACCCAGAGCTTATCTTCCATTCTGGTTTTAGCCAGAAGTAATTCAGTTTCTGCCTTCCATTACTGCTTTGTGTTGTGAAGCAAAACATGGGAAGCAGAAGAGGAGATAGGAAGCAGATACGAGATTAATTTAAAAAACTGAGTTGTTATCTGAACTAAAATGCTAGTGTAGATCCACCTAGAGTTCATCTGCACACAGGTAGATAAGAGATCGGCAATGTCTGGACAGGACTCTGTTCCCAGATCTGCCCTGCATGCTTGCTTCTTTGAATCTGTTGGCCTGGCATGGAAGAAACTCTCAGCTAAAAAATTGTCAGGATGATTTTTCCTTGCTGCCATCGGAGGACAAAAGCAACCCTTTTCAGGGCTGCAAAACTGTTTGACAAGCTCAGAGCAAATATGCAGTTTGGGCATTGGTTTATTTGGAGCCTAGATGCGGGGCTGACTGTCTAGTCTAGATTGTTCTTCATGTTGGTTGTTAGTGCGTGAATTGGTGGTTAGTGTGCAAACTGACACATGGCTCTTCAAAGTCAGAGAAAAATATTTTTTTTCAATAGGCCACTGATTAGATGAGGCTGAGTCAGAAGGGTATGAGTCACCACTCAAATGACAAGTGTAAATTTAGTGCCTAGGGGAAGGGAGGAGGCTTTTAAAAGCAAACACATTGTTTGGAACTGAAGAAATTGAAGCCAGGTCTCCGCCACAGGACTTTGCTGGCATACCTGTATTGTCTAGAGGTGTAAGAAAATCACCCACAGAGTTGATTCTGCTCTATTGGCAAAATCCGTGGTGAAGACACAGGGAGGCTTAAAGAAAAGTGTTTGTCTCAAAGCTGTTGTTGTACAGGGAAAGGATATAGCTCTGCTGACAAAAAATAAAACGCCTCGGGGTAAGATTTTGTGAATTCGTGTTTAGGGTGCTCCTGTCTCAATAGGCCTCTCAGAAAGCGGGAATCCCTATGTCTAGTCTCAAGATCCTGAATGAATTTAGGCACGAGCTAGCTCTCAGCTACACAGCTGAAGTGTTTGAAGACAAGTGTTTGAAGATCTATGTGCTGGGGAACGTTGACCCTCAGAGTCAGGGCTCAGGCATTTGTAGAGGGGGAGTTGTTAAGACTGATGTTTTGGAGCTCAGTGTCTCAATTTCCTCAAAATATTTCTTTAGGTGATCACGTTCTTTAACATCATTTCAAGGAAACAGGAGAAAAGCAGTCTAGATAAAATTGTCAAAAGGTGGCTTTGCAGCAAATTATTCCAGAGTAAATGTTAGTAGATCACACCAAATTGGCACAGCATTTCAAGTGAGATCTAACATGGCACTCACCTGAGTTCCTGAGTGTCAATGAACATTTTGATTGATGGAACAGAAGCTCTTACAAAGTGCGTAGACATCAATGCACAAAGCAGACTGTAAACACCACTGAGGAAAGGATTAGAATTCAACATAATTACTTGGGACAGGGAAAAAAGGGTTTGAAAACAATAAAAAAAAATGAATCAGTAGACAGCACAGACCAACTCAGGGAAAGAAAAAGGCAACTGCAGAAATATATATAAAAAAAAAAAGACAGATGAGCAAAACAGTACCTTGGAGGAAAGGCACTATAGTCTATTGTGGACCACAAACAGTAGGACAGGACTACAATGCAGTGTTGTTACAAACAAAGCAAATCGCCATCCCAAATGAACAGGAGTGTCATCTGCAGAACTTATGAAGCAATTAATCTTTTTGTCTCCATATAGCTTGAGGCACTAAACTTTACGAGAGATGCAGTCACACTAAGAAGAATAACAGGAATGCTGAGAGACTTTAGAAAATGTGATCTATCCATCAATGCAGAGGTAATTCAGTTTATTTTTGGAATAAAAAAGAAGCATGGGAGAACATGATAAAAATTCCAGTATTGAAAATGTAGTTGAAAGGGTGGTGATACACGACTTTTCATTTCCAGCGAGTGAAAGAAAATAATAATAATTAATTTTCTGTAGGAAAAGATATAGTTTAGATATTATGGAATGTGTTCCTAACCACAAAGATCAATAAGCATCAATAAGCTACCTAAGCTGTGACATCCCCATTACTGGAGGTTTTAAAGACCATCTCAGGAAAACTTTTTTGGGGACAGTGTCAGGGTCCTCGGTCCTCATCAGAACAAGGACATAGTCTAGATGTCCTATGAAAGTAACTTCCAACTTTGTTATAATGAAAATGAACCTCCCTCTTCCCAGAGGCAAGCAACAAAAGCAAAAGGAGCAACAGGCACAGGTTGCAACAAGGGTAATTCCAATTAGATATAAGAAAAAGATTTTCTCTGTGTGGGCAGTTCAACACTGGACCTGTTGCCCACAGAGGCTGTAGAATTTTCAAATATGGAAATATTCAAAGTTCTGTTGGACAAGGCCCTTGCTGCTGCTTTGAGCACAGGGTTGAACAAATGACCTCCAGAGTTCCTATCCAAACTCAATTATTCTATAATCCTGTGATTCTATTGTTAAGGCTTATATATGAAAGGGAAATGTCATATCACCCTGAGTGTAAAATGTTGCTTTTAGTCCAGAGAATGAAGAGTGACAGTTACCTATATTAGCATTACTGATACATTATCCGCAGTCTGTCTGGGATCTTTTCTGTAAAATAAAAGAAGTTGTTATCTGTAATTATCTTCAATCTACATGGAGAAAAAAAATCTGCATTAAAATACCTTTCAACTCCCCACCCATCCCCACCCCTTTCTCTTTAGACAACCAAACGTATTAATATTTTTAATCAGAGAAGAACACAGAGAAGAGCATTATCAAAAGCTGCCTTTGGAAAGTGACTTTACTGATTTGCCTTTGATTCCTGTCATCAAGTAATTAGCTTTAAAATTGCAATGTCAAAATGGCTGGGAAAAAAAAAAAACAAAAAACCAGAACCAGAAATTACCTTTTACTCCATATTTTGGCAAGAAAGCTAACCCCAGACTTGAAATGAACTTGATGACATTACTATGAGATAACTAGAAAGGCAGGAATCTCCTTTACTATAACTAAGTTTTCTTGTGTGTAGGATTAGCTGTTTCCTATGTAGTTATTATAAAAGGTTCCTTGGACACATAACATGCTGTTTTCAATGAAGGATAAGAATTTTACTGTCAGCTAGAATATAAGTATGCTCTTTGTTTGTAAAAGTTACTTTAGACTTATGTGAGTGTAGATGAAGATAACATTTGGTCCAGTGTCGTCTGAAGCAAAGCACTGGGCTAATTTCAGTTTTAACTCCACACACAGCAGGTCATAGGAGATGGGTAGGCACTCAGGTATGATAGCAACAAGCTTCTAAATCTACCAGAAGGCCCTCTGCAGACCTCTTACCAGTGAGTTGAGAATGGCATCGGTCATTTAGAAAGGTTGTCCATTTCCCTTCACTGGATCTGTAGACAGCCAGTTAATCTTATGTCAGTGTTGCTTTCCAGGAGAGAAAAGTTACAAAATGAGGCTTGTAAAAGCCCTCAGGAACAGAAAAAGACATGCAGAGAATCAGTGATGTAGGAGACACTTGAAAACAGACTGCAAACTTTTAGGAAAACTGTAGAGCAAGGATGCCTGCATACGCAAAAATAGATGCCTTCTATAACCAATTTGGAAATATCCCATGTGATCACAGCACAGAGGAACAAGATAGAAGGTTCATAGAGACAAGATTTACTTATGACAGTGAGTGGTACCAGAGTTTCAGAACAGAGGAAGAATAAGCTAAATGAATTAACTTGGATTTCCGGCAGTTCTCTGAGGACTGCTTGAAGAAGTAGTTAAATAAGTCCTCTTCAGGTAGCCTGTTTCCCAGGAGAACTGCAGTCAGTACTAAGTGAAACTACTCAGGGAATATCATCATTGTGTTCTGAGTGCAGGATGGAGATTAATGCCTAAACTTACCTAGCACCTTCACAGTCTTTGGACACAAGCTTGTACACAGATAGAGGCTTTGGGCCAATTTGAGGAAGCGACAGAAAAAAGTTTGTTCTGCTTCTTAATACGGGCCAAACACCTGCCTATCCAGAAAGCAGGGAGCCAAACTAACCATGCTCTACTTATGGGGTCCCATCCCCTTACACATTTACCCTTATGCTGCCACTATTTGTGTTGTTCTGACCTCAGCACTTCTGAGTCCTTTTCACGAGCAATTTTGACTTAGTCTGGCAGAAAACTAAACAAGAAGAAAACACCTACTCTTGGGTGAACAAATTCAAGCAACTCACAGAGGGTTCACCTGCTGAGTGTCAGAGCCAGTGTAGCAGAGCAAAATGATAGCACAGGTCTAGGGCAGATGGAGGCTGAAAAGAGAGCTCTATGTAGAGAGCTGAGTGACTGTCTCAGAGTCACTAAGAGAGTAAATCAGTTCAGCTGCTTAACAGATCTCAGCCTTAGACACATTTCTTGGAATGCAGTAGCTCCATAGGTCACCACTTCTCTCCAGAAACTCTAAAGGGAACCCAGAGTAACTAGCTCAGTTAGTCATCTCACTTATAGATACTTACATTAGTATATATTAGACACCTGTACCAGTATACATCCCCATCCTTAAGATAATGTAATAGGTTCTGTATTGCATAGATAACCTGTTTGCAAGATCGTCCCTAGGAGGATGAGGCGTAATGTAGTCTGAATTCTGTCTGCCTTTCATGTACTGAAATCATGAGGTTGCCACAATTAGTATGGTAACCAAATACACAGTACTATGGACGCACTGAAACAGATGTGGAACCAACATAGGACGCCTGCTAAAGCAGAAGTTCCTGGTCCTGCTTCCTAATGCCAACACAGTAACACTAGTGACACCTTTCAAATCACATACTCCAACCTAAAGCATATGAGTAACAGCCAAAACAATAACACTGAATTAGATGCAGTGGATTCAGTTCTCATGATTCTTCCCCAAAGGCAGTCAAGACTCTACACAGCACTTCATGGTAATAACTCAAAAACTGATAGGATACAATAAAATAGCATCATAAATTATCCCAGCACCAGGAAACAAAGACTTGAAAAAGAAACCAAGAAATGTCATCCTAATGACACTTTCAAAAGAGTTGTCAGGTGTTTTGAGGTATATAGTTGAATGATCCCTGAAGCTAAGGCAATAACATGCAGAACTGAGATGTACTGATGGCTTTCTTAAAACTCAAGTGATATCACCTGCCAGATCACTTCTGAAGTTGCCACAAAACCAGTAGCCTATGCAACGAAAGAGACCAAGTCATTCCCGAGTTAGGCTTGCTTGGACAGTAATCGTTTGACCTGCTGAAGCTACCACGTTGTACTTACATTTAGCTGAGTGTTTGGGACAAAATCCAGATTAAGTGCATAAATAAGGTATTGCAGTGCCCAAAGTATATTCCTTTAGTATCACATCTTCTCTGAATAACAACCCAAAAAGCCTAGCTGTTGCTTAGGGTGATGCCTAAAATAGCCATAGGAAACACCACAGTCAGTGTGAACTTGACTTTAGGGGAGTGATTGAGGGTTGCAGTGAGGTGTCTAATTAGTAGGACAGTTAGACTACACAGGGGGAAAGAAAAAAAGAAGGAGAGCCTAGATGCCACATCTCCTACTTCCAGGTTAAGGGCACAAAATAAGGGAATACAAGAGAGCAACATGGAGCAATACCATTGCCAGTTTTCATGGGACCTATCCTGCACCTTTCCTTGAGCACCTATCTGAATTTCAGGATGCCCACAGGTCCCTCTTGTTTTAGGAAAACAGTGGGTAAGTGGTATCAAAATTTAGTTCACTGGGGCTTGGAAATCTAGAGTTCACCTAATTTATACAGTGTGAATCTGACTGCCAGCTTTAATCAGTTCCTCACAGTTAAATTACTCACAGGTACTTTAGTGAGAACAGTCCGGGTCTAGTCAATTCTGTGAATTATCTTTTCTGCCTGCCATGATGTATACTTACCAGCAAAATCTCTTCAATCAACTGCAAAAACTCTACCAGACACAAATGTGAGCACTGGAACAAACAATAAAACCATAAGAAAAAGTGAAAATTAATCTAATTTTCAGCTTATGATCTTCCCCTTTCTTACAACCATTACCTCCTCAAGCTGCACACCAGCTCTCCAAAGAGAAGCAGGTCTCGAATGGAGGCTATTTCACCTCTGCTGAACCAAAGCTACTCTGTGGCAGGACTCAGTGACCCCAGGAAACAGAAACTGATGCTATAGCCACTACAGGCACAAGAAGATGGCTCTGGAACACAATCAGCTGAGCAGGAGTCAGTACATGACACCCACATCAGTGCTCTGCCAGGCAGGTAGCACCCTGCCTGTTTCAACAGGCAATGCTCCTGTGCATTTTATCACACTCAGAGGGCAGTATCTCCCACTGTGTTAAGAGGTTATAGTGGGACCTTAATTCATTTCTTACCCAGAAGAAACATCACTGACTCACTGGTGTCTCAGTGCAGACTTATTTCAGCCTGACTATGCTTATCTTCAGAGCAGAGCACAAGGGGATCTGCTGTAAAGCCCTTTGCGTAGGACTGTTATCACCAAAACAAAGGCAAACAAGAAAATTATGATGGTCTTTTAAATCATAGGGCAGCACTGAGTAAGAATGTCTTCTCCGTTTCAAGTTGAACCTGGTCCTACCTACATCACTGCAAAAAAACATACTAGAAAAAAATGATATAACTTGGACCTGTGTAATGTGAAAGAACTGCAAGTAAAGACAAAGCCCTGCCTCCTTCAAACACTGCAATTCTTGGCTGCCAGGGTGTTGGTTCCCGTTGGTTCTAGGTTTCCTATTGCCCTCGTACCATTCACTGGGAAAGGCGCAACTTGTGTGTGGAGGTTATATTTAATATTTGAGGAAGCAGAAGATACTCTTTTCAAATGCCAAAAACAGATAAAGGACTTCCAGTCAAAGGTGGACTTGGGAAAACAGAAAGCAGAAGAGTTAATTTTTCCCAGACTGGGGATGGGGGGCAGAGTATTTAAGGGATGGACGTTGTCTCTCTACCCTTCGTCTTCACAAGTAGCGAATTTATCTCCATGAATTGATGACATTTATAACAAGACTTACTTACTACACATTAGGCTACATTTGTAGTGACACTATATATACTAATGCACCTTGTAAGCCAAAACCAAGCAGCCCATAAATCCCAGCCAGTTTTACCACCCATAGGGCTAGAGGCTTTTGTCAAGTCCACCTTAGAGCCAGTGTCCTTTAATTGCTCAAAACTGACTGCTAGAGCCTCAGCACAATTATGACTGGAAATAAACTATATTACACAGCGATTTCAGTTCATGATCGGTAGCCATGGTAACGCCAAGCAATAAGGCTTAAAAAAGGAAATGGCCTTAAAGGGCAAAAATGTGCATCTCGAATGCAGGCAAGTGGGATAGTGAGGAGGTTTTGTTTCTTCAGAAGAAAAAAATATGTTTTTTTGCTGCCCCAGTTAATATTTTAGCTTTTGTTTTAAGGCAATTAACGTCTCCATTTGCCTTGCAGAAAATAACACTCATACATTTTTTTATTTTCAGTTGCATGCTCATTAAAGCCTTCATATTTAGCTGTCTATTGTTTGAAGCACTCATATATTGGGGTCCGTACTTCCATGTGGCCAATAATATCAATAAAAAATCCCTTTCACCTGAGCTTTTGCTTTTAGCTTGTGATTTGTTGTTACATGTTTATTTTGGAGAGCAGTGCAGGCTTGGTCCCTGTTCCTTTAAAGTGAGAAAATCTACTGTAAGATAATGTGATTTTGGTGACATGTTCAGTATTTCTCAAGCCCAATCCTGAGCTTCTTCACCTGTTGCACACCCTATAAAGATAGCCTCAGTCCCACTGCCTGTAATTGTTTTGAAACGCGGGTTTTAGTTCTTTAAATTCTTTCAAAGCTTTTAGATCGCCACTTTTATTAGTTCAAATTGATAGTGCATTTTTTGCTCTGTGCACAACTTAGAAAGTTCAAGAAAACCAAATGGTCAAACAGCTGCTTTTCAAAGCACTGCATAAATTAACTATAAACAAACACACCAATCTGTTAGGTCTGTCGGTTTCTGTAACAGGAGACAAATATAATTAACTTTCTTGGGTGATCATCATACAGAATCCTAAATATTTGATTTTACCTTTTTTTCTCTATATCCAAAACCCAGATGCACTGCCACAGAAGAAAATTATACTGGTCTGACCTGATTTGCTCTGAAGAAATCCAAGTCTGCTGCTGCTACCCATCCCCTAGTTATTTTTCCAAAGCTTCTAATCATTTCATTTTCTGCTGAATTTTTTTCAAGGGATTGAAGTTAAACTGACTATAGAACAGTTACTGTACGATCTCTTGGATCCTTTTTACCTCCCTTCACTAAAGACAGGTCCTGGTAAATAATCCATTCCTGCCAAAGGCAAAAACTTGTTAATGGTTCTAAGAAGCTTCCTTCCTTCAGGTCTTCCTGTAGGAGGTGTCCCTTCCCATGGCAGGGGGACTGGAACTAAATGATCTTTAAGGTCCCTTTGAACCCAAACCATTCTATGATTCTATGATTCTATGATTCATGCATCTTAAGATAAAGTCTGTCAGACTCAGCTGAGTTGAAAACACTTAATTTACCTAATTCACTCTCTAATTTATTCTTTCCATATTCCAGTCTGAGACTTTACTCCTTTGTTGTTGCCCATAGCTGTATTAGGTCACAGTTGACCTTTTTGGTGAAGACAGGCTCAAAAGCATACATACAATTTGCCTTCCTGATGTCCTTCAGTAATCACTTTTCCTGTCCATTAGTTAACAGAAAACTATGGGCTTTGGTCTTCCTCTTGCTTGTAATATATTGATTGAAGGTGCTGAGGATTTCTTGTCATTACTGATGTTTCCTCACAACTATATTTCACTTATGCTTTGTCCTTCTGATGTTGTTCCCACCTGCTCGGTTTGTCTTTTTATATCCATCCTTAGTGATCTGATCTACTTTCCACTTTTTCTGTTCTCTCTTCTTGGGCTTGATATCAATGAAGAGTTCACAGTTTACCTAACCTGATCTCTTACTACATTTTTTATCCTTCTGCACTGGGACAGCTTGTGCTTCCGCCTTTAGTAGTGTTTTCTTGAAGAATTGCCAGATCTCTTTAACACCTTTGAAAACCCATTGACATTTCCAGAAATGCTATGCAATCCCTAAGATACTCTTCAGTAGAGTTTTATGTTTCCTTCATAAAGGTGACACTAAGCCTGGATAAAAGGCTCAATCTACAGTTTCAGAACAGGCAAGGCAAATAACCTCCTACTAGGTGTCCCCATTAAACCTTTCCAAAAACATTCTTACCCAAAAAGGACTGTAGGAGACCTTCACCAATGAAGTTCTACTCTCACCAGATGGATCTTTAATTGGAGAAATAATTCAGTTCTTCCAGGGAGAGAAAGAAAATTAAAGAGTAAGAATCAGTTATTTTTTAAAGACAGGCTGAAACTCGAAAACTTTTACTTTTTCTTAGTCTTGGATGGTGGTTGTATTGCTTTTTCTAAATTTAATCTACTTATGATAATCTACTGATCAGTTTATTAATTATTTTGTGCAGAACTGTATGAAATTTGTTTGGTTTCTTCTGTATTTCGCATTGCTTCTTTTCTGTAAATGCTATGCTTAGGGTATGACTATTTGCTGTTAGAGGACAGTTGCCCTGGTCATTATAATAGTGACACTGGAAAAACAGTCACACCTTAATTATGAATCTCTTGTTATATACAGTTAAAGCAAACATGTCAGAGAATAGATTTTAACGAAACCTCTCTGTTTTACTATACGATTTTGAGTTTGCAGTACCTTCAGTGGTCACTTCAAATTCTCCACATTAGTACATCCTACTCCTTCAACAGTACTGATTAAAAGGAGATAATATTACAGCAGGTAGGATAGTCATCGACTTCAGTCTCTAAACCAATCAATAACTGTAAGTCTAGATGATTTATGACTCCTTTCACTCTAGAACATAATCATTCACATACATGAATGAATTTATTTTTACAGTACATTTCTAAATCACTATCCTGCTCATAGGAAATTCAAGGAACAGGAGGCCAAATGAACAGGGTGTGGTAGAATCATGAGCAGAACTAGGGTCTCCGTTACGTTCTTATTCAGACACCAAAACTCTCCTTAGACTGTAAACATATTCTCTCTTGTGGAAGTGCATAGGAGCTGTAGGGGATTACTCAAACGCAGCTTTGGGTACTTTGGGTCTTCAAATTCCTATCATTTCCCCATGGAATCTCTGGGGACTCAGAAGCACCCCCTGGAAGTTTCACTCACTGTACAGAGGGGTGAGGATCTTAATTCTACTGCCCAGGTTTGTCACCTGAAGTTAGACTGCCTGAAATCTTGATTTGAAGGCAAGTTTGCAACCTACAGAGCTTTCCTCATTTGGAAAGCATTTTCCAGGATGCTGGATATTGGATGCTTCACAGAAAAGCATTTCTGAAGCCAGTTAGCACTTCCTAGTAAGTAATTTCAGTTATCCTAAAAAGCATTACAGGGAACATCACAATGGCCAGACTATGAGAACACTACAAAAAAAATCACTTAATAAACAGGCTGGAGTAGCACAGCATGAATAAAAGCTGAGAGCTGTGAACACAGCAGACCTTTGCAGGCAATGGGAAGATACTGGAGCTTAATAGAGGAAGACAGAAAAGTGAAGGTGAAGAGGTAACCAAATGTAAGAAGAAATTTTAAGCAATGGTGTATTGTGATTATACTGACAGACGGAAGAGAGAACTGCACTGAATTGAGAGAAAGAGACCTACAAAAATTAAGGATGATCTGGAATGTATACTGGTAAAACTTGTCATTAAGAAACTATATCTTTATTTTGTAACACTGGGCTTAGGAAACATCCAGCTTTCCAGCTTGTAAGCAGATGCCAAACCTCTACCCTGTTTGTGTTTTTAACTTGCTTACACATTGATTATCTTTGGACTCTGAAACTTGGCTAAATGTTTTAGAGAATGACTGCAAACTGTTCACCAGCAGCATCAATGCCCGGTTCACAAGACTGTCTGACAGCAGAGCTTCCTCATACATAATTGTACTATTTATTTAATTCTGCAGAGTATCTTGGAATGGTTTATGTGAAAGATGTTCTATGTAAACAATTACACAATACAGCTAACTTAACAGAAGTTAAGTCACCCCAGAAGTAGAGCAGGTCTGTTTTCAGAGACAGACAACTCCTTGTAGACAGTGTATCTCCCAGGCCTAACTGCGGCTGTGTTTGAAGGAAAGTTTCGGTGATCCTAGGGGATTTTTATCTGACAGGCAGACTGCAAATGCTGCTGTAGTTCAGCTGTGCTGGAGAAACTGTACAGTATCTAGCTTGAAAATAAAGGCTGAGTACCTGGGGAAATCAATAGCAGAAGTTAGATTCCCCAATGCAAATCTATCAGCAAACCAAGACTGGGACTCTTTGCTTCTTTAATTCCAACACAGGCCATGTTAGTGACATAAACCAAACTACAAATTCTAGAAACATAATTCTAAAACCAAGGGAGAGTAAGTGAGAAGTAACAGTGACTTCTATAGTTGTGTACAATAGGTTTTAGCTTCATTGGAGTCATTTTTGTCTTCCAATACATCCACATACCTCTTCAGAATTTCTTTCTTCCACACTTCTCCCTTGATATGCAAAGGGATTTGATTAAACTTCACAGAAAGTCAGACTTCAGTTGTGCCAGCTGAAGGCACTGGGCACCATAAAGGAAGAAAGAAGCAGCCAGATTACCGTAGACCTAGAAGTCAGAAAGCCTGGGTGCCACTTCTCTCCCTGCATTGCTGCAATGCTGCAAATAATTAGAAACAATAATAATCCATTTCCCAGGCATGCTACAAAGGTTAACTAAGCGGGTTTTTAATATCATAGAATCATAGAATGGTTTGCATTGGAAAGGAGACTTTTAAAGATCTAGTCCAACCCCCCTGCTGTGAGCAGGGACATTGTCCACTTGATCAGGTTGCTCAAAGCCCCATCAAACCTGACCCTAAACAATTTCAGGGTTGGGGCATTCACAACTTCTCTGGACAACCTGTTCCAGTGTCTCACCATGCTTTTAGTAAAGAATTTCTTCCTTGCATGTAATCTAAAGCTACCCTCTTTCCATTTAAAACCGTTACCCCTTGTCCTGTCACTACAGAACATGGTAAAAAATTCTCCATCTTTCTGATAAGCCCCCTTTACATATTGAAAGGCCCCAATAAGCTCTCCTCAGAGCCTTCTCTTCTCTGGACTAGACAACTCCATCTCTCTTCTACAGTAAACATATTTCAGAGTATGTCTTTGAATGCACAGTAAAGGTACAACATTTGGCATCAGGCCAGTAGCGTCAAACCCCAAAAGAAAAAACAGGTCTACCCTTCACTTTCAAGTGGCCTTCCCCTTCATCTTCAGTTGTCAGCCCCAACCATTACGCCATGCTCTAGCGTGTGAAAGGGTAGCACTGGTCTGTGCTGGAAATACAGAGACCTAACTTCTATTCCCAAAGCTGGAGATGGTTTTTCGGGTTACATGGAGCACATCAACTGACCCATGTGCCCCCGTACTCTCAGCAGCAGCAGGGACGGGAGTAGGGAGGCAATGACAGCCTTCTCTTTTGTGGAAATGTGAAGTGCTGTGTAACAATCACGGTTTTGGATATGCAGTACTTTAGACTGGTTCACCGACTGCCCACTCTTTCACACCTTTGAGGAGAGAGACCCTGCCAGTTCAGAGACTAAACAAGCAGGAAGAGGAGTGACAAGTGAGTTTGAGGTGGGAAACGAGTTTGTGTAGCATTAAAAATCCTATGGACTTAGGCAGTGGCAGAAGGAGGAGGGAAATTGAATTAGGGAGTGGGGCTATAGCACTGAAAACTCTATATATTGAAGTGACATTATGGAAGTGCAGTCTCAGGCAGTGTGACACAGGCACTGGGATCAGGGGGGCAGTCCTGGAAGCCTGTTTTCATCCCCCCAGGACAGCTTTGTGATGCAGCGTGCACCATGAGCTGACAGCTTAGTAAGACACTAGTGCAGACATCGTGATGTTTATACCTCTCTCCTAGGGAGCTATGTCGCAGTGCCTATGGAGAAGCAGGCCCAGGTCAAGACACGGATGATGATGCTCAGCAGAGGGGGCAGATCTCCCTCATGCTCCCTGCTGCCTCAGGGCTCCATTTCAGCTTCTTGGCTGCTGCTCTGGGACCTGGATGTGCCTCACCCAACTCATCAGAGGTCCACAGGGACTCACCAACCAGCTGGGACTTGCATGTCAGAACACAAAGAAGGACAGACGTTGACCCATATGAATTAGTCATCGTAAGAGGGGAGGAAGAAGCGAGGCAGTGAGTGGCAGGATAATACAGGATGTCAATTTGTGTGTCTTGCACTCCACACATGAGACTTGACACCTCTGCACTGGAGGTGTGCTGCTGCAGGAGGACCTGCAGTTGCACCTGTACACAAAGCTCCCTGCAGATGCGACTTGGGCACACCGGGCTCATAGGTGATTCTGCTGGACAGCATGTGTGTGGAGTCATGAGGATGGGGTAGAGCAACATACCAGGTTCTTCTCTTTTCTGGACCAGAAAAGTGAAATCTGAGATCTGACAACCCCCTGCTAGTACCATGCCACAGCTGCTGTCCTAGTCCCAGACAAAGCAACGAACTTTGCCCTCATAGCCTCCTGGGCACTCAGATAATCCCCAGGCACCTCTTCTTTTTGTGTCATTTTGGAACAGAAAATGTTTTGAACTCAACCTGCAAAATGAAAAGTACAGTTCCTACCCTGCAAATGCAAGCTTTTTTCATTTTTTGCCCTGGACTGAGAAAATACTTGTGTTCTAAAGTAGAATGAAAGCAATAAATAAATCCACCCATAAAATGGACCTTGTGTGCAAAATAACAATCAGAAAATAATATATTAGGTCAATGAAAATATTGTGCTTCACCAGACATTAGATGTTTCGTTCTGGTTTTGGTTAATTTGAATCATGAAATGAAAAATTGATAAGGAAAAGTAATTTGAAAATAGAAAAGATCAACACTGAGCGTTAGACTGAATGAAAATGTTTTCTCCCTGGTTTTCCCTTTAAGAAAACTTTTGTTAAGCACATTTCAGTATTTGAAGTGATGGACTGATAATTATAACGTTGCAACTTCAACAATGCTTGTATTTTCTCCACTGGATAACTAACAGCCATTCTACAACATTCACTGGAGTGCAGACAAGCTGATAAATCTTACTCCAGAGCAAAAAGCCACATTACTCCATTGCTTGCCATGGGAATTTCTAACTTGGTCCCCACTGCACCTTTGTAGATGTGATCAAAATCTCACAGCATGAGTTCTGTGCTCCATCTTCCAAGCCGCTTTTGTCCCATACAGAGGGACAAGCACTTGGTTACATGCCTGGCGCACTCTTGGACACTACAGATAAGAAAGATTAATTATATCAAAAGTCAGGAGCAAGGAGTTTGGAGGTTTTAGAGGTTTAAATCAGAGGTTTAGAGAAGTGAAAAAGAAGAAGGTGTGAAAAGTAAAAAGAAATAGAGAAAACTGGTTGGAATTTTGCTTTCGAACTTAAGGTGACAAGATGAGTGTGGCCTCATAAATGTAAAAAATAATTGTATATATATATGTGTACACAGAGAAAAGCATTTCACCGTATATATGGTGAAAATTACAGAAGCTTTTGGCTTTGTAACAACTTACCTGATGCTCTATACTGCCTATCAGCAGTGTCTTCTCTGAAGTGTAGGGTCATTTTTCCTTTAGGAATAAAGGAAAATCCTCTGGGACATGTTGAAGGTTTGCATATTCAGCCAGGTCTGGGGTAGGACGTACAGATGATTTCATTAAGGGCATGCGGTCTTTCAGGGATAACTAAATGGGCCATGAAAGAAATCTTCTCCAAGGAGGTAGAGAGTTCAAAGCTCCTGTTTGAGAGGTTTGGTATGGAAAATTATGGAGTAATTGTGAGCTGCAAGCAAGCCACAGCATCCTCTGGAGAGCAGGTCTGCTTTCAGTGAAGCAGTCCTTCAGAGCTGACTGGAGCCCAGAACAACTGTGTATCACCCTGTTTGAACCTCCAAAAGTTACCTTGTGGCTGCCTCAAGCCAGTTTATTACCAGTGCATCTGTACCTAAGCAGTCATTGCTACCTGTTGAAGCTTCTCTCTTCAACACTTTCATGACATTTTTTATATTAGTCCACAATTGCAAAAAATTTTACTATTAAAGAAACAATATAGGGAGTAAACAATTTGCTTTGATTTACCCTTGACAGAAAATCTATCATGCACTAAAGCAGAACACTCCGCTTTTCTTCCCCTAACACAGGCATTTCCCCACCTTTTCATCAGTCACGTCACTGCTCCAGGCCTTGTTAAAATATGAGGTCTCTGGGGCATTTATGCTGTCCTTGCAAGCACTTAGATAGCTCCTGTGTTGCTCTAGATTTCTCTGCACAAAACTCATACAAAAAATAAACTAAAAGCACATTAATAACTTTGCAAATCTGTTACTAAAAGCTGAGGAAACACCAGGATTAAAATTTGCCCCATTGTGTCCATGTTTATGTAAGACAATGTTATATGAACACATTCTGCTCTCCTCTCTTCCCCTCTCCTCTCCTCTCTTCCAGAAATAGATGGATTTTCATAAAAGCTTCGAGAGATGAGAGAGTCCAGTTGTCCTTATATGGTAGATGGTAGAGTCCAGTTAGACCAGTTATCCTCTCCCAATAACGATAAAGACCTGCGGCACAAAGATCAAACAGAAAATTATCAACTGACTCGGGGTACCCAGTTTAATATATTTCAAAGCTGCTATTACTATAAGTAAGAAAAATAGCATTGTTATACAGTGTAGGTCCCTGTATCTCTATTTGTAGCATCAGCTCAACAGTAGTGCCACCTGAAAGATCTCCAAAGAAGTTACTGCTCTGCCAAATCTCACACCCTGGTTCTGAGGCAGAGAGACGCTAGAACTCATTTTTTTCCACTTGTGCTTAACCCCAGTTTTTTTTTTCTATGGTCTAAATCACTAAAATAGCTTAAATATTTTGGCTGAAATTTGAACGAAAATATAACCAACCTGAGCCGTCACCCAACACAGGAAACGTCAACCCAGGGGAAAGTTTGGCTAAATTATAAGCATCCAGATGCAATCTCACAAAAAGAAGTATGAAGCAATGCTGACAATAGGTGGAGCTAGAACCCTTCCCAGTAATATGAAGGTGCTTACTTTTGGACACAGTTATGGAACCACAAAGGAGATCAATATTGCAGCACAGGTATTAGCTCTTCCTTCAAAATCATTTGTCTTGCTGGGGAGAAAAGCAGCATCATGACCCCAGCACAAAGTCTGTTACCCTGCGAGTAACAACCGGCAGCTAGTCAGGCAGTCAGTTAGGCAGCCAGAAGTGTTCCGTTCCGCAAGAGCTCTCTTCTCACTGTGAAGCAAAATTATGAAACAAATGGCAGTCTGCTGAAAAGCTCTGCTTTGCCTTGAGGTTCCCTGAGAAGCCGGTGAACAAAGCCACGCTTCCATTTAACCATAGCATCTTCCATTTGGCCGGCAAGAAAAGTTGTCCTAGGCAAAAAAGAAATGATGTCTCAGCAAATATAATAATGCCTCAGCATCTGCAAAATGGTATTTCTGACTGTGCAAATTTCCTTCCAGAGGGATTTCAGATGAGGCAAGGGAGTCTCTTCTGAAATGGTACAGAAAACTGAAAGTTAAGTTTCTAACCTTACAAACAAACGACTGTTGGCTTTCTCTTCTTGCATTTTATTTTATCTCTTCTTATAAAGAAACTGTTCTTTGAGGATGATTCAGGTTAGTCCCTCCACCTTTCCCCAGCTGGATATGTGATAAAATTAGAGTCATAGCTACAGAACTATTTCCCTTCTCTGCAAGAATCTGTTGCAGACCCTGATTGGTTCTCAGCCCAGGGCAACCTCCTGGTTGCTTCAGTCTTTGAACATGTATAAAAGCGCATACAAAATAGGAGATCATACGATTTCATTTTATATGAGTTCAGTCTCAAACAATTCAATAGATACAGATTACAGGGACAGATGAGGATGTTCCGTATATTCCAGTTCAACACTCCACTTATTGCAGTGTTATCCAGGAACTGGACACAGCCATAATTAATTTTATTCCCATTCCCTTCCTGTTCAATATCCCTGCAGATAATCTTCCAAGTTGCCTTAGATCCACTAAAGAACAATGAGCTTTCTAGATCATGTGCTGCAGTATCTAATGTGTAGACAATGTTCAAAGAGGAAAGCTTGCTTACCTTAGAGATTTTGCCACAGAAAATGGTATAGCAGAAGAGTTAGCTCAGAATAAGAGCCCAAACACCCAGTACCCTGAGCCAGAAGAACACTAATTCATAATGACTGTGTAAAACCAGGACAATGTTAGGGACGATGTTGATACAGACGAGTCCTGCAGTTCAAGGAAAAAGCACTTCTGTCCATTTAATATTCACAGCTGTGAGTCCCTTCAAGAAGGGGCTGGTGCTTTCCAAGAGCCAAACCGAACTCAGTAGATTTTGAAAATATTAAATATAGAAATAGATAATATACTATTAATATATATGTATATATAATTATTTAAAAAATGACTGAGCTATCCATGGTTTTCTTTTAAACAATAGTCTGCTGGTTGTAGCAAACATCCCTGAAAAATGTAAGCCTGACTCATTTCCTTCCTCTCCCTGAGGGAATTTCAAGCTACAGTTTCACCATTCTGTTCAAGCACCTTTAGCACTCAGACTGAAATTATTCTGCAGTAGGAATAAGGCAAAGTCATCAGCCTTCCAACAAAGCTGTGTCAAAAAGTGCAGAACAGAATTCAAGATTTATTGGCGGTTTCAGGACCTGGAGATCCTCCAGGGAAAAGTTATCCAACACTCTAATTTAATTCATAGACTCATAGAATCGTTTAGGTTGGAAACGACCTTTAAGATCACCAAGTCCAATTATATGACCCTACTTTATTTCTCTATTTCAGGTTTTTCTTCCTATGTTATTTCCTTCTTTCTCACTCTGCTTTGCGTGTGTGTTGGGGGTTTTTGCGTTGTTATTTTTTTAAATCCTGTAAAAGGCAACTCTTGCTTCCATGAATCTTTCCCCATAAGCACTGAAACTGCTATAAAAATGTAGACAAACAGATATTGCTAAAATGGTAGGTGTCACTTGCACGTAGTATAGCAGAAGCTGTCTGACCCATTTTACTCCATAATGTGACTCACTAGTGTCAGTTATAATCCATAATGTGACCTGAATTGTGATAGAAAACGCATTCAAAAGTCAAATACTTGTTATTGAATATTGTATAACATGAAAACAGAATTAAGGGTACTGAAAAACAATGAAATCAACACCTTGATAAAGATTGTTTCTGGTTTGCTGTTAGCTCAAGCTGTAACTTGAGTTTGCCTTCAAAGCTGATTTCTAGTCACATGCAAGATCACTAGCATAAAACTGAAGGCTTGCTGGGCCCCCAGAAGTTGACTTATTGGAGCTGAGAGGGGTTGAAAACTTTTGAGATTCCCAGTTTCACTCATCAGAGCAGCAACAGGATGGATCACAAAACCAGGTTCTTTTGCAGTCCCTTTGTGTAGACTTTTTTAACCCACCAGAATACGTCCAGTGGAGTAGCTCTGTTGCAATAGTAGTTGCTGTGAAGAGAAACTCATATAAGAAAACATATCTACTTCTGCATTTTTTTCTGCACTGCATAAAAAGAAATGAAATAATCAAAAGAGGATTTTAGAGAACATTTTTCACATAGAAATTATTTCATTTCATAAGGACTCCTCACACAGAAAATGCCTGCCACAGGGATGAACCACAGCATTTTCTGATTTTTAATATATTTCTTATTACTTCATTTTGGATTATTCTTTTTAGTTGTTATTACAAAAAGGGAAGTTCTAAAGACAGGCAGCGTTAAAAATAATTTATGCAGTAAAGGAACTAAAATTATGTATTACCGTGGTTGCTTTCATTTCTCAACAATTCTTGGAGTAGTTGTTTATTTTGCTCTCTAAATACATAAATAGAACCATAATAAAATAACTCTGAACTCAGTTTTTGAAGAATTAGAGTTTCAGTTAGCAGCAATTAGCGTAGTTCCTCGGAGTCAAAAAGTGGTGCTGTACATATATATGTCACTGTAAAGAATTGAAATAAGGCATGAAATATAAAAGCTGAAATCTTTGCTGCATGAAACAAGTTGTAACTCCAGTTAGGGTCAATGACTGCAGATACAGATATCACAAAAATAAAATTAGCTCCCCTTTCAAGATACCCTGTGAGTATGGAATTCAGAACTTTTGGGTCAGAAAGGGAGAATAAGGTAAGTTAATGCAGAAAAGGTGAAATTATACTTGTAGGTTTCCAGGGATCATAGCTCCCCTAGACATTTTAGAGTTGTGGGATTTTAAGAAGCTAAGAAATGGAAATCAACTTTCCTGACAATTGTTTTGGGTTTTGAGTTTAAATGCATTACAATAAATAATTCAGAAAACTCTCCAAGGTGTTATGTTTGAGTGGCAAGTAGTACTTGACAAGTTCTTTCATAGCAGTAGTACCTGACAGAAGTAGTACTCAATAGAAATTTTACAGAAATAGCCAGCATGCAAGTAAAGCTGAATAAAAGCCAGCACAGTGTCTGGCTATCCTTATTTTCATTTTTCACTGGGTTACATCATCCCAAAGAGCTGTTCACGGGAAATGAAACATTGATATTTTATTTGTGATCTCCTTATAAACAGAAATAGTAAAGAAAAGATGTAATGACATAAATAGATTGTATTCTAAGCATTTTAGTTGAATATGTAATAGTGTTATATGGAAGCAACATATTGTCCATCTGGTCTTTGTCATAATCCATGATATTTTATACATGATTACATATATTTGCAATCAGTTCAGAAAATAAACAGCGGGTGTGAGTTAACCGTTTGCAATGTGAATCTTATTGTAAAATAGCATTTCAAAGTAATGTAAGACTACATTTTTGTCTGATGCAAAGTAGCATATATAGAAAGAAAATTTCTTGAACATTTTGGGCTTATGAGTTTTTAGATCATTCGAGTTAGAAAGGATCTCAGGACCTGATTTGTAATCTGGCCACTTGCTCAAGGCAAGGTCAGCTATGAGATCTGATGTGCTAAAGAAAGCTCAAGAAATACAAAAATACATATAGCATATTCCTGGTTACTGTTATTTTGACTTCATCTTTTCCTAAGGTTTGTGGACATAGATCTCTGGCATGTGAAGCCCCATTGACCTGGTACTCACTCCACATAATCTGTAATGTAGAAGCTGGAGAAAAAACATTCAGCATCACATTAGTTAATTGAAATCTATTGTCTTAAAACACATTTTTCAATCTTTTAACAGATACTCTCAACCCTAATTCCACATGAAAAGCCTCACTGCCAAGACCTTTGTTCTTTGTTAGCTGTCATTAATAGAAAGCAAAGTTACTGTTGTGAAATGCTGGATAATTTATGATACCCCCACACTTCACTTGAATTAATTATTTCTGGTTTCTTCCAGCAATGCAAGAAGAACATGACGTGTATTCTTAAATGTAGTTCTACTGGTGGTTTGAATTTACTTATTTTGCATATGTCTTTCAACCCATCATTCTTTTCTCTCTTTCAAGGGAAAACAAAAGAACTATTGCCTTCCTTACAAACCATCACTGTGTCGAGTTTTTTGAAAAGACATTGCTCACACAGAGAAACTGGACTAGATGCTGATACTTAACTTCATTGCTGTTAATCTGCAGGGGCTCCACTGTCTGCTGGTTACAGATAACCATTCCCTGGTTCCTGAATCTCTGGTACAGCATTGGATTCCTGTCGTCAAATTACATCCTGCTGACCACAGCTTTAAGGACATCATAACAAATTTGGGTGAAATATAAAACAGGAATTCTGGTCAGCCATAGTAATTCTCTTCCCAGTTCTCTTGAGCAAATTCAAGGGCACCACTTAATTGTTTCAAGAACAAGCAAGTGGGCTTTAACTTCCGCAACTTCACCTCAGACAGCAGGTCACTCATCATGTCTACCGTCTTCCAGTGTAATCATTAATTTTGCATTTTCTGAGTCAATTTATTGGTCCCTTCCTGTTCCCCACCCCTTTTGCATAACAGCAACCTTTTCAAAGTGATTCACTTTTGCTCATCTGACAAAAGTTTGCAATGTCTTGTTTCTCATCTCTTGTATTAGCTGAGGATGCGAGCTCTTTAGAGCTGTGGTTTTTCCTGTATTTGGAAAACACTTTGTCCACTGTTGCTAAATCAAAACTGATACAAGGAAATACTTTTACCCACAGTAAGTGCATAGCCCATGAAACTTGTATCTGAAGGAAATTGCTCAAGAAAGGAATTTAATTTAACTTAGAAGGAGCTTGAACATCTTGTATTGCTAACAAACAGTGTTTTAATAGCTTATGCCAATGAGCTTCTGGAAAAAATATTAACCTTCACGATGCAGATCCTAAACCAAGCTCTTAACTCTTCTAGATCAGGACAAAGCAGAATTTACGACCTCTGTTTATGACAAAGCTTGTACATATTCCTTTGAAGCATCTATTACTGGCCATTCTTCAAGGGACACCACCAGATTAATGGCACCTTACAGCAATTACATTGCCTTGTATGGCAACTTGTCTGTTCTTTAATATTACATGTCTTCGGGGGGGGGAAACCCACCTCGTATCACTCCTGATATTCTTCCCTGAAGAACTGCACAATCTAGGAAAGTGTGTGTTGGCAGAAACAGTACAATTATCCCCAAAAGCTAATATTCTGCTTTTGTGTCAGAACTCCATTTCACAGAGCAGTTTAAGGTGCAAAGCCACAGAGTATTTTGAAGAAAGTAAGTGAAAAATAGATAATTTAGTGTCACCTTTCCCTCTCCATCTGGATATCAAACACATTACTTCAGGACAGAATAAGATATTTTGAGCAGAAGCTCCTAGGTTTAAGGAGAAAAAAATAGGCCTACTTGAAACATAACGACCTGTTTCACGGAGATGTCAGAAATCAGATTGAAGGACACTCCACTAGAGATATATAAGCTTTGGTCTATGACCACAGACATAGTTCCCTTTAATGAACTTTGCCAAGAAGCCTAGACTCATCAAATCACAACAGTAATAGCTCGTAAGTTAAGAAGCCAATAAGACACATGCAAATCGTCAATGAGAAAATTGCTTAGTCCAGGAAAAATTTCCAAGTACCTGAGCATTCCCATTGGCATGAAAATTCAGCAGGTGTTTAATGGCAAAAAAACTGAAGATGGCAAGTGTGTGAAATAAAAATAATGCTTTCATTAAATACTCTTATTTCATATTAATAAATAATTTAAAAATGAGAAACCAAACCAGTTATAATTATAGTGTCACAAATCAAATTTCTCACATTAAAAAATTAAGTTTCCCGATATTATCAGATTAGATATACAAGCGTCTGAGACTTTGTCTTGACTGAGAGATGAGTGTTTAGTGCAGGTCGCCAAACAGTCACAGGATGGCCAAGGAAGACTGGTACATGACCAGCACCTAGTTAGTCCCCAGAACTCAGAATTGTTGCCTGATCTACTGTATGCATCCATCTGACAAACAAATGCATTATTCCCTTCAATTTTAATCATAGTAACACAGTACAAGCTGTTTAATAGATCAAAAGTAATAAAGCTCAAACCTACTAAGAAAATATCCTTTTCCAAGAAAAACATGTGAGAAAAAACCCGTGTAAACCCTTTTTACTACTATCAGGACTATCTTCTAGCTAACATATTAAAGGAGACAATAAAAAACACGTATTTGCCCATGCTATTAAGTTAAGCACTCACAGTGCTTTAATTTATCAATAGATATTAATCAATGAATTTACATAAACCACAAGAAAAAACTTTCCAATTGTTGGGGTGGTGAAACACTAGAATTATTGCTTGCAGAGCCTGTGGAATCTCCATCACCAATAGTTTTAACAAAATGTTGCACAACCATCCGCCTGCCGTAGTTCGTAGATAACTCTAGTGTCCTTGGGGAAGAAAGATGGGATAGGTCATCTTTTAAGGCTTATTGTAGCTCTGAATTTGTAGTGATCCAGCATCACTCAGAAGCTTTGGTTCTTCTCTGAATAATCCTGAAATTTACTGTAAGGAAGGGATAAATTCATTCCTATTCTGATCTTTACAGCCCCTCTGTTAAGAGAAGAAAGAAAAAATACTATCAAAGTGCTTATGACGTTATGTTGACTTTTAGTAAAAGAAATAAAATAAGATCAATGATTTAAATTGTGTTTGAGATTTCCAAATAGATACAAAATTTAGTGTACACTGTATGAAGAATTAGGTCATTATTTAAATTGTGGCCAAAAAAAACCCAAACTCCAACATGTTACTACAAAACTGAGCCAGGTGGACAGATGGAAATAATACTATTAAATACTTTATTGCCAGAGGTCATGTAACCGACAGCCAATAAAAGGAAAACCTCGAGGAGATACAAGACAGAGGCATTTCAGTTAGAAAACAGCATGCTCTGCAGGTGGTGTAGGTAGACATATTGCTTCTTAATTAAATCAAATCATTAGTTTGTTTTCTTGATTTGACACTTACTATCAGAAATTATTCTTGCTAACTTTTGACTAATATTTGTTTAACATTCCAAAGAGTTATCCAAGATTAATGTAATAACATCCTAAGTGGACAACAATCAAGAACTTTGAATATGAGACAAAAGTGATGTTTCTATTTTTTTAATATGAACATTTTTTCTATTATTTGCCCTTGTAAATGTTTCGTTTGCAAGAATATTGGAAGTTTGAGCCCCAGCCACTGCTTTTTTCTGGCTACTGGACACAGATGTCACTCCTAATTGAAGTAATTGGCTGAAGAAGGGAATCCAACAGTAATAAACTCATCCATATTTTGCGTATCCACACGCAACTTCAGCAGTTGTTTTCTAATCTTTTAAATGTCTTCTCAGATGATGAAATGTATAAGTTTTCCTAATAAAACAAAATATACCACTGCACATTTAAAAAATGTTATGATGCTGAAATGTGTAAATTTTCCTAATAAAACAAAATATACAACTGCACATTTAAAAAAATATTATTAAATACTTTTACAGATGCTACAGATAGTGAATCCCATAGTTGGGTATGCTATTTTTTCTCCTGTTTTTCTTCTCATTATAAGCCTGGCAAATTTTAACTGTTCAGACTCAAAAGTTTTGTATCAGGTCCTGCCTCAGGCTGGATTTTGTTGGAAAAGTTTCCATTAAAAGGACTGAACCATTGCTGTAGCTAGAGGAAACAGGTTACACATGTTAAAAGGTTTTTAAAATTCATGATGGTTTGCTGAAAAGATCAAGCTGCTCTGTACATTGAAGCACCTACTTGACATTTAACAACAATCCTCCTGGTGTCTGAGATATGCCCTTTTTTAACCCCATGAAAATCCACCCAAATATGACCATATGAGAAGATTTTGAAAAAATCTCAGTATGGTCAGTAGAGATTTGTTACACACTGGCAGTTTCCAGAGACACCATCTGTTCTATGTTTCATCCCTTCGCAGCTTCTACAAGCCAACCAGACATGCCATGTATCATTCCCACTGAGCTGACTGTGTGTTGTGCCCTAGGGGGTGTGATGTGTGTGGGAGCAAAAGCATTTACCTGCAAGCACTCTTCTTGTCTGCTGAGGACTGTTGGGTGGAACAGAATCCAACATTATAATGAGCCAGCTAGGACTTGCACAATCTCTTTCTTCCCACCAGAACAAGTTGAAAGTAAAAAAGATTCACAGTCCTCTAGACAAGTTTGATTTTATCCTTTGGTCTATATGGTTTGTGCCACTGGGGCAATGAATATGTAACACGTTGTTTTCAAAGCAGGGTTCTAGTATTTCGCTCAGTCCTGGCCATAGTTCCTCATAGGAAGCTTATGGGTGCCTCCCATAGTTGAGACTGTCAAGGTAACATAGCAAAACAGGTAGGGCAGCCACAACTAGTCACTGAAAGGATAGTGTGTGTATTCTGCCTCAGCTGCACCTAGGATGCTGCAAGACAATAAGGAAATAAACTAAAACATTAGGAGTCACCTGAATTAAAGTTTACCTTTGGAGTTTTATTCTGTTTCACTTTCTTCATACATTGCAGCATTAAGCAAGACTATTCCTGTGTGATTCCATATAAAGGAAGACAGTGTTCCTGTGTGATTCCATATACTGCCTTCCTAAACAAGGGATCTGGAATGAATAAGCATTCATTTGTAATAAACTTTATAAACCTCTACTAAATATAGGGTGAGAATTAGAAGGTTTGCAGCAAGGGAACTAAAAGAGCTGTGATAGCTTTACAGATGTAGGTTAGACTAGAGATGGCCACAGAATGGCCAATCAGCCAAATCCAGCCTGCCATTACAGTGCATTGACCAGTTTGACCTGTTTGGTCCATGCTGCCTTCTCTCCCAAAAGGCTCAGGAAGCACTTGAAGGGGGAGACATCTAACCATATGGGAGGAAATGTTCACAGTCCTGTGATGAATGTTTTGATCATAGCATGGGCACATGTCTGGTGACATCATGGGTGTGTAGTAGAAGGTTACATTGTCCTTCTACCGGGAGCATCCTGAATATCAGTAATTTATATAACTGCCATCATGAAAAAAGTAAATTCTCTTTCTACCATTGCCAACAGAGCTCCCACCACAGCTTGTCTAAACACATAATCCAAACTTTCTGTAGAATGTTGCTTGATATTTCTGAGATCTAATTTGTAGGAGAGTAAGTGGTTGCCATTGCAGCTACAATTTTGACTTTTAAGATTCATGTTAGCTATACAGTACTGAGAATGAATCAGAATGATCTATGTTCTCTATATTTCAGTCCATAAGCCACTGCAAAATAAATAACCCGGAGCTGAAGTGAGGTTCTCAGGACCATAATGCTGCTGAACTAAAACAGTGCACTGGCCCAATGAATCAGACATATTTGTTCAATACAGTATTAGGACAATACTGGACTAACTTTTGTAGCCTAGTATTAATTCACTCATTTTTATTTTAATTTGTTATTAATTCATGTCTAATATGTGATTTATTTATAGTATTATCTTCCTCAGCTTGCATAGAGGACTATAAAGTTTGACTTTTAAAATGAAGCAACTTTGGTCCTGAATACCTTTTCCACTCTTACAAGTGGAATAATCGTATTTTGGTGGAAGCGGAAGGAAATTGAGTAACTGTACCTCAGTATCTTTTGGTATTGCATCTCTTGGTGAGAAGATGATCTGGTCAGATGATCAGTTTGCCTTTGTTTTTTCTCCAGCCATAAGCAGAATTCTGCTCCTGAAGATGAAGCATAAGTCTCACCTACCCTCTAGACCTATAGCACGTTTCTCCTTCTAGGGGAACAATGGGACAAAAATTCTGGAAGAGCTGGTGGAAGCTCCGGGCCCCTTACCCTATTTCAGGAGCTCTCATGGGAAAAAGATAACTTGATCTTACCACAAAATATTTCCAAGAATAATACTTTTTAATTTTTAAAGCACAAAGCAGTTGAACAGCAAAAAAACTAACTATAGAGAAATAAAACCTTCCGTTTCTTTCTTCAGTCTTAGAGGCACTCAAGCAAGTCTTTAGCAGTCCTATTGGACTTCAGCTGTACTACACAACTAAGTAAAATTGGTAATTATGTAATTTATCACAGTCAGGCCTGTGACTGCAGTTAACTGTGGCTTGTATTAACCAGATCAAAGATTCTGCTAAATCGTGACCTATATATAAAAGATTTACTCATATAGCTGGTTAAATTGATGTGCCTTTCTGGAAGAGGAGATGCTTGCTACTTTGTTTTGAAGTTACAGCAGTTAAAGCCCTGATGCGATTTTAGAGATAACCTCTACTTGTATTTACTTTCCAGTGTGTGAACAGTCATACCAGTATGACCACTTTACACGGTTTACGCTGCATAAAACTTAGCAGAACCGTGCAGCTTACAATACCCCAGCCTTGCTGACACAGCGCAGCTTCAGGTAAGACAAGCCCTATCAGACTGGTCACACCACCTTCTTCACTAGGCTTGCTTCTTCCCTGCTAACATCTCTCTCAACATTTTTTATCTCCCAGTGTAGCAGCCGATCTTCCATAATGTGCAATAGTCATCCTGAGCCTGAGGAAAACCATTTTCTGAACTAAAACTTGTGAACACTACTGCTTTCTGCAAGTATCTGTGTCCTTGCTGAAAGTTTGACTCTTCCCATTCCTCCTGTGTCCCCAAGTGCCCTAAATGGAGTTCAGCTTAGGTGTTCAGTGACATGATAGCTTTGTTCTTTAAGGCAAAAAGAAAAGATAAAACTGTCTCTGATCAGCCTGCTAGCATTGTCCTTCTAGAGTCTCATGAAGGTTTGACAAGGGACTTTCATGCAGTTTTAATAAATTGTATGACTCAGCACAACTAAAGCAAACTACAGAAGCTCCCATTTTGAAGTCCAGGGTCATTTTGGGCATCAACCAGTTCTCACTCACTTTCCACCTTTTCAAGAAGTCATTGCAATATCTTCCAGTCTGGACCCTCTCTCTTTGAGCAGGCGCATAAACTTATGTTAGGAGTTCTCTTTGTTAAAAGAAGCTTTTAAGACCAGGATAAATTTCACTTCAATTAAATTTAAAGATAAGATTAATATCTCCTACATATGTCTACATGTCAATATTTACATGTGAGCTAGGTGTTAGCAACTACTAATATCGATGGAAATCTAGTCAGCACAGTCAATAGAGCCTGGAGAGTGATGTGACTTACCCTGAAGTCGATATCACAGGCTTGGTTCAGTTGTTGATGGCAGCTAGAGCCCCTTCAGGTTGCTCCAGGCTTTCTTTCCTGCTTGGCCTCCTGCCACAGGGCCAAGGCCGCTGCTTGGGGCTGGCTGGCAGGACCAAGGGAGGGACCCTTCTAGGGTAGTAGTTTGGTGTCAGGTGGGAGACCTGGGGCACTTCGCATAGCACTGGGAGCTCAGATGCAGGACAGGGAAATTAATTGAGCTCTACATGTCTAAGTGTTCAAGTTAGTCACTCTAGAAATCTCCTTACCATCAGTGGAGACAAACAGGGAGCTTTGGATGGAAAAACATCTGAGCTATCTTAGGATTAGAAAAGCTGACCTCTGGAGATCTCAATTTCTCCCTGTTGAACCTGAAGGGAGCCTAAGAGTAACTTAGTCAGATTGAGACATCTAACTCCTAGGTGTCAAATGAAGGGTTAAGCTATCTCAGCAAGGGTGTCTACAAGCACATTTGACACTACCAGGTATGCCATTTGGATTCCAACTACCCCCTCAGAGGTATGAAGTCCTGCATAACATTTCCAAAGCTGTGCCGGTGTCCTGGACATGCAAGGGCATCCAATGGCATTGTGTGGCTCTGTTCACACTCCCCTAAAGTTCAGTAACATGATTCCCATTCTAACTGTACAGCTTAACTTTAATTTTAAACATATTTTTTTCTTTCTTCTACAAAATCATCTGCCTTGCAGCCTTTCTTCTTTAAATCATTGAGAGGTCACCAACATATTTTTACATCAATAATAAAAACTAGTTCTTTGCAGCTCTGCTTATATAGTCCCCATCTTTATTTGATCATATGAAATGGAAGGCATACATATATAAATCTTAGACATAGACACCTCTTGCTTTCATACAAGTATTTCTAACCTCAATATTATTCTGTTGCCTGGAGTGCCTCAGCTTAACGCACCAACAGCTTTGTAAGTTATTTCTTCTATTCTGAGACGATTTCCAATTTTTTCATTGTTTGGTTAAGAATCACAGCTGCTTATCACATATATGAGGACCAAAACACTACGCTTGATATCAGTCTGAGATGACCTACTTTGCAGCTCTTCCATCATTCAAAAACCAAATCCTTATCTGAAGTTTTTCTCAAACTTTGTTAAGGTTCTTTTTTCCCTTTTTCTTTATTAATCTCCCACTTGTATCAAACTAAGTCAGTTAATTATCTGCCTAGCTGACAAAAAAGTAGAGCATAATATTCTTCTCGTGAGTTAACACTTTCCAGGTTTTCTGTTAAGTGTGCACTTGTTTAAAAATACCAAATGGGATACGAATGGGATAAGGTCTATAACAATGTAGAAAATTTTGTATGCAGTACAGCAACAGTTTATAAATATTTTAAACCATTCACGAAACAGTTAAAACTATATAATCATTAGCATGCTTGTTCTCCTGAGGGCAGGATTTTTCAAAACTAGAAAGTTTTCTAAACACCTGGAACTGCACAAATAACACCACCAACCCGGACATGGACAGGTTCATGTTTTACACCTGCATACACATTACTGCAGTCTGGGTAAATTCATGAAGGTGTTTCTACTCACTGGAAAAATAAGTAATAGTAAAGGGTGATTTCATAAAAATCACTTTAGGATCATTTTGAAACTGCTGTCTCAAAATATTATAAAAGTACAGAAACAGCTAGTTTGCAATGACACAGCACGGAAGCAATGAAATAAGGCGTATGATATATACAAATACATAAATTTAAATGTAGACAATTTAGAGACTGGGTTATTTGTATGATAATTGAAAACAAGAACCATGCTGCCAGATTCCAACATTTGAGTAAGACTGCATAATTCATTTTCCATCTTCTTGCAAGTATTCTTAACTTACCAGCCTAAGTTAAGGAGTGCTCCTCTGCAGGTGCCAGTTACTTTATTAAAAAGAAATACAACTTCTATTAATCCTCACAGACGTATCAGGTGTTAAACGAGCTAACTTTTAAAATTGTGTAATAGAAGTACAAATGATTGAAGAAGAATCAATGAAAATATTTTCTGTGAAAAACTGACATAAAGAAACATTTTTCCACAATGCTACACAGATTTTTACCATTTTCTTAGTGAAAAATAAAGGAAACTCATGCCTATTTCAGAGTGCCCAGGTGGGGGGGAAGAAGAATTTTCTTTCCACAGTGGGTGCGAGGGGCCACCCGCCCCTGCCTGGCCCAGCACTGCCGTCCCGCAGCAGGCAGCAAGGCCCGCCCTACCTGCACGCCTCTCCTCAGCCCCCGGCCTGGCCCTGCCACTGCCAGGGCAACGCCCCGCCCAGTCCCAGGGCTCCTCCTGTTCTGATTGGCTGGCAGCACCCGCTCTCATGCCACCTGGCTGCTAATTGGCTGCTTGATGTTGGCGCATCCATGACCAGCCAATCAGCGTGGCAGCAGAAGCCCAGCAGGAGAAGTGGCAGTGGTGCTGCAGCAGCCATGATGGCTGCCTGCCTCTGAAGGGGTGGCAGCAGCATGAGGGCTTCCTCGGGGTTTGCTGGGTGAGCAACTAACAACACCCCAAATAGCAGCTGAGAGAAAATATTTTGGGTAGTAACAGCGGCTCTGAATAATCAGTAACAGACTGACTTCCTCAAACCACCTTGGCTGCTTTGGGCCACTTCTTTTATCTCACTTTAACTTGTCATCTTTTATCTCAGAACAGATACCCAGTTCAGCGAAAGGAAACATTGAAATGAAACTGCTTGACATCTCTTTGTGCTTTCCAAATATGACAGATACCTGAATAACTGTCAGCAGGAAAAATAAGAGTCAAAAGAGCTTTCAGTACTGATTTCACCACTATCGTGCTTCCATAAATGCACGCGCACACATCCGTATGATTTCCATTTATAATTGTGAATGTCATATACCTTTTCAAATATATTTTCCCCAAACCTTGTCATACCTTTTCAAACATATTTTCCCCATGTTTAACAGAATAAAAAAGACTGCTGCAAGGAAACACCACAGGTGCAAGGGACAGCTTGTGTGTGTTAAGACAGAAGGTGGGGGATTAGCTAATGTGAATGTCGAAGACTAAGGATTTGCTGATAGAAAAATATAATATTTTTCCTGAGAATGGAAGGATTTAGACTGGAGCCAAAATGTTGACTACTTCAGCTTTAGTCATCAAAGAAAATCTTATTCTTCCCACTGTCCTCTAGATCTAGCTGCATTATTGGCATTTTCTTAGAATTTAAGGTGAATGTAAAGTCTCCGATGTATTTGTTGTGGTTTGTATGCAGAACTGTCTTTGCTTTGCATGAAAGGTTCTGTCCTTCAGTAGGGATTACATTTTTATTTTCAAAGTACACAAAAGATTATTTCAGTGTGATAGTGTCAGAATAATTTTGGATCCCTGTGCTCCTTTGCTGTCATTCACAGATATCCCATCTCTTTTCCCCATACACGTTCTGGCAAAGCTTTAGACCTCAAAAATATGTTAAAACACATTGACATTGGGGGCTGAAATTACAGTAACATGGAAACCCCAATTCTGTCTGTAAATGGAGAGTCTGTCTTGTGTGGGCTCAATAAGGCAAAAGTAAGAACACCACAAGTGTTCATGTGAGCTATGTATATTGCTGTCCCACCCACACACCCACAGATAGCCTTCAGTGGAAATTCATATCCCGAATAATCCTTCAGTTTCTAAAGTTCATAGCTTTCTGATGTTTTCTCTAGGAGGCTGTCCTCTTTCAAGCTTGAGTCTTGCCCAGTGTGATCTGCTTTTTTATTTGCTAAGTATATAAAAAAAACAGCCACACAACAACAGGAGCATGAAATTATAATTCTTAAGAAATACTGGTATCACCACCCCTCTTTTCTTTCACAGCCTTATAGACTGAAGTTGAAAAATGAAATTAATCTTGAAATGAGCGCTCTGAAGGACTTTGTTATGGAAGAAACTGTTCTTTCGGTTAAACATAATATAAAGAACATGTATGTCTTATATATGCATTTTAGCTAACCTTACATGAGCACGCATGTAGCTCAGCTGAACAATAGAGTCAACATCCTCAAAGGTATTTTGGTATCTAGCTCCATACCTTTGAGCATTTAGAACTTATTTTTTAAAGTCTTTAAATTACTGACCTATAAATAGGATCACTTTCAAAACACGTCAGGTTAAATGTCTATTCTTGGTACACGGTTTATGGTAAGAATTAAGGGAAACCCCGAATTTTGTTCCCACACCTTAGATGAAATGTGTTTCAAAATGATCTCTCTTCCTGTAACTTTAGTCGTGACCTTTATCCATAAAAGAGTGCGATCACAGTTTCTAAGCACTCCCCATGGATACATATTTTCTTTGGTGATCTAGATTTGCAGCTGTCCGTTTCTATAACTCTGTAGAATACCTTGGGTCAGTTCCTCTGAATAAATCCCAGCTCCTCACTGAGCCTGTAGTGTAGCTTCTCTTACAGGTTGTTTTTTGCTGAGTTCTTTCCCCATTATCCTCTCAGCATACACCAGTTTCTTTTCACAAGATACTGGATGCTTGTAACCATTTAGATTTAGCACACTGATATTTTAAGGTGTTTCTGTACATGCATCAGACAGCAGTTCCTTCCATTCTGCATAGCTAATGATCACTTGATCACAGTTTATCTATTATCTATAGTTTATCTATTTGGACCTGCTTGAGTGTGTCCAGAGGAAGGCCATGAGGATGATGCGAGGGATGGAGCACCTCTCCTATGAGGAGAGACTGAAAGAGTTGGGGCTGTTCAGCCTGGAGAAGAGAAGGCTCCGGGGAGATCTTATTGCGGCCTTCCAGTACCTAAAGGGGGCCTACAGGAGAGCTGGGGAAGGACTTTTTACTAGGGTATGTAGTGATAGGATGAGGAGGAATAGCTTTAAACTGGAAGAGGGCAGGTTTAGATTAAACATTAGGAAGAAGTTTTTCACTTTAAGGTGGTAAGGCACTGGCACAGGTTGCCCAGAGAGGTTGTTGAAGCCCCGTCCCTGGAGGTGTTCAAGGCCAGGCTGGACGTGGCCTTGGGCAACCTGGTCTAGTGGGAGGTGTCCCTCCCTATGGCAGGGGGGTTGGAACTCGATGATCTTCAAGGTCCCTTCCAACCTAAACCATTCTATGATTCTATGATTCTGTGATTCTCTCATGGCTTCTCCAACAAAAACAATGGATGAGAAGGAATTCTTTATCATGTTTTTGGCAGGATTCCTCAATATTTTATATAGCTTCTTAGTTACCAATATGGTTTTCAAGAACAGTGAAAGGATCAACTCTTAGCAATATAGATCTGCTTTCCAGCTCACATCTTAAATAGTGCCCCATTTTAAGCAGAGCTATGCTAACAGCCATTGTAACTAACTCAAAAGACTGTTTCCCTCAGAGAACATATTCATTGCCATACCGCTCTTCAGAAACTCTCCTGTGGTCTCATATCTCACAAGAAGATGCTGAAATATTATTGATCATTCCTTAAGTAAATAGAACTGAATTCTTTCTCTGTTCTTCTCTGGGACTACATTCATTTTTCTGTGGTTGCTCCCACTGCTACAATGGATAGCTGAGTTTTGGGGGAAATTGGTGAAGAAGGCATCTTTGGTTTTGTTTGACTTCTGGGAGGTAATTATGTTTGTCAATTCTCAGTTCTTCCAAAAAAGAAAGGTATGCTTGTTATGTGCACCTGATATTTAAGAACCAGCAAGAAATAGAAAGTAAATGGCTTGAGAGACAATGAGAACATGAACTCTCTTTGGCTAGGTTGCTTCTCTAAAATTTCATTTCTAAATTGCTGAGAAAATGTTGCTTTTTCTAGAAAGGGAGCAAAGAAAAATGCAAATACATATCCTCCAAATATTCCTGCTGTCCCCCAACAAGGACTACTAGTTTCAGAATCTTCTTAGAAGAAGTCCTGTGTCACAGATAAAGTTTAAGCTTTTGGGTCATTACTGTGATATAGGTCCCTTTCTGAAGAGTTTCATCTGAAGGAGGTATGCCACATCTTCCACAAGTAACGTGCAGGATGTTGCTCCTACACATCTCACTGGCCAGATCAGAGCAGTAGTTATAGCCCTATTTCCCTTCTGCTGCTCCTCCCCTCGTGAAAGGTCATTGCTAAACTAGGACAGAAGGTTGTGTTCTAAGATGAACTCACCAAGATGAATTTGCAAAGGACTCTGCCTAGCATAGACAAGGAAAGTCACATTTCTAAATCACATCACAGACAACCCCATGGATCTGAAGAAGGGTATTGGAAATAGATTGCAGGAACTATAAGCTAGCAGTAAGAGACAATCAGCCTACTTCAGAAATGTTTTAAATGACATGTGTCAAATTAGGCACTGACAGCTCAGGAAGATGGCACACTTGCAGCCATTTATGACATTTTTTTCATTTAATGGAAGCAAGCAGCTGCAGTGATCCTGCCAGCACTCTGCTTTTAGTTTGAAAGAGAATAGCTATGCTTGATGCTGTTGGGTTTCAGTTTAGAGCAAATGAGTCATTGCTACAGCCAAAGATAATAGCTGAACTGAGAGGATATTTCATACGAACCCTTTTTCGCAGAATTCACCAAGTCCCTGATATGACAAAACCCACATCTAGCACATCCTCCCTGCCTTGGTGGTCGATGATTTTAATCTTGAACAATAACCTATATCTTTTCCACTGAGATTAAGTGAACCACCAGCTGATAACACCTAATATTACTAAGCTTTAAAGAGTGGCAAGAATTCACGTTCTGGCCTCCTTTTCTCTTAAACTTCTTGTATCACCATCCTTGAGAAGTGTTCCCTCTTGGAGACTTACCAGCCTGATGGACTGTCATCTGGACATGACTCCTTCAGGCTTCACTTTTACACTCGGGTAGGTTGCACATGCACACAAAACCCCTCAAAGACCAGGGAACTTTTGCCACTGGTATCGCCTCACTCTGCCTTTACCCCATGCCAAAGGGCCTGCAATCTCTTCAGTTCCTCTAGTCTTCAGTCTTCCCTGGATTCTGAGAAATCCTACTCACTGTCTACAAGTTTAACCTAGCTGCCTGTTTTTCTAGTTGCAGCATCCAGAGTTCATGATTTTTTTGAACCTGGTGTACCAGCATAGATCAGAGATTTCTGTCACGGTGCTGTTCAGCAGACAGTAAGAACTTTACCTGTGTGTCTCCTTTCGCTTCTTCTCTCCTTTGCTGTGGGAAAGGTTTTCGTTATTTGACCTATCTTGGTTCTGGAGGAAGGTCTGATTAAAAGAAGACATGGGGAATGGTTTGAGCACGTGCTTCACTGAATTATACAAATAGACAAAGGCCTGCTTTCACAAGTGATAAGAAGGATGTTGCAAAGCTAGCCCAATGCACGGCACCTGGTAGATTTTGGAAACCTGCATCCCATCTGCTCTCAAGTAGTCATCTTATGTACCAAGGAGTGAATATTCATACTTGCTCATTCATTATTTCTCTCCAGGACCACAAACAAAGACAAGCTTCTATCTGTTCTTATGGCAGCTTTCCCCCCTCAAATCCAGAAGGCCTAATGCTTCATCTATTTCACAAAAAGTGGAAACACATTACTAATTTTATTTTCCTAGAGTTTTTCTCTTGCAGGTTAGGCCAGGGAAGATAGACTGGATATCTTAGCATTGTATTCCCACTTCATCCTAGCCTCACCTATCCTGCTGCATTCCCTGTTCACCACGTTTCTCCCTACCTAGGCCTACAGGACAAACATCAGTTACAGAGAAGTTCTTGGGATCCATCATTGCAGAGCACCTTATGGGAGGCACTGAAGGCCAGTAGGAAGCCTAGTTTGTATGGTCTGTCTTCTCTGAAGGGTGGCAATAAGCCATGGTTGAGCATACCTTGAAAGAGGGGAACATAATACCTCTGGCTATCCTGCAGTTGCCTCTGCCCTGTCTTTTGGCTTTCCTTTCATATCCTGAGGGTTTAAAAGCCTTGAGGGAGCTAGTTGAGGGAACAAAAAAATCCATTGCCCTAGATGAAGCTGCGTACACCAAGTTTATAAACTCAGTCAGAAACCAGAAGACTTCCCAGCAAGATCCCTAAATTTTCACAGGACTTGCATGGTGTGTGTTTCAACATAACATTACTGTATCCTTTCACAGTGCAGCTGTGACTTGCAGCAAAGATGGGCTCAACAATCCCGAAAAAAGACTTGCAGATATTAAGGAACGTAGAATTCTTCTATAGACAGAAAACTATCCTAAGCAATTTAAAGGATAATGTCATTCAGAAAATGGCCTTGCAGCACCATCATTGACCTTTTTGGCAAAGCATGGCCATTTCTTCCAGTCCGCTAACTATTTCTCAGACCCCGGCTTGTGGATAGGCCACACTGTCTCTGACTTAGTCATTCCACTTTTACAGTTTTGTAGTTTAGAGATATAGAGTAGTTTTTCTTTTTGCCATTTCATACTAAAATTTAGAGCTTGTCTGTCTGTTGGCCTGGAGGTCTCCCTCAGCATCATTTAATCTTTGTTATCATTGCAGTGGAGTAGAGAAGAGAGAAGGTCTATGTGGACCATAATGCTTGTGACTTTTCAAAGACTGATGCTTTTGTATCTCATGTAAGAGACATTAAACACAGCTTAGTCAATGAAATTGCACAAGCTGTGTACCAGACAATTTGTCCATCTTTTGTATTCCAACTTATTTCACCACATGAGAAATAAGAAACCCTCAGATATGGTCAGCCCAAGAATGAGGAATTACCTCCACTAAAAAATGCTACTTTACCAACTAATTTAAGGAAAAGGATAGAATCAATTTTGTTACAGCAATGTACCAATGAGGAGATAACCCTGACCAACGTCCACTGTTCTCAAGAAAAGTCAAGAAGGTCTGTGAATTCCAACTAGCAAAATCATTTCAGGGTCTTTAGATGGAAGAGGTGGCCCAGAGTCAGGGGGGTTGTCTGTCAGTCCACTGTCAGTCCCATTGCTACCGTGGACCCATAGAGACTCAAGCTTTTTTCTTCTACTCCATTTACAGAAAATAAGCAAAGATTATGTGCTTCTCCAAGCATAATTTAAATCTGCCATAGCATTAGACATCTCCTGCTCACTCTGCTTCGCTTCAGCTGTAGTGATATACTTTGTACCATGGAGCTCAGGCTGCTTCGAGTCCCTAGACAACCATGTGCTGGCATAAGTATTGCTTGGAATTTAAGCGAGAGACCACAGGCTGAGCATCTCTTAGTTTTACCCCTGCAGCAAGCGATCCCTCAGGCAGCAAACTTCCTCTGCTTCACCAAAATACTTCTGCCAATGACGAGGTCCTCTAGGACAAAGCTTGAAGCTATCACAATCAGCATGGGTTTAGTAGATATAAATTCACTCATTTAGGCCTTCTTTTTTATAATTTTATTCTTTTTATTTTATTTTATGGTAGTTTGTATTTTTATAAGCCTCCATAACTTCTACCTTCAGGAGTAGTTTTTGTCTCTGCCCTTTCAATATACGTGTTTTTCTGTTACAGCTACTCATGATTACCTCACTGCAAAACTTACAATTATGTGGCACATCACAGCCTCGCTTTGAGCTTTTTCACTAAAGGGCTTCAAGAACCAGAGTGGTTCCTAAGATAATTCAAGTGAGCCGTGATCTTCCCGTCTCTTATCTTCAGGGCATGTGTCTAGAGGCAGCAAAAAGGAAGCCCTGAAAACTTTCGCAATGAAAAAAAAAAAACACGGTCCCTTCTACATACCTAAAGGCTAATTACTGCGCCTGTGATATTAAAGCATTCTCAAAATAATTTCTTTCTGACACACACTCTGCTGACGTACAATAAAAGCTTTTAAAAATATCTCCCTTCACCTTTCATACTCTCACGTAGAAAACCCAGCATGTTGAATTTCTAAATGTTAATTCACAGCTCTTCATTCATCATATTTATAATATTTTTTTTTACATTAGTAGCTGTTATGTAATTTTCAGTAGTTTAAATGCCAGTTTCACTCACCTGTCTGCACACATAGTTGCTGAGATTTCTTGAATATCTTTATGAACATGTAGAAAAGAGAAAAGCTTGCTCAGACTATTCAAAGTGTATGGACAGACTTCAGTAACCATGAAATTCTTAAATTATCAGGGAAAGCAAGCTGGTTTTGCAAATGGAAACAAACAAGTCCATGCAGTTTTATATCACTTATCTCTAAAATATGTACAGATTACAATTAATTTCAAATTTGCCCTACATGCATAAGACACTCAAGCACTTCAAGTCCATTCAGAAAAGACAAAAAAGCAGGAAACTTCAGAAAAAAGTTTCTGAAATTAGGGTTTCCTTAACATATTTTTAATCACTACTCTCATAAATGGAAGGACCTGTTAACCTGCAGATTGCCATTTGCCCTGATAAAGGGGGAAAGAGAAGGAAGTAAAAGCAGAGTACCAGAGTAAGACTGTCCCTACAGATCCCTACCAAAGCAACTGTCAAAGGCAGGACTTCTGTTTCCCAATTTTCTTCACAGTAACTGTTCCACATAACCAGACCCTTTCAGATGGGTGATGGCTGCAGCATTGAAGACCATTGCTGAGTGATAATTCACACCCATAGACAGTTCTGCCAATGCAGAAAACGTTTCTTTGAAAGTGAATACAATTTAAACATATATTTCTGTGTCGAGGACTTTGCATTTGTTAAGTACTGTGGTCACCTGATGGACAGAGCACTCCCCTTTTCTGTTCCCACCCACAAACAAAGGCAAGACATTACTATTCTTCCACCTCGAACTCCATGCTCCTTAGGACAAAGTCCTTTCTGAAGACTTTAGGGCAGATAATTTAGTGGTGGTTCTGACAGCTCTGTCAATATCAGTTTTCATTGGTTTGCCAAGATGGACACCACTTCACTGAAGCATTATAAAACATGCAATTTCATCCTCTCAAAACCCGTAACAACACAAGATGGTCTGGAAAACGCTCTGCAGGAGAGTTTCTTAGGCTGCAGCCTCTATGGGGGCTCAAGGATGCCCATAGCCTTAAACTGCCTCTGGTCCTCCCTTTCCATTTGACCCTTCTCCCATTGCTTTTCCTCCACTGCTTTAGCTGAAATGACTCCATGCCTCCTGATCCAGACCTTTTCATAGCTACATCCTCCAGTCTTGTCCTTTGGTCCGACAGCAAATGTCCTCTTCCTTGAGTACACCCCAAAGTCTTTTCCTCCCTAATTAAGAGGTTTTTTAATTGGGATCATGGGGGTGGGTGGGAGCCAGAATATTGTAAGCTACATAGGGAAAGAAGTATGAAAACTAATCCATCCATCCATAAATAATATGCTGCAGCTACAATATTTCATCAATTCTATGTTCATTATATATCACTAAAAATAAAATTTAATTCCATTGAGTCATGACCGAGGAAACAAATAGGAGATTTTCCCCCCTTTCTCTTTACAAACATTGGTCCCATGACATTGGGATGTTGCCTTGTTTCCCTTGTCTTCCTGCGGCACCAACTACCCTTAGTCCCAATCGGTCACGGGCAGGACTCTCATCCCAAATCTGTGAGAAATTCTGAGCAAAGCGAGGAACAAGAACTTGACTGCAGTTCCTTAACAAAACCAAAGCAGAATATATAAGGTATTGGAGAGCTTTCTGTGAGAGCTAGGACTGCTGTGGAATGTAGGCCAACTGAATAGACATGCCAATTTCTCCTAATGTCTTCTCCAAGTGCTTTATCTGGTGCTTCTACCTTGCAAGCATGTTGGGGCTGGGTGGTCTTAATGTGCACTACAGCCATTTCCCGCAGTTACTTTACCTGACACACAGTCCTGGCAGTGTTGTCATTTCAGTTTTTCATACTTTCATTATACAGCTTTAATCACTTGTCAGATAATAATCCTAGATACCAAACCACTTAGGTTGTCTATTTTATTGTTATTTTTTTAAATCTGAGTAGGTTGCACTGCGCTATAAGCTCCCCAATTTGCTTAGGCATTTAAGCACTAATCTCTCTTCCTTAAAAATTCATTTTGGAGCCAAAAGTAAAAAAAGATTTTATGCCTTTATTTGCTATATTACAAGTTTGTGGGGTTTTTTTTGGAGAAAGGGTTGTTTTGGCATGCCATACTGAAAATAGTTTAATGGAATGAGAAATGAAAAATTGCCTGTAGAGGACATACCTACCATGCAGGCAGCTGAAGAATTAAAGTTCAGCTTGTTAAAAATATATTCTGACAGACATTTTCTGGCTGTAAATACTGATTTGATTTAAAAACAACACTGGGGGGACCTGTCAAAATTGTTGACGGAAAACAGGCAGGGAGGCCAGTGTGACCTGCCTTGCCTTCCACGCTCCTTAGCTCTCAGGATGGAGAGATTTTTGGTCACCGGTTTCACTGGGAAGGGAGAGGTCAAAAGTGCTTACCACCTGCCTGGCTTCCTGGTCTCCTTCTCTGGCCAAGATTCAGTTCCCTGACCACAGTATTTTTCAAAAGTGACGTTTTACAACAGTTTTCCTAAGGAAAAATTCTGAAAACTTTCCATCCCATGGAATATTTCACATTTCCAATCTGTTGTCCCAAATCAAAATGGAAAATAAGTTAAAAATGGAAAAGCTTCCCTGTGTGGCTAGTCACACACAGTTTGCCAGACCAGTAATCTAATAAAATGATGGTTCTAGCACTGAAGCCTGAAGACACATTATTTCCTGTACGCTGTTTCCACTACCTTGGGTGATTAAATCAGGCCATGCTACAGCTAGCAAGAATGTGGGCATTGGCTTTTAACAGAGCTGGGACTTTACCTTTTTATGTAACTAAAACACTAGCTTCATAACGTAGCTCCAGCCACACACAGGCCACTAAAGACACCATCTGTGTAAGGCTTGCTCTTGATTCCCATGCTCAGCCAGTGGTAATTCCTCTAACAACTTCAGTGAAGGCTGAGGATTTCACAGGAAAGTGGAGAAAAATGGTTAAATGTCTGAAAAGATTTACATGGGAAACGAATGAAACTCAAAATGCATACAGCTTAGCTAAGCAGTGACTCAGAGGGATCTGATTGCCATCCACAAATATTTCAGAGAGGTTAAACACATGGGTGGGGAGGAACTACTTAGGATAACAAGGGAAAGGAAGCAATATGATTGCAGACAATTTGGATTGAACTGCAGGCCTATCTTCTCAATAGCATGACTGGTTAGACTGTGGAACAATTTGCAAGTGAGACGGTGGTGGTCTCAGCATTTTGGCCATTTACTGCCAGATGGGGAAAACACGTGGTGATGAATAATCCTATTGTAGAAGTAGATGGACTTCACAGTGTTTTCATAAGCTTTTTCTATTCTGCTTTCAAGATTCTGGGATCTCAGGATAAAAAAGTAGAAGCAGATGAAAAAGGTAGAAGCAGATACAGTTTTACTGCTGTTTGCTACTTTAAACAAGTATTATCTCCAAGTAACCAGAATTATTTTCATTTATAATTCTATGCCATTGCTCTTTTTAAAATCATCCTATTATTTCATTCGCTCCAATCTGAAATTTCCTTAGTTTAATAGCACTGAATTAAAATGGAACTAAAAGAAGTATAAACCATCTGCATTTCTTCTTGCTTAAAACAAAATAGCAAACATTATGCCAAACAAATAATATTTAAATAGGCTTACAGAATGCTGTAGTTACACCAGCACTAAAAAATATATATGCACATTTTCATCCTTTTCTGTTCTTGGGTAATGACAACATTAATGACATATTTATATAGCACTGTTCTTCTGAAAGGAGACTAATTGCTGCACAAACTAGTTTCACAGATGACATACAAAACACATTTCTCTCATCAGTGTTAGGCAGTCGGCTAAAGGCTGAAGAGAGTATAGTGTTAGAGCACTGGGTTTATATGGCTCAGAGAGAAGGATGCCTCCAGACGAAATAGCAGCAGCACATAGGCCAGGGCTGAATGCATTCCTTACATCAGTAATGACTTTTGGGACCAAGGGTGGCACGAACAGCATCACCATCTCAGCTTTGCAGGAACAAATGAGAGATTTTGAAGTGCAATGTGTGCTTTATTAAGTAGGGGAAAGGATAAGATAAAATTTGTACCATGTAAAGACAGAAAGCAAAATACTGACCCAGCCGTAGGATTTGAAAATGACTGTTTGAAAATGAATTTGAAATATTGGATTTAAATGCCTTGCAGAGTATTTTCTAGGGGCTGTGGTAATGCACAGCACAGGATGTCATACTCAGAGAGAGGCATGATTCCCAACTCAGACAAGCTGCGTGTCCTGATGTATTTACATTTCCTAAAAGCTGGCCTGTGTAATGCAAGCAGAAAGAAAAATCACGGTTGTACCAGGGCTTCAATTTTGTGAACCAGCATGCTACATGTGCTCTTCTTTAACTACCCACACCTTTTCCAAGCCCCTTACCAAGCCAGATCTGAGCTCCAGTAGAACATAGTGAATGGCCATGAAGTAAGGCCTAGATATTAAAAAACTATAAATTTTGTTCATGCACTGACATGTCTCTCTAGAAGTCTGGGGTCCTTAGTCATTGAAGGCTTTCAAAAACATCTACCTTTAAGCTTGGGAAATGTTTGGGAGACAAAATGTGCTTACAGCTTAGCACTTATGTAAATGAGACAAAATCAGGGCAGAAACTATCATATCATACAATTCATGCTAATTGCAATTCATGCTGTTTGATAAGTGCTTAATATAAAACAGTGGAACAAAGATAGGTGAGAGCAATAGAACAGGTTTCCTGGGATAAATGATCTCTCAGGAGGAGAGTGAAGGAGAGATGCTCTGTCCCAGCCTTTTCGTCTCAGCACTCCTGGTGTGCAGAGCAACGCAAAAGAGGTCATTAAAAAAAATGAGGACAGAGGTGCTGAAAAAAGCATTGAGCATCCCTAAAACATGCAAAAACACAGTGACTGAGGTGCCAGGGAAGAGGCAGAAGAGCAGGCGTGAGATGGAAGTGGAGTACAGCTCAATCAAGCTTCAGCTGATTGTTCAAAGAGGCCCTCGCTGTGGACAAAACAGCATGTGGGCAGATTGCTGGAGAGAGGAAAGTGCAAAGCTAGAAACAAGGGTATAAAGAGATGGTTACAATAATTAAACCGAGAGGATGAAGTGTGGGACAAAGATTTTAAAGGTAAACTCAGGAAGGTTGCAACAATATTGGCCCAGATTCCAGGCTTCCTTCAACACAAAGGGACCTTCATTTTTCCTAGGATGGGCTTAAAAAGCAAAAGGTCTTTATATTTTGCTAGCCACACTGCTCTCCCCCAGTGGAGCTCTTAAACATGAACTTCTGAGTGCTGGATCCGTCAGCCCCTGCATGAAACTGGCTCCTGATCCAGGCAAACTCTTGTTAGGGAAACAATTTATAATCTCGTGTTATTGGCAGAACTGATTTGGAATAGTTTCCATACCTTATTCCTTGCCTTGCCCACAGCTCAGGTTCTCCCTGTGATGTTTCCTCAGCAGAAGACCCAGCACATTGCTGCCCACATCAGGCAACAGCTACCCTGTGAGGACCTGGCTATCTGAAGGCAAATCAGTCAGATCGGGTTGCCCAGCGGGCTTGGCTTGCTAAAGAGCCATGCTACACCTATGCCTGGAGCTGTAAGGCATTTGATATTTTAAGATTTTAAAAGATCAGGCCTAGTGATGTTGTGGAAAAGTGGAGAGAGAAAAGCTGAAGTTTGCCAGAGTCAAGCACAAAATAACAGAGAAAAGACAAGCATCAAGATTGCATCAGACTTTATATTGGCTAAAATCTTCGGTGTAACTCTGCTTACTTCAGTGACTTCAGGGTGCATTTGGCCCACTGGATAGATACTAGTCTACACTCTGGCTCTTGTATTTCTACCATGTACTTGGATAAAAGGGGTCTGTCTAGCTTTCCACCTACTCCTCCTGAGGGAAAGGTGTTTTATTGTAACTGGGGCAAAATGCTATGGGGTCTGCTCTGTACCTCTCACAAACAGAAGCCGAAGATGACCGTGACCCTCTGAGATTTCATACTTTGCAATCATCCAAATGTAAAAAGGGCTGGAAGCCCTCAGCTATAAAAAAAAGAAGAGGAGAAACCTATCTGTCTTATGCCTTTGTTGCACATAGCTTTTCATTTTAGGCCTCCTTTAATCCAATATAGCAGCCTATAAAATATATCTCCATTCTACCGTCTCTTTTAAGGGAAGTCTCTTGATGATTTTTTGTTCTCTATTTCTGCTCAATTGGATTGTATCATATTTTTGCTCTTCAAATTTTCTCTCCTCCTTAGGCTTTCAAGCTCATTTCTCCTTTACTCTTACCTACACCCATCAATCCCTTTTCTTCCACCTACCCCATGTCTCAAATTCTCTCTTTGAAACAAAGACAGAAATCAAGTCTTTTCAAGTCCTCATGTCTGTAAAAATCTGTACAAATTCACTCCGTGATCCTGGGTGCCTTTTGCGTTATCAATTCACTTTGTAAAAGATTTAAAGACATATAAAAATTAGTTTTAATGGTAAATATTAGTGTATTTTTGCAGAATTTCTAAAGCAACCCAAAATTTGAATGCCAAGAAACCTGAGAAAAATTATAGAATTATCTTTGAGAGCAGCTCTGCGGAGAAGGACTTGGGGATATGGGTGGATGAAAAATTGGATCTAAGCTGACAACGTGTGATTGCAGCCCAGAAAGCCGATCATATCCTGGGCTGTATCAAAAGAAGCGTGGCCAGCAGGTCAAGGGAGGTGATTCTGCCCCTCTACTCCACTCTGGTGAGACCCCAGTTGGAGTACTGCGTCCAGCTCTGGGGGCCCCCAACATAAGAAGGACATGGACCTGTTGGGGCGGGTCCAGAGGAGAGCCACAAAAATGACCAGAGGGATGGAACACCTCTCCTATGAGGAAAGGCTGAGAGAGTTGGGGTTGTTCAGCCTGGAGAAGAGAAGGCTCCAGGGAGACCTTGTTGCGGCCTTTCAGTACTTAAAGGGGGCTTATAAGAAAGACAGAGAAAGAGCTTTTACCAAGGCCTGTAGCGACAGGACAAGAGACAACAGTTTTAAACTGAAAGAGGGTAGGTTTAGAGTGGAGATAAGGAAGAAATTTTTTACAGTGAGGGTGGTAAGGCACTGGAGCAGGTTGCCCAGAGAAGTTGTGGATGCCCCATCAGTGGAAGTGTTCAGGGTCGGGTTGGATGGGGCTTTGAGCAACCTGGTCTAGCAGAAGGTGTCCCTGTCCATGGCAGGGGGGTTGAACTAGATGATCTTTAAAGGACCCTTCCAACCTAAACCGTTCTATGATCCTTTAATTATTGAATTTCTGAGATCAGTAAATACTGTCCATATTCCTTCCATTCAACGTAAAAGGTGACTCTTCTTCAAACTCCCAGACCAACACTCTTGAAGGCAAAGATGGCAAATCAGTTTCAATCACACTTGCTTGTTTTCAGTGTTTTTCAAGAATTTGGCTTTCCCTACCAAGTAAAGATATCTACTGATGGTACAGTGAACACTATTAAATTCCTTAAATAATATGGTTTCTACTACTTCCTTTCTTAAACTGGGTAGCTGTCTTGTCTTAAAAACTATTGCTTAGCCCCTTTTGGGGAGTCTCACAAAAGGATTATGGAAGATGCATGTGAGAAAATATGGACAATTAGTATATATAGCAGCAACAGTATGGAATAAAAGCACCTTCACTGTTATTAAACTGAGTTGTTCCATTTTATCAGCTGTGATTTATACACAACTGTCAGACATTTAGGGATTCCTAGCTCATATAAATTGCAAATTCCTGTGTCAGCTGTTACCCGATTTTCACTTAGTTTTCCATCTGAATTCCTATACTGCTACAAAAGAAGTCTGAAAGTGGCTGCTAGGGTTTCTCCTTCACTTAGCAGGACCAAAGCTGCAGTCAGAAAGTGGAACTCAAGTAAAAAACAAAATAACAAAATTTTCTTAATTCCTTACTGACTCTCATAAGAACAATTAATTTTCTGGAATGATAATTTAGGGAAAGGCCCCTTCTATTGCAACTGTGTCTCACTAATTTTTTTTTCCCTGTATTAATTAAATCACATCCAGAGCATAATATTCCAGACAAACTTCCATTGCACTAAAAGTTCAGAAACATGGTTCATTTTGTATAATAAATGCATCAGAAGAGCCATTCTGTAGTCATCACAAATGGGTATGCCCCACTGAAATACTAAGTCAAACTCTGGACAGGCTGTGCTTCCTAAGTTTCACTGTGTGTTGTGGCTACAGCTCAGGAGGTGCATTAGCAGTGTCTCTCTTCACAGACTGATAAAAAATGTATTTTTTTTTTCTTATCTGGAGTATAACAGGCATTAGCAGTCAAACAGATTCTTTGAATTTAATTAAATGAAAGCCCTACAGTAAAGGAGAATAACTTCCAGTTGACCCAACGTAACAACAACCTTCTTTGTGAGCATTTGAGATAAAGCCCTGGTGTTCATGCAAATTACTATCTGAATAATAAAAAATGTTTTATGCATATGTATGATTGAATAAATGAAAACTGGGAGTAGTAAACTTCAAAACAAAACCTCAAAACAACTTTACTCTAAAGCTGTTATAGCTTGTTTTGGGTACGCTGAGCTGAAGATTTCCATTAAAAAGCAAGATGCATCATTCTCCTGCAGCCATTCTGAACACACTGCCTAGGGTTTTTTGGTTTGCTTTTCTTCTTTTGTTAGAGCTAGACCCAAAATCTCAAAAATAATATTCAGAAAATGCGTGGGTTTGTTAAAAATAGTGTCAACATGACAATGTGGGAAAGGACAATCTGCCTCTGTGCATATTTGGCATAACAGTCCTACATGGCAAAGGCTAGTGCAGTTGGTCAAAGGGAGGCGGAGGGGAGGATATAAGCGCACACTTCACTCACAACCTTCCTTTTTTTTCCTCCCAAACTGCATGTGAACCAAAGCATCCTGAAAATACTGAGATATGTAGATATTTTTAGGCTTCTGAAAGAGCAGAATCAGCAATGCCAGAGCATGAAGGGCAGTTCTTACGTGATTTCCAGTCATTTCAAGTGAAAACATTAGAAATGTGGGGTGTGCAGCAATCTGAGATCACAAGACATTCCAACATTGTTGTGTGTCTTAATTTTCCACAGTCAAATGTTTTTAAGCTTATTTAGAACTTTTTTCCCCCACATTGATGAATGTATCCCTTGTCACTGAAAAGAATCCTCCCTCAATAATTTCAGCTTCTGCAGAGTGAGATCTCAGTCCTGCAACATTATCTACGTGGATAAATGCAGAGACACCTGGGTTTCACTAAAGAACCTGCCCCTGTGTTTTGGCCGGAGGCATGATTAAAAGTGGTGTACTTTCTTGAGTCTGTACTGTGGTAATAGAGTATCTGGATCATTTTTCTGCCAAATAGATGTTTGCATGGAGGAAACCCAAAAATTACAATATAACGGTTTGCACCAACTTCTTGGACTGTTTTAAGAACTAATTTCTGAAAGTAATTGGCCATTATCTGAATACTCAGAAACACCAAAGACTTTGTGTATTAAACTCAGCATGGTTATTTCAAAATTATCAGATCCACTTTAAGTTTTGTTAATTGTTTTCACATTCACTGTAAGAAACCTATGCCTCTTTCAGTGAGGGTGTAATTGACATAAAACTGTGCCTTTTGACTGACATTTAGCTGAAAGACTTTTTGGATGCCCAAGACAGTTTCAGCAGGAGCAAATGAAAAGTACTTCCCCCCACCTCCCCTAACTGCTCTTCAGTGATGAGGAACTCAGGCTCACTCGTTTCCTGGGAAGAAGCAAAGGTCCACTGTAATATAATAAGGATAAGGCTTCCTGAAAAGAAAGATCTGGAAAAAAGGAAAAAAAAACACAACAAAACCCAAACATTCAGTGATTTGCATTGAATGCTTTGAAAGGCTTGTGGCAAGAACTCCATGTACCATATTCTTAACTGTTTTTTTTTTTCCAGTCAAACTTTGGAAAGTCAGACCTGTATGATGTAGCTGACTTTAATGCCAACTAGAAAAATAAAAATAAAAGGCAATATCATTTGGACCTCAAAATGCAAAATGAAAAATATTTTCCTCTGCAAAACATACTTTAAAGACTACATTTTAAACTAGTTGCTATGACTACCACAGCGCGCTTAAAGATAGCTGCTTTAAAATGTCATCATCCTGCCATCTTGTGCCAATTTGAGGTACTGCTCACAAAGTCTGTATTTAATATTGAAATTATGACTCTGCTTTAAAACTTGGATATTGTTATCGCTAGAAAAATGTATGTTGCAATATAAACATCATGTTTTAATCACTTGGCATTATTAATATGCTATGATGCTGAATGCAAATGATTAATGCATATATATAAATCTGATGCAATGACTGGGTTTGCCCCTTTTACTTCAGAGCCAATGCTCTATAATATAAACAGTTGGGAAATGAACAGCTAACTTGATGACATTGGTAACATTAACATTTTACTCGAAGAAAAATAATTAATTTCAGTCTTGGGATTTCCTCCTTTGTCCCAGTCTCATTTGACTCCAGAATGTGTAGAAAATCACTCCTCTTGCACCCCATTGCTATACTAAATCAGCTCTATTAATTAGGTATGCCGCATCAGGTTACCCAGTCTTAGCAGACTGCATGCAGCACAAGGTGGGAAAAGGAGGGAAAGCTGCTTTTTGTTCTCTTTAGGCTACAGAAACCAAAATCTCTTTCAATGTCTGGGTGTGTACCCAGCCAGCTCCCAGCTCTGTATCAGAGCAATATATGGGCACGCACCAACCTCTCCCTCCTCTTCCACAGCGAGATCGCTAAGTACATACCCTTAAATCCCAGTAAGTAAGCACAGACACAAGGGGTTTTTTTCCTTCTGTACTTCTGAACAGCCGTAGGACATCATCTGTTTGAAGTAACAACCCTTCAGCTTCTATTCCAATCGTGAAGCTGAAACACTGATCAAAAACCTTTCAAGCCACATAAATTAGCAGCCTCTTTTCTCATCCACTTCTTTAGTGCTAGACTATGTTGAGTTCGCATCACCCTCCTAGCCCTCCTTGCTGACAGGTGCCAGTTTGCTGTGTAAATGCTGGGCTGGAAGAGAGAGACAATACGTTGCCAGCTGGACAACATGGAATTGAATTCACACAGCACTGATCTGTAGTCCTGAGCCACTGAGTATATCGCTTTAACCATGTAAATTTTAAAAAATATCAAAATGGCTGAAATAGCTCAGAACCCCCAGGAAGAAAGCATTCCCAACTTCCATAAAACCTCAGACTCAGAAGGTGTGATTGAAAATATACCACCGAAACTCTCTAGCCAGCTGTTACTGATGAAGCAAAATGTTCACTAAGAACTTATTTAAAATCTCCACAAGGAACCTGAAATATCCCTGCTCCAGCTGAGGTAGCTTATAGCTGCTAACTATCCATGTAGAACCTTATCAAGTAAGATAAGTCAGAAATGGGAAGCTGTGCTGCCTCCAGAATGGAGCGACTCAATATTGCCTGAGCTGATTAAATGTTTTACATCTGTTGCCATCCTGATTGCACACATTTAGGTCCTTCCAACGGCAGCCAGCCACTGGCAGGCTCTGTACAAAGTTCTCACACCAAAAGCAGTTCCATTCCTTCATTTAATCTTCTACCCTATTTCCCCTTATGATGAGAAATGAGATTAAAGGCTGCCACTAAGAACAGAGCTGTCAGAGGCAATCAGGGCATCTAGTCCTCCCCCTCTCTTTGACAAACTGGTGGATTTTGGTGTCTCTGCTCTGACACCAAAGACCTAATAGGGCAAATAGTGACTCACACAAATAGTCCTATTGATTGCAGTGGAAGTAACTTCCACAGGCTTGCAGAATGCCCTCCTTCTGCTATGCGCATGCTGTAGCCACTACTCAGCTACTCAAGCAGCTGATGAGAAATTAATGTAATTAGACTTTTAGAGCAAAAGATCAATGGGTTTACAAGGGTACGAGCTGTACGTCTCCTCTGCAAGGGCTAATAATTCACTCTTCAAAAGCATTTTACCTCAACCATTTATCTGCTTATGTTTTACTTCAAGGAAATCTAAATTCATGAACCGGTCAACACCAAAGCCTAAGGAGTATTCTCCCCCTCTACTCCACTCTGATGAGACCCCCACCTGGAGTGCTGTGTCCAGCTTTGTAGCCCTCAGCATAAGAAGGACAGGGACCTGCTGGAGAGGGTCCAGAGGAGGGCCACGAAGATGGTCAGAGGGATGGAGTACCTCTCTTATGAGGAGAGGCTGAGAGAGTTGGGCTTGTTCAGCCTGGAGATGAGAAGGTTCTGGGGAGACCTTATTGCAGCCTTTTCAGTACTTAAAGGGGGCCTACAAGAAAGCTGGGGAGGGACTTTTTACTAGGGCATGTAGTGATAGGATGAGAGGTAATGGCTTCAAACTGGAAGAGGGGAGATTTAGAATAGATATAAGGAAGAAATTTTTCACTCTGAGGGTGGTGAGACACTGGCACAGGTTGCCCAGAGAAGTTGTTGAAGCCCCATCCCTGGAGGTGTTCAAGGCCAGGCTGGATGGGGCTTTGAGCAACCTGGTCTAGTGGAAGGTGTCTCTGCACATGTCAGGGGGGTTGAACTAGATGATCTTTAAGTTCCCTTCCAACCTAAACCATTCTATGATTCTTCTGGCTAACGGGACCTGGCAGGCTAGTTAACCCTCTTGTTTAATTTGTGGCAGCAGAGATACCTAAGTCTCCTAATCTTGAAATAGTACCAAACATATGTAACTGACTCAGCATTGCTTCCTGCCACAGATTATTGCATTTGGAAGCTGCAAATTTCCCCACCCCACCCCAATGCCCATTTTACAACAGGAGCTCTCATCTCTGATGAGCGTTTCCACTGTCTTGCAGCACAGGAGAGCTCTCTCCTTCCTCAGACCATTAGATTTAAGCAATATCCAAATACATAATGATAAAGTTTCCTGTGTTCGTAGTGTGTTGTAGCATAGAATAACTTGATACAGTGACAAAGGCATAATAGGATTTTTATGGGACAGAGGAAAAAAGGCAACCTGGCACTCACGTCTGATCTGCTCCACAGGCCTGTGCTGCTCACGGGGCAAGCCCAGAGCAGGTGAGTGACCACCTCCTCTCTACAACAGTGTATTTGGGTCCATTTAAGTAAAGAACCTGTGCTAAATAAAAATGACTCAGTGGGCTGTTATACAACAGGCCAGCTTTGTTCAAAGACCTTTGCGACACCAATAAATCTGAGTCATGACTTGATTGCAGTGCTGATAACAAGGTGGGTGGTACAGAGAGAACTCTTACAGGTTTGAAAAACAGGACTGGTAGAGGTCTCATGGGGTCATCTAGACTAGTTTCTTCCCCTGCCCAAAGCAAGAATAGCTGCATGGATACAGTTTTCAGATTACATCCACCCTACCAGTTGTTTGTTAAGCTTGTTCTCAAAAAACCTCACTAGTGATGGGGACTATGCATTATCCCAGAAAATCTATTTAGTGCTTCTATGTTCTTACTTTCTACTTTCTGGAATTATTTTGTACTGTCTGAAAAATCTCTGCAACTTTATGTGTAGTTTCTCTCTTCTCTGTGTTCTGCTTTGGTGTATTACCATTTAATTCATAAAATGTGCAGTGTTGCCCCTTCTTTGAAGGCATTTCACGGGTAAGTTTCTATTCTGAGCAATTCTGGATCAGATTCATTGCATTCGGCAGAATGTCTGTCATATTGCCTCTGAGTGGAGACCTTTATATTGTGCAGTGCCTCACTGTTGGACACATCATGTGTCATTTCCTTCTTTGATCTTTAGAACTAATGTTGTCCAAAAGCCTCCCTAAAGAATTCACATGTACATTTTCTGATGTGTACCCATGTGTAAAAAAAAGTCATGATACTGAAGAACATGCATCTGAAAATATCTGCTTGTGCAAAGTGGGAGGTACAGCATTTCCTCCATAGGTCTGCAAATAAACCTTGCAAGCTGGGTGGGCCTTTACACTTTGTAGCCTGTGCTGCATCATTCGTGCATTCACGTGAAACCCTTTCATGAGCCAAAGAACAGCTCACTTCACCCCATACTTCCAGTCCTATACTTCACAAGGTGCCTGGCACTTAAACAGTGTACTCGTACACAATATTTATGCAGAGGGGTCATAGGAGCAAGTTGAAACATTGGACCACACAGCTCATCTGTTAGCCCAGTCCCTGGCTCCGTGTTGAGATGATTCAACAAACTTCCTTCAAGATGCACCTGTTATAGATGGGCTAGCCCTGAGCAAGCTGAACGCACCTCACTTTTTATCATCTGGCCTTGGGGTAATTGCCCTAACTTATTGAGCAGAATTCCCCCATCCTCTCTGAAACTCCTCATCATACAACCAAAACAAGAGAAAAAACACACAGCTGGACACACTGCACTAACCCTGTCCCCAAACAGATCCAGTCAACAAAAGCCACTCAGAAACACATTGAGCTGGAGGCAGTGTTCTAGACTGAGCACGGCCTGGCATCAGGCCAAGACATGGTAGACTATCCGTCCTCAGCCTTGGCCTTCTCTGAGGCCATTTAGCACTGCTGACTACAGTGTATTGCTGCTCAAGAGAGTGGGCAGGGGGCTCAGCAAATGCCTTAAAATGCATTCAGTGTAGGAATGGAAGGAATTGAAGTCCTCCTCAAAGGAGTCGTGGAGAACTGTGGTGGGAAGTCGCAGCTTCACCAAGGGACCCAGGCCATTCCCATGCAGTATCTAAATGAAAGCATCAGAAGAAATAGAGAAGCATCATGGATGCAAACACAAATATTTACAAATTTCTCCTTGTCCTTCACCACATAAAACAATGCCTTTCATTGAGTTGGCTGGAAAAGATCAATTCGTAGATGACTAACACCTAGTTAAATCTGAAGAAGATTATCTATATCTGAGCTAGTAGTAGGAAGAAGTAGGAAGTAAGTGTAGTGGGAAATTTGCAGCTACTGAGGGAGAAAACCCTTTTGGCTGAAGGTGGAAGGGCCTTTTCTAAAAAAATACACATCTGAAAAGACAATGCAAAGTTCCCACCTCACCATCCAGCACTAAAGTTTTCTGTCAAATCTCCACAGTAAGAACAGCTAATCCTCTGTATCAGTAGATGCTGACCCAGCCTTAGTACCTGCCTTCAGCACTTACTGTCTGAACTGCAGCAGGGCACTATTACTGAGTAAGATAATTTCTAACTTCATGTCTCCAAGGACTCTCCAAAGCATTCAGAATGGTGTAGATTTCCATCTCCATGGCATTCAGTAGTCCAGGGCCTGGGATAGCAAAATATCCTTCATGGTCCACAGCACGCTAACATCCTGCACAATCATACTCTAACTGGCTGTGGGTATCAGGGTGAACTACATTCACGTGGGAAACAGAACTTTCCTACAACAAACTTCAAAATAAACCCAAATTAGTCTGGAAGCTTTGGAGAGCATTAACCCATCCCAATAGAAATATCTGCAGGCTTGACCTTTCTCTTGATACCTGCTAAATATTTGGAAAAGAATTTCCCATAGGCACGATCCAAGACTGAAAAAATAGTTTGAAGGGAAATTTTGTTTTCATTTTGCTGCAAATTTTCAAATATCTGTCAGGAAATCAGCCTCAGCTCCATGGCTTCTGCCAGACCCCAGTCAGCTGCTTCAACCCCAATCATCCAAGTGCTCCCAGTGAGCCTAGCAGCAACATGAGCATCTTTTGTTCTATTTACACCAACACGTCCTTACTGCAGGAACTCCAAAATTCTGCCAAATTTCAGCAGAATGAAAAACATCTAGCTATTTGGATTTTTATCCTGAGTGATAATACAGAAAAAAAGTCACCTAAAAATTCAGAATTTGAGCTGAAATGTGAAGCTGTTATTTCACATGCAATTACTGCTGCTCTGGAATACACATTAGTATTTGTTGCTGTTGCAAGCTGACAGGTTAGCTTTGTTGCAATTTATCCTTTATTCCAGAGATATGCCATTCTGCAAGATAATATACACAAACTGTATTTAAGCCAACTTCACAATTTCCCCTGTATCTAAAATACAACCAAAGGAAAAAAAAAAACAAACCCAACCTACCTTAGTTCTATAGCAAATCATTAACATTTCTCATTAAGTTGAAAAAGGAACAAAAAACATTATTTTGACCTTTGTGTATGAAATTAACAAACTTTTTAATACTGGCATCATCCTTTGTTTCTCTGCAGCTAACTGAACAATTGCACCCCCACTATCTGACCTGCTGTCTAACTTTTATTTGATTTTCTGCTGATCCTGTGCCATACTTCCCCTTTCTACATTACATGTAGTTTGAGGCCTTTGTTTCTGGTATCAGATTTAAATATCGTTTTGTTGTCACTCTTGCATGAGGCTGATGCCTGCTGACTGCTACTCGTTGTTCTTTCAGTCCCCACAGTAGCTCACGTTTCTTTAGTTTGCGAAACCAGAAAACATTAATTTGGGCAGCCTGGTCAATGACTCTGTTTTGCTGTTGACTATTGTTACTATTTGTTATTACTATTACAACTAACTAACTCCTCTGTTTATGGCAGTTTTGTCCTCAAATTACCTGGTAGGAACTTTTGTACCTTTAGAGGAACAAAGGAGCAAACAAAGCTGCCTTATCATCATTGAAGTAACGGTTGGAAACAAGCTGCCACATCATCAAATTAATCACCTGGTAAGTATGGGACTATTGCCTCTATTTCTGTCCCAGCTGTCAGCAACCTGAACACCAGGAAGCAATTTTATTTGATTGCAGATTTGGCTTTTATCTGCTGCTCCACAACCAGGCTGTGATTCTGGGCAGGTGGAATCATGTTCCTGAGGACCATGGATCTGCAGCAAGAAGCCAATGTTTTGACTACCTGTCCCTGTTATTGTGGCACGCTGAGCAGAACCGGGGGGACAATATGCTTCTTGGATGAGCTTTGCAGAGAGTTAAAGCTCCCCACAAATACTGGATGTGTCTTTTTGGGTTAGAAGAGATAATCTCAAAGCACTTTACACTTTCTGCATTAGTAATCTTTTTATTCCTCATTTTGAGTGCAACTCACATTTGAGACATAGCAGGTCGGAAAGCAAAGAAGGAAGGTGATACTTGCAGAGTATGAATTCTTGCGAATCAAAGCTAGTTGTGCCAGATGCCCACCAACTGTAAAGCCAGAAATCTTCTTGGTGACAAGGTGATTACTCCCAGCAGCTATGTCATATGTACACCTGAAGTTGTCTGCACTCAAGAAAAAAAGAGGATACATGTTTGAAGGAATATTTGGATATAAGACTTTTAATTCATCTCCACTGAAAGAAAAGCAATTTAAAGGGAAGACAGAGTTCCCTTTGCAGCCCACAAACTGTGGGCAAACAACAAAAAACTGCTGATGTCTTGCTTTGTTTTACGTAACAGGCAGTCTGCTTGGTAGAACTGGCCTACCATTGCACCTGCAAGAAGTTACAGAAGCCAAGTTTTCTGATTTACTCATATAATGTATTTTTTTGTCTGGAAGATGGGATAATGTATGTATATACAAAGAATTCAAAAGCAAAAGCACTGGATGAGCCCCCTGCATCCCACACCTGAATACACTGTGCAGAACACGCACAGCAGTTCAGAGAGCAGCACCATGGAGTTACACCAAAGAGGAATGTGGTTTGCTGCAGCACCAGCATCTTACTAACCTTTACTGCCAAAGCATCTCTGGTGCTTAGAGTGTAACACAGATAAAGTGCAAAAACTCTCATGAGCATTAAGGAAAATATGGGGAAATTGATTTTGTGAAAACACCATTTCCCAGCCATTCTTCAAGAATTACTGCGAATCTAGCTTCTCCTGTTGCTAGGATTATTTCTGTTATAGTATTTGACATAAAGAATAATTTATCAAAATTATAATATGCATACATGAACTCAGTTGTATAACTCAGCATTTACTGAGCATTATCCTTTGTTGTGCTAATGAGGATTTTGGCTTCCTTCTATTTTCATTGTCAAGTCACTCAGCTAAGAGACAGTCACAGCAGTCGTTTACAGAGAGTGACTATGTTACACAGCAGTATGTATCGAGACGCAAAGGATCCTATCTAGTGACAGCTGCAAGGGGAATTTCTGTAAGCTGAGTACAAGCAGTGAATAGAAACACAGCCAGCAATTCGAGCAATAACATTACAGTGTCTCTGTGATTTACAGTGACCTATTTTACTTCTGATCATAGTCGCTAAGGGCAGCAGCTCCAATGATACGATGGCACCAATGCTGTCACCTGGCGCTTCCCAGCCTCAGAGCGCTCCTGGAGTGCTTTTCACCCCAGCCAACAGCAGGTCCACAGGTCTCTGTGTGGGTTTTGGACACATGTCTTGCTTTGTCCTTTGTGGAGCAGAACCAGTTTCCACGCTAATGCTTCCATGATAAACTACGCAAAGATTTGGTGAACATCATAAGCAACAGTCTGTCTGTGCCTGTGCAGGTGATGCTCAGTACCTTCTGGGTTCCCTCCCTGGAGTTGTTTTGCCTTAGACCTTAAAACTCTGCCTTCAGTGTGGAAAGGGGTTGAGTTTTGTTCTGACAGCAGGATAATTACTGCACGTTAGTTAGACTGCTGCAAAGTCCCAGTGGCACCAAGGGCACTACAGTGGTTTTGCTAGGTTGATAGATAATGTTGATGCGAGTAAGAGGTAGCTACGCCACTGCCCAACTTCAGGCAAGTCAGATAGGTACCTAGCGTAGGAGGCTGGTCTTCTCCTATTGTTAACAAAGAGAGAAGCAAACCTTTCCAGAACGCAATTCAGAAGAGGAACCAAAATTAAATGCGTAAAAGTGCACATGTCCCTGCCAGCGGTTCACTTTGTAGAGAAGTCTACAGTATTTTACCTTCACTGGCATCTTCGTGTCTGAGGTGACACCGAGCCTTTCTGAGGGGACGCTGGCCTTTTATGGCAATGAAACGAGGCCCTTGTTGTAGCAAGCCCTTGTTATAACGGCATTCCCCACTTGCTCAATGCATTACATTGCCCTAATGTTTGTACAGTCACTCCAAAAACAGCCTAATCTGCCTTGCATCCAAATATGCAAGTCTCCAGATGTAGTACTTCCACTCATGTCCTCCAGTATTCATAACTATATATACAGGAGGAATATTCAAAAACTCTAATCTTGGCATGCCCCAGACTAGTTCAGGGATGACAAATATAACTTTTGATCACACTGTTCATGTGGAAAAGTTAGAACAGCTGCTGCTATTTCAGTTCTCACAGGCAGGGAGTTAAATTACCTACAAATAGACATAGCAAGTGTAACCCAGAAAGCAGACAGCACTGGGCGTAGTGCTGGTGCGACCTGCCTCCCCACAGACACGTGGGCTTGCAAGTGGGTACCTAGAAGACAAGCTATAAAGCTGCCCTCTGTAGTGCTTACATTAGGGGAAACACCTCCCTCTCACCCCCTGACCCTTCACAGCTGGAACCGAGGTCTCTGGAGCACATTCATGCCTTTTTTTGTTGTTGTTGTTGTTGTTGGGATTTCTTTTGGTTTATGCGTTTTAAAAGACAAAAGAAGTGGTGATGAAAATCTTATCCAGAGAGTTTACTGACCATAAAAAGAATTCAAGGACAGAACACAGTGAAATAGATAAACCTTGCTGTAACCATTTTGAAATATGACTCATACGGGTGGTTAAAGAGAGGGAAAGCAAAACACAAAGCAAATCTTAACTTTTAGAGTCTGATTCTGTTCCCCCAATTTCCTTGACAAATACCCTGATCCTACCTCATCAACTGTAAATATGCTTCTGCATAACAACAGTAGCTAAACTCCAGCAGCTGGGCAAAGAAGTTAATATTCTTTCTCGGACTCGGCCTGTTCGTTTTTAATGGTATATGTGGGATAATGTTTTTCCCGAAAAGTAATTTCTTTTGTTAGCAAGAATATGAAGATAAGCTCTTAGAAATACCTGCACAAACCTATCTTCTGACTTCCGTCTTTTTCCAATTTCCTACGAGCTACTCTCCTGACAGTCAGCAAAAACATCACAGGATTTACACAGCCAGCAACTCTATAGCCAATGCAAAATGAATTGCGATATAGGAACAGGAGAAAAACCGGACAAAACAAGTAGGTAGGACTGTTGGAAAAAAAAAAAAAATCAAACAACAGTTCTTAGAAAAGAGCAAATTTTGAAAACAAAATAACAGTATTCTGTGAGAAAAAACTCTGTGAGACAAGACTTCTTGGAGAAATTTGCTCAAAAATAATATAAGTCTTAGAGAAATTATTAATCATTAGTAGAGAGTTGGAAAGTAAAGATGGAATAAGCCTAAGAGGTCATCAGCCTATTTCCCTGATACTCCATTTCAAAGTGTCTGTGCTCTTTCAGCACAAGAACTGCCTTTGAGGTGTACTTCTAAGACTTTCTCTGATATGCAGAGTGTTCACACAACACACGTGAACAGAATCAAAGAGATGTCCTAAACTAAGTTGAAGATTTCATTCCAGGTGAGATTTAACATCTTGTAGAATATGTTTCATCAGGCAGGTCAGAATGAATACAGTGATTAAGCAAAGCAATATTAAGTCCAAACTTACACCTGAACTGTAGTTTTATTGTGCTAATTACTGTCAATTTTTATGGTCCAACACAGACTGCTGGACAGTGACCTTCAGCTTCTCATTTTTGTTGATCACCAAAAAAGCTTGATTGCAAAGGTAAGAAGACATGTTTGTCATTGTACAGTTCCCATTTTTCCTTATTTCCTTGAGCTGATAGCAGGTAACTCTGCCTGGAAAAATGAATAGGAATACAATTCATAGAAATGTCAACCAGGTATTGCTTCAGCGCATTTCTCTAGCATCAGTGTTAAGTGCCATGCATTGTAAACGTTCTTCTTCAACTCACTGGACTGCAAAACTAGTTTGAAAGAAAACCTTGACATTTTGCTTACAAAACCTTCACACTGATAAATTTAATTTACCAGCTCTTTCTGGAAACAACAAATGTACATTAAAGTTCTGAAACAATGACAAGTGCTGAGAAAATGACAAAATGACAAAATAATTCTTATTGACAGCTTCCTATCTGTCCTAATTCTCTGCTCATTTTAAGCCCGTTTTTCCATTTTGTGGGGATTAATATTTAGAAAATAACTTTAAGCTTTAATTCCACACAATATGTAGGCAGCACAATTACACAGTTATTCTGTTGGAGAAGATACCGATGATTGGTTTAAAGTGTAACATTCCCCATATTTATTCATGTGGCAGAAAAGAAAATGCAGCTATATAAATACCTGCATAAAAATAAATCAGCAGAGACATGAAATATAAAAAAAAAATATGAGGAGTCTTGAGAGGAAGATACTCTTTTGTTTTACCTATTGTTTTCCACTCTAAAATCAAATAATGCATTCCAGAAATCTGTATTAGGTTCTGATCCTGCAAACACTTGCAGTATGTTTAATTTTGGTCAGGTGCCGTGTCCCACAGATTAGTTTATTTAGCTCTGTGTATGATGAAATTGCATGACAGACAATCCATCTTGCCCGCGCTCATCTTACCGTTCTCTCAGGCTTTGGTACTGAGATGGGACAAAAACAAGAGCAATGCAGCTTAGAATCAGCCCATTCCCACTGGAGTTAGAGAAAGAAAACACTTTTGCTCTCCTGAGTAAAAGCTAAAGTACTTTCAAAAATACTCTTAACTCATACTCATATTTTACACTCCCCCAAAGAGTTATTTCAGAAGATGAGAAAAGAAGCTCTTGGGTCACCTGTCTCTTTGGGTGTCCTAAATTGACCAATATACCACAAACCATGAGGGAAATGTATAACACACCTGAAAAGTTCTCTTACAGACTGGAACTGCTTTTACAAGCTGCACGGTCTTTAGTTTAAAGAAATTGGACCAGAACGATCAGATAAAAATACATCTGTTCTAACATCCTGATTCCCGAAGTGCCAGGAGGCAATGAACTGGAACAATGTTTTTCACTCTGCGACATCCAAGAGCTATTCTAAAGGATGCATGACCTTTGATTAAAAAAAGGCAATTTATGTTTACATTCACTACATGGATGTCCAAAAATTTGTGATCTGAAAACCAAAAGACTGAAAATCACTACTCTGAAAACTTCCAGGAAAAAAAATGTATCAATTATAGATTCAGAGACAGAAACAGTGGATCTCTGAATCACTACATGAAAATAATTCATGTTTTGACTTAGACCTCACTCCAAAAGTCAAACCAGTGTCCATATATGAGTAATTTTTTCTCTTAAGTTGCCTGACTTACATAGAAACAAATGTATTTGTCATTGAGCTGCCTAATCCCCTGTCTGCTTAAGTCTATCATGGTTTTATCTTGAGCCTTCTTGATTTAGACTTCTAAAGGGTTATTCTAAGAGGTAATAAAAGAAGCTGTCATATTCCCTGTCCTTATTTGTCCCCTAGATGATGACCATTACATTGCGGCATTGAGAAAACTGTATAACACCAGATTGCTTTGATCTGTAGGCAGAGCTGAAAACTAAATCAAACAAGCTTTGTGATTCCTTTTGTCCCTGCATTCTAACGAATTTATAGAACACATTATAAGCAATCAAACTTATACCTGTGCAGAATATTAAGAAAGATTGTACTGGTTTTGTCTGGGAGGGAGTTAATTTTCTGCATAGTAGCTTGTACGGGGCTATGGTTTGGATTTGTGATAAAAACAGTGTTGATAGCGCACTGATGGTTTAGCTATTGCTGAGCAGCGCTCACACAGCATCAAGGCCTTTTCTGCTTCTCAGACCGCCCTGCCAGTGAGCAGGCTCGGGGTGCACAAGAAGCTGGGGAGGGGACACAGCCAGGATAGCTGACCCCGACTGACCAAGGGGATATCCCATACTGTATATGACATCGTGCTCAGCAATAATAGCTGGGAGAAAGAGGAGTAAGCAGGGATATTGAGAGTGATGGCGTTTGTCTTCCCAAGTAACCGTTAGGCGTGATGGAGCCCTGCTTTTTTGGAAAGGGCTGAACACCTGCCTGACGATGGGAAGTAGAGAATTAGTTCCTTATTTTTCTTTGCTTACATGCACATTTTTTGCTTTACCTGTTAAACTGCCTTTTACCTATTAAAAAAAAAGAGTTTTCACACTTTTACCCTCCTAACTCTCACCCCCATCCCATTGCAGGGGGAGTGAGTGAGCGGCTGGATGGGGCTTGGCTGCCTGCCAGCATTAAACTATGACAAATGTTCATGTGGCAGTACTGCTCGAGCTCTTTCTTCCTCATCCTGGTTAAGAAAAGATGCTCCATCCCATATACTTGTTGGTATTCCAGCTCCTGACTCACAGTACAGTTGAGTCAGATGTAGGAAACTAGATACCTTTGAAGATCTGAGCCTTGGGCTATTACTACTTTATATACAAACCAAGAAAATCTGAGGACACCAGATATTCTCTTAATTGGCATTTTGGTTTTAAACCTTTTAAAATTAATACCAGCAAGATGGAAACACTTGTTTTGATCTCCAGGTGCATTAATTTAAAAAAACTATCCCTTCTCCCATGCATTTGGCATATCCATACTGAAAAGTACTCCCAGATATTTTGACTTTAAAGCCACCCAAAGACATAAACAGTACTTTGTTTCGCTGCTTCTTGCCAGACAATCTTTGACATTTATCCTAAAAGCACTGTAATAGTCTTGCTGCAATCATGCCGACTGGAGAATGCACATAGTGAAACTGTACCTGCTGGAGCCTCACAACAGCTGAACGGAAGGGATTCAGAGCAGGAAAAAACAGCTATAAAGTTGTATCCTGAAGTAAAAGACCAAAGTCACATGCCTAAAGACTAAACTTGAGAAAAAATTAAATCACTGACATGGAGAAAATGTGAAATGTCCAAAGCAGGGCACTGGATTTCTGCAGTGTGTAAAAATATTTGTGGATAAGATTTTTGAGGGAGCGAGTCTCATGAGCTTGAAATTAAGATCCTATACATTGGTTTAACCTACAGTGAAAGTTATCTCATGCTTTTAAAAGTAATAAACATAGGTCATATGTAAACATAAGAGGTTTGATATTGATTTAACCTACACCAGTTTGACTCAGAAGTCTGAAAAGTGACCTTAAAAAAAAACAACAAAAAAAAAACCAACAACAAAAAAAAACAAACCAGAGCCACAAACATTGTTGACTTCACTGGGAAAGGCTCTTACAATACTATCTAAAACAATATCCAATCTCCAGTTAAGATTTTAAAAATAATAAAAATCCAGGCCAAACCTAGGTCTGTAAGTGAACACAAATTGTGAGTTTAGATTCAATACCATCTTGCTAGTGGACAAAAAAAGTGCTGTAATTTGAAAAAAAAACAATGAAGCTGACAGTGACAAAAGTTATATGTCTACTGGTAAATATTAAACAGTGCCAAGAAAAACTCCCAGGCACCAGAATTCAATTTTCTGTATGTTTAACTATTTGAAAAGTCCTTAACATTATTTTGTCCCGGACCAACTAACACCTTCACAAACAGCTTATGGGCACGAGTCAGGAGTTAGCTCACATCATGACTACTCCCTGCAGGCAGCCTGGAGGCAATCATCCGTTTTTGGAGGCTAAACTAGTTTAACAGTTGGACGTGGGCTATTCTGTGCCAGTTGGTCTCAGTGCTGGAGAACATTCCCAGACATATTCAGTGTATGAATACTGACACAGCCAAATATTCCATGCTGTAGGCACCTGAAGCTAAAATTATTACAAGAATGTGACCTGCAGCTCTTTAGAAGCAGTTGATAAACAAGAGCAGCATATGAACTGATAAGCTGTCCAAGTGACTGAGGAATCCTGAGGGACTCTACAAAGTGTTTTCTCCTGCAAGAACTTCCTTGCAAACCATAAATTTAGCTACATTATTTATTTTGTCACTCCAACTAAAAGGCAACAGACTAAGACTGTATTATTGGAAATAGAAGGGGAAAATAAAAAGTCTCCTAATGATCAGAAAAGAAATCTAATACTTACAATAGAATCATAGAATCATTTTGGTTGGAAAAGACCTTTAGGATCATCAAGTCCAACCATTAACCTAGCACTGCCAAGCCCACCACTAAACCATGACCCTAAGCACCACATCCACACATCTTTTAAATACCTCCAGGAACTCAACCACTTCCCTGGGCAGCCTGTTCCAATGTTTAACAACCCTTTCTGTGAAGAAATTTTTCCTAATATCCAATCTAAACCTCCCCTGGAGCAACTTGAGGCCATTTCTTCGTGTCCTATCACCTGTTACTTGGGAGAAGAGACTGACCCCCACCTCGCTACACCCTCCTTTCAGGTAGTTGTAGAGAGCGATAAGGTCTCCCCTGAACCTCATCTTCTCCAGGCTAAACAATCCCAGTTCCCTTAGCCGCTCCTCATAAGACTTATGCCCTGGACCCCTCACCAGCTTTGTTGCCCTTCTCTGGATATGCTCCAGAGTCTCAATGTCTGTCTTGTAGTGAGGGGCCCAAAACTGAACATGGTACTTGAGGTGGGGCCTCACCAGTGTCGAGTACAGGGGGACAATCACCTTCCTAGTCCTGCTGGCCCCACTATTCCTGATACAGGCCAGGATGCCATTGGCCTTCTTGGCCACCTGGGCACACTGCTGGCTCACATTCAGCCGACTGTTGACCAACACCCCCAGGTCCTTTTCCGCCAGGCACCTTTCCAACCACTCTTCCCCAAGCCTGTAGTGCTGCACGGGGTTGTTGTGACACAAGTGCCGGACCTAGCACTTGGCCTTGTTGACCTCACACCGTTGGCCTCAGCCCATTGATCCAGCCTGTCCAGATCCCTCTGTAGAACCTTCCTACCCTCAAGCAGATCAACACTCCCACCCAACTTGGTGTCATCTGCAAACTTACTGAGGATGCACTCAATCCCCTCGTCCAGATCATTGATAAAGATATTAAACAGAACAGGCCCCAGTACTGAGCCCTGAGGAACACCACTTGTGACCGGACACCAGCTGGATTTAACTCTGTTCACCACAACCCTTCGGGCCTGGCCATCCAGCCAGTTTTTTACCCAGCAAAGCGTACACCCACCCAAGCTATGAGCAGCCGCTTTCTCCAGGAGAATGCTGTGGGAAACGGTGTCAAAAGCTTTACTGAAGTCCAGGTAGACAACATCCAGAGCCTGTCCTTTAACCACTAAGTGGGTCACCCTGTCATAGAAGGAGATCAGGTTAGTCAAGCAGGGCCTGCCTTTCATAAACCCATGCTGACTGGGCCGATTCACTTGGTTGTTCTGTACGTGCCATGTGATGGCACTCAGGGTGATCTGCTCCATAACTTTCCTCGGCACCCAGATCAGACTGACAGGCCTGTAGTTCCCCAGATCCTCCTTCTGGCCATTCTTGTAGATGGGCATCACATTTGCTAACCTCCAGTCAACTGGGACCTCCCCGGTTAGCTAGGGATGCTGATAAATGATGGAAAGTGGCTTGGTGAGCACTTCTGCCAGGTCCCTCAGTACCCTTGGGTGGATCCCATCCGGCCCCACAGACCTGTGTGCGTCTAAATGGTGTAGAAGGTTGCTAACCATTTCCTCTTGGATAACGGGAGCTTCATTCTGCTCCCTGTCCCTGTCTTCCAGCTCAGAGGGCTGGGTACCCAGACAACAACTGGTCTTGCTATTAAAGACTGAGGCAAAGAAGGCATTAAGTACCTCAGTCTTTTCTGCATCTTTTGTCACTATGTTTCCCCCCATATCCAACAGAGAATGGAGATTCTCCTTAGCCCTCTTTTGTTGCTATCAGATGGAGGAAAAGCATTACAAACCTCTTGAAAGTGCTTAGAAAAATATGGTTTTTTATTAAATAACTATGTTACTATTGCTACTCTTCTCATTACATCTGAGAGCTTTTGTTCCATGTGTGCTTAACTCTTGGGGAATATCTATCCCTTAGTGAATGGGAAGTTTGAGTACACAAAACAGCTGGTTGCCAAGCCAGCAATATATCTGCATTAGCAAAGTTTCAGGAGAGCTTGCTGTGTTAGGGACACAGGCCTATTTAGAGTAGAGACACAGAGCGAAACCTAAATAGCACAAGGTATTTACTTAGATCATCAAAGAGTTCCTGCTTGTGATGATGGCAGAGCCTAGCATTTCCTTTTGGCTTGCTGAAGGCTACTGACAGAAAACACAGGGTTTGGGAATGTAGGTAGAAGTTAGGTTGAATCAGTCAGATTAAAGAGGAAACAGTACTGGTTCTACCTCCAGTGGCACATTTACCTTGCCCTGTCATCAGGAGAGCCCAGGAACATGATCTCATGTCTTTGATGTTGATTAGAAAGTTTAGTCTCCAGATCTCAAAGCTCCAGACAGCAAAGGATGGAATTCATTCAATAAAATGTGGGTTATGCCTAGTATACATCTCAGCCAAGTCACCACAGGACCCTTCCATAGTCCTGCAGAGAGCAGGGAGCTAGGCAGGAACAGTTCAGGGACTGCTTCATTTCATCCTGAAGTAGACACCTTTTATATGATGAGATGAATTGTACTTTAATTTCCACTGACTCTGCTGGGAACCAAAGCAACCAGACTCTTAAAAGTTAGGTGAGCTCAACCAGAGGAACTGTTTTGAGGGTCATTGCAGTGAATACTCACGGACGCCATACATATACACGAGCCCAACCGAGTTCGGTGCAACAAGTCAGATACTAGAGCATGCTTTCTGCTTTCTGCTGCAACATAAGGGTGAGGAATATCCCTTCTTAGCACAGATTTGGTTTAACTGGTACTAACTGAAAAGCCCTAGCCTACAGTCAGAAAAGGTATTTGACTGGTAGATCGATAATCCTGAGGGCTTCAGGGTACCCTGTCGATCAATGTGGGCACTGGAAGCTGCAGGAACATAAAGCAGTTTCAGACAGTTGGAAAACAAAAATATTTACAGCTTTATGAAGAGTACGTGTTTTATATAAGAGATTTCTCATGTACGAGCACAAAGACATCCCCTTTCAGGCCCTGGAGTTTGCAATGTAACTACACAACCATGCTCAGGTAATATAACTGTGGAGCTGACCTCCCAGAACAGTTGCCTTACTCTGCATTGACTCTAGAGACAGCTGAAACCAATCGACGTCCTGCAGGAATCCCTAGCTCAGGCTGGTCAGTCATATACTACCATGGCATGTAGAGAAAAGTCAGAAAAAAGGCGGAAAGATAATACAGGACTAGGCCTGCAGATAGTAACAAATACTTCTGGTGCCCATGAGCATGTACCATAAGCTTTGATTGCAGGAAAACAGGGAGGCTGGGAGGCTGGGGCAGCTGTTTACATTTCCCCTTTATATTCCGGTGGCTATTTAAGACAATAGCATAACAAGAGAGGCGCTGGTGCTTTCAATATACGTGCATTCTGCTTTACACACGGCCGACACTATTCATTATGCACTTCTTCTGTCACAGCCAAAACTCCGAATACTTTAGTTTGCAAGAAGTCAACAAAATGTGGAACTGTGAAGTTTCAAGTCGTCTGAAACATGCATCGCTTATTAAATCTGTTTGCGGGTTGTCACCCAGGAAGACTGCATAATACTGCAAGGGAAAACAAGCTAGAGAAGGCAGATGCTTTAACAGCTACTAATTAGAATCTAATTACTCTTTCAATTACCTTTACTCACCACTCTCAGTCCCCAAGCCAGCTACTGACAGACATCAGCTGTCCACGTGGCATTCTCATCCAGCACAAACCCTATTGAGTGTGAAATCAGATGAAACGCTGTTACACCAACATTAGCAGCACGCCTTTCAAACAATCTGCAGTAGGAAGGTGAGCTGAATATTTCATGGCACACGTTTGTAGCTAGCGTCTCCTTTTTGAGGCGATACAAATAGCATATTTCCGCAGGATTTCAGTGCTGCACAGCTGTAAACGAGTTATTAAAGTCCATGTACAAACACAAACACACGGCCAAATCACAGTCATGCTGGACTA